>JBAWJY010000011.1:0-657291 GCA_037356115.1 Neofusicoccum sp. Z2
CCCCCCCCCCCCCCCCCCCCCTCTGAACAGATGCACACCTTTTCCCCATCTACGCTTTCTTTGCGGTTTAGCTGGATTTCCTGGACAAAGAGCGGAAAAAAAGAAAAAAGGAATATTTGTCCAGTATGTACATAGTTAAAACGCCGCTAAAAAGCCATCAAAACAACCATAGATTCTACATGGCGACTTTCTTCCCTCTCTGCCTCGCTATCACGCCGCTGCAGCTGATTGCTGGCCGGGAGGGCCGTACTGGACCTGGGGGTATGGCTCGCCCGGTGCCATGAAGTTGGTGTGCGGGTCCTTGGCGGCCTTTGCTGCCGAGCAGCGTGCCATGGTCGGCGAACTGTAAGATCGTTAGCCTTCTGCTCACATGTCATTATTTTACCGGTGTACTTACTTCCTCGAGATGGCATCGGTGAAGTAGAAGTTCTCGATGGGCTTCTTGAGAGGAGCACCAGTAGCCTGGCTGCCCTTGTTCTGGTCGACAAGCTGCACCTTGCTCAGCTCGGGCAGGCTGGTCTTCTCCACAACGTCGTATCTCCTCAGGGCAGGCGAGATCTCCTCCATGCGGTCCCTCAGAGCTTCGACATCGTCGTAGGGCAGAGGGCTGCCAAGGTATTCGCTGGCGGCACGAATGATCTTCCAGTCGTGTCTTGCGGCACCCAGCAGAGCGGTGGCGGCGCGAGTCTGCTGGACACGGCCCTCGGTGTTCACGTAGGTGCCAGAGCTCTCCGTGTAAGCGGCACCGGGAAGGACAACGTCAGCAAGCTGAGCTCCCTTGTCACCATGGTGGCCCTGGTACACGACAAATGCGCCCTTGGGGATGTCGGCCTCGGTGATCTCATCAGCACCGAGCAGCCAGATGAACTTGGCCTCCGTCTTGGCAACCTCAGGCGAGGGAACGGTGAAGCCGACCTCGTAGGCACCCGCGCGGGAGGCCTCACGCTGGAGAACGTTGTAGCCGTTCCACTCAGGGGTCTGGAAGTTCGCCTTGTGCTTCTCGACGAAGTTGCCAACAGTCTCCAGGACGGACTTGGCGTCAGCATGCTCAACAGCACCACTGCCCACGATGATCATGGGCTTCTTGGCCTGAGCAAGCTTCTCGCCGAAAGGACCAGCCAGAGCCGTCTTCAGGTCGCCGGCGTTCGCGCCAAGGTTCTCGTACTCGAAGGTGCTCTCGAAGTCCTCGCCAACAAGGCCAATCTCCAGGTCGGAGCGCAGCCAGTGCTTCCTGATACGAGCGTTCAGAACAGCAGCCTCGTGCCTGGGGTTGGTTCCAACAAGGAGGATGGCATCAGCCTCCTCGACGCCGTAGATCTTGGAGTTGAAGGTGTAGTTCGACCTGACATCAACACCGTGCGGGGCGGGCTCGCTGCCGTTCTTGGTGTCAAGAGCGAGGTTGTCCGAGCCAAGCCGGTTGGCCAAATCCTTCATAGCCACCATCGTCTCCGTCTCAACCAGCGCACCAGCCACAGCCTTGAATTCATTGTCCTTCGGCGCAATCTTCTGGTAAGCGTTGCCAATCTCCACAAGCGCCTGTTCCCAAGTAGCGGGCTGGAACTGGTCGTCACGGCGGATGAGCGGAACGGTCAACCTCTGGGTGCTGAGAGCGTCGCATGCGAAACGGGACTTGTCGTTGATCCACTCCTCGTTGACGTCGTCGTTCAGCCTCGGGAGAATCCTCAGAACCTGCAGGCCCCTCGTGTCCACACGGATGTTGGATCCAATGCCGTCCAGAACGTCGATGGATTCGGAGTGGTACAGCTCCCACGGACGAGCCTTGAAGGCGTAGGGCTTAGAGGTCAGAGCACCAACGGGGCACAGGTCGATGACGTTGCCGGACATTTCGGAGTCCAGGGCGGTCTCGATGTAGGTGCCGATCTGCAGGTCGTTGCCACGGCCAGTCGAGCCGAATTCCGGAGCGCCGGCGACGTCGTTGGCGAAACGGACGCACCTGGTGCAGTGGATACACCTGTTCATCGAAGTCTGCGGCGTGTCAGCAGCACCGCAAGGCAAGGCTGGAGCCGGCGCATACCTTGATCAACGGGCCAATGTTCTTGTCCTCAACGGCACGCTTGCCGCCCAGCTCGTGGAAGCGGCCGCGGTCGGCACCGTATCTCATCGACTGGTCCTGCAGGTCGCACTCGCCACCTTGATCGCAGATGGGGCAGTCGAGCGGGTGGTTGGCGAGCAGGAACTCCATGACGCCCTCGCGGGCCTTGTGGACGAGGGGCGAGTCGGTCTTGACGACCATGCCGGGCTGGACGGGCCAGGCGCACGAGGCGACGGGCTTGGGGGCGCGCTCGACTTCGACGAGACACATGCGGCAGTTTCCGGCGATCATGAGCTTCTCGTGGTAGCAGTAGCGGGGGACGGTGGAGCCGGCCTTTTCGCAGGCCTGGATGAGCGAGGAGCCGGCTGTGCGTGGGGCCGTCAGCGCTGGCGCAGGCAGGGCAGTCAATGGGCAGGGGCTGGGCGGGCTCACCTGGAACGGACACCTTCTTGCCGTCTGCAGTCTCAATCAGCGCGATTCACGAAGCTGGAGCGAGGCGGATGGACGCACCGATGGTGAGCTCCACCTCGGCCGGGCGCTGGGCCGACGCAGCGAAGGCACGGCGGGCATTGGCGGGCGCCAGCCGCTGGGGCAGCCTGACCGACCGAAGGAGCTGTTGCCGCAGCATGGCGTGGAGTGGAGAGGGATGGGCGGGCGAGATTTGGATGGGCGAGGTGTTGGAGGCGTCGTTGGCCGCATGGCATGGCAGTTCCCTCTTTTCCGGTTTAGCGCGGCCCATTACCTACCCGCATCGCGCCGCCTCTGATTGGCGTCGGCGCGTCGCTTACAAAAACCTCTTCGCCCGGCGCGCGTGCCCGTCTTCTTTTCTCCTCACTCATTTTCAGGACAAGTTATATTGTGGGAGCTCCTGGACATCCGCCCGACCAGAACCTCCTCTGCTACTTGTCCGAGACCACGACTCGCAGTGCGCCGTAGCTGGAGCAGGCCACGGGCTCTGCCCCATGACGTCCTGTTCCTTACCAACAGCGCTACATCTCCTCGCATCGGCCATCTCTCAGCGCCTGCGCATTCTCGGGCGCAGTCGCAGCGGGTGGTGCATCTCGCCGGGCCTGTGGGCGAAGCGCGTTGCATGTCTGGGATACGTGTTATGAACGACGTGCCGGACTGCCCGCTTCGCCTGAAATGTTTGACGAGAGTCACGCCTGCTGGGTACCGCTTGGACATGGAGATGTTGCGTCTGCAAGGTAGCAATGGCATATCTGTATCTATCAAATACTCCAAGTGCTGCACACAATGTCCAACTATCGACTTGAATCACAATGAATACCTCACGTCACCGTGTTTACACTACGCGAAGATTCCTGGAAAGAAGCACTCGAAATCAAGCTTCACAAACTGAATAGTAATGGAAACAGTTGCTCTATGAACAGGTGGGCGGGCTTAGGAGAAGACACTTGGTTGCCGCCTGTACCTCTATGCTGCGTGAGTCGAGAGACCAAGAACAAACACCCACTCCGGCTTTCGGGACCTTTTTTTGAACCTCTTATTTACCCAACTCGTCCAATCCTGCCTTTCGTTATATGTCGTCCGCATCCTCCTCGTCGGCATTTCCGGAGGCCTTCTTGCCCTCGCCGTCGAGCTTGTCCATCCTGATGCTCTCAGTCGAGTTACGGCCCGACATGGCCATGGCTTGGCGACCCGTGTCGCTGCTCTCAAGGAACTCTCGCAGACGCTCCTTGAACATCTCGACGGCCTGGGCTGATGCTGCATTGCTCATGCGCAGCATTGGACCCCACAGGTTGAGCGTGTAGGTGACGTACGCAGCGACGCCGAGGAGGATCATGAAGATGAAGTACAGAGGGTTGCGCAGAACTGCTCAAACGTTAGCGCTCGTCTTTTAGAAGATGATTGTAAAAGGGAAAGCCTACCGGCCCAAATCTCGTTCCACCCCAGTGCGAGGAGCAGTCCGTAGAAGTACAGCGGCACCTGCGTGATACCACCGATGGCGCCACGCTTAGCCTCGACATACACGCCATCCGCCGTCTTCTTGAAACGAACGCTGAGGTCCGCTTGCTTGGCATCACTCAGCACCGTCATCTCCTCTTCCAGGCTCTTGCCCTCCTCCTCGTCCACGCCGCCAATCGGTGCCAGATCCTCCTCGTCGGCTGGCGTGACTGTCGCCGGAGGTGTCCCGATCCATGCGTCTAGCGGCGGCGGCGAAGACGTCCGTGCCAGACGGAAGCGGCTGAGTAGGGGAATGAGGGTCAGGGTAGACTCGCGGGCGCGCGTGTAGATGCCCTCGATATCGTCGGTCGGACGCCAGATGCGGGGGACGCCGCTGTCGTCGTAGCGGAACTTGTCCTCGAAGTTCTCGCGCAGTTTGAGCAGTAGGTTGCCCTCCATCATCTCCTCGTCCAGTTTCGCCCGCAGGCAACCCCAGCTCTTACGCCTCAGCCGCCACAGACCAACCTCGACTTCTTCTGGTGATGCATCGAAGCTGCTCGCACGTTCGGTGAAGCGTTTTTCGGCCTGAGAAACAGTCTCGGTGAAGACTTCCCAAATCCGATCCCACAGCTCCTTCTCAGTTGTCGTGGTGTGCTTGTCCCCTTCAGCTGGCGCTCCGGATCCGCCTCGGCCGGAACCCAGTCTGTTAAACTCCAAGCCGACGGATTCGTTGAGGCGAGAGCGCACCCAGCGCTCCACACGCGTAGCGAGCCGGCGCATCTCGTCCTTGCGCAGACGCCCTGAGACATCCCCAAGGTCTTTCTTGTACAAGCTGAGCTCTTGGCTGTAGTCACTCCAGGGCGCACCTTCAACCACGACACTCTTGGCTTGCTCCTCAAACTTCGCCAATGCCTTCTTCTTCTCCGAATCCACAATCTGCGCAAAGTCGTAGTTGTTCCCCTTCTTTTGTCCCGACTTGACTGCCGCTCCGACAGCCTCTGAGAATTCGTGGACGCCGGACTTGTGCGCAGCGCTCAGCTGGCCGGAGAAAAGCGCCTTCAGACGGGTATCGATCTTGCCGGCCAGCTCTTTCGACTTCCGGGTGTAAACACCCTTGTGGTATCGCGAAGCCGCCGTCTCGAAGTCCTTGAGAACCGTGCCACGCGCAGCGTTCATGGCGTCTCCCAGGCCTGTGAGCACAACAGGGTTACCCAAGCGGACACCCTCCGCCTGTTTGTCCTCCAGTGGCGTGATTTTCTCGTCAAATGCAACAAGCACCTCTCGTGAGATTTCGTCACATCTGAATTGCGCCAGCAGCTCCTGCTGAGTCGGCAGGTCCAGGTCTTTGTTGTTCACGATCTGATCCCAGACGCCCGCGGCATAAGGCGAGAAGCCGTCAGCGGGAATGCGTCGGTGGTATTCGGGCAGGAAAACGGCCTGGGTCTCCTCGTCCAGCAGCGCCGCCGTCTTCGGGTCCTTGTAGCCCTCCCGGAAACGCGTGCTGAGCTTCTCGACCTCTTCCACAAATCTCTCCGGTTGCAAAATCTTGTGCGGAAGCGCGGCGAATGCAAAGTCGAAATAGTCCTCGATCTTCGAATTCTCGAGTCCCTTGGGCTTGGACAGGGTGGACCAGATGCGGGACATGTCTTGCAGGAGGGTGTTCTTGAGGTTGGCCAAAGGAGTGTTGCCGATGTGGTCGCGGATGACGAAGAAAAGGAGCGAACGCGGCGTGGACCTGCAGCTCCCTTGTTAGCTACCGGAACGTATGCGCAGTGGAAGTTGCCACGTACCTGCTATCCTTGACGAAAAGCTGCAGGTTGACCTCAAAGACGGTCTTCAGCAGGCCCATGTTGGCGCCCTGGTACAAGCCAACCTGATGCTCCCAGATGTTGACGATCAAGACCTCGCTCGTTGCCAGGGCGAACAGGGCGCTCTTCCGCTCAAAATCCTGGTCCTCGCCCCTTTCACGGCCGTCGGTGCCCTCGACGTCCATGACGAGGATGTTGTCGGCCATGGTCTTCTGGCCCTGGTTCTCGCGCTTGTTCTTGGACATCCAAATGCCCTTGGTGGTCTGGCGGCGCTCGTCCTCGGACATGACGCCGAAGGACGTCTTGAACAGGTGGTTGAGCAGGGTCGACTTGCCGGTGCTCTGGGAGCCGAAGACGGAGATCAGGTGGTAGTTGAAGCCGGCGGGAATCACCTTCTCGACGGCAAGGTAGTTGGAGAGACTCTGGCTGGGCGGCAGTCAGTACGGGGGCGGGCGGAGCGGCGGCGGCGGGCTTACTTGTACTCCTTGTTCTCGTCGATGACCTGGATGCCATTCTGATACTGCTCGGGCGTGGCGGAGCCGCCGACGGCAGCGAAGTGGCCGTTCATGACGACCGAAGGCGATGAGTGCATAGAGCTCATCGACGGACGCAGCGTGGTGCTGGAGCCATTGGGGACCTGCAGAGCCGGTGACGCCATTGCGACTGGAGCGGGCCGCGGCTGTGAGTGAGAGAGCGGTGGTTCCCTCGCCTAAAGATGCGGCGCGATCAGGTGTAAGGACGACGGCACGGCGTTGGCGGCGGGATCACGCGCGGCTGGACTCGAGACTCGGGCAAGTGGCTGGTGGCAGATGCCAGAGCGGCATGACGGGGGCTCAAGCGACGGAAACGTCGACGTGGAGCCCGGGGTCACCCCTGCTCTCCTCCGCCACGCGATCAGCGTCACCGCCGTGCTCCTCGAGCACAAACCACGAGATCGCCGCCCGTCCGCGCGATGCCTCGCGAGACTTGGTGTTTGCTGCCTGTGCCTGCGTGCCTGCGCGCCCGCTGGCCCGCCGCATGCCTGCTCTGCGCCCGTCCGCCGCCCTCCCCGCCGCCCTTGGCGGGGCACGTCCGCTCAACACCTGAGCGGCCGCTTGCATCTCGCCCCCCGCGCGAGGCATATCTCCTGGACGCCTGCGTTGCGCGCTCCGCTGCCGCAGGCATTCTGCGCTGAGCCCGACGTCCTTGGCGCAATGCCCCGGAACCAGCGACAGGCGCTCTACGCTATCACAAGCGTGCCACGCAATGGGCCGGAGCGTCACCATGATGGCGGCATTCTTTACACAGTTTTTTTGTATTTTCTGTTCGAAGAGTGCAAAACAAAAGCATCCCAGAAATGAAGATGAAGAAGCAACAATCATGATCCGTCCCCTCTTCCTCCGCCGCATTACCGTGTCCGTCGACACCCCAAACCTGTCCGCCGAAGAGTCCCTTTTTGGAAAGAAAAGCAGATACCGCCGCTGGTAATGAGAGCCCTGTCCAAACTATGTTTCCAGAAGAAAACTATAATCTTTGCTGCTGATATGCCAAAGGCGAACGAAGCCAACCTTTGAGCAAGGAAAAAGCCTTCGTTTGTTGCTGACCGCATCCAACGAGCTCCGGAGCCTCGTGTCGATCCGCAAGCTTGCAAGATGGCAGGATTGCAGTAGAGAACAAGAGCTGGCGAGTGAACAAATTCCAGAAAGCGAAATGAAGGTTGCAGCCACCGCTGCCGATATCATGCTGGCCGTAGTTGATATGAACATCGAAAGAGAAAACCGCACCCTGTCTGCTTGAGCTATGCGTTGCTGGGCGCAAGTCGAGAAGACTGCACCGGGACGCATACGTCCGAACACAGCCGGGCAAATTCCACGATGAGAGAGCTCGACATGTGAGCCGTAAAAGGTGGTTGATACATACATGTATCGATTCATGCGTAAGATCTCGACGAAGCTGTCTTCACTGATCTCGCCGGCGCGAAGACAATGCGCATTTAGCGGTAGCTACCATAGCCGCGGCCATGGTTGTAGCTGCTGTTGCGGTTGATCTGCATGCCCGCCGGGGGGCCGGGGCGCGTCGCGTAGGCCGGGTTGCTGCACAGCATCGCCACACGGGAGCCGTACTTGGAGCCACGCAGCGACACCATGTGCTTGCGCACGTGCGACGCCACAATCTCGCGGTGCTGCGGGCTGGAGTTCGTCAAGATGTACTGGATCAGATAGTTGCCGAACTGGTCGCCCGCGATGTCGACAAGCGGCATGCGAGGACGGTCAGGACGACCCTCGCAGACCCTCTCCAGGTAGCGGTCGAGGAATTCGGTACCACCAATCTTCAGGCACTTCTCAATCACCTTGGAGGCATACTGATCCATGCTGTACTCCGTGGCGTAGCGAAGGATGTGGTCGATTGCACGGGTGCGGTCCTGAGCAGCTCCGTGCTCGCAGATGTGCTGGATGCACCAGTTGCCGAACTGGCCGTGCGAGATGATGTCAATGCTGGCCAGGACTTCTTCGATACAAGGACGCTTGTCCTCTTCGAGGCAGTTCTCGAAGATGTTCTGGACGACAAGGCTGCCCGTTTCGCCGAGCGCCACCTCGTGCCACATGCCGCGAAGAGCTTCGTTGACGTACTTCATGATCTGGGGAGGCGAGTCGCTCCAGCGGAGTTCGAACAGCTTCTGCCAGACATGGCAAGCATAGCGGTGGACAACCGTCTCCGGGATGCGGCGGAGCAACTCGTGGACCATGATCGCCTTGTACTCCTCCGGGACCGCGTCAAAGGCCTTCTGGATCACGTGGCAGCCGAATGCATCCATGCTAAGCTGGAGAGTGTTGCCGCGAATGGCTTGGGCAATGGCAATGACCTGCTCCTGAGTGCCGTGCTCAAAGCACCGCTGAACAAGGAAGTTGCCGAAGCGGTTGATCATCAACGGATACGCCTGAGAGATGATGGATTCGACAATAGCGAACTTCTGCTCGGCAGTTCCGACCTTGAGCTTCTGCTGCAGGAAGATCGACGCCTGCTGGTCGTTGTTGTGAACGATCTTGTTGACAATGAGGTCCCAGTTGCAGTTCATGTTGCGGTCGAGAAGGCGACGGTAATTGATCGGCTCGTTCGGAGAGATGTAAGTTGAGCCGGATTGGTCACCCGGGGCTCCCCAGACCGGCTTGCTGTCGTTGACAACATTGAACTCAGCTGCAGTCGGCGAAAGGCGGCTGCCAATTGGGCCCGCCTGGTAGGCACCGGGGCCGGGGTACACGCCATTGCCCTGCATGTGCGGCGGGCTGAAGCGAGGGCAACCGATAGGAGTGTTGTAAGGGAACGTTGAGCCCCAAGCATTGTTGCGTCCCCCGAATGCAGAGGTGGGCCGGCTCGGAGGATTCATCCGGGGCAGAGAGTAAGGAGTCGCATCCTCCATGAGCTGCGTATTGCCGCGGTAGCTGTTATCCATAGGTCCATGCATATTGTACTGCTGTGGCTGGACCGCACCATAGGCCTGCTGCGGGTTCATGCCAATGCCCATGCCAGCACCGAAAGGCTGGCGCACAGCTGTGTTCCACGCATTCATGCCATAAGCAGGGGTCTGCTCAAGCGGAGCCGACATCTGGTACGGAAGACTAGGCTTGAATCCATTGCTCCAGATGGCCTGGTTGCGGCCGCGGTTGAAGCTGCCTGTCGGGAACGCCTCGTTCGCCGCGGCCTGAGTGTCCTCGTGGGGCGGCCAAGTGTCTTGACGGGGAAGGCCGGGAGGAATTCTGGCAGAAGAGTTGAAAGCATACTGCATCTTGCTGTCCGAACCGTCGCTCGGGGGCTCGTATCCAGCCTCGGATTGCGGACCAAGGGCCTGGTTGACAGTGTGGTTGGCGATGCGAGTCTGAGAAAGCTCTGAGTCAACCCGGGCAAGCTCCTGCCTCGTGACCGCCAGCTCCTTCTGCAGACGGAAGAACGCAGCAGCATCCGGCTTGTTAACGCATGCCTCGCTGGGCTCCGTGGCAGGAGTGTTGGTCTTGTCAGGGGTCGCAGAGATTGAATTCTCGCCGTTGGATGACGAGTCGATCTGGAATCGGGTTAGTGACAAAAGGCTGCGACAAGATCTTTAAGAGCGAGAAGTAGATAGTAGCTCTTCTATCTCAGCCCGCAATAGCCGACGGCCAATGCAGAGGTTGAGAGCGCTGGAGCTTTGAAGGACAGGGGGCTGTTCAGCACTTACGGGAATGGTGGCAGCCATGAGAAGAGCCTTCGGAGCACCGTCGCTCGCAGGTTCAGTGCTGGCAACGAGATCCTGCTTCTGCCTGTCCAGGATGCTCTGCTGTTCGGAGAGCTTGGCAAGGAGAGCATTCATGGGGGATTCGTTGCCGGAGGCAGACTCCGGGGAAGAGTCGGTCTTCAGCATCTGGCCCAGCCCGTCAGCGAGGGTGTCGACAGCGACGGAGCTGCCGGCGCGGCGAACCTTGGAAGGCTTGCGGCTGGAGGCACGAGAAGCCTGGTTTCCTAGCTTTGAAGTAGTCAACGGGATCGGAGACTCGTTGCGTGCGATGGTCTGGCTGGTCCTCTTGACGCCCTGAAGCCGTGTTGGCGTAGAGTACACAGGGCTACAAGATCTTGGGTCAAGCAGAGGGCTGCGGCTGTCACTTACCACGCTGCCTCCAAGGCCGGTGGGGGACGAGTCGGTGGCGACGTCGTCGCTGTGAAGGCCGAAGGGCGAGGTGGAGAACTTGCGGGGAGTGGGGGAGCCGTCGCCAGCCATGGTGTCGAAGGGGCGGATGGGTGAAGTAGAACTGCTGGGGTGGGTGGGTGCAGCGGGCAGAGAGTTGAAGATGGTCGGTAAACAGTAAACCGGGCGTAAGATACGGAGCGTGAGGAGCTCTCACAGGCGAGGTCTGGTTGGCCGGCGTCAGTGACTGGAAGTCAGATCGAAGTGCGCGTAGATGTCAGACAAGATGTGGCGTGCTGTGCGGCAGAGCAGAATGGGTGGTGGAGTGAGGAGGAGGAGGGCGGCGGAGCAGGAGTCTGGCCTACCGGATCGGGCCGCGGGTTCCAGAGCAAGCAGGCTGATTAGCAAACCGGGGGCGCCGCGACGGGTCCAAAGTGACAGGAAGCGGCGAGACGCGAGTGCGGGAGGAAGCTGCGGCGCGGGGCTGCGAGAAGGGCCGCCGGCGGACGCGACTGAGTGCTGGTTGGCGGACGCCGCTGGTGCGAAGCAATCGAGCAAGACGAGACAGTGCAGGCGGCAGAGGACGAGAAGAGTGGTGTAGAAGATGCGTTGGCTGTGCGCGCGAGACGCCGCTTTGAGCATCGCAGCCTTAACACGTGCGCGCGCGCAGCAGGACCTCACTTGCGCAGCATCTGGACTAGGAACGCCAAACGGGCAGGCACGCCGGCCGCCGTCACGCAAAGAAAGACGTGCTTGCGACGTCCCACCGCCCGTCAAAGAAGCCCATGGCCACCGCGCCTTCTGCGCCCTTCCACCGGCTGCTCGTCTCCAGCACCACGAAATCCGGCTGGCTCACGCCCGTCAGTGTAGGAACCAGGCGCGCCGCCATCCCAGCGCTTTCTGCCGTCTGCCCCCACACCACAAGCTCCAGCCTCTCCGTCCCCGTGCTTCCGGGCCGCAGGAAGATTGCCGCCACGTCCCCCTCCACGCCGAAAGCGTATTCCTCGCCCGATACCGCTCGCACAGACAGTGTCCCTGACGCTGTTACTCGTATCGGAAAGCTGCTCAGCTGACTGGCTGGAAGCTTTGCGCCCACGGCGATGGTGATTGCGTTGCCAGGTCCCGGCGCGCCGTTGATGACCGAGTCGGCAGAGAAATACTGATATAGGTTCCGTGATATTTGCAGCGCGATCTCTGCCGTGCCTGTGCCGTGCGTTGCAATCGTGAACGTGCCGTTCGACCGCAGGATGGCATCCATCGCTCCAAGTTGTCTGCCACTCCTGAGGCTCGGCGACGATTCGGACTCAGCGCTTTGCTGCACTTGTCAGTCAATGGCCACCCAGCGTAAGGAAGCTCTCAGCTTACCTCCCACATGTTGTTTGCCCACGTCAATTTAGCGGTGCCTCTAACGCTGAAAGTCGCGCTGGGAGATGTAGTGTTCTGTCTTTGGACAACAACATCCGCAGTCTGACAATCTTGAGGAGTGATCCTGAAGCTGAGGATGTTCTTTGTCTGTACCGTGTAGACGCAGGTATCCTCGCCGAATGGATCTACTGACACCTCCATCCTACCATATCGGCCGGGCGTTTCGAGCTGTGTGACAGTGATCCCGCCTTTGGAACCCATGTCTCCCGGATTGGCAACCACAATGGTGAATCGCGTCAGCGTCTTGGTAATCGCAATGCCATCGGGTATGTGTTCTCGGTAGAACTCGCGCAACGGCTCCGTCGTCATGATGCCATCGAAATAATGCTCCGATCCTTCAATCTCATAGTAGTCGGCATTTCCACCGCGTTGCGACAGCAGCAAGCTCATGAGCCGGGAGTGGAATGTCGGCACGTTGGTATCTGCGCCTCCGTGAGACTGAAGTATGGGTATACTTTCGCAATTCTCGGCCAAAAGCTCATGTCGATAACTGTTCAACGCAGCGCGCAGCACCGACTGCCGACCCGGGTCGATCGTCGGCGACCAAAATTCGTACGGGACGTAACGTTCGATGGACAGATATCCGGAGACGGGAACGGCCGCAATGATCTTGTCTGGCCTGTGCGTCATCGCATACCAGGCACCTTGTCCGCCATTCGAGTGTCCACTCACAAGCCAGCGGTCGGTATCTACTCCCGTTCCGTTCCAAGAATGGTGTTTGATCCAATCCGGAATAGCAGAAACGGCGCCCTCAACATCTGCGAAGCCCCAGGCATGCCAATCATCTGCACTCCATGGTGTTACTCCCGTCGGGAAGAGTATCCATGCGCACAGGTCTGGGAGAGGATCGAGGGTGTGAGCCACACCATCTCTATCTACTTCGAGGTCCGCTCCATGAAATTGGAGGAGAATTGGTGCAGACGTCTGGGAGCCACAGGTAGCATTCGCCGCAGGCGGCCGTAGCATTGCGTAGGAAATTATGCCACTGGGATGCTTGAATGTTATCTTATGAGGTTCGTATATCCATCTCTTCGTGACTTCCTGCACGCCGGTTGCTCGAAGATACGGTGCTTCAGCACCTGAATAGGTGTAGAGTACATCCAGCCTTAGCTCTGATACATTTTGATTCTTGAGATAGAGCTTGAAGGGTATGGGCTTCGTCTGGCCAGGCGCAATCTCAAGGCGAGATGAGCTGCTCGATGCTGCGTCCCAGTCGCTCTACAAGCTGTTAGCAATTTTCCAGTACTCATATTGACAAAGGAATGAATGGTGCTCCAGGAGTGTGGCTTGGACATGAACAAGAAAATAGTACAGGTGTACCCCTCTGCATCATTCAATCCCGTGAAGAGGAGGTCTGAGCCGCGATTCTTCTTCTTCTTCGAGATGAGTTTGCTGGTCAGAACTATCTCATATCTTTAAAGAAACCAAGTAACTGCTTTACAAACACTTTGAAGCGATGCAACAACGCAAAGGCAACGGAACAAAAGAAAAGGCCGCTCTTCCCTCGGAATTCAGTGTCCAGAGATATTATATGCGCAAAGAAAATTGAACGGAAAATGGTGAGAATTAGATCGAAACCTACGCTATTCTCTGGTCTGACACCAAGGATAGTGACGACTTCTTCGCCAGTGTTCCGCACTGCCACAGATCCATACTCGCTCGAGAACTTCCCACCCACAATATCTGGAATCTTGATGTGTTCTTCAGTCACCTCTAATCGATCCTTACAGAGCCTGAGTGCGAGATCAGTAGTGATTTGGGGGTCTCGCTCGGTAATGCCTCCAAAAGATCGCACGTCACGGACCAGTCTTAGATCTAGACGGTGCGCCCCTGGTTCAAGGCGCAGGAGAGGAGGCGCTTTGCGATAGGAATAAAAGTCACCCCCAAAGTACGGCTTTCCATCGACCCAAAACTCCAGGAGCCCGTCAGTATACAGAACGACTGTCTGGGCTGACTCAGCAGTCACGATGATCTCGCCACGGGCCCATGCTTGGAATTGTAGGGCAGACCAGCCATAGACTGCCTGAAGGAACTGCCAGTCAACATCGGAGAAAGCCACGGCCAACGATGCACTGGCGCCTGTCGCGCTGCTGTCTACATTGGTGGCATTCAGGGTCGCCCAGCGCGCAGCGGCGTCGGCGGGCAGAGAACTTTTGAAAGTGGCGGAGGCGTTGAATTCCAAGCTCCGGAAGCCGCCATAATACTCGAGCGGGTCGGCGCCCCACGGGGCCTCTGCGCAAGATCAGCAATAGTGCGCGTGCAACATGAGAGGGCGCTGTAGAGCCATGCCTCGCGTCCCGAGCTGGAATGGACCAAGAACCTGCCAGACGGGGGAGAAGTGAACGCGAGCAGAGTCAAACGAGGCAGATTTGGCGACGGCGAGCTGCAAAGGAATCATCAGCGGGTCCATGATCGTGGCGCGGGCGCCGCACGCGAGGGCCACGAGGGCGTGCGCGAGCATAAGCAGGAGACGGGAGATTGTTGGGCGACATGGCGCGGGCGGCGGTGGTGTTGAATGCGGTGGAGTTGGAGCGAGTTGCCCGATCGGGCGTAAGGCGGATGGCATGACATTAGCGTGCATAAGGGCCGCGCGTGCATAATCGGGCGCGCTCGTCCAACGTCCAAACTCGAGCAGGCCCTGGTCCACGAGCGCAACACCGCCCGCAAGCGTCCGCCGCACGCCCTGCCCCGACAGAGCCCCAGGCCCGCGTCAATGCCACTGTGCGCCCGCGCCCAACCCGCCTCGCGCCTGCCGTCTCCGCGCCGCCTCTGAAAGCGCTCCGCCGCCAGCTCCCACGGTAACACGAGACCCCCGAACGACATACGTTGCCATCGCAGATCGTCTGCCGCTGTATCGCGCCATTGCCCGCTCGCTCGCCCGCCCGCCCGCTCCGCTGCCACGCCTCCTCCGCTGACGACGCCCATGGCTTGAGCGGCCTGGCACACACCCACAGCGACTTGGCCTTATGGCAAACAACTCCCAGCCTGCCAGCGAGGCGCATTCCTCGGCCTCTGCGTCGCCGAGCACCTTCAAGTTCCCGGCCTTCCAGCCCGACGTGCTTCCCCCGCATCCCGAAGAGCACACCGTCGACATCGGCATTCCCGTCCGCTCGCCGAGCCCGCTGAAAAATGGCGAGAACGGCTTTCCGCCCGGCGATCGCTGGTACCCGCGCAAGGACAAGGCTGCCCGCTGGGGCAACGGACATACCGGTGGCGGCACACGCCATGGCCGCCAAAAGAGCCTGAGCGAGGCCATTAGGACCATCAAAACCCGCCGCGGCAGTATCAGCGCCAACGCGCACGAGATCGCCGACGCGCTGAAAGCGCCAGTCTCGGCCAAGCTCATCGTAGGTCCCTCGCCGAGAAATTCCATCACGGCTCGGGCGTGCTGACGCTGTCTTAGCTTCTGTGCGGCTTTTGGTACTCGACCTCTATTTTGTCCAACACATCCTCGAAAGCCATTCTCACGGCCTTCCCCAAGCCTGTCACCCTCACGCTTGTCCAGTTTGCCTTTGTGTCCTCCTGGTGCATCGTCTTGGCCTGGTTGGCCAAAGTTTATCCCCGCTTGAAAGTCATGATTCCGGCCTTGAAATATGGCATCCGGCCCCCGAGCAAGGACCTGATCCTCACGACGCTCCCTCTGACTGCGTTTCAAATCGGCGGCCACATCCTCAGCTCCGACGCCATGTCTCGGATCCCCGTGTCCCTAGTTCATACGATCAAAGGACTGTCGCCTTTGTTCACCGTCTTGGCATACCGCTTCTACTTCAACATTCACTATTCAAGCACTACGTATTTGTCACTCATCCCACTCACGCTGGGAGTAATCATGGCCTGTTCTGCGGATTTCTCTGGAAATTTCATCGGCCTGATCTGCGCTTTCGGCAGCGCCCTGCTCTTTGTCACGCAGAACATTGTGTCGAAGAGGCTTTTCAATGAGGCCGAACAGGCCGAACAAGATAACCAGCCGCTGAAGAGAAGGAAGCCGGATAAGCTGAATCTGCTTTGTTACTCGGCTGGTCTTGCGTTCATTTGCACGGCGCCGCTGTGGTTTTTCTCCGAGGGCATCGGCATCCTTGGAGACTTTTTGTACGATGCCTCAATCGACCTCAACGTCAGACCGGGCTCTCTGGACCACGGAAGGCTGGCCTTGGAGTACGTGTTCAACGGAACTTTCCACTTCGGGCAAAATCTTGTCGCATTCGTCCTGTTATCCATGGTTTCGCCCGTCACCTACTCGGTCGCTAGTCTGATCAAGCGCGTTTTCGTCATCGTCTTCGCCATCATCTGGTTTGGCAACTCTGTCACCCATGTGCAAGCTTTCGGTATCGCCCTCACATTCTTGGGCTTGTATCTGTACGACCGCACACGCGATAGCAAGGCCGACCACAGGGCCAAGATGCTGCACTCGAGCAAGCAGGAAGCGCTACTCCCGCTCTCCCTCGACAAGTTGACGGACAGGAACTTGAGCAGCTCTCCTGTCCCGCAAAGCTCCTACTCCAACGGCTATGCAAATGGATTCAACCGGGATGAGAAGAAGAGTGACGATGTGGGACCAGGTAGACCTAGAAGAGAGAGCGGTGTGGGATGGTTGCCGCCAGGAACCAGGCAGGAGGAGACTTGGAGGCCGGGAGATGCCTCGCATGCGCACGGGGTGCGGGTTTCCTAGATTTTCTAGATGTGAACATGAATGTGGGCGTTGGGCGGGATCCTTGTAAAGCTGTGCACGTTGATTGAAATGAAGCGGTTTTATTTCTTCGAGGAGAGGAAAGTGTCAGAAGTACATACCGCCCCTAAACATTAATGCCTCCAATCCAACACATGCCAAGTTACTTCCAGTTTCCTTCCTTTCTCCAACGTGACGGATGATGCGGACTTGGGATGTTCAGCCGGTCGGATGATTAGGGTTATCTCGGGCCACCCTCCGTCCGGCTGAATGCTTCGACTCTATACATCTCACTTAACTTGAGACCTTGTCTCTTGAAGGCAGAAAAATTCTCTATTCGTACAGTCTATTAGATCGAAACGTCCGATCGCATCATGCATAATTGTTTCAGACAACCTCTTCCACATTCCTCTTTGGGTAGACAGCTTCTGCTCCCGCAGGATCGGGCTGTGCATCTCTTCTTCTCCTGCCAGCAAAGACACCATTCCTGCCAAAGAAGTTGAACGGATCCATGGCGACCTTCCAGCCACCCCTCTTGTTCCTCTTTCTCTCAGCCTCAATCCTGTCGATCTCCTCGGGGGTCATCTCCCAGAACTTAGTGCGCTTATCCCTCCCCTGGAACAGACCGACGAGGTCAAAGGGGTCGAAGACGGTAAGGAGCCAATGCCGGTTGTCGCCCCAACCCAAGCCTCTCAACTCGGTCTTCCCGTCCTGGCTCAGGTACAGCTTGTTGGAGCGCGGCAGGCGCTTGCCGGGGTGCCAGATGTTGAGAATCAGGGTGGTGACGAACATCAGGGCGGCCTCGAAGATGTAAAAGTAAAACTCGTGGGTGAGCAGGACGCCTCTGTAGCCCTCGAAGTACTCGACGATGCGGTAGATGCAACGCACGGCGACGGTGAGCGAGGTTATGTACAAGACCACGAGCACGGTGCGCAGGTTGCTGGTCAGCACGCGGGCGCGGCGGGCGCGGACGTGGAATTGGACGGCGAGGCCGATGAGGGCGAAGAAGATGACGGCCTGGGTGATGAGGGAGACCTTGACCATGACATCTCCAACGTTGCGCTGGCTGGGGGACAGCGAGGTGTTGCTCACGCGCACGGCGCCGTTGCAGATCAGGATCTCGATGAGGGCGTCGAGGCCGAGGAAGGTTGTCAGGACGCGGCCCGGGTGCATGGGCGACAGATAGGGGACGTAGAACAGCATGCGCGAGAGCACGAGGTAGTTGCTCGCGGCGTAGATGGGCGGGCCGCTCATGACGAGGACGGTCGAGGCGATGACGAAGGCCAGGTTGTCGACGTGGTATGCTCCGGCGAGACGCATGGCGAAGCCGGCGCTCATGATGAGGGCGGCCCACGGCAGAAATATGGTGACGCGCCATGCCTTGTAGCGGATGTTCTGGTACAGGTGCAGGGCGCCGGAAAGCAGGAAGAGGACGATGAAGATGATGGGCAGCACCTTGTTGGGTGCGTAGTACCACAGGCTGCCCTCGACGTGCTGGCTCATGGCGGCTGAGGATGCGGCGGACTGGAGAGATCGAATGGAGACTCAAGGCATCAGGCCTCATTGCGAGGCTATATAGACAACAGCAGCGCTGCGCCAAGCGGCGGCAGGGCTGAATCCGCTGCGCTGTGCGCATCCATGTGTCCAAGGCGGTGCTGGGCCAGCGCGCTGGAAGGGGAAAAAGCGCGCGCGCACGAGCGGCATGGCTTGAGGCTGAGGCGCAAACGGAGCAGGGTCGCGAACAGCATGATGATGATTCATAGGCCGTCGCAGCGAATAGAGTGGGCGCAGGAGCGGAGGCGGAGCAGCAGGAGCGGGCGATCGGCGGGCTGAGTCAGGGCCAAGCGCGCGGGCGGTGGTTGCGCGGGCGCGACGTGGTTGCGCGCGGCTCTGTGGCGCATCGTCTGCCCCTTCCCCGGCAGACCTCACCCCAGCGCAACAAGAGACTGCAGCTGCCGCCGGCCGTCTGATGCGCGACGGGCATGCCGACCAGCGCCCCGCCTCTGCCGCCGGCCTGGACACCATGGCCGCCTCCTCCAGCTCCAAGGTCACGGGTACGCCCAGCGCCCGCTCCGCCAGCCCGTCCCCGGCTAACCCCTACCCGCAGTCGAGTATCACGACCCCAACGGCCTGTTCAACATCCTTGAGCCGCACCTGAGGGCCCGCCTCCCGCTGCGCAACCTGCACTGGAAGTCGCCCTCGCGCCCCCTGCGCTCCATTGACTCGCTGCACGTGGACTTCGTGCCTGGCCGCGATCCCACCGACGACTTTCTCAAGTCGCTGCCCCCGTCCGGCGATGGCAGGCGGAGCCGCGCCGTGTCGTCCGCCTCCATGCGCCCGGGCTCGTCTGATGGCCGCCCGGGCCGCCGCCGCCATCAGATCCCGGGCCTGAGCCAGACGCCCTATCTCAAGCTCTACATCTTGAGATGCGACGACAACGACGCCTACAAGGTGTCTTCCCGTAAGTTGCTCCGCGAGTGGATCAAAGACAACACCCCGCCCTCCGAAACCGGCACCAAGAGCACCCAGGAGAACCACGACGCCTTCGAGTGGCTCATCCTGCACGTCGTGCTGCCTGACACCCCCGCCGCTGGCCAGCCGCGCCTCAGCGGTTCCGCCAGCGCCTCCACCGGCTCCCTGGAAAAGTCCAGCACTGGCTCCAGATGGCCGGGCCGTGGTTCGACGACCATTTTCGAGAAGCTCCGCTCGGAGTTCAATTCGACCAGCAAGTCTGCCCCCGACAGAGTGGCTCAAATCCGCCTGGAGATGAAGGACATCCCTCCTCACCTGATCCCTCCGGGCGTCGGTACCTCGTCCAACCCCTACACCGACAGCCCGCAGGAAATCCTCAACTCGTGGAGCGATACCATCATCAAGTTCAAGACCCTGATTCTGATGTCCTTTGACTTGCGCGTCAGCCAGTATGAGGAAGATATCAAGGAAAAGGACGCTCAACGGCACCTGCCGGGCTGGAATTTCAACACCTTTTTCGTTCTCAAGGAGGGCTTGGCCAGGGGCTTTGAAAGCGTCGGCCTCGTAGAGGATGCTCTTGTGGGCTACGACGAGCTCTCCGTTGGCCTCGACTCCATCATTCGTGAGCGCGCCGCCGATGGCTACGGCGGCTCCTTTCTCGAGCATACCGAAGACCTCAAGCAGCACCTTCTCCTTAGCAAGAAGTCACCAACCACAAATCCCTTCGGCGAGAAGCCCATCAGCTCCTCGAGAAAGGACTATCGATCTCTGATCCTCTCGAACAACATTTCAATTTTCGACTTCAGGTGCTATATCTTTTCCCGCCAGCTGGCTCTTCTCCTGCGCTTAGGAAATGCCTCCGTCTCGCGGTCCGAGTTTCTCACCAGCTCGAGGCCAAACTCCAGGCCGAACTCTCGGCCTTCGACTGCTCAACAGGCGAAGGCGTCAACCGACGATTTCTTCCTGGGTACTCGTGCAGGGTCAGAGGAGCAGGACGGCGAGGATCTCACCTCGCTCGCCGAGCTTTGCCGTCGAGCCATGAGCTTCTTGAATATCGCAGCTCATATTCTCCGAGATGATCTCACTCATGCGTATGTCAAACCTTAGAATCTACGTGCGGCTATTTCTGACGGGTATTTAGCGCCGAGAATGAGTCTGAAAAGTTCCCTGCGGATGTTATTGACAATTTTGTCTCTTCGTGGAGCTACGCTGTTGCACAGCAGATTCTTAATGACACCACCTCATCTGCCCTCCCCATCACTACTTTCGATAAAACCTCAGGTTCGACATCGTCAACGAAACAACTTGGCCCCAAGCAAGACCTTAAGGTATCCGTGTCAGAGCAGAAGAGCCTAGCGCATCCCAAAAGAGGCAGTTCACTTCTCGAACGCCGGGCATCGGTGCAAGATTTTCCCTACAACCGCGGGGGTCAGACTGTATACGAACATGGCAGATTCAACAGCACGGGAATTCAAGTTGTCCGAAAAGAACAACCATCCAACGGTTCCCAGCTAAAGTCTGGTCAGCTGGAGCTTGCTGCGCATCGGGCCGAACTTTACCTCATCCAGAGAAGGATACTAGAGCGCATTGGAAAGAAGCTGGGCTGGCTCCTCGGTTGGGCCGCCGTAGCTGCGCAGCACGAAGGAAACAAGTTCACCGAAATTTCCCTGGACGACGACGACTCGAAGCCGGGATCAGATGAGACACAAAAGAATGGTGACTCAGCGTCCGCAGATGAGAAGCTTGCTGGGCTCTGCGAAAACTCTCTCCGAGGAGCTTTTGAATCTAATGAGGACTTCAGGAACATATATGAGGTTTGATCTTTTTTATGCCCTATTTGCAGTGCGATAGCTGACGGATACTACAGCAACTGAGCGACCTGGCAGTCAAGCATTATATTGCAGCCACCAGGTCAAAGTCTGCTGAGGGGATCATGGGTGATCTCGCGGCAATGAAGTTCGAGTCAGGAGACTTTTCTGCTGCAGCAACCTACTTCAGTCGAATGGCACCTCTATACGCGCAGAACAGGTGGAATCTCGTCGAGGTTACCATGCTTAAGATGTACGCTCAATGTCTCAAGAAGCTTAACAGGAAGGACGAGTATGTCAGAGTACTTCTCGATTTGCTGGCAAAATCAGCTTCAAACAGGAAGCCATCTCTTTCTCTTAAGATCCGCCGAGCATCAATCCATACACCTTGGCTCGATGATGATCGGTTAGACACAACAGGTATTCTCCATGAACTGGTCACATTCTCGGAAGAATTGCCTTATGATGTCCCTGCACCCATGAGTCGCTACTTTTCGGACATTGCTGTGGACCCATACATCCACCACAATTCAGACCAAGACGGTTTCCAAATGAAGCTTAGCTTCCGTCACCTTTTGGAAGATGCGGTGGAGATAGACAAGGCGAAAATTCGTCTCTTAAGCATGGCGTCAGGAGAGACTCGAGACATTTGGCTCGAAACAAGAGAGAAGCTCGAGATCAACCAGGGCGAGACCACAGCCTGGCTTCACTCCAATGTAAGTCCTGGCCTCCCATGCTTGAAAGCTTGGGTCTAATTGTTCTAGGTAACCACGCTTGGATACTACGCTGTCGATAAGGTCGTTTTGGAAGCAAAAAAGATCCACTTCACGTATGAGACGACTAAGAAGGAGGACACGCTCCAGCCACTCGGAATATCAATTCCTGGTTCTTCTTCGTCGAACCTGCGAGTTCCAAAGAAGTACCGCGTCCTTTGTTATCCGCGTGCCCAAGCATTCGATGCCAAGCTAACCGTGGCGCGCTCGATTCATATCGACAAGATCAAGTCATTGGAGCTTGATTGCCGCACATTCGCCAATGAAATATCTAGAACAGAGGTTCACTTGAAGGCTGCATCGGCGGGCCTAAGACTACGCACCGGCAATGCGAAAGTTTTTGATGGCGATGCGACAATCACAGATAGACCAAGTCCGGGTGTCTTTGAGCTTTCGAAGATGGCATCGCAGAGTGCCACAAGAATCAGCATCCCATACGAGTTGGAGATCAACTTATCCGAGCTCCACATCAAGCTCGACATCATCTACCACACCGAGCAAGGGCAACACGAGTTCCGTGCAAATTGCACCATCAACATCGAATTGCCGCTCGATGTGAACGTCCACGACCAGTTCATGGAGCGCATGCTTCTTTCAACCTTCAAGGTCACTACATCCAACCACATTCCTCTGGATGTGCTCAACATCCAGCTGAAGGGAACTCCCGCCTTCGACGTCGACCCCGCGAAATTGTACGGGTCCCGGAATCCAGTTCGACCCGGCCAACCACCGGCGTTTGTATATCGCATCTTCAGAAAGGAGGGCGCCAGTCTAGCAAACCCCGCAGACTCAAACCTGTCGCTCAGCATCAACTACCGCTGTCTTGACGACCACGTATTCGAGAAGCTGGAGGCCAACTTCTCCGAAGCCGTCCAGGAGAGCGAGTTTGCTCACCTGGGTCGGCTCCTACTTCCTCGGCTATGGGACAAACTTAAGGAGAACTTGACAGCTGATGATTGGCACAAGGCCTCGTTCAGTGACAAGCTGCCCTGCGGCTCTTTCGAAGATGCCGGTTGGCATGAGACGATCGAAAGCCTTCCCAGCAGCATGCGTGAAGATTTGCATGAGTGGCTGCTGCAATGGCACGAAGTAAGTCAGGCCTACTGGATGACAAGTAACAACCGCTGATGAATGATGTAGAATAACCCCACCATCGACGTCACGCCTCCCAAGGATCGCGGCGAAGCCATCATCTCCCCAATCACGCGTCGCATCACCATCACTGTCGGTGTGCCACGCGTCCAGATCCTCAACATCGCTCATATCGACCTCAAAACGCCGGTGCCCAGCCCAGCCTTTACACCGCCCATCGCGCCGCTCGGCACGCCGCTCACGGCCACTCTCCGCATCAAGCACACGCGCAAATGGGACGATCCGGCCGCGCTCGTCAAGGCGGCCAGCCTCGCGGATGCGGACGATCCCGTATCGTTCGTCTACGAAATCGAGGCCGACCCCAACGTCTGGCTGCTTGGCGGCGCGCGGCGTGTGCAGTTCGATGCTCGTGAGGGCGAGATCAGGACGTTTCGGCTCACGCTGATTCCTCTGCGCGAAGGGTTTCCGAGGTGGTTGCCGAGCGTGTCGATACGGCCTATCGCGGTGCCGTCACGAAAAGAGGAGAAGGGTACGGCGGAAAGGGAGGGGAGCAGGGATAGGGAGAGGGATGCAGAGCCGCAGATTAGCTGTGAGATGGATCTTATCTCCCAGCATGCGTGCGTGCAGGTTGTGCCCGATTGGAAGAGTGTTACGATAGGAGTGGGTGTTTTTGGCGGCGAGGGAGAAAAAGGAAGTGAGGCTGTGCTGTTAGAGGCAGGCGAAAGGGATGACCTGATAGAGGACGGAGAGGAGGGAAGGGTGGGCATGATGGCAGGGACGGGTTTGCCGGTAGAATTTCGGGAAGTGAAGGAGGTGAAAGAGGATGGTGAGAGCGGGGGCGACGATGAAGGTGAAGGGCAGAGTGGTGGGCAGAAGGATGGATCGGCTGATGAGGAATGATGAGATGACACGACGATTGATAGGATGGTAGCCGACCGGTGGCAGCAGTGTGTATACAGTGGCCATACAATGAAGAGTAGCTAATTGAGTGTCGACCATTTCAGCGCGCTTATTACTGCTCGGCCGACCTACCTTCGATTCTAGAAAGCTTGGGGACCCGCCCCTCCAAGTCCGAGGTTGGAGCTTTCGGCCGGATGGCTCGAGATTGCAGCAACAGCCCTGCTCCAGAACGAATGCTTCTGCTCCGGACGTTGAGGCGCGCAATATCCGGACTGACGCTTCACTTGGCCCTGGTGATGTAAGCATCCCCTTCCCTTGGCATCATGCTGAGCGGGCGTCTGCTCGGAGCATGACCTTCCGCGCCGGAGCTGAGGAATTCCGGAGCTGCCCCAGTGAAGAACAGCGATAGGCAGTGTGTTGTTGCGGAAGACGCAGTGGGACGCAGTTGCGAAGTTTATGTATGATGATACAGCCCTCAGCTGCAGCGATTGTGTGCGTTCCAGCGGAGAAGCGTGTGGCAAAGTCGAGGCAACGCGGCGCGAGACAGTGACACTTGCCAGACATCACGAGGACGTTTCATTTGGGAAAAGAAGGACTAGTCTCAGGCCTTCGAGGACAGCCACGGCCCCCCTTTTATTATTGGGTTCGTTTCTTTTGTTCGAGGAGATCAGGCAAAAGCACACACGAGTGGCTGAGGCTAGGGAGCGATAGCGCGTGACGGCTCAACGTAGTGCCGGTGACCATGGCAGAGAGAGCAAGACGGCCGGAACTGTCTTACCTTGGCGCGGCCGTCAGCAGCGGCCTGGAAATTAGACAGCGTCACTTCCGCTATAGGCGGTGCCGGACTGCCGGATTGGTAGGCGCTACCTCAGCAAGGAAAGGAGCTATAACGGATCGGAGGGGCGTATTAATAGAGCAGTAAGCTTGCGCTAGGACGGCGGGACGCGGCTGGCCTGATGAGATGTGCGCGCACGCACGTGAAGGACGGGATCTGCACGGGTAGGGACACGGCTGAAACGGCGAGCTGCGTATATGTAGGGCGCTGGCGCATTTTTGTGAAGGAAGAGGCGCAGACGGCTGGTCTGCATGAATACATACGTCAGGGCCGTCCGCGACCCCGAGAAATCCTGCGACCACTGCCGCGGGCGGCACGATTCCATGGGAGATCTAGAAGATCTTAGCCTGCCACCCCGGCGCTGGGAGCAGGGCGGAGGAGGGCGCGTGTGGCAGGCCGAGGCCAGTTGGACGGTCCAAGGCACGGTGGAGCTACTACAGGGCTGGCGCCGCGGAATCCGGGATTGCGGAGCTCTCACATTTGCCGTCTCATGAATTCAAAAGCCGGAAAACAGAGGGTTCATCGGACAGACGCGAAACATTTTGGCGTAGGTGCGGTACCACACACACCGCAAGTCCGGACGAGGGCAGTTCTTGGGGGAGCATCCTATCACGGAGAGCGAATAAGCTCGCGTTAGTGCATGCCAAAGGCGCAGCGGCGATGACAGGCTGGGAGCAGCCCTCGACGGCGCGGCCCTCAGGTGATGGGTGCAGCAGATTTTAATCAAGGCGATGCCCTGCGGCGTTGTATGTAACCCAAAAGGCACGGCGGCCTGTTCGAGAATGCAGACGGCGCTGACGTCGTCCGAGTCGGCTCCCCTACGCGGGCGAGGTGGCTGAGAAGGAGAGAGGGCGGTTCCAGGACGAAGCTCCACACAGTCAGACGGGGTGCCAGCGGCGGAGCGGAGGATAGCGCCAGCGAAATCCGGGCCAGGCTGTGGAGCAGTCGACGAGGAGCAGCGAGGACGACGAGGCTCGCGGGCACGCAGCGCGGCCTCGAGCGGGCGGGCGGCGGACGCGCCTCCGTCTATTTAAGACGGCTGGAGCGCGCGACGGCACGGATAGGCTCGCTCGGGGACGCATGGGTGCCCGAGGAGGGCTCGAGCGCGCGCATAGGCGGCGATCGCGCAGCTGGCACAAGAAGGGCCGACGAGGCCGGTTCCCAGGCGGCGGGAAGCGGCAGCCGCGGCGCTGGAAGGGCGCGGGCACCGCGAGCGCCGGCGGCCATGCTCGGCGGGTGTCAAGCTGGAAACAATGGCGGCGCGCAGGGAAACGTGGGCGCCACCGCGAGCGCCGCGCACAAAGAGACGCCGTGATCGGATCGGCTGGGCGCCAGCTGAGGGCGCGCCCGCCAATCCCGCACCCCCCTCCCGACGCTCCGCGGCGCAGCAGCCGTGCAACCCTGCGCCGCCCAAATGGTCTGATGGCCAAACGAGCCGCCCGCCATGCCCGTTCCGGCGCGCTCAAAGGCCCCCAGGGCCGCCGCCCGCCGTTACCTGCACCATGGTGTGACGCCGCGGGGGCATCGGCGATGCGCGCGCGGGCCCGCGCCCAGCGCTTGGCGGGCAGCCGGCACGTCAAATCTCACGGGCGCAGCTGGTGGCGACGCGGCGCGGGCCCGGGGCGCTGGCTGGGCGGCGCGGGCGAGTCAGGCCGCGGACGGGGAATTAGCGGCTGCTGGCCCGTGCGCCGGCGCACTGGGCCTGTGCGCCCGCGACCCTCTCCCGCCCCAGCCTGCTGGCGCCGTCTCTCCTGCTCGCCCAGCGCCGCCGCGAGTCGCCCTCGCCGACTTCTTCTCCAGCGCCCTCCCACCCGCGCCGTCCTCGCTGCCGTCCCCGCCGTCTCCTCCGCGTCCACACCGACGCCGCGGGCCTGCGACTGCCGCCCCTTCGCCGCCGCTGTACGTCGCACCTCTCCGTGTGCGAGGAGCGCCCGCCTCCGTGCGACCGGCCGCCGCCTGCCTGCTCCCGCTCGTCTGACAACAGCCAGCAGAACCCGCCCCAGCTCTCGCCCGCGCGACCGTGCTGCTCCACCCGCCTCTCGTCGCTCGCTGCTCCTTCCCTTTCCCTCGCTCCCCCGCCGTGAGTCCTGCCGCCCCGTCTTTGTCGCTCGTCACGCCTCGCTGCTCTCGCTTGGGACCGAGCACGCTGCGCCCTCCCCCCGGCCCTGGGAAGCATCAAGCCTTGCCGCTGACGACAGCCTCGATCCAGTTCCCAATTCCGCGGGCGTCGTCCTCCATTGCTCTTCCACCGTCCCTGTGTGCGACCCCGTCGCTGCTGTAAGTGCCATTCTTGGCTCGTCTCAGGCATGCGCGTCGACACGCCATGCAAGGGAGCCGCTGCCCACGCTCTGCTGTCATGCCACCAGACCGCTGACCCGTCCCTCGTGTCCCAGCATCTTTCCTCGACCGTTTGTCCAGCTTCGACTCCATCCACCATGGCGACGAGCATCATACCCGTGGCCAACGAGACCTTGAGCTCGTCCTCTAGGATGACCAAGGAGGGCAAGAAGATCACGTATCAGATGCAGGTTATCCAGCAGCCCGAGCGTGCCAGAGCCTGCGGCTCCGGAGCCAAATGTAAGCCAATGCTCCCATCCGACCGCACTCTTCCTGCTCACCCACACGCCCTCCAGCTTCTGCCGACCGCCGTCCCGTCGACCCGCCGCCGATTGTTGAATTGCGCATCTTCGAGGGCGAGAACCGCCAGAACGACATCACTTTCTCGTACAACGCGAACTTCTTCCTCTTCGCGACTTTGGAGAACGCGCGTTCCATTGCCCAGGGACGCGTCCAGCCTAACCCTGCCAGCTTCCCCGTCTTGACCGGAACTCCAGTTGCTGGCATGGCTTATTTGGATCGCCCCACGCCCGCTGGTTATTTCATTTTTCCGGATCTGTCCGTTCGCCATGAGGGGAAATACCGCCTGAGCTTTGCCCTGTATGAGGAATTGAAGGAGCACAAGGACATGGACAGCGACGACCGTGGTTCCGAGCATGTTCAGAATGGCCGTGTTGATGCCCACGTCTCCCACAGGTTGGAGGTCAAGTCTGCGCCCTTCAGTGTCTACAGTGCCAAGAAGTTCCCTGGTCTCACGGAGAGCACCGCCCTGAGCCGCATGGTTGCCGAGCAAGGATGCCGTGTTCGCATTCGTCGCGATGTCCGCATGAGGAGGCGCGACAACAAGACCAAGGACGACTGGGACGAGTACGAGGAGAAGACGGCCTACGAGCGCAACCGGACCGCCACTCCGGATGTTTACGGCCAGAATGCTGTCCACACGCCTCAGCCCATGGCCGATGGAAGCGACCGCCCAAGGTCGCAGAGCAACGCCAGCAATGCGTCTTTTGCCCCGCCTCCGCGTCGTCCCTCCATGCAGGACATGGCCAATTCCTACCAGCAGGGATACCAGTCCCAGATGCCGCCTCCCCAGGCTCCCCAGAACGCGTACTCGTCGCAGATGCAGTACCCGGCTGCGCCCGCTGCGCAGTACACGAGCTCGTACACGCCTGCGCAGCAGCAGGCGACGATGCAGCCTCCCCAGGCTCCGTACATGCAGACCCACCACTCTTGGCAACCGCAGGCGCAGCCGCAGATGCCGATGGCTCAGCCTTACGGTTATGGCTCGAACCAGCAGTACGGGCACTACGAGCAGCCGGCCCCGGTTCGCCATGACAGCATCGACTACAGCAGCGCCGGCTCGGACTATCGTCGGCCGTCATTGGCTGGACCCCAGCAACCGCCCAACCAGATGATGGCGCCCTTCGGAACCTTGGACTCGGGTTACAACAGGCACCAGAACCAGATGAACCCACCCCCCGCGCAGCCGATGCCGAGCTCGCAGGCCCCTCACCCCAACGCGTCGTCCCAGCCTCCTGCCAGCACGCACCCGATGAACGGGTACGCGCTGGCGCCGCTGAAGGCCCTGCAGCCGCCGACTACGGAAAAGCTCGAGCCCGTCTCTCCGTCATACCCGATGACGGCTGGGGTTCCCATGTCGGCTGGTGTGCCGACGCCGAACGAAGCGATGGCGCCGCGTGGCTACTCGGGCAGCAAGCCGTACAGCAGCCACAGTGACTCGAGCAACGCAACGCTCGCTGGCTCGACCAAGCGTTCGTTCTCGGCCACGTTCGACACCAACCACCTCGAGCAGCCCCTGCGCGGCGGGGCCCGGCCCAACGTCAACCTGCCCGTGGATGACGGCGGGCTGAGCGCGCTCGACGCGTCGACGGACGAGGAGATTCTGGACGAGCGTGCGATGAGCTACCGTCGTGCGGATGGCACGCACCGGAGCAGGCGGGTGCCGCTGTCGAACTGAGCGATTTGAATTGGCGCGTTTTGGAGAGAAGCAGCGTGACGTTGGTGTTTGTGCGATTGGAAGCGTCGTTGATGCTGGGGGTTGTTGCCTTTCTGTGTGATTCTTTTCGGCCGCAGCTTTCGGCCTGACGACGATACCATTTCCTTTGCGTTGGACTTGTCTTACCCGGGCGCATGTTGGCGTTAGCACGATCTGCCTGCAAATTTCCTAGTTTCTTTTCTCCGCACACCGGGGGCGCCACAGCCCAGACCCTCCCTATAATGCAGCATTGTCCTAGCCTGTACACTGGCCGGAGTCTGAAGTGGACGTCCGGCGATGCTTTCGTTTGCGTCTCGTTTCTGGCGGTTCCAGCGGCGGTGGATAGAGCGAATGCCCAGCGCTTTCCTGGCACGGGTGGATGTCTGGTAGCCCGGCTCTCGGTAGTTAGATAAGCATAAAAATGGAGGTTTCATCTTTTCTGTGCAAGTCGGCTGCAGGCCATCGCTGGGGAAACGGAGCGCGACCCCGGCCGCACACGCGACTCGCGCCCACTCGATGCGACCGCGCGCCCACTCCACGCCCGCGTCCGTACGCGCACCACCCAGCTTCCCGCCGCGCTCCGCCCGCCGCGCGCCTTCACGACTTACGACCTCACTCGGCGTTCCGCAGGCCATTGCTATTCTCGCGCCTTTCCGCCACGTGCCGCTTCTGCCCTACGACTCGCAATCTCCTGCGTTTCAGCGTCGTCCGCCCCGCGCGCCCTCGCCATGGCGCAGCCCGACAGCGTGCGCAACACCCCTCCTGTGCCGCCATGGAGCGCTCGCAGCCGCTAACGACTGCTCGCAGGACACTGCCATGGTCGCCCGCGATCCCTCCGCCGCGCCCGCGCCGCGTCGCTCCTCCATCGCCGACGGCCTGCAGCTCGACACCTCCGGCGACGAGACGGCCGAGCACTCGACGAAAAAGCGCCGCCACAACATCCATGCGACGGACGAGCAGCTGCGGCCCGGCGGCGAGGTGGATGCCAGCTCCTACTCGTCCAAGCGCCGTCGCTCTGCAAACTGGCCGCTGACTGACGAGCAGCCGCTGTCCCCTGACTCCTCCCAGCGCAGCCGTCGCAGCAAGGGCTCCCACACCCGCCGCCAGGTCTCATCCCCAGGCCGCCTGTCCAGGTTCCAGGAGGGCAGCATGCATGATCGCGCCAGCGACCAGCCGCCCAGCCTCTTCACCCGCTTCGTGCCCGGCCGTGGCATCGCAACCGTCGACCAGCTCATGGAGGACTACCACGCCGCCAACGATGTCGCTCCCGATCCCCTCCGCGCTGCTCCCAGAGCCTCTTCGCACCACCCGAACCATTCGGTGGCGAGCGCCGCCACCACCGGCACTGTGGGAACGGCCGGCACGAGCAATACTAGGGAGTCGGGCATCTTCAGATTCGGGCGCTCGATTGCCACTACCTTTAACCCCGTGAACATCTGGAACAAGATGCAGCAGAAGTGGGGCGAGGCCCGCCAGGAGCTTATCGAAGAGGCCCTCGATGAACAAGCCCGTCAGCTGAGGGAGAGAGCATTGAAGGCGGAGGAGGTGTATGCCCACTTGAAGAAGACCGGCCAGCTTGGCACCCAAGGCACTCATGGCATCCCAAACGCAACCGCCATCTTCACCCCGGGTTACACCACTCCCGCAGACGAGCATTTGAAGCAGAGGGATTCGGGCATCGCCGGCATCGAGCCGTACTACCCGCGACCTTATGACCAGAAGGACCCAGCAAAGAGCGCCCTTAACGTCTCATCTCCGCCAGGGCGCAAGTCTGCCCTCCACTTCCGGACCCCTTCATTTGCAAACTTGAAGAAGACTCGCTCTGAGGCTCAACTGGCCAAGCGCGCACCGTCGTCCCCTTTGGCAACTTCAGACGCGGGCGAGCCTCCGCGTACTCTTCGTGCGTCGCACTCCAAGAGAGATCTCCAGAAGCAGCTCAAGCTGCACAAGCGCGTCAGCGATTTGGAGACGAAGCTTCAAGATGCGCGGCGTGAGCTGTATCAATGCTTGGGTGACACTCCTCCGGTTCCAACGCTTCCTGCCCATTTGGCTGCTTCTCTGTCGAGTAACAAGCCGCGTGTTTCTACGTCTCTTCGGAAGAAGGCTTCCAGGCCCGGAGCTATGCCATCTCTTCCGTCCGAGCGTCTTCTGTCCCCTGAGTTGGTTGACAATCGTGAAGATAACCCTGTCTCTTCGCCTCCATTGCTTTCACAGACAGAGGACGAACAGGCACCTGTTCCTCGAGCCAACGAACCTGACACCCCCACTGTGACCAAGGATATCTGGACCGCAGATGTTGAATCGGCCAAGTCCAAGAAGAAGCTGACAAAGCGGGCGCCTATGAAGAAGAGGAAGAGTGGGGATGAAGAAGATCTGACTTACCGGCCTGATCCCGAGGGAGATGACGACGCTGAATCGGACGATGCAGCCCAAGAGGCTCCCAAGAAGAAGCGTGGCAGACCAAGGAAAACCCCTGGTCCTGAGGCTAAGCTCACGAAGAGACAACCAGAACAGGCTAGGCAGGAAAGCGCCCCCGTCGAAGTCACGGAGACAGCATTCAAAGCTGTCCAGCAACAGCCCGCTGTGCACGCTAGTATCGACCAAGCCATAGAGTCTATGACAGAGGAGGAGGTAACCACTGCTAAAGTTTTGCTGAGGGACTCTCCTAGCAAGCCGTCTGCCTTCGCTACGCCCTCTCACCCAGCCATGCGCCGCAGCACTCGCTCTGCATCCCCTGGCCAGCGACACAAGACCGGGTCGGCCGAGAACAATATCGTCTGCGTCGCGCCCAACGGCAAGTCCGTGCCACCCATGCCGGCCGTACCGCAGAACTTGAAGCAACACAACGCTAAAGTCCCTGCCCCTGCTCCGCGCAGGGACGCTTCGTTTGAGTGGCCAGATGATGTATTCTAAGCTGGCACCCAATCACTCCTCAACCGGGCTTTCACGGTGTCCATCTAGCTCGCCGGACGTACGACCTTCCTCATTTTATTGATTCATGTTGGCTTTTTGACGTTATCAGTACTTTACGGGTGGACGAACTTTGGGTTTCCCTCCCTTTATTACCACTTTTGCGGCTCAAAACGGCATGGCGATGGCGCGCTCCCTAATGCATTTTCGAACCCTCTTTTTCCTTCTATTCCCGACGTGCCTGGTGCACTTCTCTTTTTATTTGCTAGTTCTGCAAGCGCCATTGTACCTTCCCTTGCTTGAGACGGCACTTTCAGCGATGCTTCTTTTTTTTTGACCTTTCACTCCATAGCTAGCTCTTTGTGTACCTGTTTCTACTTAGGTACGTAGGTAGGGGAAGTCTGGTGCGAGGAATAATGATGATTATGATTGATACCTGACCTGCGTATTCTTCTACGAAGATTTCCTGAGAAAGCGGCCAGGACTATGAAAAAGCAAACCCCAGCGAGTCATTCTGCGGCCCCCTTGATCGGCTGTCGCCGCCGCTTTGAGCGTGCCTTCATGCGCCCCCCGAACTCCGAAATGATACGCAACAGGCATACTTAGGGTGCTGCGGCACAGCGGGCACATCATGCAGACGTGAGGTACGGGTGGTTGGTAATCAGCATCAAACGCAGAACAAGCGAGATTTCCTTCGTTTCCTCTTGCAAACGCTCCTGGACTCCACTTATACATCCCCACACACCCTAGTCGGTGTTTCGGTCGTCATGCTTCTTTCTTCCTACATGTTCCTCCCTGTCGTCTCTCGAACCGGGAAGTGGAGTCCGCACGATAATTGTACCTGCGTCAACCATCGGCGTGGCCGAACGAATTGAGTGGAGCCTGCTGCGTGAATGCTTCCTTCTGGAGACGTTGGTTCCGTGGTAAGTAGATCACTGCACAGGAAGGTGGGTGTTGGGGCAACGATCCGCAGTTCTGGTGCTCGGGTTTGGTGGCCTGGAAGTGAAGGGCCGGTGTGGCTGGTGGAAATGGTTCGTGGAAGCAGCTGTGGCGTACTACGGCGTTTATTGGCACGTGAATGTTCCAGCATGCAGATGGAGAACTAACTGTAACAGGAAGTATGGGGTTTCACGGAGTATGAAAGGTCAGGCTGGTTGAGACCAATGGGCCAGGTGTCTCGCGGACAGCCGTTCCATACCCTGTGATAAAGTTTCTTGTGTCTTCTGCCACTGCCGCGCATGGCATGCAGCATATATAGAACAAGCGATCTGACATACTCAGGGCCGAGTCAAATTCTTGCATTGTGAAAACCCTAGTGGTCTTGCAACATTGCGTTGCAAACAGATCACTACAAGGAGCAAGTAGGACGATGATTGAGGAAGCGGTGAATGGCTGGCAGTGGCCTACGCCACGCTATCTGCCTATGTTCCAATCGATTTCCTCAGCCCCTCCGTCGTCAAGTGCAGCAATATATCGAGGCGCTGCTCTTATGACCGCCCAAAAAGTTGTTGCCAGAAAAAAAAATTCATCGCTCCAAATCGGCAGCGAACGGGGTATCTCTCTGTCTCTGTACCGTGGTCCAGAAGTCGCCTGCAAAGCCGAACAACCAAGACGAGAGATGCCAAGCCTTCCTCCCTTACATGGAAGAAGGCCGAACCTCTGTACAAAAGAAAGAGCAAAGAAGAGAAAAGAACTTTTTCCCTTTCCCAAGTAAAAAGAGACGCTCCGATAAATGCAAAAGCAAAAACCATCCCGCAAGATTTCCCTTAGCCGTAGAAGAACGCCGCCCGCCATGCAGTAGTTTTGATGAAATCCGAGTTGCAGTCCTTTCGTAGCCGCAACGAAAAGAAGTTTAGTTATCAGTCCACGACGACTTGGGGATGGGCGGCATCCGGAAGTCCCGCAATATGGCAACGAGGTCGTCCTGCCGTCCAAGCTGGGCCAAAAGTTTCTCTTCTGCCTCTCTCCAGTCTCTCAACGCATTTTTCTCCGTACCGGTCAAGTAGCGGTCTTCGTTGCCAACAACATCAGTCCTTTCTGCCTTATCAATGACGGACTGCACTCTGGCTCGTTCCACCTTGATCCTCTGCAAGATCCGGGCCATGGCCTTGTACGTGTCCGTCAGCACGAGTTGGCGGCATCTGTCTTGATCGAAGAACCAGAAGTACATGGTCCGACTGGGGGCGCGCGTGTTATCCTTGGGCACTTCCTGGGTCTCGACGAAACCGGCTTCTTGCATAGCAGTCAATGCAGCCCGGATCTCCTTGGTGCGCATCAGGCCTACGGTCGAGACTTGCTTCTCGTCTAGTTTTCCCTTAGCGTTCAAAATGCGGATAATCCTGGCAGCAAGGGGTCCCCAGCGGGCGAGCACAGTTGCCTCGAGCTCATGCTGTATGAGCGACATGGTCAGGGGTCGGAAGTCAACTTTGTATTCACCGCCGCCGCGCGAACCGACCCAGCGTACAAAGCGCCGGGGATCTTCGAAGAGAAGAGACAAGTGCAGCTTGACAAAGTTCAGGCGACCACCCGGATTCGCTGGGCCAGTGCCGTTCGTGTGGGCCGTTCCATTGGGCGTTGAACCGTCGTCATCCTCGTCACTGTCATGAGCATCGCCATTGACCTGGGTCTCCGGGTGGCCAATGCCAGCAGCAAGGTCGATATTAGGGTCCAAAAGCTCCAAGACCTCTCGAGCAGTGACAGAAGGCAGAGCGTCGGCCTCATCTTCTTCGCTAGGCGCTTGGTCGAACGGATCATTACAGCGATGCACCTTTTTCTCCATCTGGCGCAGAAGGGCTTCGTAGACCTTGGAGGTGATTTCGCCCAGATAGCGGCTGGCGTAGTCGACGAGCTGCTCGGTGCGAAGAGCAACAGTGCACTTGTCTTGACTGATGGTGACGACAAGATCATCCTGGACTCGTTAGTCAAATTAGCACCGTTGGTCCAGCTCGCAATGACAACATACATCCAAAGGAATGACCCTGTCGGCAGTGACGGCGTTGGAGCCATTGGGCAACCTCGCATTGATCTTTATGCGCTTGCGGGCTTGCGGGTTGCTGTCATCCCTCCCCCGCTTCATGCCCGCGGCAACGCCACTCGTCTGCTCCTCTTCGTCGGCGTCATCTTCATCCCTCCACTTCTTCAGCAACTTGTTGACCTCCTTCTCCATCTCGATGATCTGCTTGCCCTTTACCGAGCCGCCAAAAACATCGCGCTTGACTATGCGCTCGGCCTCGGTGCGAAGATCAGCTGTAGGGTGGAAGTGCCTTCGGCGGACGGGGACGACGAAGCCAGCGTCAAGGAGCTGGCGCAGAAGCTTGTGGAGGTCGTCGAGGGACTGGACGTGGTTCTGGGCCTTTTCGGGGCCGGCATTGGGGTCGGCACCGTTGACGACACCATTTCCGTTCACATGGAGGCTGCTCGAGTCGACAGCGCCGTTCTTCTTGGGAGAGACGCCGTATGCGTCGGCCAGATCGCTGATTTTGGCATGGCCAAGAAGGAGCAGATTTGACACCAGACCTCCAGCAGGCTCGCCGAACCTGTCCTCGACCATCTTTATGACCTTGCCGGCGCGGACCAGGGCATAGGCCTGCTCCCAGCGGGGCTCGTAGTAGACGTCATCCTCGGCGGTGTAGTGGAGCACGAGATGCTGCTGGACGAGTACGGCGAGAGCGTGCTTGAGGTCGCGAGCGCTCAAGTCCGAGGACTTGACCAGACCGCGAATGGAGAGGCGGCCCAGCTTGGCGAGGATGGAGAATACTCGCTGGCGAAGGAAGGGTCAGTGAGCGGGGAGGAACAAGAAGGCGGCGGCGGTGGCGTGGAGAAAGAAGAAACAAGGCGTGCGCGGGAGCACGTACAGAAGAGAGCTCGCCGTAAAGGTCGTCGACCAGTAGGGTGCAGAGTTCGGAAATGTGCTGGGCAGGGCGTCAGTGCCGCGGGCAGAGTTGCAGGCGCGGGAGGAATTTCACCTCGGCCATGGTTTTGTTCTAGAGACTCTCACTTCTCTAGAATGGACAGAGGTGCTACCGCAGCGAGCGCATGGGTGCGCAGGGCGAGCGAGGGAAGCGCGGGTGCAGAGTGCAGAGGGCGGAGCGGTTGAGCGGCGGCGGCGCGATGGAATCTTTGCAGGCGCTCGCTTATTCTCCGGCGCTGCCGCGGGGCCGCGTCGAGGAAGTCGTGGCCGCCGCGCGCGTCTCGGCCAGCACTGCAACCGCAAGAGCTGGAGCGATGCAGCGGAACGAGGCCTATGGGGCGAGGCGCGATGCTCGGTGTTTCCTGGATGCCGGGTCTGCAGAGGATCATCTTGCAGGACGCGGGCAGCGGCCAGGACTATCCTGCGCCGGCCGCGACGGTGAATCACACCCGTCTGACGCATCACCAGTCAATGTGCCAGTGCTGCGAGGCATCTCTCAGTGCTCAGAAAGCATTGCCTGGCAGTGTCCGCGCGTTTCCGCCCAGCCCACGCAGCGATGCTGCCGGGCCGGGCAGCGCTGTGCGGCCCAGCGCTGAGCGAAAAGCCGCGACGCAGCTGCCGGAACTGCGCGAAGACTGCTCTTCTGGAGCGCTGCTGGGCATCAGACGGATGCTCGACGGCGGCCGCGGCTGGCGGTGGTGGCATGCGAGGCTCTTTTTGCGGCAGCCAATCACAGCGCGCGCCGTCAGCAACGAGCAACTTCGTCGGCCGGCCGTCGACGCCAGGAAAACCCACCTCCATCACCCATTGCTCCCACCCGCCCCGTCCTCCGTCGTCCGACGCCGCTCCTCGCAACAATGCTGTCGCGCTCGTCTGTCGGACGCCACGCTGAGCGTGCCCTGCGCCGCCAATGCGCCCAGCCCGCCAACCGCCGCGGTCTGGCAGCTCCCGCCTCAGGCTCTTTCCACTACCAGACCGGCGACCGCGCCGGCCTCAAGTTCGCCAGCCGCGACATGGCCGGCCCGACCACCACGCTGGCCCTCGTCTCCAAGGCCGGCACGCGCTACCAGCCGCTGCCCGGCCTGACCGAGGCTCTGGAGAAGTACGCCTTCAAGGTACGCCTCGCCCGCGCCCGCTCGTCCGCCATCTGCCCGCCGCCTGCTGACATCTCGCCTCGCGCCCCAGGGCACCGCCCGCAGGTCTGCCCTCCGCATCGTCCGCGAGTCCGAGCTGCTCGGCGCTGAGCTGCTGCCCTACCACTCCCGCGAGAACCTCGTGCTCGCGACCAAGTTCCTGCGCGACGACCTGCCCTACTTCGTCGAGCTGCTCGCCGAGGTTGCCACCCAGACCAAATATGCCCGTACGTGCCACTGGGCCTGACGAGTGACGGAACTTTTGCTGATACGCCCGCAAAGCGCACGTCCTCCACGAGGAGGTCATCCCGCTCATCCAGATGGCGCACAAGAAGAGCCTCGCCAACACCAACGAGCTGGCTCTGAACTCGGTACACGGCTTGGCCTTCCACCGCGGCCTGGGCACCCCGCTCGTCCCCACGTCGTCCACCGCCTACACCAAGTACGTCGACCCCGACACCGTTGCCGAGTTTGCCTCGCAGGCCTACGCCAAGCCCAACTTCGCCATCGTTGCCAACGGCGCCGACCAGTCGCAGCTGAGCAAGTGGGTTGGCGAGTTCTTCTCCAGCGTCCCCTCGACCTCCAAGGCTCTCGAGACTCCCAAGACCAAGTACTACGGCGGCGAGGAGCGCATCTCGCACGCCGGCGGCAACACCATGATCCTCGCCTTCCCCGGCTCCAGCTCCTCCACCGGTGGTTTCTACAAGCCCGAAATCGCCGTGCTCGGCTCTCTCCTCGGCGGCCAGTCGCAGATCAAGTGGACCCCTGGCTTCTCGCTTCTCGCCAAGGCCGCTGAGAGGTTCCCCGGCGCGAGCGTCGACACCAAGAGCCTCATCTACTCGGATGCCGGTCTGCTCACCATCACCATCAGCGGTGCTGCCAAGGCCGTCTCTGGCGCGGCTGCCAACGCCGTCAAGACGCTGCAGGAGATCGCGGGCGGCAACATCAAGAGCGAGGACATTCAGAAGGCCAAGTCCCGCGCCAAGTACCTCGAGCTCGAGAAGGGCCAGAACATCTTCGGCAGCCTGGAGCTCACTGGCGCCGGTCTTGCGCAGAGCGGCAAGCCCTACCAGCTCGACGAGACGGCCACGGCCATCGACGGCGTCTCGGAGGACGCGGTCAAGAAGGTTTGTCGACCCCGCTCAGAATATCCAGGAATTGCGGCTAACCTCGCCCGCGGCGCAGGCTGCCAAGGAGCTGCTCGAGTGCAAGGCGTCGGTGTCGACTGTCGGCGACCTCTTTGCACTACCGTTCGCGGAGGAGCTGGGCCTGAAGGCGTAGATAGAGAAAAGGCACGGGAGGCTGGGCCGCGCTGGTTGTACCATTATCTAGAGAGTTGTATTTGTCGATACATCAAAGACCAATTTCATTTGTTGAATTTTCCGGCGAGCGACGGGCCAGCGCGGCAGCAGCAGCAGTTAATAGCAGCATCACTAGCACCACACTTGCCGGGGCCAGCGTGACGGGGAAGAGTCGGAGGCGGGCGGGCGTCACGTGCGCAGATGAGCCGGGCTAGCTCCGACGAAGTTCGGCGGGCTTGACCGTGCAAGCAAGCTCGCGGCCGCCGTGCATCCACCGTCCAAGACCTCAATCAACCCCCGTCGCAATCACAATGGCAGCTGCTTGGAAGGCCGCCGGCCTCACGTAGGCCTCCCGATGATGCATTCGCCCGCCCGCGCGCTGACAATGGACGCCTCCGCAGGTACAACCGCTACCTCACCGTCGCCTCGCGCGTCGTCCGCCGCTCGCTCAAGGACGAGCAGAGACTCGCGTCCGCGCGCCGCGGCGAGTCGGATCTCCGGTTCGCCAAGTGGGAGGTGAGTGACAATGGCCGCGAGGGCCGCGCTGGCCGTGCTGCGGGCGCTGGGGCTGACGGAGGCGCAGAATGGCAAGCAGGGCGAGAACAAGAGCCTGAACAGCGCCAACCAGGCCGCCGCCCAGGCCGCCGTCTCGGGCTCTTCCTAGACGCAGAGCGCAGGTGTGGAATGGAGCGGGGAAATGGGGGCATCGATGTGATGGGAGGCTGCAGCTAGCGCGGCCGACTGGAGTACATTTTGTATGATGGGGCAGGCAGTCGCAGTAGACGCGATCCTACAACAATCTCAATGCCAACTTCCTCGCCGTGCGCAACCCGTGCCACCACCCGCCCGCAAGACCCGTGCATGCCCTAACATGATACCCGGCGTCGACCACCAGACGGGCGCTGATGCCGTCGACGACCTGCCCCAAGGTTGGCCGCCGCCGCCGCCGTGCGCGCTCCCCGCAGCCCCGGCCAGTGCTAATGGCTGCCGCCAGAAACAGCCCGCCTCCGCCTGGCGGACGAGTACGCCGCGCTCCCCGCCCATGGTGAGCCTGCAGACGCCTCCGGCCCGTGCTCTCGACGCTGATGCAGCGCCCAGGCGTAGCCCAGGATCCAGCGCAGCCCGCTGCGCCGACGACAATCAAGTCCCGGCCAGTGCCCACCGCCAGCCCGAAGGCCGTCGACATCACCGCCCACTTCACGGCCGCCTGTGCAGGTACTGCCCTCGCCTTTCCTATCCGTCTGCGTCGTTTGCTTTCTGCACGTGCTCTGCGGCACGCTCTCCAACGCTCTCGTTTGCCCGCGTCTCCGCCAGAAATTTTGAAGTTGTCCACGTTGTCGGCCGACCCTTTCGTGCGTCAAACTGACAAATTGCAGCGTTGAGCACCGGCCAGCTTGTCAAAGATGAATACTTCACTCTATTTGAGTCCGTCGGGGCTCTTGAGGTACGCCCGTCTTGAGTCCTGCCAACATTTCTCCGCCTCGCTCATGTGACTCTCAGATCATGGATCCCAAGATGGATAGCGGATTCCTTGCCCCCGGCGAAACTCTTGAGGAAGACTTTGATGCCCTGCAGGACCTCTTGCCAGAGGAGGTCGTCGGCATCGTGGATCAGCTGCTGTGCTATGAGATGGCCTGGCACCAAGGCTATCCGCTATCGCAGACTCTTTTCGTATCCGTTCACATCGATAAGCTCCTGTGGCCCGAACCCAGGACTTTGGACGAAGCTTTCTTCCACCGGCCCTCAGATATCCACGAGAACCAGTGTATTATGACCGGCGCTTCCGGCGAAGGCTCTCCACCTTACTGCTACCCCGGTGGAAAGTCGCCGATGTTGATGATCCTGCGTGCATACTGCCTTGGCCTCATTAAGTACTGCGACAACGTAATTCAAAGGGTCACATCAAGAGACTACTTCGAGGAAGAAGATTTCTCGACCCACACATACAGTCGACAGCTCCTTACTCGATTCCCGGAAGAGGAGATCGTGCGCATTTTGGAGCTGGCCGACAACTGGTTAAAAACCGGAGACAAAAGGTACGTCGCTTTCTCTCACTATCGACCCGTATGCTGATTCGAAATAGTGGAACAGCAGGGCTAGAGGAAGACGTAAAGAAAGCTCTGATTTCAAGACTGAGCCTACGGAAAGAGTTGCTCGTCGTAACGTCTCCTGACAACCCGCTAGACCAGCTGGATCACGATTGGTCAGCAGTGCGCGAGTTGCTTGGTGAAGTCGAGAAATCTCACTCCCTTGGTCGGCCGGTAAAAGACGCATTCAGTCCCAAGATCCAACGGCGCTTGGCAAGTACAGTACCGCCCAGGCCCGTCGTTGAACTGCCTTTCCCCGATGCGTGCAAAGTGCTGCTGGAGCTGTGCCGAGACAATCTCGAGGTTGTTCGAGGAACACAACTACAAACACTGAGCCCTCAGGAAATTATGGTCAGTGTACCCTGCTCAGCCAAAGTATCGTTGTCTCCCCATGCTTGTCTTCTGACTTGACAAACACTGTAGTCGTATATCTGGGAGTTCAATTCGCGTAAACCCCAACCTCTTAGCTACTCCCGCGCCTGCCTCGCAAATCTTGTCTTTGGGAACCCCAACGAGATGTACGAGGACCTTCTTCGAAAGGAGCTTGAAGAACTTGTCCTTCCCAAAGATCCCGTTCTCAACCCGGTAAACTGGTCGATTGAACCATCCCAAAACCCTCTCGTACCAACCGACAGACGCGCGATCATGGCATCATTGGTCAACGACTTTACGAACAGGACGGTTCCGGTACGTTAGTACGATGCCATTGGGAACGCCCCTTGCTAATACATGCAGAACTACCTCGAACTCTTGACAAGTCTCTGTCAGAATCGCTGCAGAACGCGACGGATGCTTTGCCACAACCTGCTAGCCTTTAACAACCTCCAGTCGGATGTAAGCCGTCTCTCTCCAACGCGAATGAGGAAAAAAAGAAATGCATCTCGTGCATTATGTGCTAACTCTTGCTAGGTAGAGGTCCTGGATCAAGAACTGCACCAGCTAACGGACGATGTCTTATTGTACCCATTTGCATCATGGGTGTACCATATGAAGTTGCGACAAATGGAGTGGACTGTCCAACTGGGCTTCGAGCAAGATATATACCTGCCAGACGAACGTGCGGGTATGTACTGGTGGCTTTCAAGCATTTCAGCAACACGAGTAGATTTGCTGGAGAGAATCCTGGCTTTTGTCCGCGATAGGCATGCACGGTTTGTGCATGCTGGTCATGATGAAGACGCGGCCGAACTTCTCGAGACACAGAAACATGTTGAGAGCCTTCTTCATGGATGCAAAGGCAGTTCTTCACTTGCCGAAGCTCTATGCAGCGTGAGTAATCTTTCACCGGCGCTGGAATGTTTATCTAATTGGTTCAGCTATATACACTACTCCACTATATCAACGCTGTTCCCACGCCATCACGGCCGTTTGGTCAAGCATCGTTGAGATATGAGCTGCGCATGAAGCCATTCCTCACAATTGACACTCCTCGACTACCACCATTCGAAGAATTCGACGCCGACCTTCATCCGTTTGGCCCTTACGATGCTCCAAACAAACCTTTGCCGGAAATTATCTACAGGCTCACGCATGACGTTGAGCACATGGTCAAGGAAGCGAAAGGCGAATTTGCCCAGTTGAAGAAGCTCGGTGCCAAAGCCGCCAAAAGCGAGGGCGTCAAGGAGGCCTGGGAGAAGGTAGAGTCTCTCACGCAACTCTTGGGCTTCTGGCTAACTCGATGCAGAACGTTTCAAATACGCTACTCTCTTGCATCGCTACAGGTCTCGTTGCTGCGGCGCTCGCAAAGCTTACGGCGGCAGAGAACTTGGGCCAGATTGTAGAGGCAAAAGGCGTGAAGATGGGAGAGGTGGAACCGGGCAAGAAGTACCACGACTGGTGGACCATCCCAAAGGTGGAAATTGTAGACAAAAACGCCTAGACTGTTATTATTTGGGAACGCTCTTCTCTACCAACCCTCCACTTCACGTAATGTACGCTTCCGTTATTGTGATGTTGCCGACCATCGTGTGCTACGGGGTATCATTTGCCCAATCCAGGCTCATTGTCAAGACCCGATTCCCTCATGGCCCGAACGCCATGTGCCTTAGCTAATGCAAACAAAACGCCGCCCGGGTATTCCTGTTTACTGCTGCTCGAATGCGACGTCGCTCAACCCTTGAACTTGCGCAGCGACGTCTGGCCTCCGCATCAGCATCTGGTGTCCAGGCATGTCTCCTGAGAGATACTACAAACCTCTCTGACTTTCCGCACCGCCCGAGCCGAGATGCCGCGCTCGCGGGCCTGCTTCGATTTGATGCTCGCTTCGCGGACGAGGCTGCAGTCCCGGTTAGTAGCCGTTTCTTTGTTGGACGCGATACAAGGGCGGTCGGTGTGTAGGAGAGAGAGGGAGCGCGTACTCTTGCATGAAGAGAACGTAATCGAGGAATATCTGGAGACGCGCGGGTCAGCAAAGGTGCGGATGCGGAGGGAGCCCGAAGCTCCGGCGGGCGGCGGCGGCACCATGATGTCGACATTCTTGCTCAGCGGCCGGTTGCTGTGCGCCTTGACGATGCGCTTGACGGTTGCGCGGGGGTACAGAGTCTGCGACGAAGCCATGGCGGGGAGGTGCGGGCGTGGTCGTGTTGTGGAGGGACGGGTCGCCGCGTAGGCGATGATGTCGAGCCGCGCGAGCGCGACCCGCGGGCACGTGAATGGCATTCGATCAGCAGCAACGCAACGGGACGCAGGTCAGTCATTAGAGTCAGATTCATTGATTTTCGCCATCATGCTACAGCCTGAACGGTCTACGGCAGCCCCCGGGAACGCCGTCGCCTGAAACGGACGAAGCGTGCTCTATGTGTCGACCTCCATGCCCTCCGCACCACCTTCCCGGTTCTCGAAAGTCGTCTCCAGCCAGTTGGTGATGAGCGAGCCCTCGTACAGCTTGAAGTTCTCGTCCACGCCAGCCACGCCTATGCTCGTGTTGTCCACCGTCAGCTCCTTGTCCTGGCTCAAGCTCTCCTTCAGCGCCCGCAGCGCGTGCTTGATCAGCTCCTCCCGAGTCGAGGCCTCGAACTGGTCCAGGTTCCGCTCGAGGTAAGTCCGCGCCATCTGACTCCGGGCGCCAATGCCGCACGCCGTCATCTCCTGCGTCACGCCCGACGGCTGGAACTCGAACAGGTGCGGGCCCTTCTGGTCAACGCCGGCAATCAGCAGGCCAACGCCGTAGGGGCGCTTGCCGTAGTGCTGGGTGTTGGACTGGGCGCGGTCGCCGATGCGCGAGGTGATCTCTGCCAGCGGGATGGCGCGGTCGTAGGTCAGGCGGGAGGCGAGCGACTGCTGCTTCATGAAGTTGGACAGCACGCGAGCATCGGACGCGAGGCCGGCGAGCGCCACGCCATAGTGCGAGTCTATCGGGATGATCTTCTTCTGGTACGACGACAGCTCCTCGGCGTTGCGCTGCAGGGCGGCGGGCAAGGTCAGCTGCGGTGCGTGGTGGGCGGGGACGGGCGGCGGTGGGTGCTTGCCTTGATCGCGGCCAGGACGACGTGGGTCTTGCTGACGACGCCGACGACGACGGAGCCCTGCTTGACGGCCTCCTGCGCGTACTCGACCTGGAAGATGCGGCCCTGCGGCGAGCTGCGAGCTGTCAGCGGCGCGGGCTGCGGTGGCCGGCGGGCGGGACGTACAAGGTGACGGAGTCGTTGTCGTAGTTGTTGCGGAACATGGTGGCGGGCTGCGGTCAGACGGACGGGGCGGAGGTCGAGCAATGCAGCCAGATGCGGGCGGAATGGAGGAGCGTGGGCGCGGTGGTGAAGCTGTGAGGCAACCTCGTGGCCGACGCGGCCGATCAGAGCTTCTTTCCGAGCTGAGCAAGAGCCGCAGCGCGCTAGGCGTCGTCAGCAACCGCCAGCCTCAGCTTCACCAGGCCCGCCCTCCACCGCGCCCGCCAACGCCCCGCAAACAACCCGCATCGCGCCGCCCAGCCTGCGCTGCCGCCGCCCATCGCCCTCCCGCCCGTCCGTCCCGCAGCCGCCGCCATCACGCCGTCGCCGACGCCGCCGCCCGCCGCAACCATGGCCGGCCTCAAGACCATCATCGCGCTCTCTTTCGTGCGTCGAGCCGCATTCCGCCCGCTGCCCTGCGAACTGCCCGCTGACCCCACGCCAGGTCCTCGCCATCGGCTTCCTGCTCGTCATCCTCTCGTGCGCGCTATGGCACAACTACTTCCCGCTGCTCGTCGTCGCGACCTACGTGATCGCGCCGCTGCCCAATTGGATCTGCGGCCGCGCCGCCAACCCCGACGACTTCATGGAGAGCTCCAGCAACGCCGTCATCGACTTCGGCCGCTTCCTGACCGGCTTCTTGGTGGTTATGGGTATTGGTGAGTCTGCCGACCGATGCGCGGCGCTGCCCCACCAGGCTGCACTCGGATCCTGGCTCTGCGCGCCACGATGCTGACCTGCGATGCTACCCAGCGCTTCCCGCCCTGCTTGCCCATTGCGCCTTGATCTCCTCGTCCGCCATGGTCATGTCTATCATCGGAGGCCTGCTTATCTACGGCACAATCATAAGTTTCACCATGTTTTTCCAGGAGGACGAGGAGTTCTAGGCGGTGCGGCTCTGCCGGTTTCCTTGCCTTTTGTGGGATCTTGTATCTTAGATTCTAGCGCTGGAGGCAGGCGTATAAGGTCTCCTGTATGCATACTGTCTTGGGAAAATTGGAGCAACGAATGTTCATGTTTGAGATATTTTTAGCACACCGGACCGCTGCGCACCCCGTGAGAAACTGAGAAATGCAGTATACCAAAAGCGAGGCTGACACCCTTGGAGGCCTGGTGGACTAGGAGACGCCGTTGACAGTCTCTCCACAACCGCCAACACACCACGGACGAGTGTTACGTTGCAGGTATGACGTACGTCTCCGCGCCAGCACGGACACCTTCCAGGGCCCGACATGGAGCCGTGATGCTCGTTCATGGCGATGTTCCCAAGACAGATTTGAATAAGAACATGTCTTGCATATCATACATGTCAACTTGAGGAATGCTCCGCAGCGCCAATCTTCCTGCGCCAAGTAAAGTCCAGGCGCCCGCTCGACCCAAAAACCCTATGCTTCGACGGTGTTCCTTTCACAGTGCCAGGTTGTACGTGTACTCGTCTTCCATGTTCTGGACAACCCACAGGATTGCAGAGCTAAGAACGAGTCAGCAAAGCGTATTGTTCCGCTAGGCCAGAGGACTTGCCTGATCATGATGAGCGAATTGGCAACGACATTCGAGACGCCGAACCAGAGGATGGGGAAAGTAATGTTCTGGACGACATATTTGAGCACCATGACGGTCTTGTGCGCCTAGGTTAGCATCTCGTCGTCTCGGAGCATCCAGCACGGCGACGTACCACACTGCCGGCCAACCCTCCGGCCATGAGGGCGAATCCGAGGAACAAGACCAGCTTGGCCTTCCAGGCGACGCCGTTCCCAGAATAGCTGAAGCTGTCGGCGCTGAGCCGCGACTTGTCGATGCTGTTGATGACGAGCATGCCGAGGGCGGAGCAGATGGAGGGAATCCAGTCGACGAATGTGATGTGAACGTCGGAGCCGTTCTTCGCGGACCTGGAGTAGGCGGCGGCATCGACGAAGAAGAAGAAACCGAGGGAGAACTGGAGGAGTGGTGAGCGTTGCAGAGAGCACATGGTCGGCGGCTGCTGCTCACCAGCGCGCCGGCCGCGTAGACGCCGGCGGTGCGCGTGTTGGCGCTGTTGACCCACTGGGGCTTGGGGAAGCGGAACAGCCTGGTGCTCGACATGGCGGGCGGAAGGATGTGCGTGCGCCGGGGCGATGCGCAGGGCGTGGGTGCGGGTGGTGGTGATGCTGCTGTCGCGGCCTGGCCCGGGCAGCTGAGGTCGGCGGCAGCGGCAGGCTTCCGGCCCCAGCGCCGCCAAGCCGCCGATCCCAGCAGTCGCCGCCAAACTCCAGCGCTGCGGTCGAGATTTCTGCGCCCACCGCCCACCGCATCGCAACCCGTCGCCATGGCCCCCCTCAAGCCGCAGAAGCCCAAGGCCAGCTCCTCGAGCTCGAGCGCCAAGCGCGCAAAGCCCTCCAAGTCCGCAAAGCCCAAAACCCACTCCTCGACCGGCACCGCCAAGCCCGATGCGAAGAAGAAAAAGCAGCGCACCTACACCGAGGCGGAGCTGGGCATCCCCAAGCTCAACATGATCACCCCGGCCGGCGTGCAGAAGCCCAAGGGCAAGAAGAAGGGCAAGGTCTTTGTCGATGACCAGGTACGCCTGCCCGGTGCGCGGCTGTTTCCTTGAGCAAGCGTGCGCCAACCGGCTACACCACGTCAGATAGCAGCCAGCACCATCCACACCGTTGTTGACGGAGGTCGCTCACGCGAGCGCTCCGCCCAGCCCCTGATTCTGGTCTTCGTCTTCTCCGGCTTCTCGCCCGAGTTTCGCGACTTCATTCTCTGCTGCTGTAGGCTCCTGATGGTAAGCCGGTTGGCTTGCGCAAGCCTGCTCAAGGACGCCGGCGTGGTTGCGCTCGCGCAAAATAGCTGACGGTCCGCCAGGAGAGCATGATGACTATCCTCGCCATGGTCAACGCCGAGAAGGAGGGGCAGATCGAGTCCAAGATGATGAAGGCGGTAGGCATCCCTTGCAACCTTGCATGCTGCGCCTCCACTCACACGTGCGCAGAGGCAAATGGAGGAGATAAGAGAAGCAAGAAAGAAGGAGGCCGAGGTTCGCCAGGAGAAGAAGCGCTCGAAACTCGTAAGCATCCCGAGCTCCGTTGCACGCTGCTACGTGCTGACCAGCTTGCAGGAGGAGACCAAGGAGTCGCTACGCCGGAAACGCAAGTCCAAGCCGGACGGTGCCTCGGAGAAGAAAGAAGATTCTGCGTCTATAAAGTCTACCAAACCCAGCAAGAAGAGGGTATCCTTCGGTTGAGTCTTGTCTATTCTAATCCATGATTCCTGTGCAAAGCCGACAGTGAGTCCCCTCTCGACGCTTGCCACTCTCGGTTCTTCGCGTTAAGTTCTATGAGCACACAGTCCGCTGCCCAAAAACTTTCCATTCCTCAATCTTCACTCGTCGTGGTCCTTTGGGATATGCAGCTTGCGGCGCATCGGCTCGAAGACGAAAGCCCTGCTTCTGCCATCCGCGACACCATTGCTGTTCGGTTGATTGCGGCTCTTCGTGGCGTCAAAGTCGACATCTTGGGCCATCTTTCTAAAGAATGCAATGGCCTGCGCAAGTCAGCTTCATCTATCATCCGCAAGGACCTCCGGAGTCTTACGGCCTTGGCAAACCAGCGGTCTCCGTTGCTCTGAAACCAGCTGAGATGGCCGCCCATAGACGTGGCACATAATACGGCGTACGGGTTCTGCTTGAATTCATCATAAGGAATCGCTTCCTTCACGGAAATCTTTAGGTGATCAGTCAGCATACTTGTGGTCAATGCAACGGAAGAGGCAAAGCTGCATGGGTTCTTACCGGGTCGTCTTCGGCGTTGATTGCGAGGAAGGGGACCCTGATGGCAAGCATGGAGTCGCAGGACGACGCGTCGCGATAGTAGGCGTTTTCCGTGGGATAGCCCCAGCTTCCGCATTGCACAGCCCTATCAAGGCGAGTCAGTGACTTAGAAGAGTTGCCTTGAGAAATCGAGAGCTTGCCTGTCGAACTCGTAAAGGTATTGGCATTTCCTGACTTCTTCCATGTCAATATTCGGGTTTTTCTCTATCTGTTCGGCATGCCTGAACAGATGTCAGCAACCCGTTGGTGTATCTTTACAGCGCGCTGGGTCTGACCTCTCGAGCAGTCTCTTCATGCTGCTTCCCATGAACTTCTGGTACACGTGCAATCCCATCCAGGTTCCCTTCAACTGCTGGGACGAGACATCCAGGTTCCAGGGGTTGGAGCACACGACCGCCGCCTTGAGCTGACAGTTGTCTCCCTCTTCGCCCAGATACTGTGGCGCGTCTCAGAGTCAGACGTCGTAGACTGCGGGAGGCGACACTCACATTGGTCATGATGTTGGCGCCCAGGGAGAAGCCAATGCCAAACAGAGGGCGGTTAGGGAATTTTTCGCGGAGCCAGTTGACGACTTGCCTCACGTCCCACGTGGCACGGGCGTTGTACAAGACGTTGCTGGTAATCTTGCTCATGGCGCAACCTCTTGAATTGACCACGCATGCTTCCCACCCGCCCTCTTCGGTGGTCAGAGGAGCGAGAACGTGACGCAAGTAGATCTCATTGCTCCCGCCGGCGAGGCCGTGCAGAGTGACAAGCATGGGCTTGCTGTCGTCAGAGCCGAGTTCGCCAAACTCCTGGTCAGTGAAGTAGGTGGTCCTGGGGGGCAAGGCAGAGTCGACATCGGGAGCGGCAATGCGGTGAACAAAGTCGACGGCGAAGGTACCCGGAACAGCTGGGTTGGTGGAGGTGAAGATCTTTCGCTTGTAGACGACAGGGACATCCGGGGCTTTCACGACTGCAGGGTCCGCTGGATCAGCACAGGGACTGCTGCAGCGGGCGGGAGGTCCAACCTGTGTATGCGGTCTGCAGATGGCCGTTGAAAAGCAGCGGATTCAGGTGACACGGCGGAGTTGCGTCCCTAACCAGGTCCTGGAGAGAGACCGCATCGCCCGCCTTTGTTACAATAGTGACAGGTCTCGCACTGCTGGTGAAGGACACTCTGGCGTGGCCCAGCAGCCAGGAGAGATCGAGCATGGCGGGGCTCCGGGTGGCCTGCTTATGGTCGCTTTGCTGAGAGGGGAGAGTCGGGCCAGCAGCGGCGGCGCCGTGGCGTTTGCACGCCGCAAGTCAGCGCCGCGCGGTGCACGGCACCAGGCACTCGACCGCTGCGGCCATCAATTCCGCCGAGTCGTGCTGCGTCTGCCAGTTCTGCACGCCCGCAGCGGCCGTAAATACCGCGAGCCTCGGCCCGCGCGCTAAACGCGGCTGAGCGCCAAGCCCGGTCACGTCTCCCGCCGCGCGACCCGCAGCTCGTCCAGCCCGCGACACCACCACCATGAGAGTGCCCATATAGCCCGCCCCTGCCCGTGCCCGGCATGCACTACTACTACCCGCCCCAGCAGCCCCACGACGGCGCCTACGGGGCTCCGCGCCCGCCTCCGCCCGGCCGCCAGCACCAGCCTGCAGGCTACCCGCAGCTACACGCCTCTTCAGCCTCCGCTCCCGTCGCCGGCTCGCCTGGCGCCTATCTCGCCGCCCAGCAGCAGCACCATCATGTCCAGCCGCCGCCGCCGCCGCCGCATCCGAGCCATCCTGTGGTCATGATCCCGCAGCGCTCGCCGCAGCAGCCCATCCAGCAGCAGCAATACCAACACTACGCTCCGCCGCCGCCGCGATATGCTCCGCACGCCTCTCCCCCGCTTTTCCAGCCTCCCAAGCTCCAGCAGCCTCACCAATCGCGCCCATATTCTCCTGCCCGCCCTCCCGCGTCCTCTCCTCCCCGCCAGCCGACAGTCCAGGTGCAGGTCTCTCGCCCCGGTCCCACCCCGCCCCCTCCTACCGATTACACTCAGCTCCTTCTCTCGCTTGCCGACGAGTATGTGGCTGCTGCCCACGCCATGGGCTCTGCTGTGGCCCTGTCGCGGCGCCAATCGGACGAGAACAAATACTACAAGCTCCTGTCGACCGGCCTGGGCTGTATGGAAACGGTTTTGAAGAACTTTCGCTTGCACCCGCGCATGGAGGCCTCCCTCATTCTGAGGTATGCGACGCTGCTCCACGAAGAGACGGATAATGCCATAGAAGCGGAGGAAATGCTGAGCAAGGGCGTCACCCTGTGTGAGAGGCACCGAATGTTGGACCTAAAGTACACCATGCAGCATCTGCTCGCCCGTTCTCTATTCAAATCAAACCACGCTGCAGCGCTCAAGTCAATTGACGGCGTATTGCATGTCGCCGACATGTAAGGCATCTCGGGTTATTTGTTGACGAATTCTGCTGACCATGCTCCCAGGTACCAACACATCGTCTGGATCTACGCTTTTCGGTTCCTTCGTGCTTCTCTTTGCATGCAGGCCGGCTCTCACGCCGACCTCTTGTCGGCTCATCACAACCTTCACGAAATCTCCACTTTGGCCGAGAGAATGGGCGACAGCGCAGTCTTCGTTGCGAGTGCCGCGATCGAGGCTATGGTCCATCTGCGCATCATGAATCTTGACAGCGTCGAGCAAGCGCAGCGCGCCATCGCATCCGCACGAAGCTTGCAGCTGCAACTGACAATGGAGGAGCTTGGCCAGATCGTGGCTTTGCTAGACCTCGTCGACCTTGCATGTAACTTGCAAAGCTACAAGCCCGATCAAGCGGTTGCCAAAATGCGCGATCTGCAAGCCATCATGGATAGCGCTGTCAACGGAGACAATGGCAGGGATGACGGCATGTTCTCTGTTCTGATACAACGAAGCTCAGGCGGCCAGACGACCGTGTTCACCGGCGGAATCTTTCAGAAGAATGCGGATGGACGAGACCGGCTGGCAATATCGTGGATGAGGCGGAGAGATCTGTGGATGCTTGGGTATTATGTGAGCGGTGTGACTGCTCTGCTCAAGAACCCAACCGAAGAAAAGGCCGAGAGCTATCTGAAAGAAGGCCTCAAGCTTACCAAAGGTACGCGAGAGCTCAATACCCATGCCACCTAACACTTCGCTAACAGCCATGCCAGAGACGCTCAACGTGCCCGATCGAAATCCGATCTCGATGCCCGGTGCCTCAGCTCGCATGGAGTGGCATCGCTCGCTGGATTGGCACTTCCGCCTTTACCAGGCCTTCATGGCGTGCAACAAAGCGGACTGGAAGACTGCCCGGACCCACCTGGCTGCACTTGATCATGCGGTCTCTTATTTCTCGGAGCAGCGCAGGACATCGATGACTCGCTTCGCCATCTACGTCAACGGCGTCATCGAGCAAGGGTCTGGAAATACCGAAGCAGCTCTAAGCCACTTCCGGACGCTGTACCATTCGATACCAGCAGAGCGCACGGCACAGACGGACTTGAGCATCCTGGCTGTCATGAACACGCTGTTGATCATCCGCTCGGCGACGCATCCTCTACACTCGGAGGGCGAGTCCCTGCTGAAGAGCATCGAACCGCAGTGCCAGGCCCATCCAAACAAGTCGATGATTTCAGCGTTCCAGCTGCTCAAGGCGACCACACAGGGCAAGGAATCTTCGATCGTCAAGATGAAGCAATGCATCCAGATGGCTCTCCACGCGGCCAAAGCCGTGTCCAACAACCAGCTGCTTTGCATCTGCATGAACTACATGACTGCGGCCTTCTTTACCAACATCATCGGCGAGCAGACAGAGAAGAGCGCCAAAGCCGGAAGGGTGCTTGCGAAGCGGGCAGGCGATCGGCTGTGGACATGTGTGGCAGACAACATGCTGGCGGACACGTACGAAAAGCGCGGCGACGCGCAAAGTGCGGTGCAGGCACGTCAGGAAGCAGAGAACTTGCTGCCTCTTCTCCCTGCTCCGCTAAGACCAGCGCGCTAGGCTCAGCATTTGCATGGCTGGCGTTTTGTGTGGGATTTTCTTTTGCTTCTTGCTGGAGCGGGCGTCTGTCAGGATCATGAAGCATATGAATCGGGTTGCATCAAAAGGAACGGGATGGCATCTTCTCGGCGTAAGACATGAACAACGACAGCAAGGGGTAGAACAAGGTGATGGGTTCCGGCGTTGCTACATGTTGCTATACTTGCTGTAAGAACCACCAATGTTTCTCAAGAGTGGGGCTCTCGAAATTGCTGTAGAATCCAGGAAGCGGAGCCTCATGTGCGTACGGTATCATTGAAAGTCGCCCCACGGCGGTCGGGACGACTGTCCGGCGGCTCGAAGGATTGAATGGTGAGGGCTGAGTCGCCCCCACGGCAGGGCTCAAATAGTAGACATGCTCAGGGATACGAGGGGCGACATCAAAGAAGCAAAAGAATTGTCAGAAGCAAAAAGACTCCCCCGGACAGGCTTGAACTGTCAACCTCCTGATTGCAATGGAACAAGTTCCTTTAACAGTCAGACGCGCTAGCCAATTGCGCCACGGAGGAGATGAACTCCTTGAACCCAAGCTCAGTGCTTGGGGTGGCAAGTGTTGAAGATTCCGTTCACTGTAGACGTATATGTACCGTCAATTCTAAACGCCGGTGGCGCGGCTGGCGGGACGGAAAGCCTCCGCTAGGCGAAATTTGCCGAGCGTGGGGCATTAGTCATCCCCCGGACGACTTCTGACGCCCGTCAGCTTGATCATCATTGGGATCCGCCAACAATCTCGTAACGCGTGACCCATGAGGCCAAGAACCACGACTCAGCCCTGGGCGTTCCGGATCGGCTTCACCAGATAGGCAGCCCGCGCGGCGGTTCAATCCAGCTTCTCCATCCGGCCGCATTACCATCATCTCTTCCCCAGATGCCTTCTCCTGCATAGGAAGCCCAGCCGTGACGCGAGCCTCATAGCGGAACCATCGATGTGCATATACGTGCATGCTAAGCTTCTAGCCGAAGCACCGGACGCCATCCAACATCTCCGGGGCCCGGATCTAATCATTCCCCACCCCGGCATCGAAACCTGCTTGTTTTGTTTCCCATCTTATCCCCACACTCGCACCCTGGATTTCTCCGTCTTCGCCCTCCTCCTTAATATCCCACTTCCCTTTCTCCGCTTCTCCGTCGCTTCGCGCTCGAGGGCCGTGGCAGCGGCGGCAAGCCTGCCGGATTAAGCATGTCCCACAACTCTCCACGCCCCCGGAGCCAGCGCCCGGCTGGGCCCGGTACCTGCGTGGATACGACACTCCTCTGACTCGCTATTGCCTCGATTACAGCCCTTTGCCAAGCCCCCGACAATCGGAGCACCGCTTGGACTGCCAGCATGCGACCCTGCTCCAGGCAAGAACCTGCTTCTTCTGCCTTCCGGTCCCGCGTGGGCTGTAATACGAGTTGGCCCATGACACGATGAATGATTGCAAAGCGCTTGAAATCATCGAAACCGGTCGCCTGTCCGCCGCCAACTGCTTCTGTGCTGCCCAGTATAAGTAGCCTGCTCCTATACCGGTGCTCCTTGACCCGCCGCCCGTCACTCCTTCGCAGTCGCTGCTACCGCTCGTTGACGCCATTATGCGCTCTCTCTATCTCCTCCTGCCCTTCTTGGGCTCTTCCCTCGCGGCTGAGCCATGGTTGAACGAGCCGGATACTGGGTCTGTTTTGTGCCTCCAGCTTCGGCGCTTTGACTTGCTTACCGTTCTGCAGCCTCGAGCGCATCCTCGGTCTTGACGAGCCTGCGGACGTCTGCCCCCAGCTGGAGCAGCTGCAGTGTGCTCCGGACTTCGACTTCGCCGCAAGGAACTGCCTGAACGCCTCCAGCTATACCTGGTACAGACATGGCGCTGGCGGCGAATGGTCGTACAGGAACAACCTCGACATGTTCCAAAAGCTTAGGTTCAGGCCCAGAATGCTCAAGGATGTTTCCAACACAAAGAACACCTTAGGGTAATATCATCTCTCTGCAATCCCTGGCCTTGTGTTGACATTCCTGTAGCACGAGTATTCTAGGATACAACTTTTCCGCTCCTTTCTTCATCGCCCCGGCTGCCCGAGCAATCTACGCCAACCCAACGGACGCGGAGGTGGCCTTCATGAAGGGTGCTTATGCCCAGGACATTCTCTACATGGTAAATATATCATGCTACGTGCCGGTCGACAATGCGCTGAGTCTATCTTAGCCTGCTCTGTACGCCAGCAAGACCATTGAAGAGCTTGCTGCAGCCAAGCCTGCGAATGGATCCCAGGTCACCTTCCAGCAGGTGTGTGCTGCAGAACACCAATGTATAGCAGGCAGAGCTGATTTCAAGATAGCTCTACGTCTCAGTCAACGACACCAGCGTCCAGGAGAACGTCCGCAGGGCTGAAGCGGCTGGTGCAAAGGCCATTGTCTTCACCATCGATGCTGTTGCTGACGGTGACCGTACTCGTGACGCAAGATACCGCGCTCGCGACAGCCAGGCGACTGACACGGAGGATCTCCAGGCCCTGACCGTGAGTGAGCCTGCGGACGATAGGTAACATGAGGCTGATGTTTCATACAGTGGGACTACTACACGGAGAAGCTCACCAAATGGACGGATCTCCCGGTTATCCTCAAAGGTGTCTACACCGTAGAAGACGCGAAGAAGGCCGTGGAGGTTGGTGCGCCTGCCATCTACATCTCCAACCATGGAGGACGCCAGCTCGACGGCGCTCCCTCCCCTCTTGAGATTGCCATTGAGATCCATGAGCAAGCCCCCGAAGTCTTCGAGCAGCTGGAGGTCTATGCTGACAGCGGTGTCCGCTACGGCACGGATATCCTGAAGCTTCTTGCACTGGGTGTAAAGGCCGTCGGTCTGGGCCGCCCTTTCCACTACGCCAACGTCTACGGTCAGCCCGGTGTTGAGCGTCTCATTACGTTGCTTAAGACGGAACTTTCCAACGACGCCGCGAACTTGGGCTTGTCGAACCTGCACGACATCAACGCCGACTACGTACGTGAAGTGCTCCCTTCGAATTGACTTTGTCCTAACGCAATCCCAGCTTAACCTTGACAAGCTCAAGTGCAACGGATGGTAAATCCATTCTTTGACTTTTTCTTCTCTCCCATACAAATATCTAGGCAGAACGAACGTGCTCCCCCCGGGCTATAGAAATTCAGCGCATTTTCTCAAGACGGCAATGCTGGTCCTCGGTTTTTCTTTTTTTAGGCTGTTCCCATTATAATTGTGTCAGGTCGACGCCTGGCTTGTCATCTTGTCATAAGTCAACACCGAGTTGAGCAACACTTGGGCTCCAAGAGCACAGTGTTCTGGGCTCGTATACTCATGGGGATTGTGAGAGATGCCATCCTTGGATGGCACGAAAATCATGGTCGTTGGCACGACGCGCGAAGTCCAAGCAGCGTCGTGACCGGCGTTGGACTTCATCTCCATGATTTGATCCTCAGCCACTTCTTCCCTCGCGGCGTGTTGCACTGCAGCAATGCAGTGCGGATGGAATTTTGACTCGGGAAGACCCCACGTCCGTTTGACAGTATATGCGGTGCTGTTGGCTTCCTCTACGATTATCTTATCGAACCGCTTGAAAATCTCGGACTCGAGGTCGGTAAGCATCGAGTCAGTTGAGCAGCGCACATCTATAATAAAGTCGACTCCGGGTAGGATTGTAGCCTAGCTAGAAGTATCGCTCCGTATTACACCGACAGTTACAACCCCTAGGCCACTCTCGACAGCAGAGTCGCGCACCGACGCTATGAGGCGAGCAGCTGTCACAAGAGCATCGGATCTGTCTACCATAGGCGTAGTTCCTGAAGCTGTCAGTGCCGAGTCAGGAACTTACTGCAAGCTAATGACATGACTTACCGGAATGGCCTTCAACACCGTATACCCGCACCTCGAACCACTTCATACCCTATACAGCAGTGACAACGCCAACGCTCTTCCCAGCGCGTTCCAGCAGAGGGCCTTGCTCGATATGCAGCTCAAAGTGCGCCTCAAGACCGTTTTCTCGGTAGTCGCAGGGAGTATCACCGAGATATCCAATGGTCTTCAGGGCAGTCTGCATGTCTACACCGTCGAGATCTCTGATGGCATAGCAGGCTTCAAGAGGCGTAGAGCTCTTAGTGCTCCAGACCCCAGAAGACATCATAGCTCCGGGGAAGCGGGCACCTTCCTCGTTGGTCCAGTCCACCAAAGCTACAGGGCAATGCGTCTGGATGTTGTTCTCGTGGAGAGTCCGCAGCACTTCTAGTCCGGCTTGAACTCCAAGAATGCCGTCATACCGGCCTCCTGGTACGCGTCAGAGTGAACAATCTTCTTTCTTCTTTCTTCTTTCTCCTTTCTTGAACGCACCCGCTGGCTGAGTGTCGAGATGACTGCCCATAGCAATGGGCTTCTTTCCCTCTGCGGAGCCCAGGCGAGTGGCAAATATGTTCCCCATCTGGTCGACTTTTACGTCACAACCCAAGCTCTTACATTCCCCAACAAGCCAATCTCGGACAGTCTTGTCCTCACTGCTAAGGGCAAGGCGGCTCATGCCAGTAGACGAAGCGATGGCTCCCCAGCTGCATGTCTCGTGGAGGGTATCGTTCAACCTCGAGGCGTTGATCCGAAGGGATTGCATGGCTGCTTTAAGGAGGGCTCGCTCCGGTCCATACTGGTGGCATTTATGCTCGCGGGATTTGCCATTCGTGGTAAGCGGGCAGCTATCGGCTGCGGGGTATGAGATCGGCCACGGTGACGAGAAGCCGGCACCGTCCCCGATAACAATCAAGCTTATTCGCACTCCCTCCGCCCGCCGTCGGCCACTCCGCTAGTGTTGCATATATCTCCCCATATGTCTTTCCATGGCCCCTCTCCGATCTTGGTCCGGGTGTGGTACGCAGGCGCCAGAGACTCCGAGCTCAGCGCCTTAAAGTAACAAGTCATGGTGGACTATGATCTGCTGGTCCTGAACGGGCTGTTAGTCACTGACTCCCACCACGGCGAATATGACGTTGCTGTAAAGGGCGGGAAAGTAGAAGCAGTGCTGCCGAGAGGTGGCTTCAAGTACGCAACAACCCTGCGGACCATTGATGCTGAGGGTGGATATGTAATGCCAGGTGCGTACGCCAAACAACCGTATTCCGTGGTGCGACTAATCGTGGCAGGCGGTGTTGACGCCCACGTACACCTGCAGGAGCCTCCGCTATTTGGCTCAGGCAGCACGGCAGACAATTACGAAACGGGTCATTCTTCGAGCATCACCCGCGCATCTTCACGCGCTAACTCTTCCGTAGGCAGCCGATCAGCCATTGCGGGCGGGACAACCACGATGATCACATTCGCACCGCAACGCAAGACTGAGGACTCTCTGCTGGACATCCTAAATGCTACGCACGCGAAAGCCAAGGGGAACTGCTATACCGACTACTCATTCCACTTGCTTGTCTCGAACCCTTCTGAAAACGCCCTTCGCGAGTTCTCGACTCTTCGCCACGAGGGGATCTCCTCTCTAAAGATCTACATGACCTATGAGGCCCTTCAGCTGAACGATGGCCAGATTCTCGATGTCTTGCTGGAGGCCAGGCGTCAGAAAATCACGACCATGATCCATGCCGAGAATGGCCACGTCATAGACTGGGTCACCAGAAAACTTGAGGAACGAAGGTTGTTTGCTCCGAAATACCATGCCACATCCCATCCGCCCGTTGCCGAGTTCGAGGCAACTTATCGCGCAATTTCTCTCAGCGAATTCATCGACGCCCCGATTTTGATCGTGCACGTCAGCTCTCCGCTTGCCACAAAGCACATCCGAGAGGCGCAGAAAAGGGGTTTGCCGGTTTACGCCGAGACGTGCCCTCAGTATCTATTTCTCACGCGCAAGGATCTTGACAAGCCCGGCTTCGAGGGTGCCAAATGCGTTTGCGCACCACCACCCCGAGAGGGAGCAGCAGATCACGAAAGTATTTGGGAAGGCTTAAAAGACAGGACTTTCACCGTCCTCAGCTCCGATCACTGTCCTTTTACCTACGACGACGCACGTAACGGCAAGAAGAGCGTCATAGGCAAAGCATACCCCCTAGGACGCTTCAAGGCAATCCCAAACGGCATTCCGGGCATAGAGACTCGTCTTGCTCTGATTTTCGGGGCTGAAAGGCTCTCCGTCCAGGAATTCGTCCAAGTGACGGCAACGGGCCCTGCAAAGCTGTACGGCTTGTATCCAAGGAAGGGTGCACTGACACCCATGGTTAGTGATGCAGACATCACTGTATGGTATCCTCCCGGCAAGATGAAGCAGTTCTCGTTGAAGAACGAGATGCTACATCACAACGTCGATTACACTCCTTATGAGGGTCGCGTTTTTAGCAACTGGCCTCGCTATACAGTACTCCGGGGAAAAATCGTTTGGGATCGCGACGGAGAAGGCCTTGTCGGCGAAAAGGGATATGGCCGATTTCTTAAGCGCGATGTGAGCAGTCTGGCTGGAAGTAGGTCCGTGGAAGATTGGGATATTGATCGGTGAAAAAGGCATGAGGATTGACCATCGAACGGAGAGACAGAGAAGCAGTGATAATTTGGGCCGACTTTCACATTCCCTGCTGGTTCTGACCATAAGGGCTTTCTGCTGAGGGGTTAATTGTAGCTTAACAACCCACATAAAGAGGTAGACGAGGTACGAATTACCTCATCTGGTACGAAGCATCGAAGCCACCTACAATGTGCCAATAATTTCGGAGTAGCCAATGGCGCTGCCATCACCAGAATGGTCTAATGACTTTCAAACAACACAGTCAATGGCGTGCGCTTGCTAAACTCACGCGCATGATCTATAGGATGCAGCGCACCCAATCGGGTCAGAGCTCAGAGTGAAGGAGCAGAACGTTCGCACGTCGATCGTAGTTACTAAGCAAGCTTAGGCACACTACTCCCTATGCTGACACCGTTCCCCCGCACCATGTGCCCCATTTCCACCCTTACTCCCGCGACTGAGAGTCAGTTGCTTTTGCAGCACAACGTGGACGCCTGCAACCTGCTTGTCGCCGCCATGGCTTCTTGCGAGGTAATCAAAACAGTTCGACTAGGAAAGGTTAGCCCATTCCCTGCCTGCAATTTTGTCAACTGATTCTCGAAAGGGCGCGAAGATGGACATCATTCTCGACCATGCAGCAACGGCAGACTCTGTCGAGAGACTGACCATGCACACCATATGCGACGGTCAGCCAGGCTCACATGTGCTGAATGTCCCACCTCATTGGCACAAGGTCTCTGCTGGTCAATCTTTGCAATGATTTTGTAAGAGTAACTTCCTCGCAGCACCATTCCGAACACATCACTGTGCTCGAAGGGAGGGCCGCAATCACCCTCGACGGCAAGACGCAGCTTGTGCACACCGGTGATCCAACGGTTTTCATACCTGCCCGGCATACTCATAGCTTGCAGGGCTTCGAAGGTGAGAAGCTGGTGTTAAGGGAGAGGGCCGATCCTGCCGGACGCTACAAAGCCGAGTATGTGCCTCGCAACGCATATTGGGCGTGTCGTTGATTTGCTTAACAGATTCTTCAACGATCTCTTGTCTAGTGGAAAGTTTCCCGGCTTCTGGCACGCGATGAGAGCATTTTATGATTGGGATGTGTACCTTGCTTTGCCGGGTAGCATTGGGATAGTCGACGAGGCAGTAAGTATACTTTCTGAAACTTTTGAACCTCGTTCAACTCATAGAATGTACAGTTTACGCTTGTTTTTGGGGGCCTTGCAAAACTTGTTTCGCCTGCTAAAGCAAAGCTGTAGTGCATCACAGTTGTTGTTTCATAACGAGCTCCCACCCGCACAAGCAGTACTGTAAGGTAATGAAAACATGCTGCTTTCACGGACGGCTGGTGAGGTCGAAGGATAAAAAGTACGCTTCAATGACAGAGTACCGAACGTGAGATTGGGTTCGTGGCATTGAAAGAATGAGAGCTCTCGGACAAACCCCGCCGAGAGAGTATCTATCAATCTTCATTCACGAGCTATGCCATTAATCGCAGCAACTTCTCAGATCATCAACCATTCTTTTCAGAGTTTCAAGCGCCGCAAAATCTACGAGGCCAAACGTTGATAGAAAAAAAAAGGCAAATTACTGAGATACACACTTTTCTCGAAATAATTACAAAAATGGTGTATCTCAATAATTTGTTAAAAGAAAAACTGATCGCTATCTGCTTTGCCTTAATCGAAACAGCAACGTACAGCTTTTATCTTGGCTAGTAGTAATCGCACCTGGGGTCAATCTTAGGGTATTATTATTCGCACAGCGCCTTTTCTCATTCGCACAGCGCCCCCCAAATCTAGAAGTAGTTAGTCGATTCTACTATACTTATTAAGCTAATATTAGTAGTATCTATTTCGTATTATTAAGCGAGCTAGTACTACCTAAGCCTACTAAGACTCTGTATATAGGTTGTCTATAGGGTAGTATAGCCTATAGGCGGGTAGACGGGAATAGTGATAGGGTGGTGGTGGGGGAGCTAGGTAGGATCTAAAGTCCTAAGTGGTAGGCTCGGCGCTACTTAGGCGCACTATATTATAAATCACGTAGTCACGATATATACCGCCTTCTAAAATTAGGGGGCGCTGTGCAAATAAGAAAAGGCGCTGTGCGAATAATAATACCCCAATCTTATTTGCACCTAGACTTCCTCACTAAGTTAGTTATCTCATCTATGCACGCTAGTATTGGTCTCTACTTTGTATCTAATTCGCTAAGAATGCTAAGACCCCTTAGCGCGGGTAGGCCTCCTACGTAGTCCTCGGGTGGATAGCAGCTAGCAGGCAGAGGCTCGGGAGCCTTGGCAGCCTAGAGCTGGCTACTAAATCACCTTTATTAGGAGGGATATTAGTCCTTAGTTTAGCCTTAGTCCTTAGTTTAGCCCCTCGTGCTACGTGGCGGCCTAAGTCATAAAGAAGGGGCCTATAGCGACAAACAAAACAAATGCTAGATAGGAAACGGTAATGCACATAGGTTCTAGGAGTTTGGAGAGTTTAAGCAGCGCTCCAAGATTCATAGCAGGAAGAACTATGCCGATATCGGAGACCCCAGTTGCGATTACCACTAGCCTACATCAACACATCCGTAGAAATTGAGGTTATAGGGCAGCGTCAACCTCAAAGGAAACAGGCATAAAAGAGCTCTCGACTGGATCAGGTTCTTCGGTCGCAAAGAGCGCCGAGCTGCTTTCAACACCATCTTGCCAACGCCATCCTCAAGATCTGAAATCGAAAGTCTTTGATATGGTTTCACGATCGGCAACGCTATACACAGCCCCAAACACCCCCTGCATCGTGCGCCCCATGATGTTTCTTATATTCTTAGCCCCTCCGTCTTTCCTCAGAATTGCATATCTAATCCCTCTTTCCTTCAGCGGTTACTACTGTACGGCCATAGAAGACATCATGCGTTCATCAAGATCGCTCTTCTCACGACGCTAGCCGTGATGCTTCTAGTTTCATTAATAACGCGCATATCACGGACAACGCCTCGTTCCACAATGGACAAAGCAATGGTGGAACATTCGACTCAAACCCGACCCATACCTCTTCCTTAAGCCGCAAAAGCTCTAAGCGCCCTTGACGGATAGGAATGACCCTTGCACGAGAAACTAGCGACACACAGAGACGGCAATGCAATCAACCTGGGAGCGACACCTCCAAAGATACCCACAGCTCATTTCGTGTATGAACCGCTCCCTCTTCATGGAGTGCACCAAGCCCCGGTTCTGGAACGCGAGACGCGAAGGATCAAAGTTACCTGAATTGGGGAGATTATCAGCGTCCTGGTTGGTATTGCCTGTATCGTAGCGATCGCTGTTGTTTTTGCCGTACTGGACAATAAGCCCTTGTTCCTCTGTACTATGCCTATTCGACCGAACTCACTAGTCTCGATTTTTGCCACAATCTTCAAAGCAGCACTTATATTCACAGTCTCACAGTGTATCAGCCAGTTGAAATGGCTCTACTACTGGAAAGAACAAAATTGCTTGATTAATATCCAACGCTTCGATGATGCAGGCAGGGGTCCGTGGGGCTCACTACTGTTTCTCTAGCACTTCAGAACGAGAGCACTTGTGGCTTCAGTTGGATGCCTTATCGCAATCATTGCTCTTGCTATAGACCCATTCACCCAGCAAATCATTGAGTACCCGATGCGCTCTATTTCAACGGGGAGCAATTCGGCGTCTATGGGAATAGCCTATTTGTATGACACCAGACTCTTGGGCACCAATGGATTAGCAAATGGTAATTCATCATCAAACCCCCCACTACATCATGGGTATAAGCTGACAGCCACGCGGCCTAATATACTGATGCCGAAATGCAGGCTGCCGTGCTCAGTGGCATTTATGGCCTTTCATCTTCGCCATTAGTGAGCTGTTCAAGTGGCAACTGCACTTGGTGAGGCATAACAACGTTGAGTATTTGCTCGAGCTGCTAAAGTGTTGCCTCATCAATAAATATCACATGTGGACCCTCACGAGCGATCGGAGTTTCATACGTGTGTAACATGACCACCCCAGGAGGTCTGAACTTTAGTGCTTCCGTCACTTATTCTCTTAGTGGATCTCAGTAGCAAACGAGTTTGAATTCAACGGCGGTGTTGGCTTCCTCAACCAGCGACCCCAATAGCATAGCTCTTTTGTTTCGTCTGGCTGTATCAAAGGATCCATTTCCCACGGGATCCGTACACGAATGCCAGATCAGCTGGTGCTCGCGCACGTACTCTGGCTTTAATGTCACTTCTGGCACCATCAACACAGGGGGCTTCCACGACACAAGAACTAGAACTCATTGGTCAGGTTCACGGTGCTGTACAATGCTCTTGAGATGTCCACTGTCACTTCGCCTTCGTAGCCGGCGGGCTGTGAGATCCCACTAATGAGATCGGGGATAAAAAGCTTCGCAAGCAACTGTGCTGTACTACTAGCATCGTTGCTATTGATCCTGTAGATGTCGCTGCCATTGGATTCGAGGCCACGAAGTTTAGCCACTCGTACGCGTACTGCCTCTTTCACAGGCTCCCTTCGCCAAGACCAAAATGTTTGCGAATATAACTAGCGCCATGACGAACTTTATTCGGACTATCAATGTAACGAACGCATATGGTGAAGCTTTCAGGGATGAGACGTTCGTCGAGGTACATCGGCCTTGGTTCAGTTTACCACCCACCCTAAATTTCCTGGCTGCTAAGCTATTATTCGTTTCTATCATCATAAATCATCATCATCGCAAGGATGGGACACAAGTATAGAAGTCATCGATGTTACCGTTGTTGTTCCTCAATGATATGGAGAGGCGTGAGGTCCTTGGTGAAGATGATAACAAGCAATCCCATATGCAAGACGCGGCGGACATAGAGAAGAGGGCAAAAACCGTGCAAGTGCAACTAAGAAGAAACAGCACCGATGAATAAAAATTAGTTGCTTCACGCGCTGAAGTCACAACGAATAGATCTAGATGTATGACTACACAAGGATTTTTTATAAGATGGTTAGTCTGTCTTAAAATCTTCTAAGGCCTCGAGAACTTCCACATCCAGACTTCTGAGTTCTTACAGCGTCTACGCTATAAGCGTGTCATTATGTTCGAGCAAAGCGAACACGGGTTCCTTCTCTAGTAGACCACCAGCTTACCTAGTAATGGAAAGTCTCTTCATCAGACAATCTGTCTTGCATGGATTGCTGGTCGACTGCACCCTAAAGTCAAATGATCAGAAATGGTCGCCGTCTTAATCACGGCGTTCGATGATCGGCGACGACGCTCATTACTAATGTTTTAGCTACCCACTCGAAGTAAGGGCCTTATCTTGTCAAGGTCGTCGGTACACCGAGCGTAATGTAGAGCCCATTCCTCCACCTCCAGCCGATGAACTGGCAGAAATAGCCCAGTCCACTATGGGGATTATTACTCGCACGGTGTCTTTGCTTATTCGCACAGCGCTCTTCTATTTTAGGTAGGCGGAAGCTAGTTCTACTGTCTTAGCAGGAGGAACACCAAAATCCCGCTAATTTCTAAGGTATATTTTGCGCCCATATCTACTAATAATATAGAGATTTTTAATAGAACTATAGTATTAAAGACGTTCTATAATATTAAGTTAAAGAAAAACTTAGAACTTAATAGTAGATATAGGCGCAAAATATGCCTTAGAAATTAGTAGGATTTTAGTATTCCTCCCGCCAAGGCCATCAGGCTAATTTAAATATATTACTAACTTTTCTATAGAATTTAGGTAGGCTGGCTAGCAGGGAATTACGCTAACTGCTATTCTAATCTAGGGTGCTGTGCGGATAAGAAAAGGCGCTGTGTGAGTAATAATCCCCATCTACTATAACCTCAACCACGGATGTTCTAGCGTTTGCTTGTAGTGTGGTAGGGTACCCCTACCTAGTGGTTTTATTTAAGGTTTCCTTACTTTTCTAGTAGATAGCATATATAGCCTAAGGGTTTATAATATCTATATTTTTATTAGATAATCGAGACCTGCCCACACCTCCTACTAATCTAGCACCTTAGTTATTTATTACTACCTCTTTTCTCTCCTTAGGGACTACCTTATATTACCTATGTTGCCTACCTATGGCCTCTAGAGGTGCTCCCTTCGCCGGTACTAGCCGTTAGCTTAATACACACCTTCCACCCCTCTTTAGTAGTACTTCTTATCCCATCAACCCTCGAATAGTTTAACATAGTTACTACACAGTCTTCTGGCATCAGACCCCCTAGATGCCGAATATGCGCAAAACCCTACCCAACTCCCCATTACCAATGCGTTTTTTTTGTAGACTCGTACTATTCACACATAGTGCAGATTTTGTTTGGCTGGTGGTAATCCCACCTAGGGTCAATCTTATTCGCACCTAGACTTCCTAGGTAATCCTTAGGTGGGTAGCGGCCAGCAGACAGAGCCTTAGGAGCCTTGGCAGCCTAGAGCAGCAGCCTAGAGCAGTAGCCTAGAGCCAACAGCGCTGGTTTCGCTAGACGGCTACTAAATTGCCTTTTTAGGCAGGGACATTAGGAGAAGGTACACGGCGTTTAGCTGCGATTCTCTAAGATTCATAGTAGGAAGGACTCTGCCAATATTGGAGACGCCAGGTGAATAAGACTGACCCCAGGTGCGATTACCACCAGCCTTTTACTAGATCTGCGGCCTGGCAAATTAGGTCGTGTACAGCGAGTAGGGCATCTCGAGAATTTGAAAATTTGGGCAGGCTCGGCCTAAATGTGTTGGTTTCGGTGGTTTCCGTAGTTTCTAAATTGCCCAGGATTCTAGATGGAGGGTACACCAGGTCCATTATTGCATATGAGTAACAAAATCGAATTGAGAGTAGCAAATGCTCTTACGAATTCCCCGTTATAGTCAGAAGATATACGAGTAAAGCCCTACTATTGTCGAGCACCCGGCTAAGTCGACAGCGAAGATTTAGTTCTAGGCTAGTGGTAATCGCACCTGAGGTCAATCTTATTCGCACCTAGGGTCTCCAATATCGGTGGAGTCTTTCCTACTATCCCTCCTAAAAAAAAAAGCAATTAAGTAGCCGCCTAGCAAAACCAGCGCTACTAGCCCTAGGCTGCGCGGCTCCAGGCTGCGGCTTTAGGCTGCCAAGACTCCTGAGGCTCTGCCTACTAGCTACCATCCGCCCAAGGACTGCCTAGAAGGCCTATCCTGCCCTAAGTAGCTAGGAAGGAATAAAGGGGATGGAGCGTAGGGAAAAAAGATCTAAGAGAGGTGGCCTTGGTATTCTCGGCGAATGAGATACGAAGTAGAGACCGATGCTGGCGTATTTAGATACTTTATTAGGAAGTCCAGGTGCGAATAAGATTGACCCTAGGTGCGATTACCACTAGCCTAGTTCTAATACAATCATGTTGAAGAGGGGTAGAAGGTGTGTATCAAGCTAACGGCTAGTAACGGCGAAGGGAGTACCTCTAGAGGCCATAGGTAGACTATATAAGTAATATAAGGTGGTTACTAAGGAGGAGGAGGATGTAGCAACGAATAACTAAGGTGCTAGATTGGTAGGAGGTGTGGGTAGGTCTTAGTCGTCTGATGATCATGCAGACACCGTGAACCCTTAGGCTATATATACTATCTACTAGGAAAGTAAGGAAACCGTAAATGAAACCGCCCGGCAGGGGTACCCCACCACAATGTCACAGCCTGAAGAGGTCCAGATTTGTTAAAGTGTTCCGAAAGACCATTTAAGAGGCATTGATGAGGATCGAGGGCCAATGAACCAGAACCACATGGGCAAAAGACCGGGCTCTATTGGTTGACAGAGCTCACATTTTGCCCCCATAGCACTGAGAAACCTAATATCTGCGCATACATCGAACTACCTCGGGAAATAGCTAAAGACCTTTAACTGAGATGTGACGGTCCCTAGATAAGGTGAAGTTTGGTAATGAGGACACGCAAATCCCTCTAGCAAAAGCGGATTTCCATGTCTCTAACCAACTAAAAACCTACAAACTAGTAGAAGAAGTGGTTTAGATATAGTTAAGATGTTTTTATAAGGTCTAAGGCTGTAGAAGTAGTGTTATACGATAGTAAGTTGAGAGACCTTTGACGTGCCTAACTTACCAGAAAAAAAAATGCGTGCATAGATTGTCAGGCAATATAAGAGATGGATGAGTTTCGGTTAGGTGAGGGGTTGCATCACTTGCGCATGATAGGTCTTTCCTGGCCATTACCGTCCTATAATCCAGAAAGACACCTTCTTGTGCTGTCTTAAATGTATCGTAATTTCATTTGGTGGCGGAAAGGGGCATGGACAGGGCTGCTGTGGCTGGGATGGAGACTCCACCTAGCAGTTCGCGGGAATGGCTTTCACTACTTTCTTCGTCTCGAAAATTCGTAGATCAGTCTTACGAGTACATGAGAACTGTGAATTATGACGTCTGAGGACATATATGAGGTTGTGACAGGGTCGGATTGGCACACCACCTTCACGCAGCGGCGCACGGAACATCGTCAATGACTTTTCTGGTCTTGAAATTTTGCATAGCGTTTGTTCGTTCCGAACAAATGTAGAAAGGAGGTAGAACGGGCCCCCGGGCGTCTGACACGCCGGCCAGTGGCATAGGTGTTCATGAGATCTCTGGCCCCGGAAAAATGGAACATTATCTCCTGTACCGATGATGAATTATTCACAAATAATACAAGGCTGGTGAGGACGTGGAAAGTGCTCTTGCTTGACTTGGTGCATCAACCAGGACGACTTCGAAGAGCGGAGTCACTAGGTTTCCCGGATGACGGATATTTATCACTCTTCCGAACGAGTTATAATCTGGCTTGGAACACTTCTCCCGACCCGAGAGACTCCGTTAGCATTGGAGCTGATGGAGGCCGCTCGGGAGCTGTGAGAGCAGACATTCACGGTAGAACTGTAGAAGGATGGGGCCTTCCCTACACTCCAATGTTCGGCAACCCCCCGGGTGGAAATTTCGCCGATCCTCAGAGCGCGAAGATGCAGATAATAGTAGCTGTGTTCAAGCTCTACAATCGATCGGAGTTTCCACGAGGGTGGACCGCCCAAGAGCTTCTCCTCTCGAAAGCTGCTATTGTGCTAGGCAATATGAGACATCCTGGCGGTTCCTGGAGCGCGCTTTGGACACTATGTACTAGAGTGGCGTAGAGTGGCTCAGTGAGCTACCAGCACATGTGGTCGTGCAAGCATGCAAGAATGTGTACGAATGGCGGCGTAGAGAATTGGGTTGGCTCAATCTATGCTGTCTACGGCGGATGTAAGAAACAGAGTGCTTACGTATCTCGGCTTTTGGACGCCTCCGGGGGTTCAAACGGACTACACTCGGACGCCCGCTGGAATCTACGTTGCATTTACAAGAAGCGTCGTGGATAATTCCTGGTCCTCTAAATTCTCTCATCTACCGCCGAATTAAGGATTGGTACCTGTGGAGAATCTAGTAGTCTTCTTTCTTGGGTGCCTGACTGGACTTCGATTTCTTCCTAGGCTAGCAGTTTCCCTTTTAGGGAGAAGAAGCCGAATGGCGTGCAGCAGACGCAAGACAGCACGAGGACCAAAACTGTACGGGGAAGTATACACTGGTCATGCGCGGTAAGATCATCAAGCGATTAATTGAGCATGGTGAGGATCCATCCGCACTTCTGGCTTCCTACGATGCCTCGTGGAACTTTCTCAACACTGATTCTAGCGGCAATCACCAAGGATGGTCTGGAGATAGACGGTCCAGATTCCAGTTGGATGGAGACTGCTGGGTTGAAGGGGTCACGTTCGGTGAAGCGGTGAAAAGGGCAGAGTGTGAAGCTGACGAGATGGCTCTTGCTTGATGTCTCGTTGCCTAATTGGCAGTTCCACTTCCCCAATGCAACATCAAGAGAGCTGAAAGTCGGGCATGCATCATCATTGCTTGGGCCTCATAATGGCCCACCAGTTGTCCTTCTCGTAACCTGCCTCTACGACCTCGCCTCCGGACAGGTCAATGTCCCGTTCCAGCTCGCCTTTCCGGTATAGGTGGTAGTAGCGATGGAACGTCTTCGGGCCGTCTGGTGCAGCAGCCTCTGGCTGATCCTCCGGAGGGGCATCCTTCTTCGTGTTCTTCTTGGGAACATTCCTGCTCATGACCCAGGGCACCATGACATCCTGGTCGTGGCCTTCATCCCAGCCTCTTCTGCTGTCCTTCTGCTCCAGAGCCCACACGTACACCAGCGCTCGTCCGTCGGGCTTCAGATGCTGCAGAATGGCTCTCGTGGCATCGATGCGGCGCTCTGGGGTGGAAAGGTGGTGGATGACGGCGATGGATATGGCGAAATCGAAGGCCGCGGGCGGATGGGGCAGGCTCAGCGTGTCGGCGACGACGGCGCTGTGCGGCTGATGAGTCGCAGCAAACTTGGCCAGGTTGGTCGAGCTGCAAGACAGTCAGCGGGACGGAAGTGGCGCCAGTCACGGGAAGCAAGAGCGCACCGGTCGGAGGCGACGATGTAGACATTGGGGTTGACGGCGAGGTACTTGCCGTTGCCGCAGCCGACGTCCAGGCCGACGGCGCCGTCAGGGAGGCCGGTCAGGAAGCGCTCGACAATGGGCCATGGCTACTAGGGACGCGATGAGCGGGCGGGCGGCGGCGGCGCGAGGCAGCGGCGGGGCGGCACCTTGTAGCGGGTGGCGGAGAAGTGGCTGGCGATCTGCTCGTAGACGCGGTGGACGTGCTCGTCCTCGTAGGCGGCGGCATCGCGGGCGACGGACATGTGGGCGAGGTCGCGGGGCGTGGCAGGGCTGAACCGGCGCGGCGGGCGGCGGGCGGACGAGCGATGACCTGCAGGCGGCGGCCGGGAGCGGGATCGCCCTCGGTGCAAAAAACGGCATCGCCTTTTTCACCTCCTCCGCCAGCCCGCCGTCTGCCCGCCCGCCCAGCCGTCCAGGCCTCGCTGCTGCGCGCGTGCCCTCCGCTCGCTCCATGCGGGCCGCTCCCTTCTGACTGCGCAGCTCCGCCCCGCGTCCGCCCATGTCGCCCGCCTTCGCCTCCGACGGACCGCCCTGTACATATCGCTGCCTTTTCCTTCTTGTCTACTGTACTCCGTGATTCTTGGCGTTTTCCCCTTCGCACCATGGCTTTGTCCAAGTTCAACAGCAGGGTGCTGGCCCAAGCACACCGCAAGGCCAAAAACCGCCGTCGGCTGGTCCTTCTTTCGTCGCGACACCTCCAGCCTTTGTCTGCGCCGCCTTTGTCCCGCCAAGTCCACAGCCTCAAGAGGTCGTCTGATCTGTCCGCCAGACAGCCCACCGCCATTCGCAGTCCTGGCGCCGCCAGCAAGGCCAATCGCTCTGCAGACGCCCCTCAGGCCAAGGACAGTTCCGCCTCTGACAAGCTCAAGCTCAAGACGCCCGCCGACCAGAGCCATTCGCCTGGTGACAACGCCAATGACGCCAGCATCTTGGCATCAAGCTTGCCGGACTACGACGCCCTGTACTCCGACAGCGTTGGAGCATCTGTCCGCAGGCTCCAGATCCCTTACGTTGCCGCTAGCACACCCGACGAGACCGACGCTTGCAAGTCCACAGCCAAGCGCAAGCTTGACGAGCTGTTGAAGCACCCGCTTAATTTCGTCCCGGCAACCAAGGCCACCATGGGGACTGAGCCTGTCCGCAAGCGTCGCCGAGTCCGGTCCCAGGAGCAGGTCGAGAGATACAGCACCATCTCGCACCTGCACCGCGACTGGCCCAGGCCTGACCTCGGAGCCGTGGGAATGCCCAACCACAACGGCGTCTCGTGTTACCGCCGGAGTTCCCTTCAAGTCCTCATGAACATCCCCATCTTCGTCGACTGGATCCAGACGCACCATCCCAGCGGACCCTTGGACTGCCGCGGACGCCTGTGCCTCGCTTGCGCACTGAAGGAGCTCGCCGAGGCCTATTGGCCCCCCAGCCCAGCCAAACGCAGCTCGAGCAGTGTGGACAAGGCTGTCCGTCGCGTCGACAAGGCCGCGAACGCGTACCGCAACTGCCCAGGAGCGTCCACTCGCTTCCGGAACGAAGAATGCGCCCACGAGTTCCTGATGTTCATCCTGAACTCCCTTTCGAACCAGTTTGGCCGCCCCTTGATGCCACGCAAGGAGATCGAGGCCCTGTTCGGCCTGAAGGCCTTCTGGCAGCGCTCGTGCAGGAACTGCGGCTACTCGGAGCGCAACGACCCCATCGTGACGGAGAACTTCGTCGTCAACATCCAGGAGCCCCGACGCGGCCTAGACTTCGAGACGTACTTCGACCAAAACTTCCACGACGTCATCGACACGGTTAAGTGCGCCGGTTGCCCGAAGACGGTGCACGACCGCACCAACGTGCTGATCGACGGCCCGGAGATTCTGATGATCAACCTCAGCCGCTTCCTACCCACCTTCAGCAGCTCGGGACGGTGGTCCGGAGGCTCCAAGGTCCAGGACGGGGTGCCTTTCCCGCTGTACCTGGACTTGTCCAAGTACTTCGTCAGCCAGCAGATGCGCCGGAAGGGAACTCTGCGGTACCGCCTCGTCTCGGTTCTGCAGCAGGCCGGTAGCTTGAATGGTGGCCACTACACGTCAAAGGTGGTGACGCCTCGGGGCATCCAGCTCGCGGATGACGAGCAGATCATGGCAAATCTGACCATCCAGAACTTGCTCCGGACTAAGGAAGGAGGGTTCACGCCTTACATCTTGACGTACCTTAGGATTAGGGAGGAGTAGATACGGCTGGGTTTCTAGATCCGGGGCGGTGTTTGGCTTTTCCCGGCTTTCTCCTTTTGCATCACCATGAGATACCCATACCACGGGCGGTTTTTTTTTTTTTAAGACGGCATACGCTTTTCGGGTAGAATAGAGCTCGAACAAGACTTCGTTCTCACGCAAAAATTTCTTCAATCTTCTTCAAATTGTGGCTATAGTTTTTATTGGGCGAAGATTCGGCTTGAGACGTCACATGGAATTATCGGATCTTACATGACGAAAGTCTCACCCGGCCGCAAACTGCACACAGCCGCTATCAAATTTCGAAAAGAGCCACTACATTACTCTACATATTCTAACCCAGATGATAAATCACGGGGAAATGAAAAAGCCCCCTCCCAACTAAGGCTCCGGCACGCCCTCCTCCCTCCGCCTAAACACTACCTTAGCGGCCGGATCAGCACTAAATTCCGCCCAGCTCCTCAACGTCTTTAGCCTCTCCGTCACCCCCTCCGGAAAGCGCCAATCATACATCAGCAACAGATACGCCAACGTGATCTTGGCCTCATTGGAAGCTATCCATCGACTTCATCTTATACAACGACGTCTTCTTCCACCCCTTCTTTCCCAACACCCTCCTCACCTCTTCCCTCAGTGGCTCGATCGCCTCCGGATGCGCGCAAATATCTAATATTATATTCGCTAATAATTCGACATCGTATGTAGCGCCGCTACCGAAAAGAACAACTGATTGTGCACTGCGTCGAACGGCCACCCCTTGGCCACCTCATCCATCCATGTCACTGTGTCCTTCCCCTTCGCCGGCTTCCCGCTGCTCAAAACGGTGCCGAACCCTTCGAACCCACGCAGACGTCCAAGGAATTCCTGCGATCGAGCTCATTTAGCAAATCAACTTTCAACGTTGCTGCCGCACCCATAACTCACGTTGGCGGTCCAGCCTAAAAAGCTGAGACGTGGGTCATTCTTTATTCCGTTGTGGTAGCGGGCGGGGAGGATGATCTTGGGTCCAGTCGGGCTGATGACTTGGGAAAGCTTGCGGAATTATAAGGGAGGACCTTTAGCAAAATCCTTGGAGCTTTGAAGAGTTTGAGAGAACGAACCATGCTCAGGCCCTCAACCATGACCTCCTTTGCTTGAAACGTGGACTCCATGACGGCTCGAATGCAGATCAAACGATGCTCAGAAGAGTGATACTCAACGGCAGATCGTGTTCTTCTTCTTGATAAAGACCTCCAGAAGAAGCATCTCAAAAGCGTCAGACGGCGAAGGCGTTTCCGCGGTTCGATGGGCTGCCGAAGCCGTTTTGACCTGCGTGCAACACCGAGTACCTCATTATCATCGCCCTTGGTGCAAATAGCCGGAGGCGGAGCTCTAGTTACCCATTCGACTGGAGGCGTACTTTGCCTTACCTAGTTGGTTAGTCGTATTTGACGGATGGTGAAACATAGAGAGACAAAGGGGATCCGAAGCTATTCAGGCACTCAAAATAGTCAAGACATGCGCGACGAGACATGCACACGAACAGGGTCGGAAGTCGATGGAGGGACGCATTAGCTAATTAATGATTTTGCATGACTATCTGTTTAGCACCAGCATTTTAGAAAAGTCGTTACGAGAAAAAGTGCTATAGAAGAGCAGCGCTCAGAACAGAGACATCCGTCCGTATTTTAAGGGCTTACATCTTTTCTTAAGAATGAAAAGAAGAAAAGAATAGAAAAAGACCTGAAAAGCACGGTGCCAGCTATTTGCGAGCTAAGGAAGGGAAGCGAGAAATTATGGGACAGGAGGAGGCGCAGCAAATGTCCAGTCGTTGGAGGAAGAAGATGTACGAGACACCTCATCATGGAGACGCAGAAGCAAGGCGGCAACATGGCGAGAAAGAGTACCTTTATAAGAAGACATTTACTGACTCATTCTTCCACTTGTAGTCCTCTCTTTTGGAGGTTTATTCAGAGTTCAGCCTCATTGCCACATCTAGTTGGTTAAGCTTTTTGGCTCGTGGCGTGTATATCCGAACACTCCCGTAGCTCTCTTCCCTCCTACCGACTTGTGGATTTTGTGGCTCTACATGTGACAATATTCCAATGTGGAATCACCGTGGCTTGTTTGGCATTAATCTAGTACATAGGATGATCAATTGAGTATGCGTTCAGGCTGATACGAATACAAGACTCAACCTGCACCAAGTTGAATTAAGTGGTCGTTGTTGTTATGGCCTTCGTACCACAAGCTGCATCAGTAAGCAGGAGATTTTTGGTTGTTCCTCTTAGGATAAGAAGACGATCCTGTGCAATGGAACAAAACGGGAGGGTTGAGTTGACGTAGGCACCGCGGCCTGCGGCCTGCACACCACGCAGCGTTCTCCCATGGATTCTGCTGAAAGGGAACGGCCTTGTCAAGCCCAAGAGCCTACCCTCCCTAAATTAGCATCGCTGTGATGAGGCAGCACATCCCTTGGCGCTCCGCCCCCGCAATAGCGAGCTTATCTACCTTGAATCCAACGAACACCTCTTATCAGCCCTGCAAACCCTAATCAAATTACGCTCTTCGCAAGCCTTCCCCCCAACCCCGCCCCTTTATTAGGTGGACAAGTAAGTTTATCCGCCTACATCGGCAACTAATCTCGGCGAGAGAGATTTCCATGCTCTGTCAACGTAAAGCAACTGTCTCCACTCTGTCTTCCCAATCTCCTTCTATTGCCTCTCCATCCATCATATCGTGGAGGTAACATTAACTGATCACCTAAAACTCAGGGTTGATATCGCCTTCCCAGCCACTGCAGTGGGATCTAAACGGCGTAGGACGTAAGGCATGCGGCAGCCCGAAAGAATGTATATCTCATCTCCTGGTCTGGCCTCAGGGTACGCAGTACCGAAAGAGTCGTTGCCGCAGAGAAAGAACACCCTTTCGATGGAATATGGAGAGTACCTATAGATGAATCATTCAAACAATGAAGAGATGGTTCTGCTGTGAGGAAACAGAAACTGCGCTTTAGGTGACCATACTTTTCGTCTTTGACCCGGTTCAATTCACCATTACCCGCATGCGTCGCCTCGTGGATAATTGTCCTCAGAAATGGGCTCATCCTCTCTTAATCGCCCTCTGGATACACCAGCCCTGAATAACCAGCAGTTCTTAACCAGTCGTGCTGTGCGCTGATCAAGTTTCTAGATTTGGCTATCACACCCACAGTCGACACGGTTTTGATCTTGAGCGCCTTCCAAGTGAGAGAATCACCGTTGGCCAATGACGGCTCTGTCTTGAAGCGGCCGCAGGTGCCGAACAGATCGATTGACCTGAGCTTCAGTACAAGTTGCCACTGTTGAGAAGGTCCAGTCAGGCATCCATGAAGAGGCCTTCATATCCCTCTGCCCAGATCTTCGCCCTACCAGCATTGTATCCTTACCCCCGATAGCCGTTTTATGCGCAAACCCAACAAGGGCTTCCTCGGCAGTCTAAGAGTAGTTCGGGAGCATGGGAACTTCCGGGCCCCAGTGAATCATGAGGCCAAGGAGGGCGAACACGAGATCGCGTGTGTCGGTAGCCTTCTTCTCAGCAAGTAATCGTCGCAACATGGAGAGAGTGTGAGCATTCCTTTTGCGGATCTTGACGCGTACCGCTCAAAGTGTCACATGGACTCCATTGAATTTTCGAAGCGCGACGCCGAGTGGATCATGGAGCACCGCTCGACAACAGTCTCACAGATGTCTCCGAGAGTTGGATCTTGCAATGCCATGAAGTTTCGCTGTCGAGAACCGATATTCTGAGCCCTATACGAAGACAATGTTTGGGGCCAAGGCAAATTCTTGAACGGTCCGCGATCGACTCCAATGCTGGAGATTTGTAAGTCGAGTCAGTGCTTCGAGCGGGTCTACATCGTAGTCTGAAGCAATGATATTGGAAATATCCTCGTCCGATGCCATACGCTCAACCACTCCGAAGGTATTTGCGGCATGTGGGCAAGGAGGTGGGACGTCTGTGTCTGAGGCCTCGCACTTGGGGTCTTCGCCAAGGAACACCAACGCCCGTTGACACTTGCTGAAGGTCTGCCCCATGAGGGTCACTTGATTTGTCTTTTTGTTATCTTCTTGCTGATCAGTGCATACTGCATCAGCCCAGATGACGCGCGGCTCTTTTGGACTGCGCAAGCGGCGAAGCGTCTCCCAGAGACTTCACGTGATACGAAATCGTGTTCCGTTCAGGGAAGTGGTGTTGTTTCTGACGGGTTCGCCACAGCTGTATTAGAGCGTTTCTTTCAAAGAACACGTGCTCGAGCGTGCATTGGATCGGAGTCTTCCAGTTCCCGGGTTGGACGGCAAGCAAGCGAATGTGGTAAGCGGGATCCAAAAGGATCGTGTGTGAATGGAGAAGCAATCTCAGGCATGTCTTCGGGCTTGGATTCACATCGCGACCGTTTATTCGTGTCCGTTGGCTCTTCTAGTCCTGTTGTTGCAGGAATAGGAGGTTCAGAAGATTCTGAGCGCGGACGCTTTCGTTTCGAAAGCGGCACCTTCATGGTGACTGTAGTGGTATCACTACGGCGTCAGGAGACATACGTGTACGCAAAGAAGGGCATGGTGAGATCAGGCTGGAGGACTTTCGCGGCGGCAACTGCGTGGCTTAAGTTCATTTTGATCAGCGCATTGAATGTAGGCTAACCTGTCCTTCACCCTTGCCCACCCACTGCCATGACCACGCGTTTCGCCAACCACGAAGCTTGAAGCCTTGGAGCAGTTTATTGCAGCTGACAAAGAAGGGTTCGCCTCTCACTAGCACTCTCAAACCGGAATTCAGCTTGTTTGTCAGAAGTTGGGGTATTCATTCGGATGGGGAAGTGTTTTTGAATACATGCGATGCCATCTGCATGAACACATCGACTCCCCTTGATGATTCGTCCTCCCTTGTGTCGATGGATAGGCACCGCTTCACGAACATGATTCGACAGAGGTATCGTTCGAAGAGAATCCCCTGCTATGATGGGTGCTTGAATTGACCACGGGGACAAGGCAGCAAACCGCTCACGCCAGGCACTCACCATCCCACATTCCTCCATCCCTCCAAGAAAGCTTATCTCCCTGCGGACAAACTCTATCAAAATTACACTCGATCCCAAGCCTCGTCGCTCGGCTGCGCCCCCTTCCTAAACAAGTAAAAACCCCTCTCCACCCAGCCAGGGCGGCAACATGACCCAACCACCACCCGACCTCTTCTCATTTCCCCAGTGGCACGTAGAGATCAGCAAGAGGCTGGGCGCCGAGTCGGCCGATCTAGACGAGCCATGTGACCCAATTCTCCGCACGCACAAAACACCATAACAGGGGACCGAGCGCCAGCCCTACATTTAGCGCCGCGTAGGGCCTGGTTGCGCGCATATCAGGCGGAAAGCCAGCTAATCAGAAAGTCCAAGTAAGGGAACGTGGCAGATGGCGGGGAAGGGCAGCTGAGAGGTACGTACCTGCCGACACCGGCCGCTGGTGGTGGCACGCTGGCTTTGGGTTTAGCTTTTATCGTGTAACCTCATTATACACCATGTGAGGCCGACACTGCCAATACGTATTGCTGCTATTCTCCTACTTCTGCCATGGCTGGTAGCCGGGTGCGTTAACAACGGGGAAAACTAGAGCGGTAACAGCGGCGGCGGCGGCGGAAGATCCGGCCGCTTCACCGGCCAGACACTAGTTAGGCGCGGCGACGGCGTGGGAAATGGTGGTTCCAGGCAGAGGTCACAGGTCCCTTTGCCCCATCCCGTCCGGTCCGGTCGCGACGAGGAGGCGAGACGGCTACACGTACGGGAGCGTCGGGACCGAGGCTAACGTTGGCGTGCTGCAGTAGTTTCGGCGCGCCAGGGCAGTATGAAGAAGGCAAGGGATGCCGATATGGGGACGGGGCCGAGGCGGTGCGGAGATATAATCTGAGGAATGCGGGTCGGTTGTACGTGATCAATCCAAAATAAACACTTGGATGACAGACGAGCGCTCTTGCGCGTCCCCCTTGGCGCCTATTCTAAGCCGTCATGGCGCCGGTGCAGGCGTTGGGAGCCCAAGCTGCGCCCGGAGGCGGGGCGGCTGCACTCCACGCCACGGCGCGCGCGGAAGGGAAATGGCAGGATGGCGCGCGGAGAAAGGCAAGAGGCGCTAAGTGAAGGCGTTCCCAGAAGGCAGTTCTTTTATCCAGCAGCTGCCATTGGCCGTTGGCGACCCATGGTTCGACGCATGGTCGAGGGCTGAGGCAAAAAACGGCCAGCACGACGATGGGAGCTGGTTCCGCGGCAACCGAGGCGCGCGCGACCCAGCAGCACGCGTGCCAGGACCCTGTTAGTGCAAAAAATAGGAACACGCTCAGTTCGAGGCCCGCCGAGCGTTCCTGCAGCTTGTCAAGCCCAAAGTCAATCTTCTGGCTCCACATCTCCGCTCAACCCCACACCCCCACAGTCCCGCGGCCCCCTGGACGTCCGCATCCCCTCACTTGCATATGCACACGCTCGTTTGAGTGGGTAAATCTTGCATTCAGTTGTCGCAACGGCCTACTATCAATGCGAAGATACGAGTTCCAGCCCCTGTTTTCCTTAACCATGCATGTCGTAGCTCCAATCACTACTGCCCCCACGCACGTCTGGAGGAAAGCCGAACTACAAGTGAAGGTCATTCCATCCTCCAACCCACTCAAGGTCGCCGATGTCGTCGCTGCTGTTGTTCGCGTGCTGGCGCCAGTCCTTGCTCAAACTCCATTCCTGACAGTGTCCCTTCTCAACGCCCAAATCAAATCCGTGAAAGTTGTAGTGTCCAAATCCCATCCCCCGCTTCCAACTCGATGCTCTGCTGCGCTTCTGCTTGATACTCGGAGACTGCGCCGCCCCCGCTGCCTTGGCCTTCTCCGGCTGAGCTCGCCTGCGATCACCCAGCGCTGCCCACTTCTCCGCCATGTCGAAGCCTAAACGCTTCTTCGGTGGCGAGTAGCGCGGCACCTGCTGACCCTGAGCTTCGTTCGGCTTGTGTTGCACGTGTACAACGACAGCCTTGCCTTGCTCCTTGACTTCGGTAGGCTGGTGAAGATCCTCGAAGATGAAGCCCGTCTGCTCGCTGATGACGCTGCGAGGCGCCGTCGGCGGGCTACGGTTCCTGCTGTTGTGGATGCTAGCCGGATCCTTCATCTCCGTCAGACCAGCACGAGGTGTCGTGCGCCCAGAGCCAGTCTCGTGACTCCAGACGCGCTCCTTGAAGCCCAGCTTGTCCTGGAAGGCGTTCTCAATCTCTTCTTCCTCCTCATCCCACAGGTCGCTCCAGCTCTTGGATACCAGATCCGTCTTGCCCCCAAACACTGATGCCATGTTCGGCATAGGCCTGGCAGGCATCGAACCGGGAATAGCCATTGGTCTCGAGCCAGAGTTCTTGATGGGACGCGCCTGCGCACCTTCGTTCGACTGGAGAGAGATGCCAAGTCCAGAGTCGACGAACGAGACGATTGACGAGCGCTCAGGCTTAAACGAGCACCAATTGCCACTGGTGCGCTCCGACCCGGGGAAAAGGTCATCCGAACACCTGTCCGCGTCGTCGAGGATGGTCGAAAGCTGGCGGACAGGCTGCGGAGGAGTCATGGCCAGAGCCTTGGCCCACGGGAAAGCACCGTCCTGGGTGAGTTGAGCGGTGCTGACCGAGGGCGTGCGGAGAGGCTCGCGGTTGGCAGTGGCTCCGATGACATCGCGATCCTCGACGCAGAACTCGTCGAGGGACTCGTCATCGGTCGTGAAAGAGATGGCACGGTCGAGGGCCTTCCGAACAGCGCTGAGAGAACGGTTCGCAGGGTCGACGGCTAGGCAATGGATCAGGATCTCGAACGTGTCCTGAGACATGTTTGGGAAGACGTCGAACAGCGACTGGCGATCGCTAACGAAATCGTGGAAGAGGGGATCGGAGGTTGTCGGGTTGGCGAAAGGATTGCGCGAGAACAAGACATTGAGGAGACAGATGCCAATGGCCCAGAGATCGGCCTTGGCAGGAGAGTACCCATTGGTTCCACAGTCGTATTGTTCCGGTGCCATGTAACGGTCGCTACCGACGGCGCCCTCGTAGGACCATTCGTCCGTGGTCGCGAGGCCGAAATCGCCAAGCTTCATGCTTCCGTCTTGAGTGAGGAAGATGTTCTCAGGCTTGATGTCGCGGTGGTAGATACCCTTGGAGTGCATGAACTCAACAGCGGAGATCAGCTGGTACATGAAATCGCGGACGTGCTCGGTCTCCAAAGGACCACGGCCAAGACGAATGGCTTCGTAGAGGTCACCATTCGGGCACAGCTCCAGGACGAGGTAGAAGTGATGCTCGCTCTCAAACGTGTGGATAAGGTTGACAATGTTCGGATGAGAGTTGAGCCGACGGTGGATCGCAAGCTCCTCGGAACGGTCGTCGACGGCGAAAGCAGACGGGCAAGCATTGGCATCCGAGGTCTTGGTCAGGCACTTGACGGCGACGTCGTCTCCGGTAAGGTGGTCCTTGGCCATGAAGACGAGGCCGAAGGAGCCGTGGTTGAGAGCGGAGACCGTCTCGAAGCGTCCGTCCAGAAGTACGCCATCCTTGAACTGGTTGCGCATGCACTCCATTTCCAAAGTGTATTAGGGAGATGCCGAGGAAGAGTCGGAGTGGGGAAGAATGTAGAAGACGCCGCCAAGAAGAACCGAGTCGTAATAGAACAAGCCGACAATCCGCTCAAGAAGCAAAAAAAGCCGATTCTATGTTGCTTTTAGTGCGAAGAGGAAAGGGACCTGGTAAGAATGATACAGAATAGATGGTTGTAGATAGGAAAACCGAGAGTCGAGTAGCTTTTTTTTGCAGTAACAGTTGTTGTAAGTTTCGTTAGGCGCAGTCGGGAAAAGAAGCTTTTAAAGCAAAACACCGTGTCGCTCAGGTGGTATAGTTTCGTAATCGGGAATATGCACAGAGGAGGAGAGAGGTCGAGCCGAGAGGTGGTACCGCGGAGGGGGTTAGAGGCAAGGAAAAGCAAGGAGTGTGGTTGTTGGCATTTGATAGATTAGATCAGAATATGGTCGAACCCGAATCAACGAGTGTAGGAAGAGGAAGCGGGGCGGTCGAATGGCCGGGGAAGATCGAAGCCGTTGTGGTGCGAAAGAAGTCGGGAGCCGGGGCCGAAACAGAAGTCGAAGGAAGCGCAAGAACTCGCTGCGTCAAGGAAGGGAGAAGAGGAAGTCGTGACACGTAGGGAGAGACCGGAAGATCTGCCCAACACTCAGAGTTGACGAGCGAGTGTGGTGTCTGGCGGCGAGGGGAGTCGAGACGAGAGCCGGGCCTCGAGGGGTGCTGGGAGCAGCGGGATCGACGGCGCGACGGGGCTGCCTTGGGCGGGAGGAGCGGCGTTCGAGAGTGCGCTGACCGAAAGTAGCATCAAAGGGCAGACTCTGGAAGCTGGGGGTTGGTGTGGTGTGCGAGCGACGGGGGGTGATAAGCAGCTGGCGTCGGCGGTGGCTCAGAGCATCGACGGTTGGGATGACGCGAGGCCGGAGGCCAAAGCGGCGATGGGTCGGCGTGGGTCCGGCCGAAGCAATGAGTCACTCGGGGCGGGGAGGGGCGCGAGAGGAGCTGGGGAGCGCGAGAGGGCGGAGGCGGCGGAGGGGCGAGCCGGCGTGGTGTCGCTCGTCGAAGCGGCAGGCAGCGGGTGCGCAGGCAGGCAGGCGCGGAGCGGATGGAACGAGGAGCCGCAGGGGGCAACGGGCGGAGAGAGAGGAATGCTGCGATGACGGGCGGCGAACGCAACGACAGGAGCGAAGCTTGGCTCGAGGTTAGGACATGGCGAGGACAGAAGCGGCTGGGGAGGATGGGGTCGACGGCGGACAGGAGAGGGCGGGCTGTTGTAGGGACGACCAGCGTTAATACAGGGCACAGCCAGCGACGCCCGGCCTCGATTGGCCGCTGCTCGCGGGCCCCCCGGCCGCCCCCAGCGCGCCGCGTTGGGCCTAGCGCCGCCCGGCCCTGTCACGCGAACGTGGCCTCGCACCTGGCGCTTCCTTGCGCGCGGTGCACGCCGGCTGTTGGCTGGCCGCCGCTGCATGCCAGGGCGCCGTAGAATCCGATCGAACGAGTCGCCACCGCGCATTACGTGTGCCGCCCGCGCTGCCTCCCCGCTCTGCTGCCAGCTGCTCCCCGGCCGCCTGAAACCGCGCGCGCGGCCATCCCTGCTGATGAAACGCCCTCGCCCGGCCTGCTCCTTGCCTGGGCCGCAAATAACGATGTCCCGTGGGCCCGCCCGAAATAACAGCTGAAGGGTCCGCCGCCGCGCCGATCGACGTCAGACGCGCCCGCCGCTGTCTCGCTGACGGCGGTCATGCCATCGCCCGCACACCCTCTCTCGGGCCCGGTGGCACGCGTCGCACAACAACGCTGCGCGCCCTCGCTTGGGACGCGCCCATTGGCCCCATGCGCCCGCGCACGCAGCGTTTGATCTCCGCGCGCAGCCGCCGCCAGCAGCAGCGACGAGAGCCGTCGCCGGCGAGTCGTGCCCACCAGGGGCCTGCGCGGGTAGACGCACGCCGCGGGATGTGGAGACACGCACACCATCAAGCTCAAGCTCCCGCCGTCAGTAGTTCATCTCGCCCGCGCCCGCGCCTTGCCCGTTCGGCGCGCAGATGGCGTGCTGGAGCTGAGGATGCGATGCGTCTCTTAGCCGGCGGTGGCATCGCGTGCCAGACTGCCAGGACGACGGGGGCCGACGCCGCGCGCGCTGCCGTTCGCTGGACGCAGGCACCATGCAGCCAATGTCTCGCCACCGCGCGAGCCGGCTAATGCAGCCGCGTGCATGCGGACGCCGGTCTGGCCCCAAACAGAAGGCCGACAACAGAGCGGTCAACACTCCTCGCTCTGGCACCCGGGCATTGGCCGCGCAGGCACAGCTGCTGCTTTCACCGACTTTGTGAACGCATCTGTGACGGCCGCCGAGTTGTGCAGTAGCGAGCCTGGCCAGAACTGCTGCTCGTGGTGGAGCCTGGCCGCTGCCGATTGCGGATCGGCCTCGTGTCGGCCCGCAGAGGGTCTTCGTCGTGCAGATCGCTGCGGTGGAGTCGAGTCGAGCTCGTCGACGCTCCCTCTCCTTCACCCAGCCAGCCGCCGGTTGATCCCGGAGGATCGCTCCAGCGTCAATTGATACATCTTGCTTCCATCATGGCCGCCGACGACGTGCACCAGGCCACGACCGCCCTCCTGGACATCGGTACGTGCTGGGTCTCTCGCGACAGAATTTTCCGCGCCATGCACCGCTGCCACACCGACGCCCGCCGCCGGGTTGGCTGCTGCGAGCGCCTCCTGCAGCCGCTCGCCGTGTGCGGCTCAACCGCCCTGCTCGCCTCGCTCATACACATGCTTCTCACCTGCGTCCTCGTGCCCGTCGCTGACCCGGTTTCGTGCAGAGGGCACCGTTTGTTCCATCTCATTCGTCAGGGAACGCCTGGTAAGTTGTTTCCTTGCTGCTTCCTATCCCAACCGCTTCTCTTGTCTTCGGGAACTTTTCGCCGACCCTTCCTCCCACGTGCGCCATTCCATGTCCCTGCGAGCGCTGTTGGACACACCACCTCTGGAGACCCATTCCTACCACGCCTTCTCACCGCTTGTATGACGCCAGGCCTGTCTACAGGCGAGCCGAACGGGACACCATACTGGCACCCGTTCTGCTGGACTATGCATCAAGACGCGCGTTGATGGACTTTCCGTCTGGATGCAAGAAGGCGTTTGGCATCCGCGGACCACCACCTCAGATCTGTTTCGGCCTGGCTCGCTCAAGCCATCGAGCGATCTTTCGACTTAGTCGGTGCTCGGCAAGGGTGGCAGGAACGGGCTCTAAGAGGTAGGTCAAACAGCGTTCTTGTTTCGCGTTTCCTTTCTTTTTCTCTTCCCTTGCTCGCATCAAGCAATGCCAAGAGTCTCGCTGCGCAGAGGGCCACCACGGTCAAAGCTGCTCGCAAAGACGCCGCCGACGATCATCGGCAGCTTCGGCCTCGCTTCGCGTCAAGCGCGTCCCCCTTGACAAAAAGACTCGTGGCCTCAACGTTTTATCGGATTTTCGGCTTATGCCGACCGCTTGACGGGCTGGAAACGCGGCCTTTCAAGGCTATGTTGCCTATCTTTCGGATCTCAAGCGCTCCGCAACCGGCCAGACCCAGCATTTCGTCACGTCTAATTTCTTGGTCCAATCATGCCGCCGTCCATTCTTTCCTTTTCGTTATCATCCGCTTCCCGATCCTCCTGTCGTGCACCGAGATGCGAGATGTAAGGAGCGCTTGCCGCGCAGAACTTTCGGGGGTTCGCCAATCAATAGACCACAAGCAGCTGTGAATGCCGTTGCAGGTGGAGTTCACCGGTCGCCCTTGATGCGCGCAGCCGTCGGGATCTTTCGGCGGCCTGAGGCAGCGTCTCGTTTCTCGGTGCACGACACATCTGAAGACAATTGTCGCGCCGGTTGAGATAGCATGTCTGCTCTGACACAGTGCTTATGCGGTGCACAGTTCCCCTACGCGATTGAGGCGCTCCCTGAGACGGCTGCGGCCAAATGGGACGACGCCGAGTTCCAGACCTACGTGGGCGCCTTCCCTGAGCTCGCGCAGAAGTCGGCCAAAACATTCTCCGACTATGCGATCGATCTTATGAAACAGGACTCCAAGGTCTCCTTTCTGAAGAAGTTGCAAGGTACGTCACCCGTCACCATGCATAGCCATCACACGCGCGTGTGGCGGATACGTGGCAGGCGGCCTGGGCGCCCTGAGCCACGGCTAGCGTCGTTTGCGACATCGGCCCGTTTGCAACGTGACCCCAAGGCACCGCCCCGTTCGGGCAATGCTATCAGCGTATCCCCCGCACCAAAGCACAGATCGTCGGACCAAGAGGGCGACCAAGTGGATCGTACAGCTCACGCGCGAGTGCTATGCAGGCTATCTCTGGAAGAACGGATGGAACACCGGTGCCTTTGTCGCGCCACTATATCCTGACGTCGTCCCTGAGCTGCGCGAGTGGCACGCCAAGGGCAAGCAGATCGCTATCTTCTCCTCCGGTAGCGTCGACGCTCAGAAGCTTTTGTTCGGCCACGTTGGGACTGCCAGTGAGGGCAATGCCGACCAAGCAGCTCTCGAAGAGTCCGTCACGGAGGGCTCGGAGAAGAAGCGCAAGACCGAAGCTACAAGCGAGGCTAAGGAAGACGCAGAGGATGGTGAGAAGCCTCCAGCGAAGAAGCCTAAGGCGTCCGAGCCTGTTGTGGACCCTCCTGCGAGGCTCCCTGGCGTGAAGCAGAGGAAGCACGAGACCCACCGTCCTTATCTCGGCGAGGACATTAACGACCTCATCACGGACTATTTTGACACCCAGAACGCCGGCCCGAAGCAGGAAGCTGCCAGCTACGAGAAGATCGCGAAGGCGCTAGGGAAGTCGTGCAATGAGATTCTTTTCCTGAGTGACAACGTGAAAGGTACGTGTTTGTACCCCGCTGCCACGAATCGGATGTCTGACCGCACGGCCGCATGCAGAGGTCAAGGCTGCGCTCGAGGCCGGCATGAAGTCGTTCGTCATCGACCGTCCGGGTAATGAGCCCCTGTCGGAGGACGATCGCAAGACTTTTACCGTCTACACGAGCTTCAAGGACATCCCGCTGTTGACCAAAGCTTGAGGTTATTTGGTCACACGACCCGTTGGCTGTGTTAGGGAGGTTGATGGCTGTGTTCCCAAAGCTCCCGGCGCCCAACATCCAGACAAATGGCTGGGCGTGACGGGTGATGTCTGACCGGCGACTTGACCTCTATAGAAGCGGGCGAAGGAGCCCGATCGAAACTCGAAAACGAAACTGAATCGGGCCTGAAGCTATGTCCACAAACCAATTGCCGTGATTCGCAAACATTCATGCAATTATATCTGAGGTGGAATACTCTTGCTCAACGCCGTGAGACCCTGAAGGAAAAGCAACACACGCTGCTTCGCATAAATGAGGGCTGCTTTAGCCGTTGTAGGAACTTTAGATAAATTGCCGCAAACACAGACTGCATAATCGGTGCTTGAGTGAGTACGGTCACGTGCCCGCGCGCAAAAGGCCAACCACCTCGCGCAGACGCCTCTCATCCATCAACCCTCATCATCATGAAACTCGCAACGCAACAACAATCCACCGCGCCGACCGCGCCATGCTGCCACCCCCGCAACAATGTCTCATGAGGCACAAACCACCCACCATCACCGACACCTCTCCACGCCGCGGGCCTTGCTAACGGAGCTCCTCTCTTCACTATCGGCATGTGGCGCAACAACACGTGCAGAGGAGGAGACGCGTCGACCTTCCGCCAATCCTCTCCGCGCCCTGCAGGGAAAGGACCGAAACGTCTTTCTCACACTGCACGTTCTATTTCCGAACGAGCTGCTGCCGGCGCTGGACTTGCTGGATCGCGGGCTTGTGACGCGGTTCATAGTAGAAGCTGACGCCACGCCGCAGCAGCCGCCGGCAGCAGCAGCGGCGGCGGCAAAAGAAGGAGTAAAGGATATGCAGGCAACCGCACTAGAAGCTCGAGATGTGCAGAATCGCCAAGAGGAGGGGCACGCGGTGGTGGTGGTGCCAACGTCGTTAGATGCCGTGACCTCAAACGCAGTAGCAGTCTCAGATGCCGATACAAGTAACAGTGGCGCTACTGCTCTCCCCTCTATTACCGCCGCCACCACTGCTTCTGCCATCACAACTGCCAACTCCAAGCATGAATTACCCACCACTCTCACACCCCAAGCCCACCGCCCAGCATCGGCACCGGCATCAGAAGCAACAGCGGCAGCACAACAAAAAACCGCGCAGCACACCACCGGCACCGCGCAAAGAACGGCAGTAGCTCCGACACTCTACTATGTCCGCTCCGCGCAGCAACAACAGCACCACCACCGGTCCCGCTACAGCGGCAGCTCGTACTCGCACTACGACACCACTACCACCCCCACTCCTTCTGACGGCCCAGTGTCAACTTCGTACGAAGTCCGCCTCAGCGCCTGGAACTGCTCGTGTCCGGCTTTCGCGTTCGCGTCGTTTCCGGCGGCGTTGCCTTCGCCGACGCCGTCACCGCCGGGGTCGCCTGCTCGTAGTACTGCTGCCGGTGCTGCTGACCAGCGTGGCAATGCGGGTGGAGCAGGCGGCGAGGAAGATGTGTTGAAGGGTTTCAGCTTTGGTGGTCTGAGGCGGGGTGAAGGCAGGGGCTTGGTGCCGCCGGTGTGTAAGCATCTGTTGGCGTGTCTACTGGTGGAGCGGGCGCCGGGGCTGTTTGAGGGGTGTGTGGGGGAGAGGAGGGTTAGTGTTGAGGAGGCTGTTGGGTGGGCGGCGGGCTGGGGAGGGTAGGAAGGGACAGTTTGAGTGAGGGTGATCACTCGTCCAGCCCAAACTCCGACGTAATGTTGAAAATTGTAGGCGATGAAAGATCGAGTATCAGAGGAGAGAACCCAAATGAAGTCTATAGTTGTTGAATGACCCACAATTCCAAACCTGAAGTCTGAATATGACCCAAAGTATATTACAGATTTACGAGAATGGATAAGCTTTCGATGGTTCAAATGGAGGGACTATCATACTAATGTAAAAGGGAAATATGAATAAAATCTACCACCCCAGAAAGGTAGAAAAGCGAAATTGGGATTAAGGGCAGCGAAACAACGGGTGAAATACTGGTAGATACTTACGCGAACGCCCGATGTGCGTGATTCTGCCTAAGCGAATGGAGATATCAAAAGTGGAACAACAGGGTTGATTATCAAGTGCCGTACACTTCCAGCCAGGCTGGCGAATTGGTGGTCTAGAGTACTGAGCAGCCGTTGTTCCAAGCATCTCCTACACGCTACACAGCCGATGACTCTAATGACTTTCTCGAATCACGCCCATTAAAGCCAGAAGATCGAGACCCTCGGATAGAAACAGGATATTGTCAAATGTTCTATCGTATTCATTACATCGCCCATTTCGAGCGGCCATGAAGCCGTGCTGGAGGGAACGGGCAACCAATATAGACATGATGCCAAAACGCCGAGCTGGTCGTGCAAAATGTCTTTCTCTTTCCTCGCATGCAGAGGTATCTCGCACTATTCCTATCTCTCCTACACACCCTCCCTTTATTTCTTCTTGTCGGGCTCCTTGCCCTTGGCCTTCTCGTTGCCCTTGGCCTCCTTGCTCTCGCCGTTCGCAGCAGAGGCGCCGTTCGCGGCGGTGCCGTTGAGCTGCTTCTCGCCGTCCTTCTTGGCGGCGGCGCCGTTCTCCTTGTCCTCCTCCTGCTGCTTGTTCTGTATCTTGTTCTCGATGAGGTCGTGGAAAGCGGTGATGGCGCGGATGAGGCTGCTAAGGTAGATGGTCATGAGCTGGTCGTTGGTCTTGACGCTCATGGCGCGGGCGAGGTCGCTGTCGCCGACGGCCGAGGCGCCGGCGGCGGGGCCACCCTGGGAGGGCGCGGGCTTGGGGGTGGTGAGGTTGGGGAGTAGGTTGAAGACGTCCTGCAGGTTGCCGAGGATGGCGTGGTTGACGGGCAGGTCGCCGTCCAGCACCTTCTGCAGGTACGTGCCGATGTCTCGTAGGCGCAGGTGCAGGCCCTGCAGCGACTGCAACTGCGAGGTTATGCGCGTGGACAGCGTGCCGACGGCGACGTCGCGAATGTCGCGGAGCAGGTGCTCCACGCCGATCTCCTCTGCCTCTTCCGCCTCGATTATGCTGGGGGTGTGGACGAACGTCTTGGTGGTTGTGGTGCCGTCCTGCAAGCAGCTGGGTTAGAATGTCATAAGTGCTCCACCGGCGGGATGCGATGCCTTACATCCTTGATCTCCTCGACGGCGAAGTACGCGTCGGTCGGCACGCCGACCTCCTTGGGCTGCACGTCGATGATGACCAGCAGCGGGTTGGGGGTGTATCTCTTGAACAGCTCGTTGATCTCCAGATCCGACGCCCGCAGCTTGGGGCCCGAGTGGTACCAGCCGATCAGCTTCTCGCGCGCGTTGACCTTCTTGAACATGTCGTTCATCGACTCGACGTAGTTGTGGTCCAGGAACCACACGGACGGGTCCTTCTCGTCTTCCTCGAAGGGCACTGCACGGCGAAGCCAAGGTCAGCGACAACGAACAGCCGGACTGCAGCGATGGTGGGCGGCGTACCGGCGAAGCTGTTGGATACCCGGACGTTCTTGCCATCATTCTGGCCCAGAAGCACACCGACGACGCGCTTCTTGGTGCCCTTGGCGGTGCGGCCGTAGTGGTCTGCGGCGGAGAGGAGGACGAGAGGGGCGACGGACACGTTCCGCGTCACCAGCGACAGCGTCTCTGCTGTTGTGGCGGGCATGGCGGGCTGGAGCGGAGCGGCTGGAGCGGAGCGGCTGGAGGGGCGCAAAGTCGGGGCGGAGGGAGATGGAGGGAGAGGCGACCCGGCTCTGGATGGGCCGCGGGCTGGGAAGGCGGATTGCGTGGAGATGGAGGGGCGGATGCAGGAGTGGTGTTGCAGCTGGTCGGCGGGCTGAGCTCAGAGCTTCAACGCCGGCGATGATGCGCCAAGACCCGCGAGCCCGGGCGGTCACACGCTGCAGAATCCCCCCGGCCGTCGCTCCTCGTCCTGCACAACTCACCACTGCATCTTCACGCTGCTCTGTCCCCGTGTCCAGCCGTCTGCCGCCCGTCCATGTGCGGCCTCTCGCCGCCGCGCAGGCGCCCGCGTCCAATCTCCACCCCCGCTTTCTCACCTCCAGCCGCCGTCCGGCGAATTACTCACTGCATAGGGCACACTGAATGCCAACATTCGCGCAAAGTTGATGAGATTGGGAAACATTTCGACATATTTACACAGCTACAGGGTGGATCTAACAACAAGCATCCGTCCAGCTCTACGCTTTGGCCATCTCCTCCTTGCCGTCTGCGCTTGCGCTGGACGTTTCAACGACCGGCATGCCGGCGACGACACCGATGTCTTCGGCGTTCTCGGTCTGCATGACAGGCGGGCCCTTGAAGTCTTTCCGTCCTCTGATAATATACCACAGCAAAGAGATGGCCCCGAAGCCGACGAAGACGACGGACGCATAGTTCATCGTGGTGGCATCCACCGGCAAGCTGACCGGCATGCAGAAAAGCACAACAGCAAGCACGATCCAGCAGATGGTCAGGATGTTGATGGCGAAGCCGAACTTGCCGAGCGAGAAGCTCGAGTGGCGCACCAGCTTGCGGCCGCGCAATACGCTGACAAGGATGGGGCCGCCGTAGGAGGCGCTCAGGCAAATCGTCGCGCAGCCGGTAAAGGAGTTGAAGGCCGCGCTGGAGCCGAAGTAGATGAGGCCAAGGAGACAGTCGACCAGGGTCGACAGCACGAGACCCCAGAGCGGGATATCAAAGCGCTTGTCGACACGAGACCACAGCCGGCTGCCGGGAATGGCGCCGTCGCGAGCAAACGCGTAGGTGCAGCGGCTGGCAGCAGTCAGGGCACCGATGCCCGCAAAGAAGAGGATGCCCAGGATGAGGAACAGCAGACCGAAGCCGCCGGCAGCACTGCCAGTCACTGTCTTGAAAAGCGTGCCGATCGGCTGTCCGCTGGCGACATCCAGGAGCATCTGCACGTCGGGCAGGACGAACAGAATGGGAATCAAGTAGATGACTCCAGTAATACCGGCGGCAGCAACAGAGAGGACAATCGCCTTGGGAACTTCACGCTCCGGGCTCTGGACCTCCTCGCACATGGCGGCGACCATTCCGTAGCCGGTCAGGGTGTAAGCGGCTTGCAGAAGACCAACGAAGAAAGCCCAACCAGAAGGCCTGCGAGAATGTCAGCAAGAGCAATCGGCCGTCGCAAGGGGCAACCAAGCTTACCATCCGCTGCTGGACGCATCATAGTGGGCGAAGACGAACTCGCCGCTCCGCTTGGTATCTGCCATGCTGAGCAGCGTGACCAGGATGATGAGAACGCTGGTGGCGGTCCAGTAGATACAGACCTTGTTGATCAGGTCCAGGTACTTGGCGCCGAAGACATTGACCAAGAAGCAGACGAGCATGACGGCCCAGAACATCAGGATGGTCTGCCACTCGTTGGCAACGAAATCCTCGTTCCACAGGCTGATGGCGCTGAGGATGAGCTGGCCACCGGAGAAGTTGATGCTGCAGGTGACCAGCCAGTTGCCAACCAAGGTGAGCCAGCCTACGATCCAGGACGCAATCGGGGCCCATTCCTTCGTGGCCAGCATGGCAGCCCAGTAATATACGCCGCCGGCGGTGGGGTAGACGGCGCAAATCTCCGCCAGACTGGCGGCAATTGCCAGCGAAATGAGCGATATCAGCACCCAGCCCCAGAGGACCGTCACGGACTGGCCGTCGGTCAAGGTGATCTGGCAGTCGTCAGGCGGGAGATTTCTGCGAGCGGGGACTCCAGACATACATAAAATGTAGTCGACAGACCGAAGGGGACGGCCATAATGGCGAAGGACAGGCCCAGGACGGAGAACATGCTCAGGTTGCGGGGCAGCTCGGCCTTGTAGCCCATCTTGGCCAGAGCGGCGTCGGCGGAGGCGTCGACAGAGCCATGGCGGGCGCTGGCGATTGAGGAGGCGCGCATGGCGGGCGGCGGTTGAGCACCGAGGCTCGAACGGCGAGGGTCGCGGCGGGCAGGGAGGTCGGCAGAGGATATCTGGAGAAGTGTCAGCGGGCTCGGCGCGAAGGTGGGTTGTGACGGCGGCGGTACCCACTGGCACGGCGCGCGGACGGGGTTCGGGATCGGGACAGGCCCGGGGCAAAAACCGTCGCGGCGGCGTGCGCGCTTGCGCTTGGTGCGTGGCGGCAGCGCCGCGTCTGGACTGCAGGCGCAAGCTCTGGCGGCGGAGGGGAGCGCGAGGAGGCGGGCGATGGGGGGCGAGGGCGGATGCAGACGACGGGGCGCAGAGCCGCGATTATGATTCTTCAGCCCTGCCCATCTTGGCCAGACGCGCGATAGCGTCGGCAGCGGGGGCAGCGTGGGATCGATAGGCCTGCGACTCCGGTGACGCGCATGCAACACAAACAGCAGTCGGGCACGCGCCGCCGTGGCTAAGGTTGCAATCTCGCGCTTAGGCGATTCTCTGTTTCACCGCCAGCGCTTATCGGCGCACTCCTGCGGAGATAGCACGGCGCCCGCGGGAGCCCTGACCCGATGCCTATCGCGGCTCCGACGCTCCCGCGAACGTCGTCGACTCGAGCATTTCCACGCCAAACACCCCAGCTGCTTGTACGGACGTAGCATTACTCGTCAGACACCATTCGCCGCACATGTCCGGACCCTCGTTGGCCAATGCGCCGGCTCACACAACGATAAGAAGATCAGCGTCCATCGTCGCCCTGCTGGCCTCTCCGACGTTCCCTCTGTTACTTATCTCGTGTGGACTCGATATCTCGCTCAGGCTCGAGATGGGCACGAGTGTGATGGGGAAGATTGGCCACTTCGCGAGGACCGTGCCCTGACGTACATGCTCGAGGACTCTTCGCCTCCTGAAGAACCGGCATATTACCTGGGCTTTTATTTCCCGTTCGAGAAAGGAGTAGAAGAGGTGCACATATGGATGCACAATTTACAACGTCCGCGGGAATCTGACACACCGCCTTAGATCTCGACGCATATAGAGCATCTTGGAACCTCGTGACACGTTGGATGCACAACTGCCTTCCAAGTCACCCCCAATGCAATCGCCCGAACCCTACAGCATGGTTTCCATCACTGCTTGTCCGCATTCAGTCCGACGGTTCGACGTCGAGCCTACATTAAGCCATCGATAGAAAACGCCATGTCCCATACAGCTCACTTGTACATGCATACGGAGTTGGAGCATTCATCCGGATGTATCATGTATCCGCCGTTGCCTGCTTTTCGTCTGGATGAACGCTTCAACTCCGCGTGATTTGTACTGGGGCATCGAAATGCCCTGGACCCTCTGCCTTGCCGTCAGACTCTACACTTTGTCCGATTTGGACACTCACGGAAGCCATCCCTGTCCATGACCTTTCGAAGACCTTTCTTGATTCGTTCGAGGCCACTTGGCGCCTTGGTATCAAGTACATTCGGATCGCCGTTTCCTGACGATGAGGATACTCACTATCGGTCTGCTAGCAGGATCACACTCGATGACGACATATTATCCGCCAGGACTTACTTCTTCGCGCCTCTTTTGGCGATGTTTCAGCAGAATGTTTCCTCTAACTGTGATAAGATTTATGGAATCATCCTTCGGCAACAGCCAAGCCCCTAATACTTCGTGCGCGCAGGCTATCTTGATATTGCCATGTTTTCAAATCCAGCTTAAGAGCAGAGAAAGAGAACAAAGGTTTTCAAGACACATATCCTTGAATATCGTGGATGCCAGGCACAGTCCCAATTCTCAACAACAATTTCACGGCGGGCCTCGATGGCGAAGAGGACGGTCGGCTCATCATCACAATAGAAAAGGGGTTCACCCTACCGAAAAGTGCGCTCGCTGGAATATTGAAGGAGTCAGACAGGACAGATCTCAGCTCCATCCCGTTTATCCTTCATTCCTGTCAGATGCACCCAAATTTTTGACGGGCTGGCAATCTTGCGTTAACATCTTTCAGAAAGTAAAGCCGCTTGGCATTCCCACGGGTTCTACAGGAGATACCGAAAACCGTCCGAACGACAACAACCATCATACGTTTAGTCCTTCTTCGATCGCTTTGATCTGCAGCGCCAAAAATTTCGAGTAGATCCGGCACAAAGCCAGACTGCCACCCATGAACCACAGCCCGGGGTGCCCACTTGGCCGCCACATCTGTTGGATTCACCATTCATTAGCATTTCTGTCGAGTAATGCTCACAAGGCACAAGACTTACCGCATTGACCTCGCCCTCTTCGTCCAAGTCCCACACATCCTTACATCTCGCCGCCTGATCCTTGCCCAGCGCCTTCTCCACACTCGTTCGCATATTGTCATAGCCCGTCGCCAACACCACAATGTCCGCCTCCAGCTTCCGCCCGTCCGCCAAAACTAACGCGTTCTTCTCAAACCGTTCGATCCCACCCGGGCTTCGGGCGACCTTGATCTTCCCCTCGCAGATGAGCTTCGAGCAGCCTACATCAATGTAGTACCCGCCACCCCTCGTGATGTACTTCCTAAAAATCCCGCTTCCGTCGGCGCCAAAGTCCACCTCGAACCCCGCCTTCTCCAACCCCTCCAACCCCTCCTTCTCGGCCTCCTTGACCAAAGTGGTGAAATTCACGTTCAGCGCAAACTGCACGGCGACCGGCAAGCTCTGCCCATACACGTCCGCGTCCTCGGTCGGCGGGCCGTACTCGTCGTACAGGCCCCTGTGCATCATGAAGAGCCCCTTGCCCTCGGCGGCCGAAATGACGTAGGTGCCGCGGCGCTGGACCATGGTCACGTCGGCGCCGTTCTCGTGGTAGTTCTGGGCGATGTCGTGGCCGCTGTTGCCGGTGCCGACGACGACGACCTTCTTGCCGGCGGCGACGTCTGGGCCGGCAGCGGCGTCGCGATGCTGGCTGCCGTGGTAAACGAGGCCGGCGAAGGAGGATTGGCCCGGGAATGTTGGGATGGCGGGCTCGCCCGAGTGGCCAGTGCAGAAGACGATGTGGCGCGGGTGGAGGACGCGCGTGCTGCCGTCGTCGCCACGGGTGATGGTGACGGTCCAGGTGTGGGTGGCGTCGGAGTAGGTGGAGGAGGTGATGGTGCTGGAGAGCCAGACGTTGAGTTCGAGGAGGCTGGCGTAGGCTTCGAACCAATCGCCGAGTTTGTCTTTGGGGGTGAAGAGGGGCCAGGTCGAAGGGAAGGGCATGTAGGCCATGTGGGTGTATTGGACGGGGTCGTGTGTGACTAGAGTCTGATGGGCGTTAATGACCAGGGTTCTGCCCATAGGGAGTTGGGGAGGGCACCCTATATCTGCTTCTCCAGTTGTCGCCAACGCGCTTGTTCCTATCGATCAGGAGGCACGGAACGCCCAGAGCTTGCAGTCTTGCTCCGAGATTGAGACCAGACTGCCCTGGAGGGATATCAGCCTCCTGCTCAAGCTGTCACCTCCCTGATACTCACCAGCACCAACGCAGATGACTTTCGGCTCCTCATCAAGAAACTCAATCTCCCTCTGCCTCCGCTCATACCAATTTCCCTTGATGGCCCCTCCAACCAAGGAATTATTCCCGCCATGCGGCCTCCTAATGCCCGCCCTCTCCTCAAACCCCTTCAACTCCTGCAAGGCCGTATACAGCATATACGCCTTCCACGCACCGGCCTCGTCCAGCACCAACCTCAACATGCCCTTCCCTCGGCCCACGCTCGTCTCCCAGTAAAACATGCTCTCGACCCACTCCAAGCCGTCGACCGGGGCCTTCGCGCTCGGCGCAAATTTACCCGAGTCGGCGAGCTTGGTGGGCCGCAGCTGGAAGCGCGGCTGCTGGGCGACCAGGTAGTCCCGCAGCGCGTCGATGCCGCGGATGGTGCGCAGGTCCCAGCTCAGGGCGAGGGTGTCGCGCCACCAGCAGTCGGGGTGCAGGACGGCGGGGAGGCTGAGGGCGAGGTCGGGGCTGGAGAGGGCGGTGGTGAAGGAGGCGAGCCATTGTGAGGCAACTTCGGTGGGTTTGGGGGGAGGGGTGGGAGGTTTGGAGTGGAGGGAGGGCTGGGGCTTGGTGAAGGTTGGGAGCTTGATTGTGTGGATGGAGTCGGTGGCTAGCATGGTGGCGGTGGGGGAAATGTTCAAACAGAAGGATGGTCTAGAGAAGAGGGAAAAAAAAGCTGGGGACGAGTGAAGCTTAAATCATATTGGGCGGGTGGGAGAGCTCGTCGGCTCTCTTTACGCTTGTGCGAGCATTTGGGCAGTTGGTGAGACGCGGAGAAGGGTTTCCACGGTAGCACAGCATGCTCGGGGAATGAGGGCCGAGGGCTGATGCATCCAGCGACGGAAAACGGCTGGTGACGTGGAGGCGCGCGGGGCAACAAATGCGGAGGCAAGACGCTGCTGCTGCGGTAGCGATTGCCGGGTTGGGCGACGACGCTGCGGAAGGAGGCGGCAACGAGTATCTGCGGCGCTGGCTCGGCTCACCTGCCTTCCCCGCCACGCATCTTACAGCAGGACAGCCGACCGAAAGATTTACTTCTCACGAGGGAGTAACCGTCGACTAGTTGCTTGCAGGCAACATTCGCGGCCTGGTTCTTGTTTTGCAACATAACACTTATGCCCTACTGGGCTCAAGGAGTCCGGTTTGACAAAATGACAGAGAAAGGGGAGAACATAAGAGGTGGGTGGGGCTTTTGTATTGTTTCAGACACTGTCTCAGAGGCTTCTTGTAGAGGGCTCTCCGAACATCATATATTAAAGTAACAAGAGTTGGAAAAAGACGGAAGGGATTATACATAATGCTGTGATCACGCTTAAGTGTGCTGAATGCCGACATACCAACAGGCTCAAATCTAGCCCACACCAGGGAACTAATGATCCTAGGAGGCTGATGCTTTAAGCCATCCAGTTTTATGTATAAGACTGCCAGAGTCATCGGGAGGGCGGCGTCGAAGGAGTTGTTGATTGGAGAAGGCCAAAAAAAACCAAAAGGAAAGTTGAGGACGGTGCGATTTGAACGCACAGCCTTCAGGATATTCCAGAATCTGGAATCTGACGCGCTACCGTTGCGCCACGCCCCCGAACTTGAAAAAAAAGTTGCGCAACAACAAATATGTACTGTTTTTCTACGACATTGCGCAGCGGCCTTGCGAGTTACGCGAAAAAATCTGTGCAACTGACGGCTGGTGGGGTAGCGCTTAGTCATGCGGGGCAGCCGTTGAGTTCTGCAACGTCAACCCTCCAAAACAACACTCGTCCTCAGAATTCTGTACTGTAGTCTCCTTGTTTTGCCCATCCCACCTCGCAGATGACGAACCTGGATTGCAGCATACCGTTTGTCTCCTAGGCAGTTCCATCCTCCGCCCTTCATAGAATGCCCCCCTACCTTCCGTCCACGGCCGATACCATCCTCTTACGCAAAAATGTGACTCGGCTCAATTTCCCTTCGCTTAGCCGGGGAACTAGCGGAGCATAACACGGTCCAGACCGGTGGTATCCACTCACTTCGGCGCCTCGGGGAAGAGTCATTCTTAAAATACACCACCCGGAACAGCCAAAAAAAGAGCAAAAGAATGAGGACGGTGCGATTTGAACGCACAGCCTTCAGGACATCCCAGAGTCTGGAATCTGACGCGCTACCGTTGCGCCACGCCCCCATGTTGTTGTGGCGAAATCGGCTAGGAGTTGATATATACTCTAAGATATCTGGGATGCCTTGGACTAACCTGAAGAGACTGTTGTGGACGGGTCTATAGAAGGTGGTTCGCTCACGGCAAGTAGTAATGAGTAGCAATGGCTGTGTGTGAGTATTCATTTTGGTCGGTATGGTTGTATATAGAGGTTGTGGAGATTTACACGGCTGAGATTTAATGATTTACGGCTCAATTGCACAAAGTAACGAAAAAACGACAAATTCCATCCTCCCTCAATGGTCTCCTCTATGCTTCAATCCTGCACCCCCTTGATAAGATTCTTAATTCCCTCTCCTCTCCCCGTCCTCTCCCATGCTTCCGTCGCCTTCTCAAACGGCACCTCGGAACTAATCAACGGCCTCACGCTCACCTTCCCCTCCTTTATCATCTGCAACGCAAGCTCGAAATCGCCCGCCCCATACCTGAAGCATCCCTTCAGCGTAAGCTCTTTCTCCGACATGCGCACCATGGGGAACATGAGCACGCTCTTCCCCAGTCCCGCCTGCACGAACGTGCCGCCAGACTTGAGGACATGAATGCCCGTCTGGATGCAGGGCTCCGCGCCGGTAGCCTCGAGCACCACGTCCGCGCCGTCGCCTAGCGCGTGCTCCGCGACAAGGCGGACAGCATTGGCCTCGCTGTCCTCTCCTTTCGTCGGCAGGAACGTCTGCGCGCCCGGAACGAACGACGTCGCAAACTCAAGCTTCCGCTCCAGGATATCCACGACGACGACCTGGGCGGCGCCGAAGGCTCGTGCGACGGCTGCGCACAGCAGACCGATGGTGCCGCTGCCCATGACGACGACGCGCTGGCCGCTGCGCACATCGGCGAGGCGATTGGTGTGAACGGCCACGGCCAGCGGCTCGACCAGCACCGCCTCGTCCAGCGCAACGTCGGGCCCAATCTTGTAGACAAAATCCTCGGGGATGCGGAAGTACTTGCACAAGGTCCCATCCGTCGCCAGCTTCTCGACGCCCGCGGCAATGCCGCCCGGCGCAGCGGCGAAGCGCATCCCCTTGCACAAGTTGTACCGACCCTCCTTGCAGGGGCGGCAGCGGCGGCACGGGAAGCCTGGTTCGATGGCGACGCGGTCGCCGGGCTGGAGGGAGGTGACGGCGGAGCCGATGGCGGCGATGACGCCCGAGGCTTCGTGGCCCATGACGATGGGCGCGTCGGGCGAGACTTTGCGCGTCATGCCGCCGTGGTTCCAGAAGTGCACGTCGGAGCCGCAACAGCCAACGTAGGCGATGCGCACGAGGACATCGTGCGGGTCTGCGGGCTGGGGGACCGGCCGGTTCTCGTAGCGCGCGTCGAAGGGGTTGTAGAGGAGGAGGGAGGGGTTCTGGGAGAGCGGGGTCAGCGGCGGGTTGGGTACGCCGAATGACAGCAACGACGGGTTGACCGGTCAACACAGATGCGGACCTGCTGTGGCGCCAAAGCCACGGGCATGACTGCTTCAACTCCAGACGCCAAGCAATGGGCGAGTGGCGCCAAAACCACGGGCATGACTGCTTCAACTCCAGACGCCAAGCAATGGGCGAGTGGCGCCAAAACCACGGGGATGACTGCTTCAACTCCAGACGCCAAGCAATGGGCGAATGGCATGTCGAGATGGTTGCATTGGTTGGCGGGCTGGTGGTGGAGCGGGCGCTGGCAGGGCGAGAGTGGTGAGAGTGGGAGGGAGCTGTGAGAGAGCGCTCACGTACACACCTTCTCCGATGCGTCTGGCCAGGCGGTGCTGCTCATGGTGGTGGTGTTCGTGTCGATTGTTTTTCCTGTCTTCCTTTTTTTCTGGGCGCTGATGCTTACCTCCTGCCCCGACGGCTGCCGCGTCAATTGCGTGCTTGGTAAGTGTGGCCGATAGCGGATCACATCATCGAGGCCCGGCGGGCAGCAGCAGCTTTATACCTGCAAGGGTTGGATCTCAGCCATGCTGCGGAGCACCGAGGACCACGTCTCCGTGCATGTGGCGTGGTCTTATCCGGAGCCGATCGGTTGCTTGACCGAACGCATCGTGAAGCTATCGGCGCTGGCGTTGAGAGGGCGGGGTGGTGGGGCAGGTCAAGCGAGAGGGTGCGGGGGAGAGGGCGCCGGTGGAGTTGCAGCGCTCTCCAGTCCACCGAACCCGCGGACCTCAGTCGCCCGACCCCTGTCGCCCGGCCCTCAGAAGTCCGACGCGTCAAGACCAGGAGCAAGGTTCATGCCATGCCCGAGTCACCAGGGCACGCTTGCATTTCACTGCGTCTTTGTCAAACCATTGGCCACAGGGATTTATATAAACACAATTTCTAACGCTAACCCTGTGTTGAGCGACTGTGGCTAGTTATGGTATAAATCGCAGAACAAACACAAGCTAATCCATCGCATGAAGCATATCGAAAGCAAAAACGCCATTCCTTTCCCCTCGAACCTTCAAGAGTCCCGCCGACTGGTCCCGGAGTGAAAGCAGATGAAAGCAGCCCGAACGGAAGAGAGCAGTGGTACAGAGTCCCAGACGAAGGAGAAAAAAGCATTCAAGCCTCCCAACACCCCGTTTTTTTTTTGGTGAGAGCTGGTCCCGTTTCTCTCTCCCTTCCTCAAGCCCCTCTTTGCTAATGTCCGTCGAAAAGACCATCTCCGCAGCTACTTCCCATCTTTCATCATACAGGCGTCCACCCGTGACTTTTTCTCGTCGAAGCTCCTTTGAATCGTGAGAAAAGGGAAAAAAAGTCGTTAATCTATCGTCACGCTGTACAATTATCGGTTTTTCAAATGTGGGGTATCGCAATGAAAGAAGGTTGTGGAATGCCGGAAAACAAAGCTTGTCCGTGGTGCATCGGCATTTATGCGGCTGCCGTGATGAGCTCCTTGGGAGCCGCCTCGGTCTTGTTCATGAGCTCGTACGGAGGACGCTTGACGATACCGCCGGAAACGGGAAGCTGAGTGCCCACGCCCGTCAGGAACGAGTCGACGTCGCGAGCGCACATGCGGCCCTCGTTGATGCCCCACACGATCAGGGACTGGCCGCGCCGGCAGTCACCCGCCGCGAAGACACCCGGGATGTTGGTGTTGTACTTGCCCGGAGGCGTCTTGACGTTCTTGCGCGCATCCTTCTCAATGCCATCGCCGAGCACACGGTCCTCAGGACCCAGGAATCCCATCGAGAGCAGGACGAGGTCGGCAGGGAAGAACTGCTCGCTGCCCTCCACCTGCTTCATGTCCCACCCGCCAGTGGCGCTCTTGGTCCACTCAACGCGGATCGTCTTGATGCCCTTGACGCGTCCGCTGCCGTCGTCCACGAACTCCTTGGACATGACGCAGTACTCACGCGGGTCCTTGCCGAGGTGCGTCTTGACCTCCGAGTGGCCGTAGTCGACACGGTAGATGCGTGGCCACTGCGGCCACGGGTTGTCGCCCGCACGCTCTGACGGAGGCTGCGGAAGGAGCTCGAAGTTCGTGACAGACTTGGCACCGTGACGCACCGAGGTACCAATGCAGTCGTTACCCGTGTCACCGCCACCAATGACAACAACGTGCTTGTCCTTGGCCGAGATGTAGGCTCCATCGGCCAGGTTGGAGTCGAGCAGAGACTTCGTGTTCTTGTGGAGGAACTCCATGGCGAAGTGAATGCCCTCAAGCTTGCGGTTGGCGATGGGCAGGTCACGGGCAACAGTAGCACCAGTCGCCAGGATGACCGCATCGTTCTCACCCCTCAGAGATTCCAGGGTGACATCGCCCTCGCCAACGGCAACGCCAGTGACGAACTTGATACCCTCGGCGGCCATGAAGTCAACACGACGCTGGACGACCTTCTTGTCAAGCTTCATGTTGGGGATACCGTACATGAGCAGGCCACCGATGCGGTCGGCACGCTCGTAGACGGTGACCGAGTGGCCAGCCTTGTTCAACTGGTCGGCGGTAGCAAGACCGGCAGGACCGGAACCAATAACGGCCACCTTCTTGCCGGTGCGGTACTTGGGCGGCGAGGGAACCATCCAGCCCATCTCGAAACCACGGTCGATGATGGCGCACTCAATCGACTTGATGCCGACTGGGTCTTCGTTAATGCCAAGAACGCAGGCACCCTCGCAAGGTGCAGGGCAGACACGGCCAGTGAACTCGGGGAAGTTGTTGGTCATCAGCAGGCGTCTGAGCGCATCTTGCCATTGATTTTGAAAGACCAATTCATTCCATTTGGGAATGATGTTGCTGATCGGGCAACCGCTGTCCGACTGACAGAAGGGAACACCGCAGTCCATGCAGCGAGCGGTCTGGTACTTGAGCTCGTCCTCGCTGAGACGCTGAGACAACTCCTGCCAGTCACGGGTGCGGGTCTTGGGGTTGCGGTACTTCTCCGAGCGGCGCTGGTACTTCATGAAGCCGCGAGTCTTGTCGAGGACAAGCGCCGAACGCTTCTTCTCGGCCTTAGCGTCGCTCACGCTCTCCTCGATATCGAGGAGATCGCTCTTTTTCTTGTCCTTCTCGTCCGCCTTCTTCTTAGACTCCTCGTGGGCGGTGCGAACGGGGTTGCCGGGCAGGATGGGCAGCGGGTACTGCTGCTTCTTGGCCTCAGCAGCCTTGGCAGCTTCCTCCTGGAGAACGCGTTTGTAGTCGGTGGGGAGGACCTTGACAAAGCGTGGAAGGGCACGGCCGAAGTCAAGCAGAATGCGAGCAGCCAGCTCGGATCCGGTGTAGTGGTGGTGGTCCTCAATGAGACCGCGGACGAAGGCGATCTCAGTCGGGTCTTCGATAGCGGAGAGCTCCACCATCTCCTGGTTGACCTTGCTCTCAAAGTCGTGGTGCATGTCAAGCACGTAGGCAATACCGCCAGACATACCGGCAGCGAAATTGCGACCAGTCGAACCAAGGATAAGAACGCGACCGCCAGTCATGTACTCGCAGCCGTGGTCACCAACACCTTCAACAACGGCGGTAACACCGGAGTTGCGGACGGCGAAACGCTCAGCAGCAACACCGCGGAAGAAGCAAGTACCGCGAGTGGCGCCATACAAGCAGACGTTGCCGATAAGGACGTTCTCCTCAGCCTTGAAACAAGCCGACCTGGGCGGGTAGACTATCAGGCGACCACCCGAAAGACCCTTGCCGACGTAGTCGTTGGCATCACCCTCAAGCTCGAGAGTAACACCAGGAGCCAGGTAGGCACCGAAAGACTGACCAGCAGAACCCTTGATGTTGACGTGGATGGTGTCCTGCGGGAGGCCAGCCTCACCATACCTCTTGCTAATGTGGTACGACAGCGAGGCACCCATTGCACGGTCGGTGTTGACGATATCGCACTCGATGCGTGTAGGGAGGCCCTTCTCCAGGGCAAGCTCAGATTCGGCAATGAGCTTGTTGTCCAGGCGGACGTGCAGGCGGTGGTCCTGCTTGCGGACGTTGTAGGTGGCGACACCGGGGCGGAGAGTGTGAGCCGGGGTCAGGATGAGCGAGAGGTCGATGTTCTCGGTCTTCGCAGTGCGGAGGTCATCGCGAATCTTAAGAACATCGCAGCGACCAACCATCTCATTGATGGTGCGGAAACCAAGCCTGGCCATGAGGGCACGGAGCTCGTTGGCAATGTAGTAGAAGAAGTTGATAACGTGCTCGGGGGTACCCGTGAACTTCTTCCTAAGCTCGGGGTCCTGGGTGGCAATACCGACAGGGCAGGTGTTCAGGTCTGTATGATGGTCAGTTACTAAACTATGGCGCATCAGCTTCGAGGTTACTTACGGCACTTCCTCATCATGATACAGCCCATGGCAATCAGAGGGGTGGTAGCAAAGCCCCACTCCTCAGCACCAAGCAGGGTGGCGATGGCGACGTCGCGACCGGTGCGGATCTGACCGTCAGTCTGGACAATGACACGACCACGCAGGTCATTGAGGACCAGAGTCTGGTGAGTCTCAGCCAAACCCAACTCCCATGGCAGACCGGCGTACTTGATACCAGTCCACCTAGAGGCGCCAGTACCACCGTCGTGGCCGGAGATGAGGATGTGGTCAGCCTTGGCCTTGGCAACACCGGAGGCGACGATACCAACACCAGTCTCGGACACAAGCTTGACGGAGACACGAGAGCGGGGGTTGGAGCACTTTAGGTCGTAAATGAGCTGCTTCAGATCCTCAATGGAGTAAATGTCGTGGTGAGGAGGAGGCGAGATCAGACCGACACCAGGAGTAGAGTGGCGGGTCTTCGCAATGGGACCCGAGACCTTGTGGCCGGGCAGCTCACCACCCTCACCAGGCTTGGCACCCTGGGCCATCTTGATCTGAAGCTCGTCAGCATCAGCCAGGTAATGGCTGGTGACACCGAAACGACCAGAGGCAACCTGCTTAATGGCAGACCTCATAGTATCGCCGTTCTCCATGATCGCGCTACGCTCAGGATCCTCACCACCCTCGCCGGTGTTGGACTTGCCGCCAAGACGGTTCATGGCGACGGCGAGAGTCGAGTGAGACTCCATGGAGATGGAACCGTAAGACATAGCACCAGTCACGCAGCGCCTGACGATCTCAGTCCAGGGCTCAACCTGCTCAATGGGCACAGGAGTGCACTCATCAAAGTTGAAGTCCAAGAGACCACGGAGAGTGCAGTCCTTGATACGCTCGTACTCAGTCTTGGAATAGGCCTCGTAGGACTTGTCGTTCTTGGTACGAACAGCATCCTGGATGTTGGCAATGGCGGTCGGGTCGTTGACATGGGGCTCGCCACCATCTCTCCAGTGGTACTCTCCAGTCTCGGCCAGACCAGGAACCTCCACGATGGGGCGGCTGGGGAAACCCTTCTCGTGGAGGGCGAAAGCATCCTGGGCGATGAGCTCGAAGGTCATACCCTTGATACGGCTGGCAGTACCAGTGAAGCAGCGGTCGACGACAGAGTCATCGATACCAAGAGCCTCGAAGATCTGAGCACCCTTGTAGCTCTGCAGAGTCGAAATACCCATCTTGCTCATGACCTTCAGGATGCCACCATCGCAAGAGTGCTTGTAGTTGTCAATGAGCTGCTTAGGCTCGAGCTTCTTGCGGATGAGCTTCTCGCGGTGCATCTTGAGGATGCACTCAATGGCAAGGTACGGGCAGATAGCGTCAGCACCGTAGCCGACGAGGACGCACATATGGTGAACCTCACGGGCCTCACCAGTCTCGACGACGAGAGCGACCTGAGACCGCCACCTGTTCCTGACCAGGTGGTGGTGGACCATGCCGGTGGCGAGAAGAGCAGAGACGGGCACGCGGTCGGCCGAGACGGCACGGTCAGACAGGATGAGGATGCTGTGGCCGGCCTGAATACCATCGGTAGCGGCATCGCAGATGCGGTCGAGAGCGTCAAGGTAACCTTGAACACCCTCCTTCTTGGGGAAGGTGATGTCGATGACCTTGCTAGTCCATCCGGGCTGAACGACATCGATGTTGTTCAGTGCGTTGAACTCTTCGATGGAAAGAATTGGAGAAGGAAGGAGGAGACGGTGGCACTGAGTCTCGTCCATCTCAAGCAAGTTGCCCTGGGGGCCGACGTAGGCCTCAAGAGACATGACGATGGCCTCACGGATAGGGTCAATCGGAGGGTTGGTGACCTGAGCGAAGAGCTGGCGGAAGTACTCGTACAGGAGACGAGGCTGCTGTGCCAGACAGGCAAGCGGGGCATCGTTGCCCATGGAGCCCAGCGCTTCCTTGGAGTCAGCGGCCATGGGTCCAAGGAGCAAGCTGACTTGTTCTAGAGAGTAGCCGAAAGCTCTGAGGCGGGGATCCTCCTGGACCTTTGTCTCGGTGATAGTGGTAGATAGATTCTGGCCCTTCTGAGTGAGAGCGCCGTAGATGCCGTCCATAGTAAGTAGGTGCTTGTCAATCCATGCCCTGAAGTTGTGCCTGGAGGCAACGGCTGCCTTCAGCTCGGTGTCATCGACAATCCTTCCGGCGACGGTGTCGACAAGCAGCATCCTTCCGGGCTGTAGTCTGCCCTTCTGAACAACGCGCTCCGGGTCAATGCTGATGGTACCGACCTCGGAGGCGCAGATGATGCGGTCGTCGTCGGTAACGTAGTAACGGCAAGGGCGGAGTCCGTTGCGGTCAAGGTTAGCACCGCAGTATCTGCCGTCGGCGAAAGTGAAGAGCGCGGGGCCGTCCCAAGGCTCCATCATGCAGCCAGCCCACTCGTAGAAGGCCTGCTTTGCAGGGTCCATTGCGCGGTTGCCCTGCCATGCCTCGGGAACCATGAGCATCACGGCCTCAGGGAGCGAGAGAACGCCGTTGATGGTGAGCAGCTCGAGCACGTTGTCGAACGCTGCAGAGTCGGAACCGCCATCCTCGATGATGGGGAAGAGCAGCTCAAGCTCGTCGCCGAAGAGATCGGACTTGAGGTTGCCCTCACGGGCCCTCATCCAGTTCTTGTTGCCGCGCAGGGTGTTGATTTCACCGTTGTGGGCTGCCCATCGCAGAGGCTGAGCGCGATCCCAACTGGGGAAAGTGTTGGTCGAGAAACGGGAGTGGACGAGAGCAAAGTGGCCCTCGTAGTCAACATTGACCAAATCGTGGTAATATTCGTATACTTGGACGGGGGCAAGTTGTCCCTTGTAGACGATGTTCTTGTTGCTCAAAGAGCACAGGTAAAACCAGTTGTGAAGACCAATGACGTGCGTCGCCCTCTTGCGCAGCACATACAGCTGCCTCTCGAACCACGGCTCGTCAAACTCCTTGGAGTACGTATCCTTGGGCGCATTGCCCTCGCCGTAGGCCTCCTTGGCAACGATGAAAGGTTGCAGGATGATGGGCTCCCTGGAGAGCGCCGCCGGACCCAGCAGCGACGAATCCTTGGGGACCTCTCGCCACCCGAGAACCCGCAAGCCAAGAGAATCCGTGATCTCCTCAAACGTAGCAATCGTCTCCTTCAATATCTCCGTATCCGGCTTGAAGAACAGATTGCCAGCGGCATACTGGCCCTGAGGGGGCAGCTTGATGCCCTGCTCCCGCTCGAAGTTCTTCACAAAGAACTTGTGGGGGATGGAGGTCATGACACCCGCACCGTCACCATCTCTGGCGTCTGAGCCGACCGCACCGCGGTGGGTCATGTTGCACAGAAGGTTCCGAGCTGACAATTGCACGCGTTAGCTCCTGCTTTCCGCATCTTGGGGGGGTACGAATTTTACCATCGCTGACGATTTTGTGGCTCGCGCGGCCCTTGATGTTGCTGCGTGACTGTCAGCCAAGCGTCCGGTGAGAGACAGGCGCGCAGTTTGCGCAGCCAGGTGTCACTTACGCAGCGAAACCGACGCCACACGCATCCTTCTCCAGCTCCGGGTCATAGAGACCCTGCTTCTTAGGCAGCGCACCCGCCCATGACTTGTTGTCGGGAGTATTCTCGTACTCGTAGACACTGACGGGGTACTCTTCCTCAATACTGTCGCATTGTTTGGTATCTTCAGCGAACGAGACCCGACCCATAGCTTCGGCGACAGGCCGAATCGTGGTGCAATGAGAGGAGTGCTTCTCGCGAGGGGGATTGGTCTGCGTGGTAGGTTGTCTGGTAGTGTTGCCGCCTGGAGAGGTTAATGGTCAGCGAGCGGCGTGAAAAAGCTTGTCCGCGGGCGCACGGCTCGGGCGGCGGTGACGTCGGTGCGGGCGGCGGTGACGGAGGCAGGCAGAGGTGTGGAGTCGCGGAAGAAAGAAAGTTTGGGTGCTAGCGGAGGGAAGAAGAAAGAAGGCTGGTGGCGATCGGGATCGCACGTCGACCGAGATGACCACGGGCGAGCAGTCGTCTAGCGGCGCGCAATGCGGCCGACCACGATGCGACGATCTCCGGGCGGATGATGTCGTTCGGACGCTGGGGGCCTCTGTGCTTCGCAGGCGCTGGCGATAAGACGTCGGGCGAATCACAGCGAGTGTGGGGTGCACGGTACTAGCCCTGCTCGGCAGGAATAGTGCTGGAGACGTAGTGGCAAGGGCAGGGTGGAGGAGGCAGCGACGGGCACGGCGGGGGCGGACACTCACGCGCTGGGGGGGATTGCGGGAGGATGCACGGCTGGGTCACTGCGTGCGCAACGCTACCAGAGTGACAACGGGGGAGAGGGAGTGCGAGAGGCAGGAGCAGGCCGATGGCGGAGGGCGACGCAGCTTATGAAGGCCTCCTGCCTGAAGGTGGGGAAGGCGACGACAGCGCTAGAGCCAGTGCCAGATTACCATTGTGATATATTTCATTGGCACGTCTGACAACGGCAATGGCCCGGTTGGCTCGCCGCCAGCGGAGTCGTTTCGCCTCAGCGCTGGGTTGCTGCCGCAAGAAGATCACAGCTGTCTGCGTCCACCACCGCGTCGCCGCCGACGCTGCGTGCACACCACCTCTGGCCACGGCCGTCGCCACGCCGTGCCCGAGGTGCATGCTGCTGCCAGAGGCTCGCCTGACGGTGTGTCGCGCGCTCCGCAGTCGCAGGCGCCGCTTGGCAGGCCCAGCTGTTCCGCGCGTGTTTATTTATCTGCATACGTCTGTCGTGAAAAATTCCCTGCTACCCCACGGTTTCTGCCACGGCGCGCGGCCGAAAACTACTTAGATCTCGCCGGCTCCCAGGGCGGTGGAAGCAGGTGTAGCTAAGCGGCGCGCGTGATTGGCCGGCGCGCGGCTCGATGACATGAAGATGGCTGGCCGGGGCTCCGTCCAAGCTTCGCGCGCGCAGACGCCGCCCGCAAATCAGCCCGCGCCTGCGTTTCGACCTGACGTTTGCGCCGCCGCCATTGGCCGCCCGTGGCCGCTCGAGTTTCCCTGAGAGTAATTCAAGCTCGTCATGCCGCCGCCCTGTTCTTATCGCGACCCTCCCGACCGCGCGCCTCTGCGTGCGCTTCCGGAAGCGGCAGCGTGATGGACTGTTAAGCCCCCCGCTTGCCCAGCTGTGCGCTGCTGGCCGGCTCGAGACGTACCGCGATTTGCAGCGCCGCGTCGACAAAGTGGGCAGCCCAACCCGCGCCCGCGCCGGCCGCCGGCCGCTGGAACGGTTGTCCAGAGACAGCGACGAAACCCACCGACTCGACCGCGGAGCGCACCGCGTCGGAGAAACACGGAACCCACGCGGGCGTGTTTTCCATGAGTCACCGCGAATGCCCGCCGCCCAGCGCCCCCAAGTCGCCCCCCGATATCGCTCCTGGCGCTCGACGCCGCAGTACAACACGCCATCCCGCCGGCCGCATTATTGGGCTCACGCTGCCCGCAGGCCGATGCCTGCTACGCGAGCCCTGCCGTTGCGCGCTGCACGGGCGAAACCGCGCCGCTGCCCCGATGCGCCGTCCTCGGGATCCCGCCGTGATCGCGCCCGTCATGCCAGAACCCGGTTGCTGAAGCGTCTGCCCATCCAAAGAGCCCTGACTCAGCCACGCAGGCGGCATGCTTTTTGCCGAGCAGGCTGCATGTCGGACTGCGAGGCTCAGGGTCCGTCGCAGGCCAATCTCAGGCCTGCAAAAATCTGCAACCCTCCCACCCGCGCGATGTGGCGCCCTCGTGCGTCGGATGCCGGTGGAAGCGCGTGCGCTAGTCACATGCAAGCAAATCTCAGAGAGCTTCGGGTTGACGCTGCAGTGTTGCGGGATCTCTGCCGCGGCCAGATACCCGTCGCGTGCGCTGGACTTTCCTATTCCGGTGTGCCAGTGCGTGCGGTCGATGTGGATGTCCGCGGGCGCACAGTCGACCGCCTCATTGGCGAGAGCGTTAGCTTTCCGCCTGCATAGCAGTTATTAATGCCAATAGGGCCCCTTCAAACAGCTGCGGCGGCCTTGGGTAGACATGCTTCCAGACGTAGCTTTCTCAACGGCCCGGTTTTGGCTCGAAACACCAGCAAGGGCTTCCGACCGCATCTATCGCCATTGAATCAAATGCACGCCAGCGGAAACGGTCGGGAGCATCGCAATTGGGGTATTTTGTATGCCAATGCTACCTGTCCCCGAGTATGCCAATGGACCTGCACCCACGCTAGAACCATCCTCGTGCCAATGCGTAGTCTCTCATTGCGCACCCCGCACTTCATTCTTTTTGCTTTATGCCCATGATGCGGTGTCATCCCCGATCCTAATACTCCTGTGCATGATCGTCACGCCTTCCTTCAGTCCCAAGGGCCCATTGTCGACCATCTTATCGGGTGGGAGGGAACCCGAGACGCATGCGACCCATACGGCCCTGTCCACTTGTCAGCCGTTATCGTGCGGCGCGGCGCGTGTGCCGACGAGACACGAACCTCTACTGCTGCATAGACTCGTCGGGATCCTCGAAATCCTCATCGTCGTCCTCGTCGTAGTCGTCCAGGCCAGCTTCCTCGTTGGCCTTGGTGAAGTCGATGGTCTTGCCACGCGTGCGCCTGCCGTCCTGGATGATGTTCTCGGGGTCAATCTCCTCCATGTTATCCTCGTCAACCTCCTCAGCTACGGACACGGTCAGCGGCTCTCGTTGAAGGAGGATTGGGGCGGAAAGCGCATACGATCAGGGCCCTGGATGAAGGTTAGTGATTGCGCGTTTGTTTTGAGGCTGGCAATCGGAAACGCACCTGCTCCTCAGCGGCAGACTCCTCGTCGGAGCTGTCCTCGTCCTCGCCCATGCTAACATCCTCGCGCGTGGGCTCGGTGGCCTTGCCCTTGCCCTTGTCAAGGGTAGCTTCGCCGCCAGCCATGGTGGTGTCGTTGCTCTGGGCGCTCATCTTGACGGGTAGTGGAAGTTCTGTTTTCTGGTTGGGAGAAGATTGTGGGAGTGCTTGGGCCGGCGGACGAGCGCGATAGCTCGAGAGGCGTGCAAATCGGGTTTGTGTCTGTTTGGATGGCGAGCGAAGGGATTGGAGGTGAAGTCGCGCTGGAAATCCGCTCGCCTAGAAGACGTGCAACGCTGAGCGCGCGACGCTGCGCGCTTCCCCGCGCCGACCAATCACCACAGCAATTCTAGCACGGCCTAGCGCAAACACTCGCCACAATCACGCGCAGTGCCAGCCGGTATCAGGAGCGTTTTGTAGGCTACAAGCATCACGATCGTAGTATCTCAAAGCGTTCGGATCGGGCTGTGGACAGCCAAAATGCTGCTGTAATGTGGCTGGTGTTGACCTCAGCGCGTGGCGGCCACGCAAAGACCCCCTCCGCCAAGCAGGAATGCAATGTGAGCTGGCCTGCCTGGCCATGTCACCACACTGCGCAACCAAGCATACGCCAGCCATCTGTATCCTGATTCACCTATGGCAAAATTCGACTCCACCGCTGCTAAGACAGCATGCACCATCTCCAACTTAACTATACACACCCAGATTGCACCAATTTGGCCCGACAGATTCTCGGATGACAGTGGTCCAGCCGGAGTATGGAGAACCATCTCAAAGAGAGTGAGGGTAAGAAGCAGCCACTGGCGGTGCTTCGTAAGTCTTGGCTGTCTGTTCTCATCGGCCACCTCTTACATGTTGCCATGCAGTTGTCCAAGAAGAAAGCGAAAAATGCGACAAGATCATCAGAGCTTATGAGCTGCTCGATGGTAGACTGTCGAAGCTGTTGTAGGAGCATGCTTAGAGACGATGGGACCTGCTGGAAGGATCAGACACGGGCGGCCACGCTAACGGAGAGATGTAATCAGCTCAAGCGATCGGAGAGCTGAGAAAACAAGACTTGTAAAACTTCAGAAGCGGGATGCGTGCCAATTGCAGGGTGACCAATTTGATGATGCGACTGAATTTGACTTGCTCGTTCACACACTCGACTCTAGGAAGTATCTGAATGTGCTGCTGATTGGCTGCAGTTAGTCTTTGATCAATAGATTGTCATGCTGAGTATGCATGAACGAAACAGACCAGTGCAGATCTGGGACATTTCACTCGGACAAGGATCTCCAACAAAGCCCTGTCGGACGTACTCGCGTGTCGGAGAGGGAACAGCGAAAATGCTGACCGTGATGGAGGTGGAACTATACACGTAGAACAGCGGTTCTTCGTTGCCAATCGCCCTCTCCACTGCTTCCCATGCTCTTCAGAGACTCTATTGTACCGACTGCAACTCGTTACGCGCCAATATTCCACAAGTTTCTTTCTATCGTGCCCCGAAAATGCAGGAACCTCACCTTGCGAGCGTTCACCAATAGCCCATGGAGTTGGTCCAGACTTCCAGTACGTATAAGTGATCTTGTGCAAGACCTGAATATTACACAGACAGCACAGCAGGGTTGGACGCCGGATATGCTGGTTCATCAAACTTGCCATCTATGAGCAACTCGGAAGGTCTAGCGTCTGGTGCACTAATGCTCACCAGATGCCGATGTGGCACCGGCGTCAGGTCGCTGCAGGCTCTTAATTTTTTTTTTTGGCCACATAGGTCGTTGGGTCTGGTATGTGATGACTGGATGGACCAGGAGGAAAATTGAGAGCGAGGACTTTGGTAAGCTATTGGGAAGAAGAAGCATGAAAATAGCAGCATCGGCCCATTGCCATGGTTGCTATGCTGCACGAAGCCTGTCGAGCGAGTTTGTTGAAGGCGCGCAGACTTCTTATAGAGGAATCGCTGCGGGGCCCGCATTTGCGGCGCATAATTAGGTTCTGCAGTGCTGTGCCCCGAAATAGCGGAGGCTGACAGGAGGGTGCTCCGTGGTTGAGGAGCGGTTGGGGTGCTGAAGAAAGCGCCTGCGGCGTCGGAGGACGTCTGCGCTCCGCGCGAACCACCCTTGCGCGAATCCGCTGCGGCCGAAAAAAAGTATCGCGCAACCTCCTCCGACTTCGACATTCGCTCCATCGTCACGTCCCGCGCGCGCGCAACCTCCACGCCCCTCCGCTCCTCGCTCCCGTAACTCCTGCGCACCACCGTACAACATGGCACCGGCACTCGCTTCCGCCGGCTCGTCTTCGAAGGAGTTCAAGAAAGAGTCAACCACGGCAAGATTGACGGGAGCAGGTAAGGCGCATGAACCCAGCTTCGCAAATGATTGCAATTGACACTCTCAGGATGCGCTGGTATCGCCGAGTTGGCCGTCTTCCACCCGGTAGGCCGAATCACCTCGCCGTCTCCCGTCCCGTCGCGTGCTGACGAAGCTCTCAACAGGTTGACACTACCGCCAAGAGATTGATGAGCAACCAGAGCAGGGTGTGTTCCGACTTGAGCCACGACCATATCGACTTTTTCTAATCGCAGTTGCTCCAGATCACCTCCGCTGCCCAGCTCAACGCCGTCGTCTTCAAGGACAAGGCCGGCGCGGCGCTCTCCACCCGCCTCGTGTCCCTCTTCCCCGGTCTCGGATACGCCGCTGCCTACAAGGTGCGTTGACTTTGTTCTGAAATGGCGACCGGGGGGGCTAATCGATCTTAGGTCCTCCAAAGGGTGTACAAGTACGGTGGTCAGCCCTTCGTGAGGGACTTCCTGGCCAAGCACTACGGCGATTCCTTCGACCGCGCTTTCGGCAAGGGTACTGGCAAGGCCATTATGCACGCTACGGCGGGCAGGTGAGTACCACGGGTTGAGAGGCGCGCTCGAGCTGCTGCTAACGCCCGAGCAGTCTTATTGGCATCGGTGAAATCGTCATTCTCCCGCTCGACGTTCTTAAGATCAAGCGTCAGACCAACCCGGAGGCTTTCAGAGGACGTGGTCTTCTCCGTATTATCAAGGACGAGGGCTTTGGTCTGTACAGAGGCTGGGGCTGGACTGCGGCTCGTAACGCTCCCGGCTCGTTCGCTGTAAGGAGCCTCTCACACCGGCTGGAAGGAACGTTGGCTGACGAACATGTGCTAGCTTTTCGGTGGCTCTGCTTTCGCCAAGGAGTACCTCTACAAGCTGAAGGACTACAACAAGGCCACCTGGGGACAGAACTTTGTTGCTTCGATCGCGGGTGCCAGCGCGTCCCTGATTGTCTCGGCCCCTCTGGACGTGATCAAGACTCGCATCCAGAACCGCAACTTCGAGAACCCCGAGAGCGGAGCCCGCATTGTGTCGAACATGCTGAAGAACGAGGGCGTCACCAGCTTCTTCAAGGGCCTGACGCCGAAGCTCCTGATGACCGGCCCGAAGCTGGTCTTCTCGTTCTGGTTGGCGCAGACGCTGATCCCGATGTTCGACAAAATCATGTGAGAGGCCACGGCGCAGGTGACGGAGGGTGGCGGTGGCTGCACGCGGGGGGAAAATGTTTATGGTGTTACGGGCTTTGTACATGCGGGCGCTTCCTCTTTCTGACGACGGCCTGGATCGCGAGCAACACGCGCTTCGCGATGGCTTTTCTGTACTTTACTATACCTTGCTGTCTAGACGGGCGCCGTAGAGAGCGTAGAGCGAATCCTCTTCTGTTGCCGCAGCGGCTTGGCGTTATGACGCGCCCGTGAGATCAACTGCCATGACCGGTCAGATGCAGCAGGCCACGGCGGCACGGTCAGGTACCGGCGGCGCAAGACCCAGGCGGCGTGCGGGCGCCAAAGTGACCAGCAGCGGCCAGCCAGCCGGTGAAACACAGACCGCTAGGCGCGGGTCACGTGCGCTCAAGACGTCCGCCCTTACGACTTTACGAGCCCGCCCGGCCAAAGGCAACATCGAGCTCACCCACCCGACGATACTCCCCTTGCCCGGTCAACTCCGCCTTTCTTGCTACGCAGCCACGGCTCGTCACGACTCAACTCTCGCCCCTTCGATTTCCCAGCCCGCCCCGATTCCGCAGCCACGATGAACCCCGAGTAGTACGTAACCCCCATGGTATCTCCGCCGCGGCGCGCCTTTGTCGTCGCCGCCCACCCAGGCCGCCGTGGCTCGTGAGGATCCGCTCGACGGCTAACAGCTGGTTCTGCAGAGTGCCCTTCGCTCCTCCCGGGACGCTGAAGCTACCGGAAAGCCCCAGGCGGCCGCTCCCGCAGGTAACGCTGACCGCGCCCCGCCGCCAGATACGACTACCTGTTCAAGCTGCTCCTCATCGGAGACTCTGGTGTCGGCAAGTCTTGCTTGCTGCTCCGGTTCGCCGATGACACGTACACTGAGAGCTACATCTCCACCATCGGCGTCGACTTCGTGCGTTCCCCGACACCGGGCGTGGGTCAAGCAGGCTGTGGTGCTGACAACCCAACAGAAGATCAGGACTATCGAGCTCGACGGCAAGACCGTGAAGCTCCAGATTGTAGGTCACCGCCAGCCGGTCTGGGGGAGGCGGGGCTAACGTGATGTGCAGTGGGACACGGCCGGTCAGGAGCGCTTCCGCACCATCACGTCGTCGTACTACCGCGGCGCCCACGGCATCTGCGTCGTCTACGATGTCACCGACATGGACTCGTTCAACAACGTCAAGCAGTGGCTCCAGGAGATCGACCGCTACGCGACCGAGGGCGTGAACAAGCTGCTGGTGGGCAACAAGTCCGATATGGCGGACAAGAAGGTCGTCGAGTACACGGTTGCGAAGGTAGACGACAGACTCCCGCGCTCGCCCGGTCACCAGGGAAGATGCTGACAGGACGCCGCAGGAATTCGCTGACAGCCTTGGCATCCCCTTCCTCGAGACTTCGGCCAAGAACGCGTCCAACGTCGAGCAGGCGTTCTTGACGATGGCTAGGCAGATCAAGGAGCGCATGGGCACCACGACGGTCAACAACAAGCCGACGGTCCCGATCGGACAGGGCCAGGGCGTCCAGTCGGGCTCGGCTGGTGGATGCTGCTAGACGGTTTATGTCGGTCATGACGGAGCGATTTGCGGAGCCGGATGCCCTCAACGAACAAGGGCACCACGCCCGATGCAGAGATGTCCCTCACGTTTCAGTGCGTCCTTTTGCATGGTAGATGGCGGGCAGGCAATCCCTTGGATGCGCACGGGTTTTCTGGTCACTTCATAATATGGCTCCCGCAGAATAGCCTCTGCGGGGTGAGAATCGGAACGTCAGATTGCGATCGAGGATCCATGGTGAATAAGGTTTACGGCGATCATGGTGTGCGAGTTGTGGCTTGTTTTTCCTTCCCCCTTTTGTTGCAGACGCTTCTATCTCTTTTCTTGTGGGTTTACGGATGTTGTGAGGGCTCTTCTTTCTCTCTTGTTTTCTGTCAATGCGATATCAAACTTCGTACACCCCGCTCGCGGCAACTCGGCCCAGCCCTGCGCTCTCCCAGGCCCGAAAAGTGATGGTGTTGGTGCTAGAGGATGATCTCCCCGGGGATCAGGATCTCTATGAGGACCGAGATGGCTCTGTGGAGTCTGCAAATTCCCAAATAAAACTCACGAAACGGTTGCGCGGCAAGCTCCCATGACAAGTGTCTTGCCTTTAGCTCTGAGGAGGGGAAGAAAACTTCAGACACATTCGGTGGAGAGTCTCAGTGTTCTTGCGGATGCAGACAAGCTGCCCGATGCATGTTCTACCTATCAGATGGATGCTTCAAGTTCCTCAGAGGCACTGGGCATGCCTCACGCCGCCGAAGCATTCACGCGGATGTGTTACCACCCTCCCAGCGAATTTCGACTTCGCATGGGTTGCGCGGTGGCTTTCACTGCCGAGCTCTGCGTCTCGCTCTTCCCTCGACTTGGCTCTTCCTTTTCATATCTGGCAACCGGACATTTGGTCTCGCGCGGCACGAGTGAACACCCAGGCCTTCGTGAGCCTGGGCAGAGGCGTTGGTGGCGCCCAAAGTCAGCCGGCACGCTCTGGGTTCGGAAAGGGATGGCACGAAGGGCGGCGCAACAGCAGCCCGCAGACATACGCGTCGGGCCAGACACGCGCAGCTGATGCCTACGCGGCGGTGGCTGAAGCAGCGCAGCAGCGCGCCTGGAGGCACGGAGGGCATGCCCGCCGCGCAGCCAGCGCACAGCCACGTCGGCAGCCACAGGGCGGCGGGCTGCTCGGGTGCCAGTGGGCGGCGGACCCTTGGTTGCATCATGGGGTGGGCAGCGAGCTTGACAAGCACAGCCCACCACCGTATATGAGGCCCGACGTGCGCGACTGCCGGCATCCCTGGCGTCCGCTCTATCCTTTTTCCCACGCGCTCGCGCCGCCTGAAGATATCACCGCGGCCGCTCGCCCCCGAAGCCCGCACCAGCCCGCCCGCCGCCCGCTTTGGCTAAAGCCCGCTTGCTTGGCTCGCAGCAATCTCTCCACCCTCGGCTACCATGGCGGGCACGCCGGCAGCGCCGCTGTCGCCAGACGCTGGGCCGACCGATCCTCACCTCCCCAAACTGCCGTCGGGCTGGATCGCGCAGTGGGACAGCAGGTGTGTTACCCCGCGCAGCCCGCCCACCGCTTCTCGGACCACCACTCCTCCTCCTCCCAACGGCACCTGACCGCGCAACCCAAGGTGTCCTGACCGCTGCTTGGCGCTGACGCCCGCAACCTCACAGCTCCCGCAAGTACTACTACGTCCAGATCAGTACCGGCGTGTCGCAGTGGGATTTGCCGACCAGCGAGGCCCCCGCCGGCCCCTCCAGACGGCCTGAACAGATCCCGGCCACGGCCCTAGACAACGGCAACATGAGCGGCAACCCTCCCAGAGGCCCAGATGGCAGCCGCCCGGATGAGTACAGCAGCGACAGAGGCCTAGGTGTAAGCAGTCGTCCTTGACCGGTGCGCCGAGGTGGCGAGCGGCTAACGGGCGTCGATCCAGAGCACCGCATTCAACCTCCTGGCCTCGCAACACGGCGGAAAGCAGTCGTCGGGGCTTGGTGGCCTCGCCTCATCTTTCCTCGGCGGCAACTCTCATGGTAGCAGCTCTCACGGCTCCGGCTCCCACGGCCAGTCGAGCGGACACAGTAGCGGCGCTACGGGACTGGTGGGACAGCTTGCCAGTGGCCTGCTCGGAGGAAACAAGCCGCATGGCCAGCAGCAAGGTGGCCACGGAAGCTCATCAGGCTCTCACCAGAGCAGCGGGCTGGGCGGAGTGCTGGGAGGCATACTAGGTGGAAGCCACGGCGCGGTACGTTAAGAGGCACATCCCATCGTCTGCAGCTTCTCCAGACTGACGCGAGGCAGCACGGCCAGCAGCAGCAGAACTACGGCTACTCCTCCACCGGGCCGTCAGCCGGCGGCTATTCAGGCACCGCTCCGCCCGCGCAATACACGCCCTCAGGTTCGGCATCCCACACGCCCAGCACCGGGGCATCATATCCAGGACAGCCGGGCTACAACCACCAATACTCCAACCACAACCAGCAAGGATCCCACAACCAATACTCCGCGCCGCCGCCGCACACCTCCTCGCCGTACGGCCACCAGCCGCAGCACGCGCCCTCATTCGGCCCGCAAAGCACACCGTCCTTCCCTCCCCCACCCACGCAACCCCAGCAACATCACCAGGGCGGCTATGGGTCTCCGCACGACCAACAGCACAACCAGGGCGGTGGATACTTCAACCAAGGGCCCCCGCAGGGCAGCTACGGGCACCAAAGCGGATACGGCGCCGCCGGCCCACAGTACCCGCCGCCACCATCGAGCCATCCAGGCCCGGCGCCACACGGCGGCTATAGCGCCGCGCCGCCTGCCTACGGACAGCCGTCGCCGCATGGCGGATATGGTCAGGCCCCACAGCACCAGCAAGGAGGTTACAACCAAGGTTATGCCGGACACGCACAGAGCGGGCAGCATGGAGCGTATGGGCACGGCCAACACCAGGGCGGATACCACAACAGCAGCGGAGCCCCGCCGCAGCCTGGTTGGTGATCTTTTTTATTGTTTTTCCTCATCTCGGTGTGTAAGATGTAGCGGGTTCGATTTTGCATAGGAGACGGACCACAGCGAGGACTTGAGTATGTTGTAAAAAAAAGTAGTAGGGCATCGGGCGGCAGTACGGGATTTCGCTAGCTGGGATACCTTTTCTGGGTGAAACGGGTGTGGGTTGATCCGTTAATTGGCTCCATTTTGAAAGGGCTTTTTCTCCATCCTGGATTGGTGATTTCGGGGTGTTTTGATATGTGATTAATCGGGAAACCCAAGCGCAATAGGGTAGATACACAGAATGTGTGGTGGATATACGGACGAAGTTCCTCTATTCGATTGGTAGTTTTCAAACCTCAACCCAGATAGTAACAGGTCAATCGCTCAGCACCGCTGGGGTACTCATTCATCATCCTCCATCAACTCCGCCAGTTCCCTCTCCTCATCCTCCGTCAGTAAACTCTCCTTTTTGCCCTCTGCCGCCTCATCCACCTCCCCCTTCTTCTTCTTCTCTTCCTCTTCCTTCGCTTTCTTCAAATCCGGGCCCCTCAAGCTCCACTTCCTTACCGTCGCATCAATCGACACGCTCACGAGCCTCTGGTCTTCCAACAGCGCCAGCCCCGTCACCTCCTCGAAATGCCCGTCAAACGTATGGAAAAGCTTCCCAGACCCCTTCTCCCACACGCGCACCCCCTCATCCCGGCATGCCGTGACAACCCAACCGCCCACATCATCCACCACGACGTCCCTCACGAAATCCGCATGCTGCAACGCCGTATCCGGCGCAAAGCCGCGCGACCTAGCAAGACACTTCGCGCTCCGATCCGCAGACGCGGTCCACAAATCATCCGCGCCATCAAAGAAGAGCGCATCGACGCTCGTCTCGTGCGCGATGAGCGGCTGCACCGCATCGCCCTTGACCACCTCCTCTCCTCCCTCCTCCTCCTCCCCCGTGCTCCCCACCTTGATCTGATACCCCCGATCCTTGAACAACCTCCACGCCCTGACCTCCCGATCGCTCCCCGCACTCACCACCGTCACCGCCGGCTCCGCCCTGCTCAGCCTCGTCACATAGCTCGCCGGATCGACCGCCAGCGCCAACACCCCCCGCGTATGCCCCTTCAGCTTGTACAACTGCTGCCCGCTCTCCACGTCCCAGACCACGATCGCCGCGTCGGCGCCGCCCGACACCAGGATGTCGCGGCCGCCGAGCGAGAAGGCGAGCAGCGCCTTGACGAAGTCGGTGTGCCCGTTGGCGAAGCGGCGGGGAGGGTCGCGCGTGGTGGTGGACCAGGCCCAGATTGTCTTGTCCCAGCAGCCGGCGAAGAGGAGGGAGTTTTTGGGGGAGAGGGCGAGGGAGGTGAGGGGCGCGGTGGGGCCGGCGAAGGTCTGGTGGGCTTCACCTGTCTGTAGGGAGAGAGAGAGAGATCCAGGGTCAGTCGACTGTCATTGATGGCGCTTCTGCGTGCGTGTTTCGCGAAGAATGAGTGGACCAGATCGTACAGACTTCAAGCACGATCCTCCGCACGTTGCCTGCCGCCTCGGCTACGTATACGCGTCCATCGTCCTCCGGGTCCGCGGCCACGGCCAGCAGCTTCGAGGTGAGCTTGATCGGGTCGCCGGCTTTGTTCTTGGACTTTTCCGCCTTGCGCGCCGACTCGGAGAGCGCGGACCTGTGTTTTGGGGGCGGATTTCAGCTTTTTTTTTCGTATTTTGCCGGTAGACTATGGGGCGGGAGGATTGTGCGCGTACGATGTTTGGAAGAAATGGCCTGGGTCTGTGGAGCGCGACATGTTTGCGGGGAGAGGGGGAGTGGTTTCTGGTGTTCGGTGTTTGGCGGGGCTGCTCCGCCAGCCGGGAAAGACGCGTCTGAGCGAGATCACGGGATTCTCTGGAGCGCCATTGAGTCAGCCCGGGATTGGAAACTACAACTTCCCCTAGGGATATTATGTCGATGCAAGGTGTGCATGAGGCTAGGTCCCTCATGCAAGCGAATTACAAAAATGTCTGACCATATCGCAGCTCTCCGAGTAAGAGGCAAGATCTAGCAAAATGATACATAGACCAGTATTTGGTCGGGCTTATATACCATTCATTATTCCAAACTTCCAAATTCCAAAATACAAGCTTATACATTAAACCCATAACCGTAGTGCACCTGGTCTAGACAATCCCCTGAGTCCCGTCCCGTGAAGCCCGCTATTTGGAATAAGTATTGCACTGTTCGGCAATATCCCAACCTTTCCATTAACCCCAGACCTATAGCCAGAACACAGTAGCCATCCTTTCAGCGCCTCCATGATCCCAGGGATATCTCAGATAAATAGACCAGCCAGAAACAGTACGCCCGAACCCAAAAAGCAAAACAGAAAAAGACAGCTGAAAAAGCGGAACTTTTCACGTCTCCTACCATGCATAACCGTCATCTCCCGGAAGGTCATCATCTCCATTCCAGTCCTCATCACCGCTTGCCTCGGAGTCGAGGAAATCATTCTCGTTGAACTGCTCCTCTCTTGGGCGAAGATTGTCGATGCGGATATCGACGATCTCGCACATGCCTTGAATAGCTTTCTCCTCCATGTGCTTCCAGTCCTTGGAGTTGTCCGACTGGTCCTCTGACGTATCATCTGTCTCCGTGTCGACGGCAGAAATAGCCAGACCCTTGCGCGGACGAAGACGTCGAGATGGGCCCGAATCTTCGGCAGCGTTGTTGTTTTCAGGAGTGGGAGGAGCTTTGACTTTTCCGCGCGGAGTGACCTCGATATGGCTGAGCTTGCCGACGCCCCGAGGCGGGGTGTGCGGGTCTGGAGTTATGGGAAGGAAAGATTCCTTCCACATCCTGAAGCGCTTTCCGGACATAAAGTGTGGGTTGGGTGAAGGCGACTGTCGCAGAAAGACCTTCTGCAGCCTTCCAATCCACTTGTCTCGAAAGCCAGCGCGATCACGCCACCCGATGTTGAGGATTGCTTTAAGCACAAGTCTCCGGAGGACGGGAAGCTCGTCCGCTGAATTGAGAAGCGAGGAGAAGAAATTTTCCGCCGCGCCTGATGTCCATCGCCTGAGCTGCACCATTTCGATGGTCTGAAGCGTTGAAGGCCAGCTAGGAAGCTCGTCGTCTTCCAGCAAGCTGACATATTTTGGCTCCGAGTCTCGAAACGAGGCGTGAGAATCGTAATAGTTGAGATCCATCTTCAGCACTTCAAGTTTCGGACAAGCTCGTTTGAGGTCAGGGAGAAAGGAAATGTCGAGGGCTTGGTTGTGGTTGAGAACCAAACTCTCTAGTTGGCTGCCATGGGACACCAAAAAGTCGCGAAGGATATCCGAGGTCACATTGTGGCTGTTGACGATCGCGAGGTGTTGCAAGTCTTCTTTCAGCAACGGAAGGAATTCTTCGTCCAGGACCTGGCAGGATTCGAAGCTGAGGCTCCTGAGTTGAGGTAGAAGCGCAAGGTCATCCGCGAGCACTTGCTTGCTGGTACGACCACCTTCCTCGTTGATCACTGCCACAAAAGATTCTGGACCGAAGTTGAACAACGACAGGTGCTCCAGCCGTTGGAAAGCTTCCATCTGGTGGATGCTACCCATCCAGAGGAGATTCTGGTCTCTGGTACGGAAGTTCGAATTCCAATCCCAAGATTTGAGGCGTATCTTGCTGTTCTCTAGGGCTGTGAACATGGTTTGGCTGTAATGCCACCGCCCAGACCTGCTGAATGGTCGAAATGGTGGCCGATCCTGCGGATGGACGATCGAGAGCTCGCTCAACTGAGGGACATAGGGGATCAAGTCGCCAATTTCAAATAGGCCTTTCCCAGTCCAGGTATAATTAAGGGCTTTCATGACATCGAACTCGAGTCGCCGTATCTTGACATTGTAGTTGATGCATCGACTTTGTGCAGGTTCAGAAAGCAGATCCAGAAGCCTGTGGGGCCTGTCGATGGAGAGCATAGGCGGAGAACGATAGAGTGCCGTTAGCGCAGGTTCCGCGAAGTTTTTGCATACTCTGGCGGTGTTCACTAGCCAAGAGATACTTGGAGTAGGGCCGAAGTCGTCGTCGTGTAGAGGGTCCGAAGCATAGGTGAAGATCTGCAACAAGACCTCGTACGGCAAAGTCGCCCACGGTGGGATCACTCCATCACTCTCTAGCACAACGGACCTCTTGGTCAAAGCAGCATTACGGTCGTTTCCTACATCGAAAGTAGTGTCAGCCAGTAAAACCCGGCGACTGATCGAAAACCTACGCTTGGTTCCCATCGACCGGCTGCGCCTTGCTTCCTGCATTGCGGCAGACGCCCTCGTAGTCCTCTTAGGACCACGGTGGCGCTTCTGCCTATGTGCACGGCGGTCGCTGGCCTCGACTATATCCCCAGTATCATACTCGCTGTTCGTCTCTGTATACGCGGGCGCTGTCTCGCGACGCAGTCGTGCTGAGCTCAGTGACCTCTGAGCGCGGGGTCTCCTCGAGCGCCTTGGCCCTGATGGCCCAGCGTCCTCGGGCCTTGAGTCGTCGTTATCATATGTATCTTCGTCCGACTCTACACCAGAGCTTGGCAGGTGGTACGATTGAGCGGGTAGGCGGCGTAGTTTGGTTGGGACTTCAGGGCTGGCTGAGAGCAGGCCGTGGCTGCGACTACGGTGTCGAGGCGGCGGGGTGTGGGCTTCTTGATCAGAAGGGTTGTCAGAGGCAGGGTCCCTGTGCTGCGGCCTCCCGCGGCGTGTCTGTGACGGCTGCGACGGCGACTGGTGAACACGTGTGCTCTGGCGCCTGCGTTTGCGCGCGCTGGAGCCGAGCGCGTGAGAAAGCTCGTCGCTGGAAGCTTCGCTTGCTCGGTCATCCTCATCCTCTGAGGTGCTGGGCTCGCGGTAAGAGATGCGGCTGCGTTTGCGCCCGGCGCGGAGAGCCGTCGCACGGGTGGCGGCAGCCATGCTTGCGGGGACCAGGCGAGTGGGCAGGCAGCACGCTGAGGGGTGCCTCGACCCGTCAGGCAGCCAGTGCGGCGGAGCAGGCGGCAGCGCGGGCGGGCGTCGTCGAGGCGCAGGCGGGCAAAAAAGTGCGACACAGTCCCTGCAGGGAGGTGCAGAGAGGAGAGGCGATGACGATGACTGGCCGATCCGCCCTATCGATTAGGCGCCGGCCCGCGTCGCTCCGTGTGCACGGGCCTCTTTGTGCCTCAGGCCGGCGCAGCGAGTGGATGGCGCAGGTGTGGCTCGCAACCGAAAGCTTCTCCAGCTTGCAAGTGAGACAGACCAACACAAAGGAGCGAGCGCGGCTGCCCACTCGCCCTCCAACAATAGCGCACGCGCCCTGTTGCCGCCGCGCTGCCGGACTCTGCGCGTCAATTGCTGCGCGCTCGTGCTGCTTGCGCGCCTCGGGCATGCTCGACTGTCGCGTAGCATTAAGCAGCGCAAACGCGTCGTGGCCGTCGTAATCAGCCTGCCACTGAGCCGCCTGCCGACGTTGTCCTCCTCTCGTGGCGTCGCACCGAGGCCCGTCCCTTTTCTGCGTGGCGCCGCGCTCGCGACCTCCCGGCCCTCAGCGACGCGCCCTCTACGCGCGCCTACCACTAGCGAGCCCATCGCGGAATCACTCTTTCGCAACCGCGCCCACGCGTGGCATGCGCCTCCCCGAGCGTCGCGCACCCATCCAGCCCGTCCCCCGACGCCCGCCGGACTTCTCCGCCGCCTCAGCCGCCCCTACCGGCCTCCGCGCGCCCCTCTAGATTTCATTTCTGTGTCTTTCTTTCCGTCTCAGCCGCGCGCTTCCTCTCTCGCCAGTCACGCGTCATGCGCTTCATTACGCCAGGACACTTGAGTCTTACGTCGCTTCCTAGTTGAGATCGCTGCCATCGTCCCTCTGGCCACGCCGCCAAGTCGGGAGCATGGCGAGCTCGACCGAGCTCAGAAAGTACGGCGGGAACGGGGCGCTGTATTTGAGCATCGACAAGTATCGCCAAAGGACCTTCTTGCGAAGAAACATCACCCAAGCGCTTGACCAACACAGGCAAGCCTTGGCCTCATCCCAATCCGGCTCCAACTCCAGAATGTGCGCCGGGCATGTCACCGACAACAATTGGGACTTCCCTGACAAGGACACCTTGGCCATGCTATCTGCGCGGAACAAGGCCCAGCTAAAGGTCAATGTCAGACACATCCTTCCGACCAACCGCAGAAGTCTCGGCAATGACTCTGTCTCTGCGATAAAGAACAGAGCGCTCTTTACTGTCGATTGTCGCCTCATTTTCAAGCTCTACGCCAACTACGGGAAGAACAAGAATGATAAGGTCCAATGGGAAGACACATTTCAAGATTCGCGCCAGGCAACCTTGCAGGCTTACCGCAATGAACGTGGCGAAAAATTTTTCTCCGTGGCCATGGAAGAACCGTTCTTTGTTAGACTAGACAAGCTTGAAGTCGCCATCCCCCAGGAAAAAGGTTTCAAGGCAGCTATGACCAGGTCCTACGCAATGACGATCAATTTCGTCTTCACGGATCATGAAGAGGACTTCGTCATCCCGATCCTCAACGACAGGCAGTATTCGCTCCCTGAAAGACCTGCCAAGCTTTCCGCAAAGTGGCGCAGGATGCCGCAGTGCCCGGCGGACAGTGAAGGTGTTCCTCTCAAGTTGACCGTAGCTGGCCAGACCTACGAGCTAGACTATGAGATTGACGTAGATTGCGGCTGGGCACTCAGCAAGGAGACTCTCTTGCAAGCATACAACCGCGCGTTGCGCTGCGTCCGGGGTCCTCAACTACCATCTCCTGTGTCGGAACCCAGAACACCTACCCAGTTCATTCGCCTCACATACGCTTTCAAGGACCAAGTGAAGCCCAAGATTCTGCCTTTGGAGGGGTGTCTTTGCTTGTTCTGTAATCGACGCGACTACCATTCGCTGGATAGATTGCACCATCATTTCAAGAGCGACCATGACATGTTCACCTTTAAGTTCGATAAGGTGGAAAAGCGACGGTCCGACTGCGCTGTGGTCGAGGTGAACATCGAGGTGGATATTTCTGATAAGTACAGCGGGCTGAGGGCTAGCAACCATGTGCCAGATCCGCAAGATATCAATTGGGTCGCTCCAGCAAAGCCGTTCGACTTGACTGCGTACCTAAAGGGCGACGACTCCTGGATTGCGACAGGGCTCGGCGCCAAAAGAAAATCCCATCAGATTTCGAAGCTAGCACCCCTGCCCCAAGGAGCAGTCGAACCGAAGAAGCCATCAGAAGTCCAAGATATGCCCCAAATTGAGAAGAGGAGATACAAGGTTCCTAGGGCACCCCCCGGTCTTCGGTTCTACAGGACCGACTCAAAGCGATCGCTCGAGGAAAACGAGTGGCTCAGCGAAAGCGACGATGGGATTTCAGAGGATTGGCTCAAACTACGCCGGAATCAAGCGACAAAAGGTGCTGAGACGACGATTCCCGCCAAAGTGTTCATGATGAGATGGGACGATTACATGCAAGATGAACTGCTGTCAGGCGATACTCACGTAGGAGACGCTCTCGTAAGATTCGCGAGGAAGTACCGCTCCTGGCTCAAGAACCGACCGGACATGGGTAACGAATTCGTCAAGAAGGCAGGCGAGCTGCACAGCGACAGCATCATTTGCGGGGAAGTATTTGAAGCTTGCATCAATCTAATCCAGGGCGACGGGAGCATGATTGATGCAGCGCCTCTGCAAAATGGACGGCATAGACCGACGCCATCGTCGGCTTCAGAACCGAATGGGGCATCGCCTCAGCCCAAGAGCCCGAAAATGAAACGCAAGTATGTACCGGGAGGACCAGGGGGCGGAGGACGGTATATCGAGATTGAAGATGACGGAAAGAGGAGGAAAAAGAAAGTTAGGTCAGGAGCTAGCAGGGAAAACTCGATGAATCTGAGCCAAAGGAGCACCGACGGTCCGCCGGGTACACAAGACACAGACGGAGATATCGGGATGGCGGATGACGCAGGTCAGGAGAGTATTACCAAGCCGCCTCTGCTGGAGGAATCTCCGGAGCAGCCTTCGGTTGCCATGCAGTGCGGTTGCATCTGTGGGAAAGTAGTTGACGATGACGTCGTGGCGATTTCGTGCGCGAACCTGGTAAGCATTATCGATCTTCGTATAACGTGCAGCGCGGATGTTGACAGTATCACAGGATTGTCAACGACAAGAATTCCACCTCTCATGCGTTGGCCTTGCACGAAGGACAGCGGGCTGGCTTTGTCCTGACTGTGAATTCTGAGCGACTAAGATGCTTGAGTTACAGTGACCGAATTCATCCCGGTGATCGGAGAATTTTTCGATGGAACGGCCGTCGTACGAGACTAAACAGACGGTCCTCTATTCTCTGGATCCGAGGAGGACCGAACTAGATCAGACGGCAAGTGCGGCTCCGCCAAGCCTTGAACTCAAGGAAAGAACATCTATTTGGATGGATGATATAGGCGTTGTGGTGCAACGTGGGCGTCGATACACGGACTAAGAGGCATATACCTGGTAGTTTCGGCGGCAGTTCTCTTATTCCTCAAAACATTCGGCATTTGGAATATGCAACCATGCAATAGGTCGAATTTAGCACTGCAGGAACACGAAGTGCGCCGGTCCCCAAGTCTGGTCAAGCTTCTGTAAGGCTGAAACAAGCGTACCAACGCCTCTGTGGTCGCAGCAGGCCGCGAACCGGCAGCGCGGCACGTTAATGGCCGAGTCGGTCGGGGCAGCGTTAGGGTGGTGACGAAGGCTTCGCAAACGAAACGGGACGCCACAGCCGGTGGCCAGCAGCAGCGGACAGCTGCATCTCGGCACCGACGGACGCGACGAAGGCAGCTAGAGCGGCCGGGCCTTGGCGGACTGCGAGGCCAACGTGAACACGAAAAAGCCGAGCTAGAATAGCGTCGCGCAACTACACACCGCACTCCGAGCAGGGCCGGGGTGCCGCGGCGGGGCGGCTGCGATACGCTCGGAGCGGCCGCCGGCCGGTGACAGGCGGGCAGACGGACGCACTGGGAGCGATGACGGTGCGGCGGCGGCGGCGAGGCGCGGTGCGACGCCTGCGCAGCCAGCGGTGTTGAGTGGGCGCAGCGTAGGGGCAGCCGGGGCCACGAGCGCCGGGCATGTCGAAAGCCTGTGCCTCCCCGCGCTGGGCCGGGCTCGATGGGCCCGTGGCACGACGCCAAAAGCTGCAGAACCCTGCGCGGCGACCATCAGGGCCTGCAAGGCGGGTAAAGCGGGATTTATTTGTGGAAGAGGTACGTGTAAAGGGACCAGGAGGCTGAAAGGCAAGCAGAAGGCGCTGCTGCACAATCCCCGTCCCTCCGCCCTTCCGCCTGCACTCCACCGACGATCTGCCCAGCAACAGCCGATCGGCATCCAGCCACCCGCCGTTCCAGGCACCGCTGCGCCCGCAGTATTTATTGATTCACCGCGCGCCTTCCCTGACTGGCATCGCCCGTCACTAGACCTCACGTCGTCAACCTTAAAACCTCCTCACGCCTCCTTGCCCTCCATCCGCCATCCAACCCCTCTTCCCCTCTCCCCACAACCACGCCACAATGAAGTTCCAATCCTGCATCGCTTTGGCCCTGCCCGCCGCCGTCGTGGGCCTTGCCCTGCCGCAGGGCTGGTACTCGCGCGACGAGTTCCTGGCCAAGCGTCAGGAAGAGACTCCTTTCGAGCCCACCGGTCCCGAGTACCGCCTCAAGACCCAGCTCGTCAACGCCAACGACACCTCCAAGGCCAAATACAACAACCTCTACCTCACCGCCTTCCACACGGGCGCCGGCACCAACGACGCCGTCTTCACCGCCGACCAGGAGTCCGGCGCCACCGGTTTCTTGAACGATACCTCTGGCGACGCGTCCTACCAGGAGTTTGACTTTGGCACTGAGTGAGTCCTCCTCGAATCCTGCCGCATTGTTGCCGTCCTGTTTCAGATATGTAATCTAGAATGATCGAGTTGACTGACGAGGGTGTGCAGATTCCCCTGGGCCTTGAACATGGGCTACGAGTCGTACGCCGCCTGGGCTCCGGTCACCATCGACGCCGGCGTGCCCGAGGAGGGCGATGGCTTCTTCACCTTCACGCCCTCTGGCCTCGTCTTCAACGTTACCCAGTTCCACGGCTGGCTTGGTGAGTCTTGCCCCTTGCATTCCTGTGTTTGCTTGCAGCTGGGGTCAATTGACTAACGACTGACGCAGTCTGCGACTGGTGGCACACCACTCCCCAGCTCTTCTGGAAGACCGGCCTCACCTACTACAACGAGACCCTCCCCAGCAGCTGCGCCGATGTCTACCTCGTCAAGGAGGACTTGTAAGGGAAGAGAAGGCCAGAGGAGAAAGCCGACTAACCAGAAAAGCGAAAGTGTAATCTTTTGAGCAGAAGCATCGGACCCGGCATGAGACGGTTATGGCGTTTGATTTCTAATGGGCTCTCTTTCTTTCCTGACAGCATCGATAGCCCCGGCGATGGGCACTGGCATGACTGTACGACCTGCACACCGACTGTAATGATAGCATAGACTACGACTACGACGTGACGACGTCAGAAAACTACATAGGAACTCTAATGAGCTAATCCGACGACATTCGTTCTGACCATTTACTGGGCGTATGGTTGGTTTCATACCATTTTGTGACCTTTTTCCTATTTGTCTGCTGAAGTAAGCAACTGAAGCTGACGTTTCCGCAGCACATGATCGCCATGAGCTGAGGGTTCAAAAGTTCCGCGGTCAAGGTATGATATCGCCCGGGGAAGTCGCTGCAAGCTCTCGAAGGTGTGCCGGGAGAACCTTGCACGCAATCCCAATCGAACAACTGGGAAGACCCTATGACAGCCAAAGAACGATGTATGCAGAAGCTTCATGCTCTAAAAAAGTACAGTCACATCGATGCCGGTAGCCGAAATCCAGCTGCATGCAATCTACCATTCTTTGAATGATTGGTGCTAGAATAGGCTACAGTCAGCGGGCTTCCGATCTAGACGTCTAGACGCAAGGCTTCCCGAACCTAGACTGGTAAGTTTTCGTGGGGCTCCGGATGCACCACGTGCTGATGGGGCCACGAAAGAGGTGTAAAGGTACTTGAGAGACCTTTCCGAGGCCGTGAAAGGGTTCCAAGGTAACAGGTTGGTGCACTCACTGAGATAGCTGTCTCTCCTAGGGCAGACCAATGCTGAGGTATGGTAGGTATGGGATCGACGTCCTCGCTGCTTCGGCTTGCAGTCTGATGATTTGCCTCAGCTAGACCTAGCTTCATGGTTGGTAGGTAGAGGAGATGGATGATGCTAATCAGACATTTCTCACCGTAGGCTCTTCCTGCTTCCTCTCTACCCTCACCGAATACCGCGCGATTTCCAGAACCAAGGGATCGGCAAGTGATAACATGCAAGTATGAATAAGACCAGAGGGCCGTGTGATCAGCTAGCAGGGAGAGGCAGAGGAAGCTTGAGGGCGAAAGCGGCGGACAGGGTCGGCGGGATATGCAGCCATGGCTGGAAAGAAGCAGCGCGCAGCGGCGGGTGGCGAGTGGCAGCGCGCAAAATTCCCCGACGGCAGCGGCACGGCGACGCATTCGCAGGGTGATGTGAGCGGAAGGAGGAGGGCGACGGGGGCCCATGTCTCGAACGGGACGCACGGAGCAGCATGACGCACACCGGGCACGCAGCCAGACCTCAACACCAACGCCATGCGGGCATGCGCACGGCGGCTGGTCCGAGGTCATCCGCCACGGTGCCGCGGTCCAATTGGCGGCGCCGCGCGAGACGCAGCGTCGAGGCAGCGGCAGCCGGGCGGGCGCGACTGTGGCTGCCGCAAGCGCCATGCACGCCGCCGGGATGCGCATCCCAGCAAAACAAGGCAGAGCTCCCATGCCTGCACCACCACTGTCGTCATCCTCTCCCCAGCCGGGCGGTTTCTCGCACATGTCCAGCCTCGCCGAATTTTCCCTTAAACCCCAGGCCTGCGCCACTCCTCACTTCCCTTCCCACTTCTCTCCGCTCTCTAATCGCGACCTCGCTGTTTCGCGCCGTCTCCTCTGCTCCTCCGACCCGAATTGCTGTGTACCCGGCCTCCCAATCCCCCGATGCCCGCCATGGCCGACGCCGCGAAGCCCGAGAAGCCGCTGCACGAGCTCCTGTCCCACTCGCTCGTCGACATCTACGTCGGCGCAGAGAACACGCACTGGATCCTGCACGAGAAGCTGCTGTGCGCGCGCTCCCGCTTCTTCCAACGCATCTTCTACAGCAAGAACTCGTCGGGCAGCTCCTTCGGCCTGCCCGACGAGGACGACGAGCCCTTCGCCGCCTTCGTCTCCTGGCTGTACAGCGGCTACGTCAAGCCGCCCAAGGAGGAGAAGGACCTGACCACGCTGTTCGACCTGTACCTGATGGGCGAGAAGTGGCAGGCCCCCACCCTGACGCGCGACGCCCTGCGCGAGGTCCGCGACTGGTACGCATCCACCGACACCTACCCCGGCCTGCGCCGCGTGCAGTACGTCTACGCAAACACCGAGGAGGACAGCGAGATGCGCCGCTTGCTGGTGCACAGCGTCGCGCGCATGATGGCGCTGAACGAGAGCATCCCCGCCCATTGGGACAAGGCGCTGCGCAAGAACGGCCAGCTGGCCGTCGACCTGATCAAGAGCATCCAGTCTTGGCATATCGATCCCGACACGGTCCCCGATATGCGCCGCGCGGTCGACGACAAGGCAAAGCTCGCAGAGGAAGCGCCGGCGAACAAGACGCTTGACGACGTGAAGGGCACCCCCGAGGACGTATCGGCTGGTGCGGACAAGTTGGCCGAGGGCGTGAAGGACGGACTGGACGACGGCAAGAAGCCGCACGTCAACGGTGTCAACGGGACTGACGAGGGTCAGGAGAAGCCTGAAGAAGTGAAAAAGGAGCTCGATGAAAACTTGCCCAATGGTCTAGGCTTGCCGAACAGCGATCTTCCCGCCGAGACCGTCGATTAAGTGACTTAAGAGCAAAAGTTTTATGACGTCATTCATGATTTGGTTTCGGGACAGCTTTCCGCAGACGGCGTCGGGGCGCATTTGATTCCAATGATGGCATTTCACCGGGTCTCTACTGATTTTTTTTTCTCGTTTTCCAAAATTCCTATTGCACGGTACTTTTTGTTTCTTTTGGTTTTTCATTTCTCTTCGCAGTTAATTTGGTCTAACCTTCGTGGTATGTAGTTTTGCATAATATACCAATTTGGCTCTCGCATTCCGTACTTTCCCCTCGCTTCTCCATGCTCATTGCCGTTATATCTACTATCTCTACTCACAGAGCCCGGAGTCCAACCCCGAACAAGCTGGAAAGCAACAAATGAAGTTGACTAAGATATCATCCCACTCATCACTCCTCGCAATCATACCACTCATCCTCCTCCGACGCGAGAGGCTTTTCCTGCTTATGGTTTGTCGACTGCTTCTTCAGCCTTCTCCTCTCCTCCATCCGCCGTCTTGATTCTCGACCCTCTTCAGCCTCTTTCTCTAGGTTCTTCCTCGCTTTCCGCTTCTGCTCTCTCTCCTGGGTCTTCCGTTGCTCTAGGGCATTTCAAAGTCAGCCTCGACAGACCCATCCGAGAAATGCAAGGCATCGCGTTGAGACAAAACATCAACCACTCACCTTCCGAGAGCGGCGCCAACCCCAACACATTCAACTCCTCATTCGGCAGCAGAAACGACCGCTGATGAATAACCTCCCGCCCCACAATCACATCCCTCTCCATATTCGGCAGCACGATAAAACTATCCGTCCACGTCGACTTCCCGTTCCGAAAGAAGCGCCACCGCCCGCTGACGACCGACCGCGGGAGAACGGTGTCGCCGTTGCCCAGCTTGAAAGGGAGGCCTCCGTAGGGCAGGAAGTGCAGTCCCACCTCCTGCGCTTTGTCCGCTCGGATGAAGTTCCGGTCCGCGCCCGTGTCGAGGAGCGCGCGGAGGAGCGTCGTGGCCGTGTTGTGCGCGTGGTAGAATATGACGTCTTTTTCGAAGTTGGGCGAGTGCGACGGGTCGGTGGGGGTTGCGCTGGGGTGAGGCGGAGGATAGGCGCTCGATGATGGTGTTGGAGGGGGCTGGAAGGCGGGATTGTGGAACGGAGGGTATGAAGGGTTGTGGTACTGGTTGAATGGGAATGCTCTGTTGGGGTTTGGCATTTCGAGGACCGAGAAGCTCGGATGTAGTGGTGAGAATTGGTGACGGTTAGGCGGGTATCCGTGTTGTACTGGCTGCAGTGGTGGGGGGAATGGCGAAGAGTATGCCGGGAAAGCACCAGGCATAGTGGGGCCGCTCGACCAAGGATTGTGGAAGCGCTGTTGTTCTCTAATGTAGTGGTTATGTTGATACTGAGAGCCATTGGACGGGATGGGTGTGTATCTGTCTGGCGGTGATCGGTCTTGTAAGGAAGCGTTGCCGGATGATGATTGACGAATTGATTCACAAGCTGGGGAAGGGTCTTGAGATGGAGATGGGTTCTGAGAAGGAGGTGAGCCCTCGGACGGAGATGAGGACTGAGACGGGAAAGGCTGTTCTAGGGGATTTTGAGAATCATTGAGGGGATGGTGTGAAGCGTTCGTATTTTCCGAGCTGAGTATATTCAATTCAGGATCAGGCTTCGTTGTCGGGGAAATATTGTTGGATGATGTCGGTGAAAGGCTGTGTTGAAGATCTGCTCTCGATCCTCCCATTGTTTCTTCGGGTTCAGAAGGTAAGGATTCAACTGTCGGGCGCGGCGGATAGGTTGGAATCTCCAGTCTAGGGGATTTGGGCGGGGCTAGCGGCTCAATAGTGGCGGCAGCTTTGTCCGATTGCACTGAGTCCTGCCTCTTGGTTGATTGGACGGAATATGGCCGTGGTGGTCGAATCTCCTCGGGGATGAGTTGAAGCCAATTGTTAGACAACCCTTTCCGTACTTCCCAGTCGAAGTCTCCTTCGGAATAGGTGGCGCTTACGGGCCACGGCTCGAACGGGCGGATATACTCTGAAGCTAAGTTGCTTTCCTGAGATCCGACACTCATTGGCGGGAAGGAAGCTGGTGCGGGTGGGAGGCAAAGAGGTGGCGGCTGGGCCAGGTCAGGGAGGCGTTCCAGCTCGGGATCGACTAAGTTGTCCAGTGTATTACCTGTGACATCAGGATTCGGTGCAGAGTCGAGTCGATGAGCTTCCCCTTGTCCGGCTAGTATTTCTGGCTCCCCACTGGATTGGGAACGAGTCTGTGCAGAGTCCTCATTTCCTGTGGTCTCTTCGGGAGCCTCGCTAGAGCAGTGCGAGAGCCCATTCTCGCTCAGGTTCTCCCAGTCGTCGGAAACATCGCCAGCCTCGTTGTAGTTTGCAACGGAAATATCAAAGAAGGAAGCGCTGATACGTTTGTTTCCGGCTTCAAGGTTGGTATTGGGATCGCCAAGATTGTTAGCAGCAGGCGCATCTTGTTCAGCAAACGAAGCCGGTTCACCCTCAATTGGCTCGGCCTCCTCCGGCTGGGTCTCCGGGTGCCAGTTCCTCTCTAGCTCAGCTTGTTGTGGTCCGGTCTCCTCCGGCCCATTGCTCGTTGGTGCAGCCTGTTCTGGTCCGATTTGAGCCGGCTCAACTTGCTCCGGCTCAAGATTCTCTGTGGCAACGATCCGCTTGGGATGATCGGAAGCTTCCATTGCGACGGAGTCCCTCTGCCCTTCAGAGTCCTCCGATGATTGTATATTTTCCAATCGCTCGATCTGGTTGGATTTGGGGTCCGGAAGAGAGGTAGAATCCGGGACTAAAAACCGAAGGACAGATGGCTCTCCTCCTTCGACTGGCGTTTCGGCTTGTCCACTGGTGTGAGTGTGATCCGTCGCATTGTCTCCGCTTGCTTCCATCTGATGTATCACCTCCTCAAGGTTTGGTTCAGTGAAAGCTACGGCTCCGGACTCCTGCACCCATTGACGGACCTCGCAGTGTTTGCGAACCTTTTGAAAATCCTCCACGAGGTCGGCAAGGCATTGGTCTGTAACGCGGCCGAGGCAATAGATCTTGTCGGTATGTTTCACTTCAAACGTCTCACCGTAGTTGAGCCGCGCAAGTCGGGGCAGAGCCGTTGTTTGTTTCTCCGCGATTGCTCGTACGGGGCGACGAAGGTGGTCTTCTCCACGAAGGGGATTGGGCGGCTGCCGTCCTGTATAGATGATCGCGTGTTCGTTCTGCTTCCATGCTATGTCAGGCCGAGTCGTTGCTTTTCCTTGGTATGTCTTGATGGCCCTGACACGCGGATTAACTAAGCTCTTAATGATTGCAAGAAAAGGCTTACAAGCATTTCGAAGACTCAGGCCCGGGCTCGATGACGATGAGCCTCCGGAATGTTGAATCATCCACTGGCTCTTGAAAGATCTGGAACTCATTAATAACCAACTCGGCAAGAGCCCCACGCAATCCAAACCTTTCCGATGGTGAAGACGCGATCCCATGAATCACTCGAAATTGTTTGATACTCTACGCGAGTAGTCAGCCTTTCTCAAACCTTCGAACGATTCGCCCTGAAATAATGAAACGGTCATGGGTCGATGATGCGTGGACACAGGATCCGCAGCGCCTTATCGACTTACTTGACGCGTCAACTCCTTTCCGATCCACATCAGTCCTATGAAGGAGGACTGTTGGGCGTGACCTTGGTCGCATTGGCACAAACCCTGTGAGCCTCCAGGAGATCAGTGTTATCAATCCGGCTTTCGACAGAAAGATATGACAGCCGGGTCAAGCGATGGGCTGGCTCCTCTGGCCTTTTGTCTGACGATTTGTGCCCAGGGCCACAGGCGGCTCAACTCGGGCTTCGTCATTACCAGCCGAGCAAGACCACTCGCTGGAAGTGGCCCGACGTTGTGGTTGGCAGCCTGGGTGCATGCAGGCATGCAGGCGTTGCTGTGTGTTGCTGCGCGATAGAGGGGCGGCCACGTCCGCAACGCCATGCAGCTGTATGCGGGTTTCGTCCGGAAGAGCTCGTGTCGTGCCGCCACTCTACACCACAACTACAGGTCTAAAGCTGTAGGTGACAACCCATCTTACGGCACTCGCATCAAAGCCTGAGCAGCTTACTGCATCATCTGGGAGAGTTCGTGGTCAATTGACAGGCCGACAATTCCTCTTGGCAGTAGCTCCAGTGCAGATCACGAGACGTCCTGTGGGATGATCAGCGCTCTGAGGAGTTTGGAGCTCTTCGGTCGCCCAGGTGATGTGGAGTTGAACTATCTATCCAGAAGGTCGAATACGCGCTTTACTCTCCCTCTACGTTCGTATGGATGCTCTGACTCCGTACAGGTTGCCAAAAGCAACCAGAATGGTGTGTATAGCCCGAGAGAGGTCCACCAGGAAGAACCATCGGTATTTGAGGGGCGAGTTCGCTGCTAATATTTGTACTGGATTTCCGACACTAAGTATATTGTAAGTATTGCGGATTGACCGGTGAAGAGATACGGACACACAGCCGCGGTGCGGGGTCATCATCAGCGGCGTGATTTTCCCGGTTTTGTAGTCTCGCATAGCCGCCGCCAGCAAGTACAGCTAAAATTGCTGCATAGGTGGGTCCGTCTCAGCCTCGTGCATGCAAGCAGCCATCTCGGCAAGTTCATGCAGCACGTGCATACATGGCGCGAGTCTAAGCGCACCTGACAGCAGCAAGATATCAAGGTACCCTCCGCACTCCGATCCAGAGTGTATCAACCAGCGTACCAAGTCTACGACGGAACATGGATCCCCCATCAAACTCATCAGCTCCGCAAGATGACGTATCCGTAACCACGGGAAAGGTGCGTAATTTCCAAGGATATCCGGCACTGGCATCGATAATGGGAGCGTACAAAGGCATGGCAATGTTCAAGCGGTTTGCTTCATTGAATGCGCGGAACCTTTTGTACATGCAGGCCGAGTTACTAGATTTGGAACGGCAACTGGACCTGGCGGCCTCCTTGGATCGCGAAGATGGTTACTCATATGACATCAACGCATTGGAGTTGTTGAGATGTGGCAGCGAAGAGATGGGCGATGAACAAAGGCAACTGGTGTTGAAGATTCGAAGGAAGTTGAAAGAATACAGTGAGTTCGCAGTAGACGTTGAAGACAAACCAAGAGAAACTAAGGAAGACACAGATGAAACACTTCTTCAACAAGCTAAAATCAACAAGCTTGAAGAAGCAAACAAGTACGACTTGCAAATATTGAAAGAATGGCTGGCCCGGCCGGAAGGCGGCGACAGCTTCCTGGATAGTATCGAGGATCGGCCCTGGAGAGACGGTGAAACGTCCGACCTGGTCGCTCTATCGACCCGTCAACATGATGCACTCACACGTTGCGTAGCGGAGAGATTCGTGCCATGGCTATTTTCCAAAGGATTCCAACGGTCGAAGAAGCGTGTTTCTGGTCATGAAGAAGCCGGGTTGGTAGAGTGGAACGAAGGCTCTTACACCACAGCGTCCCGCATGCTGAGCGTTTTCGCCTCATCCCTCATTCCAGGTGCCGCCATCATTTCTCTGTATCACATCCACGACCTTCTTGTGCGTATCTTCGCGGCCCTGGGATTCTCTGCACTGTTCTCCTGTGCTCTTGCTCTTCTGACCACAGCTCGACCGGCTGAGATATTCGCCGGAACCGCAGCGTAAGCCCCTGACCCCAGATCCTCAAGAAAACCGATATTAACAAGCTCTGAAGGTTCGCTTCTGTCCAGGTTGTGTTCATCGGCAGCACTTGAATGCGAATGCTTGTTGCCTTTGGTGGTTAGCGTGTGTTGCTAGCGTAGCTTAGTCATTGACAAATGCGTGTCCATCGCATGGGCCATGACCGATTTTCGACTCCCAGCAGGCCCCAAACAATTACTTTAGGTGCATCAACGGCTTCAAGATAAGAGCGGGCAGAAGAGAAAGACTCAGCCCCATCCCTGCAGTGATGCTATCACTGTCCAATCATTTCCCGGTTCCTCTGCCGTCATCCGCCCCACCCGCAAGCCCGACCAAAAAAACTTTTCAACACCAATGTGACGGTCCTAGAGCGCTTCTATCTGCTCCAGAAGCAAAAAGATAGCTATATTCCGTCGCCGGGAATCGAACCCGGGCCTTGCCGGCACTGTTACCAGTGGAGAAGACTCTCTTTTGGCGGACAACTGGTGGTTAGCCAGCTGCTTGTTCCTGAGAGCGGCAAATCCTAGCCCCTAGACCACAACGGATGTATTAACCGTCGAAGATCTACTCGGAAACCCGAGTAACTCTCTCAGTTGGAAGGTACCTTTGCCAGTTTGATTAATATCTAACAGCATAGCATGAAAGAATTGATGTCAGTAGCTGTGGACCATGGATTCCAAGGCGAACGAGAAAGACCGGGCAAAAGTATTCTGAGCGGGAAATCCACGGAGAATCTGGCCGGGAATATTGTCAAAGGAATGATGAGGTAAAGGATCTTGGTTGCGCGCTCGGCAAAGGGGAGGGCAGACGAGATTGACATTTTGTCCCGGGGAGCGCATGTTAGTGGAACTCTGGAATACTCAAGACAAGTGCAAACAGCAGATATATTTGACAAGACTTCATTTGTTGCAATACATACCAGAGACTTGCTACAAGGGCCAAGGAAACCTTATCCAAGATCGACAGGATGGCCAGTATTAGATAAACGAAAGAAAAGTAGGAATTCAAAGAATCGCGGTTCCGTTCACATGGGAGCCTACCCCTCCTACTCATTGTGAGCACACGGTGTGATTGTATCACGGTAAAACTTACCAGGACAGTTTGCTGGCGCGCTTGAGAAGAAGAAAGTCCACCTGTTGCGCTCCCTACACTTCTGCGCAAGCTTCTCGAGATCCAGCAACTCGCCGAGTGGCATGCCCCACAAGGCCAGGATGTACTCATGGAGATAGTGTGCTAGGTCCACTGTAAGCCAAAGCTCTTGAAAGGCATGTAGCAGACTTACGTTCATGCGACGGCCAGGCTTCAAATGCAAGAGCATCGCCGGCAACAGTTGCGAAGTAGCAATCGTGCAGCCAATCGATCATCTTCTCTTCCTGGCTCAAGCCGGCCCATCTCTGACCATCGTTCAGGCCGAACTCATGGGGCCTTAGAGCCAAGTTCTTCCGCTCTTCAGGTGACTTCAGGTGATAAGCCTCGACGAAGCCACTGCGAACGAACAGCATATCGCCGATCTTGATGTCACCACCTTGGGATGCCGGCCGAATGTCGATTCCCTGGTCTTTGCCGCATCGAGAAAGTTCCTGGTTGAGATCAGCTGGGAGAATGCCAAGCAATCCACAAGTGACCAACCTCGTAGCTGATGGCATAATGGTCGAAAGGGTCGTATTCAATGCCCTTCTTCTTTGCGTAGCTTCTGTAGTCAAGCAGGACTCCGCGGCCAGCGATACCGTGCTCAGCCCAGTGGTGGATGCTGCATTTGTGGCTTGCGTTGGCCCCGCTGGGGGTGATGATGTCATCGCCTTTGGTCTGGAGAATGTAAGTGGTGTGTAAGTGAGAAAACGGATTAGACGGTCGGTTCCCATAGTATTGAACAGCAGTACACACGGAGTTGAAGCATTCTTTTGGACGTGAAGAGAATTTCGCCCATGACATGCTCGCATTCGAGCGAATGCTTCAACTCTGCATGGATAGATGTTGTAATACTGAGCGGATCGACGATTCGAAGCTTACGTTGTTGTAGAAAGAGCCAGTTTCGACCCAGGCAAACTAAGTCCTGTCAGCACTACACTAGGAAGGACAAGCGGAAGCAATACATGACGGAAACCATCCCATTGCGTTCCGCTTTGAGTGTTCAACGAGTACTTGTCATCATAAGCAAGATTCTTGGCGAGAACCTTGATTTCATGCTGGAATGGCTCTCGATGAAACCCCGGCACTTCGGGTACATTCAGGGGGAGACTTTGTCTTGTGTCAGCCTAAGTTGCAGGTAGGGTGTTTTGTCCGTACTTGACTGGCACCATCTCGCCGGTACGAATTTCTTTCGAAGCAGCGGCAACGCGAGTTGGGGTGAGGAGGTTCAGTCGGCCGATCTGTGGCTGGTCAGTCGAAGCCTTGACAAGGCCAAGTCGAGGAGCTGACGAAGTCATGCTCTCCCCACACCCAGGCAGCGCCATCGGGCGCGCCCTGGATCTTGGGCAGCTCTTTCCTCGTGGGGAACTTGGTGCAGTCCGGATCCCATGGAATTGTAGTCGCTGTCTTGTTCATGGTCAAGAAGTCGGTGATCTGGGTTAGCCGACGGCTTGCCGGGCTCTGCTGGTCCGCCATGTTGCCAATTGAACGGAGGGGTGAGGTTGCGGGATGCGGAGAAGAGCTCAACGCAACCATCTACCTTCTTATCCCCGGCACGATTGCCGATGCCCGGCACATGAGCAATGGCGGGCAACGTCCCCGCATCTTGAACTTGAGCCGCGGGGATAGCAGGCGGAGCATGGGCCAGGGTGGCAACGACCGAGGTCTGGAAGCGCGGCAGCGGGACTGCTGTTGCCAGGACCGCGGGCGCTAGGATGACTACATTGTGACACGATGGATCGACTTGCTGGACGGAGGAGCTTCAGGTACCGCGCGGTACCGGGCGGTCAGGGAGACGACAGGAGCTCAGACCCTGGTCGCCCTCCCCTGCCCCTCCCAAGACGTCATCGGCTGCTGACTCGGATGCCCGTGCCCCTCTCTGCCTCCCAGGCTGCCGTCGCGTCGCAAAAGATCCGACTGCGCCTCTGCGAAGCTCTCCGCAAACCCCCCCGCGACCGCCCGCCATGTTCAAGAAGAAGCCGAATGTGCGCCCGCCAAATCTGCTGAGGCGCGCCTCTGCTCACCCGCCACCAGATCAAGCCGCTCTCCCCGATCAAAAACTCGGACCGCCGCAGGCTCGCCGACCAGATCATCGCAGACCTGGGCCTCGACCTACCGCCGGCCGCCCCCGATGCCAGCCCTGAAGACAAAGCCGCCGCCACCGCCGGCCTCACCAACCTCCGAAACTCGCTGCTCCCGGACAATTCCCTCTCGGCCAGGTTCACCACCACCTCCGGGCCCGACGCGAAGAAAGTTTCCGGCACCGTCTATGTCGGCGCCCACCCGGGCGAGGACCAGCGGATATTATGGATAAAGCTAGAGGGCAAGCTGTATCCGACCGTGTACACGCTATGGCGCAACCCGGGCATCGTGCCGCTGCTCCACACGCCCGGCTTTGTCGTCGAGAAGATCCAGGGCGGCGCCGATCTGATGACTCCGGGTCTGCAGAATGGCCCGCCCTTCCCGGCCAAGGCAAAGAAAGGAGCGGTTGTGGCGGTGGCTAGCCTGGAGTCGCCGACGGTGCCGGTGACTGTCGGCGTGTGCGAGATCGACGTCAGCGCGCTGCAGCAAGTGCAGGGCGCAAGAGGGCATGCTGTCAAGACGATGCATTGGGCTGGCGATGAGCTCTGGTCCTGGAGTGCTGCAGGCAAGCCGGGCGGGGCGCCTCCTGAGCATGTTGATGGATGGTATTCTGAAAATGCGGAGGTTGAGGCCGTGGCAGACCAATTACAGGGCGCAGACCTGAACGAGGGTGAAGATGGCGGCGTACCGCTGGGTTCCGAGGCACACCCGGAACCCGAGAGACCGGTAGAGGGTCTCGATGGCGAAGACGTTCCTCCGGAAGAGCAGTTGGCGCGTGAAGAGGACAAGGAGTTGACCACCAAGGGTATGCTGGGACCTCTCGCGGCTCTCGTGTTGACATCGGCTGACAGTACGCAGAAATCGATGAGGCCTTCAAGAAAGCTTTTATCTATGGCGTCCGTCACCACATGGAAGCCAACAAGAACGACGCGAACTTTGGCCTCTCCTTCCCGCTCTCGCAGTCCCTTGTCATGTCCAATCTCGTCCAGCCCTTCCTACCCGCCTTCACTCCTGCGCAAGCTGCATCTCTCCAAATCAAGAAGACATCCTTCAAGAACATCAAAAAGTTCATCAAATCCCTGGACAAGGCGCAAATCGTCAAGTCGAAGGACCGAGACGGCAACGAAGTCGTCATCCTCGACATTGACTTCAGCGACCAAGCCATCAAGGACTTCAAGCCCTACCGCCTGCCCAAGAAAGAAACCGCGAGCGGCAGCAGTCTCGGCCGCGGCGAGAAAGCAACCACCACCGCCGGCCCCAGCGGCAGTGGCGGCGACGACCTCTCCGTGGGGCAGAAGCTCAAAAAGGTCGAGCTCTTCCGGCCCAAAGAGAAGCTCGCCCCCCTCTTCTCCGCCGCCAGCGCCGACCCGCGCGGCCTCTACACCGCCGCCGAGCTCCGACCGCTCGTGACGGCGTACATCGAAGCGGAGAACCTCATCTCGCCGACCAACAAGCGCATGGTCACGCTGAACCCCATCCTCGCCAACGCCGTGTACGACGGCTCCGCGCGCGCCGACAAGGAGGTCCTGGCCAAGGGCGCCGTGCCGCGCGACGCGCTGGTCGACCGCGTGCTCGCGGCCTGCGCGCCCTTCTACGCCATCCTGCGCAACGACGAGCAGGTCGCCGCGGCGAAGCCCAAGGCCGGTGCCGCGCCCAAGGTCACCATCACGCTCGAGACGCGGTCGGGCAACAAGATGGTCACCAAGACGAGCGGCGTCGAGGCGTACTTTGTCAATCCGCAGGCGCTGGCGGACGAGCTGCGGAAGACGTGCGCGAGTAGCACGAGCGTCGAGAGGATGGTGGGGAGCAGCCCGAAGAATCCGGTCATGGAGGTTATGGTGCAGGGGCCGCAGAAGGATGCGGTGCTGAAGGCGCTGGAGAAGAGGGGTGTGCCAAAGGGGTGGGTCGAGGTGGTGGATAAGACGAAGAAAAAGAAGTGATGACGGGGGAAGAGTCTTGGATATGGTTGATGCTCTGGGAAGTCTGCATGACATCGGGTAGACAAAAGCGACGAGCATAAATCGACGAAGTGATGAACATGCCCAAATATTCTATGCAGCGTGAACGTCTTTATTCAGATGAGGTGAGGTCGCCTGTGCGTGCAATGCATTCTTGATTTTTGTGGACACTGCTGCGACACAGCTGGTGCCTTGTCTCTTCCTCCTTTCAGCTACTGAACATCATTACAATCAAATATCGTATGCGCCGTTCGTGACAAAAACGGGCCCGCACCAAACTTGAACCCGCCAATCGAAAGATGAGCACGAGACACGGTCTCCTTGCCAATCGAAAGTCAAAAGGAAACAGCAAGAGCGCAATTCGTAAAACCGTGATACCGAGAATCTCCCAGCTCTCCGCCCTGACCCTACCTGCCTGTCCAACATCTCTCCACGTGGGACCACCTCTTGTGCCAGCAGTCCAGTCTCCATCAAACCTCGTCCTTCCACAGCCGACCGCCGCCGCCGTCGTTTGTGCTGGTGCCATCGCCGTTGTCGATTTCTTCCTTTTGCGTCACCGCCGGCGGCGCACCAGCTTTCACCGCCCCAGCCCCACCAACACTTGCTGCCGCTGCTCCACTATTGCTGCGACTGCTGCTGCCCCTGCCCATCTCTTTCCCTTTTTGGCCACCGCGCCCGTCGCCACCACCGCTGCTTTCTTCGATGTTGTCTTGTTCGCTGGTGGGATTCGGCCATTGTTGTTCGCGGCCGCTGGTGGTGGTGAGGAGGTTCCGTTGCTCTGCTTCCTCTGGTGATTCATCCTCTTTCTCCATCGCGTCTTGGGTTTCGGCAGCAGTAGAGCTTCTGCTCGTTTGAGCAGGCGCGGTAGCGGAGGCGTCCAGCAGCAACGTCTCCTCGGGCATTGGCAGCAGCAGCAACGTTGGCGTGGAAGGCGGCAATAGGTGTAGCGGCGGCGGCGGCGGCGGTTGTGAGGTCGACGCAGGCAGGGTCACGGTGCGCGTGCTAATTACGCGACGGGTTGTTGTTCTTGTACTGGTTGCGCTTGTTGCGGCTGCAGCGGCTGCTCGTGCAGGGCCAGCAGGAGAGGCGACATCAGCAGCGTCAGGAAGAAGGACAGCAGTGCCAGCGGGACGATGATGCCGGAGCGGATCAGCGATTTGTCGTTGTTGGCGGTCTTGCCCTTGGTCGAGGAGGAGGACATGATTGCTGTAGGTTGGTGGGAAGGGAGGGCGGTCGCGAGAGGTGGTGAGCTTTGGGAGTGGGAGAGCGCGGGCAAGGCTGGGTAGTTGCAGGAGGAGTAGCGCGGAGACTAGTAGCGGAAGGATGTGTGGAGATGAAGAGCTAGCGACAGTAGAGGAAGCGTGGGAGCGAGGCTGCATTTGAAGGTGTTAAAAAGGATTTGTGGAGAATTACGAGCACGTAATGGGGGCGGTGGGCGGACTTTTCACGCTTCAGATTATGATATGCGGGATGCACGCCGGGATGGAGAGGGAGTGCCTGGAGAATTCAGGGGTACGTTCATGCTCGAATTGGCGTTGGGCAGGCTAAGTATATAGGCAGCCCAAGGCCGTATTTGCTGACGGCGGGTGTAACAGAATGGCGGGCTGGCACTGGAATGGGCGTTGAAACACGAAACGCGCAGGCGAACCGCGGGCTGAGACGGCGGCGGCCGGAATGCGCTGGAGGCATTGGCGCTTGTACAATTTGCGCGCAGATTGCCAATGATTGGGGTTGCGGTGGTGTGGAGAAGGGGCGGCGGCGCCCTTGCGTCTGGCGCCTGGGCAGCTGCGTCGGGGCGTGCCTGCCCGGCGCCTGAGTAGCTGCGTCCGGGCGGGCCTGCCCGGCGCCGCTCGGCAAATTGGGCCGAGCGGTGCGCCAATCAGCGCCGCCTTCCAGAACACGCCGAGTCGCGCCGATCTGCCGCCCCAGCTCCGGTGACGCCAGTGCGTTCCTGCGGCGCGCGCGACTTCGCTGCGACTGTAAACACACGTCGCCGTCCGAGCACACGTCACGCGCGCCTGCACCTGCGCGCCACCTCAACAACATGCTGTCCCTGCCGCTCATTGTCCCGCGCGACGTACGGCTTTCCCCGTCTCTCTCCCCCCGCCGCCGCTGCGCTAACGCAAGCACCCGTGGCAGGACCACTCCATATGGCACTACTCGTCGCCGCACCTGCGCCCCAACCCCCCCTCGCCGACCAATGCGCCCCCCGCAGCCCAGCCGCACGACAGCGTGGGCGGCGCCGCCCACCATCACCACCACCACCGGCGCAGCAACCAGGCCTCGCGCTCCTCCGCACTGGCCGCACTGCTGCACGACGAGAACACCATCGAGCAGCGCAAGCAGAATGTGCGCCGCTTCGGCGCCGGCTGGATCCGTCCGCCGGGCATCGCCAAGACGTACCAGGCTTCCATGGACGAGGCGGCTGAGCGAGAGGAGCAGGAGATGCTTGCGCGCCGCGAGGCCGCTATGATGGAGCTCGCCAATGCCCAGGAGCAGGAGGAGGAAGAGGCCCGGCGGAGGGAGATGATCGAGCGTGGCCTGGCTGAGGAGAGAGGCGAGGGCGAAGAGGGCGACGAGGGAGAGGGAGAGGGAGAGGGAGAGGTCGACCTCGATGCTGAAGTGCCTGATTTGGACGCCGATGTGCCAGAGGGTAGCTTGGGAGCGGGCAGCGACGAGGACGAAGACGAAGACGAAGAGGAAGAAGACGACGAGGACGAAGAAGATGAAGACGATGAAGACGAAGGCAGTGAGGAGGAAGAGGTGACGGGTGACGTGACGCACGATGTGACGTTCAACGAAGAGAGCATGTACGGGGATGCCAGCTTGCTTGGCGAAGAACATGACGAGGACGTGGAGAACGCACAACAGTGGGTCGAGCGGGAAGAGGCAGAAATGGCCGGAGACCTGCAGGACGAGCGGGATCTCGACGATGACATCCCCGAAGCCGGCAGCTACGAGCACACCGACACCGAGATCGAAGACGACGTGACAGAGGAGAACCTCCGCAATAGCGGTATGAGCACAGGTGAGATGAGCAGTAGGCGAAGATCAAACAGACGCGGAGGCTCCGGCAATGCCAATCCCGGCGGTTCGGGGCCCTTTGGCAATGGGTCAGGAGGAGCTCGCCAACTTCCGGGAGTACCAGCGTTCAACATCAACCGCAGGCCGCTGAGAGGCAGCTTTGCAAGCGATGGGCCAAGCTCGCTGCTCGGAGACGAGTCCTCCTTCCTCGAGAGCAGCCCAAATGCTGGGCGAGGTCTGGGACGAGGCGGTCCGTCATGGATGCAGCCACCTTCACGACCAGGCTGGCGCCGAGGGTAACGCCCCAAAGCTAGGTCATCTGACCCACCTACGGCCATCTGCTGTTTTAGCGAGGCGTTGGAGGCTCGTGTTCTTCCAGGTTATGAGCGTATGCAATTACAAAAGCTCGTCTACGAGCAACAAAATATTACACGAGCCACGCTATCTTTGCGTGCTCCAGTATTTCTAGTGATACGACAATATGCACCTCCAACGCCATGCTTTGCATAATATGACCACCGTACGGGCCACGTCCATGAGTCGCGTCTCCGTAAGCCACGCACATCCTTAGCTTTCGCCCTACCCGACCGACCAGTATTCAGCCCATCTCAAAACAGCCAGACGTACCAGAAGAGGAAAATGACGGCACCGAAGAAGGCCAACCAGACCTTCCAGCCGACACCGGTACGCTCCGCCATGCGCAGCATGCGGTTCATGGTGCCGCGCAGGCGCACGCGGGTGCTGTCGAACGAGTCGTTCATCTTCTCAGCGAACGCGGTCGAGTCGCGGATCTCATCTCCGATGGCCATGGTGATCTGCGCAACACCAGTATATCAATATCAGACCACTATTGACGCGGGTTGCCTTTGCAGCTGCGGCGCGCCCAGGGATGATGGCAGTGGCGGCGGGCTGTGTGTACTCACATCCTTCAGCATCTTGACCTTGGCGCTCATGCCCTCTAGCTGCTCGTCGTTCTGGCTCTCTAGCTCACTCAGCACGGCATCGCTGTATTGGCCGCGCGCATTCGGCGTGGCGCTGCGGAAGCCGGCCTGGCTCGGGGGGTTGGAGGCGCCCGGGTAGGCGGAGAAGGCGGGGCCAGCGCTGCTCGCGCCGGGGAAGCCGTAGCCTGCGCCCGACGAGGGCCGGCTTGTGGGGCGCGACGACGGCGAGGGCGAGGCTTTGCGCTGCTCGTAGGGAGAGAAGAGGGCGGAGCGGGCGTCGCGCTGGTGGAGATTGGAGTTGAATCTGGGCGGCGGTCAGCGCGCGAAGAGGGGGAAAGTGGAGCGGGTGGTGCGCGAGAGCGGCCGTGGGGATGCGCACCTTGAAGACATGGCGGAGGGGGTGGAGGCCGTCAAAGGAGTGGTGCGAGGCGTGTGTTGTTGAAGCGGCAACGATCTGTCCGGGGAAAGTTTGTGCGGCGGGCGGCGGCTGCCCAAAGCGCAGTGTGTACGGCGCGCGGCAGCAGGCAGAACCGCAGCGCGCGCCGGGCGCGGCGCGGACTGACGTGAATGGCAGGCCAAACAGGAAATGCGCGTTGCTGCGCGCGACCTGCCAACTCAAAATCTCCACAATTTTCCCACCACCGCAGCTGCGCCGCGAACCACCGCGCTGAGGCCCGAGAGAGCGCGCCTTCACGCCCTTCTCGAAGCATTAAGTATGCGTGCGCGTCTTCCCCAGCTGTCGTCCACCACGTCTTCATGAGCAGCATTTCGAGGCTGGGCCTGGGCCTCAGGCTGCAGCCCTCGTGCTTCGGCCCCGTCCCGCGCCGATGCATCTCGTCGACGCCCAAACAACGCGTCAAGTCGACCTTGGAGGCCGGCGAGAACAAGACCGGCCACATCAACGTGCAACCCCAGCACCAGGTCGTCCTATTCTTTGACCGTAAGTAGCAGTAGCCTCCCACAACGAGGTCTCCCCCAACAAAGGCTCCGCATCCGGACAGAGAAGCACCCGTGCCATGGCACCCATCAATATGCATGCTTCCCGTCCCACATGCACCCGCAAACGACGTCGGCGTCTCGAGAACCCGCTCGCGCTGACCGCCCGCAGACGTTTTCCCTCTCAAGTTGCAATGGCTCCTCCGTGTGCCCTTCCAGACCGAGAGACAGTTTCCCGCGCTGATGAAGCGGCTGAAGAGCCCAACCATCGCCGCTGCTGATCCTGTCGCCATCCTGCAAAAGTCTCAGCTCCTGGAAAAGGCTAAGATCAGCGTTGACGAGGTGCTGCCTCGTCTTAAGGAAGGTGGTGCTTTTGTCAAAGTCAGGCACGATCCATCCATTGACCCAAATAGCATTGAGTCCGAGGTCGTCGCCCATCTCAAGCAGGCTAAAATCAAGCCATGGTGGAATCCTTTCCAGCGGATGCATGCCAAGCTCGTGCGCGGTCGGCCGTGGGTTGAGGATTTGTATCGCCTGCCGAGTCCCCGTCTGAAGGTTGAGTTCCTTCCCGCGCAGTCCGGCGCCGAGGCTGCTGAACTGTCGCCGGAGCAACTCTACAGCATCTTCCGGCCGTACGGGAAGCTCAAGGACATTACTACCCAGCCCCCGGACTCGAAGATCATCCCCAAATTCGCATACCTCGACTTCACTCTGACTCGTCGGGCTATCATGGCAAAGAACTGTCTTCATGGCATCAAGGTTCCCGAAGCTGAAGGTGGTGGCAAGATCGGGACAGTGCTACGACTGACCTACGAACAGAAACACAAAACCCATTGGGCTTGGGATTGGATTATGAGCCATCCGAGGATCGTTATTCCCGCTCTCATTGCAATCCTCGGCACAATCACGGTCACTGTGTTTGACCCTATTCGTACATTTTTCATCAGGGCGCACATCAACCGGTCTTTCAGCCTCAAGGATAACAAGGTTTACAGATGGTTCAGATCTCAGGCTGGAGATATCCTGTCCTTCCGCCGAAAACACGAGGAAGAGGCCGGAATGGAGGCCATTTGGGACGATCGCAAGGACAACATCGAGCAACTGAAGGCGTGGCTGATGGAATCGGCCGACACTTTCATCATTGTCCAAGGACCTCGCGGCTCGGGCAAGAAGGAGCTCGTGATGGACCAGGCTCTGAAGCACCGGAAGCACAAGCTAATCATTGACTGCAAACCGATTCAAGAAGCTCGTAGCGACAGTGCCACGATCAATGCTGCAGCTGCTGAAGTTGGCTACCGCCCTGTTTTCTCGTGGATGAACAGTATCAGCGGATTGGTCGACCTCGCTGCTCAAGGTACTGCTGGCGTCAAGACAGGATTCTCGGAGACACTTGATGGGCAACTTGGCAAAATCTTCCACAACACGGGTACAGCACTGAAACAGATTGCTCTCGACCACCGGGAAAACGACGACAAGGATGCTACTCTCAGCGACGATGATTGGCTTGAGGCACATCCTGAGAGGCGGCCTGTCGTCATTGTTGACAACTTCCTTCACAAGAGCCAAGAAAATTCTTTGGTCTACGACAAGATTGCTGACTGGGCCGCTCGTTTGACGACCGCCAACATTGCCCACGTTATCTTCTTGACTCACGACGTCTCATTTTCAAAGTCGCTGAGCAAGGCTTTGCCGGACCGTGTCTTTAGGCTTATTTCGCTCAGTGACTGCTCGCCCGAAGTTGCCAAGCGCTTTGTCATCAGCCATCTGGACGCAGACGACTACGAAGACGCCAACGGCAAGGATCCAGAGCAGAAGAAACTCACCCCATCGCAACGCCGAGCGGATCTCGTCGAGCTAGACGACTGCATCAACGCTCTAGGCGGCCGCCTGACAGACCTGGAATTCCTGGCCCGCCGCATCAAGACCGGCGAAAGCCCCAAGAAAGCCGTCCAGCAAATCATCGAGCAGTCGGCATCCGAAATCCTTAAAATGTACCTCATCGGCCAGGACACATCTGAGCGCCAGTGGACGCCCGAACAAGCCTGGCTCCTGATCAAACAGCTCGCCACGCAAGACACGCTGCGCTACAATGGCATCCTGCTATCCGACTCCTTCAAGTCCGGCGGCGAGCGCGTCCTCGGCGCGCTCCAGCAGGCCGAGCTCATCACCATCATCTCCAGCAACGGTCGCCCCCACAGCATCCGTCCCGGCAAGCCCGTCTTCCAGTCAGCCTTCAAGATGCTGACCGAGGACCGCGTGCTCAAGGCGAAGCTGGACCTGGCGATCTTGACCGAGCAGACGAAGATCGAGACCCAGAGTATCGACAAGTACGAGGCGGAGCTCAAGTTGCTCGGCGCATTGCCGAAGCAGCCGTATGAGATTGCGCCGCGTATCAAGTGGTTGTTGGGGAAGGTGGCGACGAGCCAGGCGAAGGTGGAGGCGTACGAAAAGGAGAGTGCGGAGTTGAAGAAGGTGCTGCAGCAAGAGTATTAGGGTTAAAAGTCTGGACCAAAAAAAAAAGGAGGCTGATCGGATGGGGAACGGTTCGTGGAGGTGGGGAAACTCCTACACTACTAACATCACTCTACACTCACACGTCCTGCCACCGATCCTGGACCGGTGCGCTGATCAGACATATCAACACTCTTCCGACGCGAAGCATCGACCCACAAACCTACAACACTTCGACAGCTAAACAAGGATGGCTTCGCCTTCACCAATCGACTAGAGTTCCTACGTCCTTTTGGGCTCGAACTTTGACTCTCCGCGGACTCTCTGTTCGTTTTCTCTTGTTTGCGGGTAGATCGAGACCGAGGATTGAGTTAGTTCGCCGTCGAGGCGTGGGTTGACTCGTTGACTGGCTTGGGGGAGGCTTCTCTTGCTTGGCTTAGTGGGGGCGAGGAATAGAGTGGAGTACTTCGCTGTCTGTATGTATGTAAAACCACACGGTAATCCTATGTAAGAAGTGCAAGCACCCAACGCGTCATGTTCGTATGGAGTTTAAGCAGGCTTGAATTGTCAAGGGTGCACTGTACAACTACTTTGACACGTCTTGCACTAACCAAGATGGGTATAGTTTCCTTGACGCAGCACCCCACCTCTTCCATCCCACCTCACCCGTCTTTCTCTGCGGAGCAGCTTCACCTTTGTCCACCGTTGTACACGACTGTCTATCAGCGGGAGGTGCTTTGTTGCAGGCATTATTGAATAACAAGATCCTCGGCACCCCCACACGAATCTCGAACGCAAGCATCCAATAGATTCATCGAGGCTATGGCGTGTGGGCTGTGCCATGACCTCAAAGGCCCCTCTCCTCCTTCCATGGTCTTCAAGCAGTTCGTGAAAACGAATCTCAAAAGTCTCAATGCCTCAGCTGCCGGGAATTGCGCACTTTGCGAACTTTTCCACAAAGCCATCTCGTCGCAGTCTATCCGAGAAAGCGGTCTGGCAGAAGGAGATATCGAGGTGGCCATTGTCAAATTCTATACGGACGAGCTTGTTCTGTTTGCGTTCTGGGGAGGGAGGAGCGAAAACGATCCACAGTACACGATATCCCTGTATACTGACACAGGTTTGGCGCCTATTCATAATACTATTCTTATCCGAGATCGGTCCGGCACAGCCTTTAGAAGTGCGGTCTGATATACTCTGCTGACTCCTTGAAGAAAAAAACACAGATCCGACGAACGGCATCTTTGGCGTCAAACGCCACATCATTCAGGACCCTAGCAACGATGATGCTCTTGCTCTCATAAAGCAATGGCTCCGAGCATGCACAACCACCCCAGAACATGAGCATTGTCTCCGGTCAGATTACGCAGCTCAACTGCCCTCACGCGTGATTGACGTTGGGCCTTCTGACGGCTCAAAAGCACCACGGCTCATCGAGACCAACGGCATGCCAGGCATCTACGCTGCCCTCAGCCACTGCTGGGGAAAGAAGCAGATCATCACAACCACCAGAAGCACCCTGCGGGATCGGATGTCCAAGATAGAGTGGTCAGACCTCTCGAAGACCTTTCAAGATGCTATCTCCATGACACGAAAGCTCCAGCTGCGGTACATCTGGATCGATTCACTTTGCATCATTCAAGACGACATGGAAGACTGGGAAGTGAATTCAGCAAAAATGGGTAGCATCTACGAGAACGCATATGTAACCCTCGCAGCCACGGCAGCCTCCGCGGGCGATCAGGGTTTCTACGTACAGCGACAACCGCCTCAGAAGCTTCAGCTACGAGGAAGCTCTCAGCCCATTTTCGTCCAGCCTCAGCCCTCGCACAACAGCTTCACTCGGAGGAGGCAAGCAGACCCGCATGAACTTCCTCTGCTTTCTCGAGGATGGGTCTATCAGGAACGGATCCTGTCTACTCGGATCGTGCATTTCGGAAACCGCGAGCTCGTCTTCGAATGCAAGACTTGCTACATTTGCGAATGCGGAGGCATCGAAAGGTACACCGGCCCGTGGACGCACAACTCGAGTTTCAAGCAAAGCTTCGGAACAGCTTTGGATGGCCGGCTCACCGATGACCCTCTCCTCTGGACTCTTGTGTGGGAAGACATGATCAGGGAGTACACCGCCTGCGCTCTCACATTCGAGCAAGACAGACTTCCGGCACTGTCAGCAACAGCCAGATGCCTGCAGCCCAAGATGGGGACGTATCTTGCCGGCCTGTGGTCGTCGAACTTGCCGGATTCGTTGTTCTGGCGGGCCAATGCGTACGAGTTTGAGAATCCAGCCGGTCCGATGCTCACTCCGGAAGATACCTGGAAGCCTGCCAGGAGATCGAACGCTAGCCACAGGCCGCCATCCTGGTCCTGGGCTTCGGTGGATGGAGCTGTAATCGAGCTATTTCATCACCTAGGTAGCTCCCAGATCCGTATTCTTGAAACACACACGAAGCCGTTGCTCCGGGACCCGTACGGATCTGTTGCGGAAGGGCACATCAAGCTTTCTGGTCCTCTTCTATCTGTTGATTGCAAAGTCGAACGCTCTGGGTTAGGCAACAATGCAAGCTATGCGTACTGCCAGCTCGAGAAGGGTGGATTGAGCGTAAGATTCGACCCGGACGTGGAACTACTTGGTAAAGAGGGGATTGAAAACGCTGTCACGGGACTTTATTGCTTGATAGGCGGCGGGGACGACACTGTGGGGTGCAAGGTATTGATTTTGAAGCGGAAAGCCCGTGATGTTGATTTGTTCGAAAGAGTGGGCGTCATTTGGAGTGCACCCTGGGGATGGGCGTCCATGGCGGAAGAGAAAAGGATTGTTCTAGTCTAATTAGGACTGGGAGGATCATTTTTACGCTGAAGGATAGATCGAATTGAGAGGTAGTAAAATCTTCGTGCTAACCGACGGCTCGCCATTCAGTTGGTCTGCCGAGAATGAGGCATCCTATAAGAAGGTTCTGCCTTGCCTTTTCCCCGGGGGATCTCAAATAGAAGAATGAACGTGGCTCGTCCCTTGACTGCTCGGCTGTCCACCTGCGTTGGTTCTCAGCCCAACCTCCAGCTTTGCCCTCAACCCATCCTTCCCAAAGCTTCCTTCACAATGTCATCCACATGTCCGCCCAGAGCACCCGACTCCACCAAGCTCTGAAGCCTCGACCTCCAGAAGCCCCACCTCTCCAGCGTAAACCCCGCAGTGCCGCCCACCCACAAGTCCGTTTCAGCGGGCAAGTACCGAGCCCCGCGCTCGGCTTCGTCGCCGCCATCTTTCAGCGCAGGAGCCGCGTGCAAGATCCACTGCGCCGCAGCTTCGACGTCCAGCCGCAACAGCGCGCGCCGTTCGTCGTCGCTCCGGGTCCTCTGACTCCCGCCGTCGTAGCTCTCCGGCGCAGTCTCGAGCGCCCTCTTCAAATCCGACCACGCCAGAGCCTTTGTACTCGCCGCGGGCCTGAACGGAGAGGACAGCAGCTTGGCCGAGAAAGCATGAAAGTGAACATACCGTTCACCGGGCCCGGGGACATTCTCGTCGCCGGGCGGAGGCTGCTTCTTCTCGTAAAAACCCTCTCGTTGGGCCCAGAGCGTACCAAGGCGGTCGCGCCAGTCGGAGGGGAACTCCTTCACCCAAGCCGCGAGTCCCGGGTCTTTGGTTGTTTCATTGTCGTGCCTTGCTTGGAGGGCGAGGACCAGGTCGATGGTCGATGCGTGGAACTGGGGCAGCTCCGCCGCGGCGTCGAAGACGAGGTTCCAGAGGCGCCAGGCCGTGTCGTCGTGCCGAGCAAGGTTGCTGGACACGATGCGCTCGGCGGCTGCGTCGGACGAGATGGTGCCGGCGAAGAGCTGGTGCAGGGGCTCGGTGTGAGCGGCCAGCGCACCGTAGTCGACGGCGGTCTTGGAGTGGAACCAGGCCTCGGACATGGTGTGGGAGAGTGAACGAGAGGGTTGTCACCAGGAATGTGGCTCTTAGGTTGCAAACTGAAGGCTGAACAAAGAGTGTGTCATCGCTGCTTCTGCGGCAGGCAGCACTCCACTCGTTAAGAGTGGGCAGTGCATGTGACATCATTCCTGTGCCAAGCCTGTGAAGCTCGCTGCTGAAGACGTCTTACATGAGAGTGGTACGAGAAGCAGCATCTTGGACTCCAGTGGGAAATGTCTGCATCCTTCTTGTAAGGCCAGCGACCAACACGTGGGGTCCAGTCAGCTTGGACGCTTGCTACTGTGGGTCTCGAGCTGGACATGATCTGTGCACTATCGCAAGGGTGCAGACCGATGGGTTCTCTATGGGGTAAATGCCATTGATAATCATGTCGTTCGTTGCCTATTGTGAAGGCAACTGATTCAATGTAAGCACAGCGACTCCCAAAAGCCACAGTCAGCCCCCACAATCAACCCCAAATCGGCACTTAACGGCACAGCAGAGGCTCCTATTTTGAGTTCCGTAACCTCAGCTTTCTGACCAAGCCGTCCAGTGCCCACTCCGGTCCCGGTGCGGCTGTGGCGCTGCTGAATGCGAAGGAGCCGCATCCTTTCCGCAATACTCCACTGCAGAGGCACCTGACCCGAGCTTCGCTCTTGTACCATTCGAGAAAACGGCCTCACATCTGCCACAATGCCTTTCATAGAAACTATGATGACATCCTGGAGGGCCTCTCCTACTCTTTAGGAACGATCAGGCTGTGTTCGAGGATCCACCTCTGCTCGTGTTGTGCTCCGCCAATATTCGTCAACAATCCCTTGATGTATTTTCAGAGGTAATGGTGCGGCACAGCATTCTAGGTACCATAATCACCGTAATGGGTGACTTGGCGATAGATCATAGAGGTTGAGGCAGAGATATAAAGAGAGTCGAGGCAGGAGACCAAAGCCATTCAATACAGCAGTTCATTCAGCAACGCACATTCAGACTCTCAGTCCTACAGATTTCCATTCCATTGTTTGCCATCTTATCGTCACCCTACCCCAACGCCATCATGAAGCTCTTCCTTTTTGCCGCTTCCCTGCTTGCCACCAGTGCTATCGCCGCCCCGGCCAATCGAACCATCTTCAAGCGTGCCATCTCCAACCTCCCTACCGCTTTGGTGGACTGCGGTAAGAAGCAGGCTTTCCTCTATGATACTCTAGGAACGAACTTTCACTGACAATTTCCATTACCAGATGGTGAGAAATTCAACGACTGGACAATTGAAGACGCCGCTCAGCGTGGTGTTGACAACACCCGCGGGCCAGACGGTCCCCAGCCAGGTGAGATCGAACGATTCCAAAGGCTCATAACCAGCAGCGACGCTCACACATTCAGGCGGCTACCCCCACACTTTCAACAATAACGAGGGCTTCAGCTTCCCCAACTGCGGCAGCGACGGTGGCGATTTGGTCGAGTTCCCTGTTCTTGCGAGCGGTAACATCTACGGTGGCGGTAAGCCTGGTCCGTACAGAGTCATCTACCAGGAGACTGGAACCGGTAACGGACGCTACTGTGGCCTTCTCTACCATCCTGTAAGTTGCAGCCCACAGACTCCTTCAGTGTAGTGATATGTTTACTGACTTTGTCTCTCCGCGTCATCCAGAACGAAGATGAATCCGACTTTGAACAATGTTCTTAGAGTGGATGTTGGGACAATGAGTATCGATGTTATGAAAGCGCCATGTTCAAGCGGTAGCGCCGTCAGCTTCAACGGAAATACTCATTAGAGAGAATCGGAGTACAATCATTTCCCCTCATTCATGAAGCATCGCGCACCGTGAGAACACCTTCTACCAGACGACCTAGAAAGTTCGAGAATAACCATTACACCTTCTCCGCCACCCCCAAATCCGCCCAAACCCCCCATTCTGCCCTCATCCCACCATCCCAAACTCACCTGTCATTTCAAAGGTGGCGAAAGGCTGTGAAATCTCAAAGTTCAAACTTGACCGGTTGCCGTGTCATGTTTTTCGTTCAACATACTACACAGTCTCTAGGCAGAAGCAATCCCGCTAGTTGCCTGGTATGTATAAGCTTCCATATGGTTCCATTGCCTCATGCCAGTCTTTCTTTGCGCTCAGCCTGGCGGTGCTACATGCTGTGAGGCTGAGCGCTTGTCCCTGCTGTGATCACAACGATTTGAGGTGAAACTCTCATGTACCACACTCAAATTTGCGTAGATCTGGAAGGTGGGATAAGGTTGAGGTAGGGGCGATAGTACCACGCAGCATGTGATACAGTAAAGGGGGCTGTTCCGGCCACCGCTTGTAACCAATGGAGTCGCAGCGTCAACAGCACTTGATATGATTCCAATGAGGTAAAGCTGTGAACTAACTCGGTAATCTCCCGTTCTAGAAAAGATCAAGCTACTTTAGCTACCTTATGTCTTTTTCGATTCTTTTATTGAAAAAGTTTAGAGCTGGATAAACCCTTCGAGAAACCTACTTTACCAGTAGTTGAGGACGCTATATATAACAGGTACTTACGTCTGCCTCTATAAGTATGAATTTAAGAAGCTTGGAAGATAAGGCCTGGTCTATGATCGGGTCAAGAATTGGGGGCTGAATGCAAGAACCTTGATCGTGTACCAAGCTGCAGGAATACGTCATCGATCAACGCTACTTCAGTCTCTGTTCAACGTAAGATCATCGGCAACTTCAACATTAAACTGATTGAAGAAGCCAGAATTACTACATTTCCGAAGCTGGAACGATACCACAATATCCTATGGATCACACAAAGATGCATCAACAAAGGCTCTGCGACGCCTGCACACTTCTCGTGGAAAAGGTGTTCGAGTACGTCCGTGAAGGGCCCGAAGAGTCGCAACCAGATGCACTGAGGCTGTCACATCTTCCAAGCATTCAGCATTTGAGGCGGGACTGCCAGTTGTGCGAGATGGTTTTCAGGGTTTTCATGACGCAGAATGAGATTATGAGAGGGACTTACAAGCCTCCGGATGGCACCATTACCGATGGCATCTGTGTTATGACATTGTCAAACCCTCAAAATCCCGAAGAATTTGTCAACTCGGAAGAACTGACCGTCGATGTTGAGAGATACAAGTTGAAGAATGACCCAGAAGGGGAAAGAGCGTGGGATGACTTGCTACCTTCTTGGGGCTGCCGACCTGCTCCTGGTTGCCTTACTGGAATCAGCTTTTATTACCTCAACAGATTCACATGCCTTCTAGTGGACGCATCACCCGGTAAGCGCTATATGGCAGAATGAATGCGGAGCAAGCTGATAGGGTAATGGCAGATAGTCCTGCTGTGCAATCTGGCGAGGTCGTTCATCGACAACGGCTCTCAAGCTCAGCTTCTCCTGAGGCCTTCCACCAGCTGTGTGCTTGGCTCAAGACATGCAATACAACCCATGAAGAGTGTAGGGCGGAGTATGACGCCCCTTCCCCATTGCCCACACGTGTCATTGACGTGGGAGATGCAAATACGAATCCGCATCTCGTTGAAAGCCGTGGGGCAAGCGGACACTACACCACACTCAGTCATTGCTGGGGTCCACCAGAGAAACGCCCCTTTTGCACCAGCACCACGACTATTTCGGAAAATCTGCGAGAAATACCTTTGGACAAGCTCCCCAGAACCTTTCAGGATGCGGTGCTGGTAACTCGCATGATTGGGGTCCAGTACCTTTGGATAGACTCCATCTGCATCATCCAAGACGACCGCACGGATTGGGAACGCGAATCAGCCGTTATGTATTCAGTGTACCAGAACTGTTACCTCAATATAGCCGCTCTGGCTGCCAAGGACTCCACTGATGGCTGCTTTTTCGAAAGGCCTTGTGAGAAATCCATCACCCTTGATTACACGGCAAGAAACGGAGAGAGACAAGGTACATTCTCCATCATCGAACCGCCTCCCTCGAGGAAATGCCTAGACGGCCCGCTCTTTCGTCGTGGATGGGTGTTGCAAGAGGGGTGAGCGAGTCCTTCCATTGCTTTAAGCATGGCCGACAAAGTGCTTACTTGGACAGGCTGCTCTCGCGGCGCACTATTTACTATGCCCAAGACAGAATTGTTTGGAATTGTAATTTCATGGAGCATCGGACCGTGTGCGAATATGGCTGGGATGTTCCATGTTGGCCGAATAGGGGAGACTGGTGAGTCCGCCCAGTTGTGTAGAAGACAGGCTTATGGTGTTCACTGCTGCATGCGTCGAAACGGGGCGCTCACGACTCGTCACATATACAGAAACTCAGAAAGACCATCATTGACAACTGATAGGGAATCTGCCGTGAGCGAGTACACACAGCGCGAAATAACCTACGAGAGCGACCGTTTCTGGGCAATCCAATCCCTTGCCGACGCGTTCGCGGCTCAAGACTCCACCGAACAACACTTTGGAATTCTCTCCGCCAATCTCCCCTCCGCACTCCTCTGGTGCCGCAGCGGCATCACAGCCCTACGCCGCCCCACCTCGCTGGCCGCCACCTTCCCATCATGGTCATGGGTCTCTACTATGGGTGAGATCGCCTTCTGTGTCGACAGCGATTCCAGAGAGGATTGTAAGTCTCTTTGCAAGTGCCAGTTCATCCTCCATAACGAGGATGATGGAGAGCCTGTTGTAAACGAGGCAGGAGAACATAACCGACAACGACAGCAGAATCACCGTCAACTACTTCAACAGCATAACTCTTTGGCGGTGTTGTCCATTCGAGGACCCCACTGCGGTACCTGGATCCTTGGGGCCCCGCAACAATCAGCCCGGAAAGGCGTTCTTCGACCGTTCGACACAAGAGAGCTTTTGAAAGGAGTCAAGGTACCAGACTCCATGGCAGGATGGTATATCAACCAGTTGGGTAGTGCCGTCTGGCCCATATATGAGAATCACAGGACCGTAGGCTGGGCTGTGTGTGACCAAGATGAGGATGAGACTAGGCTTGCGTCTGTAATCTTTGTTCATGTGTGCGCAGACATCGAGGGGCCTGGGCTGTGGGTTCTGCTGCTAAGAGAATCCGTGGACAGGCGGGGTGAATGGAGGCGTGTTGGAGTTGGTGCAGTTGACGGGCAGCTGATTTCCTGCGATGTTTCCAATTTCGTGGAGAGGGAATTCATGGTTACTTAACACTGCATAGACTTGCAGTCCTATAGATGGATTAGGAGACCGTCTTGGTTCGACAGTTATCAATGTTTCACTGCAAAGCTCATCGACCATCTCGCCATCCATAATCCCACCATCTTACAAAACCCCGCCCAAGGACGGACAGCGAATGGGACCGGTGCGCCAAACCATATAGTGACACGGCCTTCTTTCTTCACTGCTGGCATTCCCAGGCCCCCGAGCCCGTTACTTGTTGTGAAGAAACTACGCCCCGGAAGATGATTGCGCAAATTCCATTCATAGTCGTGAACGAATTAATCCACTCCTCCTTGTCCTCTTGAAATGTAATCCGACGGCACGTCCGACATTCCTCGGAGAGCTTCGTACACGTACTCGTGTGATGCAAACACGGTACTAGTGCCCCCGTTGTTCTCATTATAGACCAGCGTACGCCAAAGAGGTTCCTCAAGCTGAGCTGAGTCGGGTAAGTAAGCGAGCGTGGCGGTTGGCGCGTGTGATGCCATCGTCAATAGATGAGGACTCTGGCAATCGTGGCAATGGTTAGGAATACGAGAGCGAATGGACAGGTTTGGAAGCAGACAGAAAAGACTTCCATAAAATCCTGTCCGGGATCAACGAAGCAACTTTTATTCCAACGCTTGCTACTTAGTCATACCTCAGGGTCGACAAAGCCATCCCACCCCCCTGAGTTCAACCATACACCTTACCGGTCTTCTTGCTCCTGAAAGCATTCCTCTTCGACTTCGTCACCCGCGCCTCCTTACCACCGAGGACCGGCTTCCTCCAGCTAACGCCCCTCTTGGCCAACGCGCCACCCTGGTTCAAGCTATCAAAGCTGGTCGCATACGTAGCGACAGCGTGCGCAATAGCCTGTGTGTTGACGACGAACGCCGTCATGTTCAGGTTATCCAGCGTATCGCCCGCACCGTGGTAGTTAACATCGTACGCGACACCCGCCTCACCGCCAAACATGTCCGCCTCCTCTTCGGTCTTGATGCCCTCGGCACCCGTGAAGATACCACCGCACGCAACCCCCGCATCCAAGAACGGACCGTAGTCGGAGCGGCCGTCGAATGCAGTCGCCGTGTAGTTCAGCCCCTTGCTGACGTAGAAGTCCTGGAACAGCTTCTCGGCCTCGGCAGAGCCGGCAGGACCGCTGATGTTGAAGCTCGAACCATCGCCGTCGTAGATGGCGTAGTAGTAGTTTGGCGAGGCGATCATGTCAAAGTCGAGCATGATGCGCAGCTTGGCCAGTTCGGATTCCGGGAGGTTCTCGACGTAGTAGGTGGAGCCGAGGAGGCCCTCTTCCTCGCCGCTCCACCACGCGAAGCGGACCGAGTTGGTGGTCGTGAAGTTGGAGAGCTGGATCGCGACTTCGAGGATGCCGGTCGTGCCGCTGCCGTCGTCGTTGATTCCCGGGCCGGCGGCGACGGAGTCGCTGTGGCCGCTGAGGATGAGGGTGTTGTTTTGGTCGCCGCCCTTGGTCTGCGCAAGGACGTTGTACCTGGGAGTTCGGGTTAGCTTTCCAAATTTGGGAGTCTGATCAAGGAAAGCTCACGTAGTAGCATTAGTGATGACGGTGTTGACGTAGAGGTCAGCAACCGGAGACTCGCCAGCCTCGATGGACTCGACCAAAGAAGTGCCGAGAGCCAAGGAAATACCAACAGTTGGCACATATGGACCCTCTTCGCGAGGAGTGCCTAGAGTGCCGCTCAAGTTGCCATCGATGTTGTTGTGGATGACGGCTCCGACAGCTCCAGCGAGGCCGGCGTAGACGGACTTCAAGCCGAATTCGCAAGTACCACGGGAGATCAGGGCAATGTTGCCCTCAACCCCGGCGGGGTAGTCGGACTTACAAGACGTTAGTCTGCCTGTTGAACGATTGCTTTTTTCTCGCTTCGCAGAAAGACGTACCTGATCGCAGCCAAAGTTGTTAACAGGCACCAAGGGGGCCGTGACATTGCCACTGGCCGAGTACTCCATCAACGAGGCCTCATCGATCGCTTCGCCATCGATGGAGAGAGAAGCTTCGCCGCTGGCCTGGACCACGGATGACCAGGGCTGGAGGGTCACGTCATAGTAATCCAGAGCCGTCAGGGTGTTGTAGAGGTAGGTCACAGTGTCATTGTGAGCCTGACCACCCATGATACGGTTGCGCTCGGTGTAGGAGTATGCAAAATTCTGGAGCTGCGTCTCGTGCTCGTAGAGAGCATCGCCAGAGATGGTGGCCTGGAGCTCTTCCTGTACACATGGTGTTAGACACCAACAAACCGCCACTGGCATTGGCAGAAGTACGCACCGAGCTGACAGCCGGGCGCCAAACAGTGAAAGGCTTGGGATCCGGCTTCCAGACGTATGGGTTAGGAGCAGCAGCAGCGACGGCCGTCAGCATGCTAACCGCGGTAGCAGATTGAAAGGACCGCATCTTGAAAAGAGCGAGGAGCCAGGAGCAGGAAGGGGGAGGGAACGACTGCGGCCGTGAAGCAGGCGAACGGGGCAGCAAGCTTCCTATTTATATAAAGAGCCCGACAGCCGCCCAGAGCCACGGCCCGTGTTCCCCTGGCTAGAACATATCGAGGGACAGATCCCAGCGGCATCTCGGCGGCACAGGATAGATTGATGCGGCCACCCAGACCGGGGATGTGGACGGCGCAACATTGCCCATGCAAGTCACATTTGGCGGAAGAGAATGGAGCTGGGGCCGGGGAGACGCGCAGCGCGGGGCTTGAGTTCGACCGGGAAGGAGAGAAGGCGGGACTCGCATAACGAGGCCAACGGCGGTGCCAAGAGACACATCGGCGCAGGATGTAATGTTTGGCGGGCGATAGGATGGAGGGACGGTGGAGAAACGGAAGGGCCAAGAAAAGGCCAAGAGGGAGAAGATAAAGCGCAGCTTGGCAGTGGAACAGGACTTATCAGCGACCTGCCGTTTGTGATGGCGGTGTGGGAGCGAGTAAGGCGAGAAGCGGGAGAGAAAGCAGTCTCAAGCACGGAGGAGCTTCCGTGACGATGACGATGACGATGCTTTTGATAGACTCTAAAGGAAGCAGAAAAGCCTAGCATGCAGCTAGAAGAATGCTCTGCACAGCGGCCGGATAGGGTGTTTGCTCACGACGGCGGGCCTGGGGCTGTCCGTGGGGTCGAGAGCAGGGGCCAGCCGGGTTCGATTATTGATACGGATGGCGACAGAGCTCGCCTGACGGAATACGGGCGAGGCCAGAGCCGGAGAGCAATGCGTAGCAGACGGATGTGCCGACAGGTTGGCGGCGGGTTGCAGGGGAGGCGCCGCTTGCAGACGCGCGCCGGGGCAGTCGCGGCGAAGCTTGAGAGCGGCACGCAGCTCTTCGCACCTCTTGGACAAAACGCTTGGCTCGACCGCCCAACAATTAATTCTTCGCTGTTTCCGCTAGGCCGCCGCGGCGCGCAGTCTGGAGGATCGGCGGCGCATCGGGCCTCGGCACCCGCGACGTCACCCACGTCGCGCTCCCAACCCACGACCGCAATGCCTGCGCCGAGCACGTAACACTGCCTCCGCTGCCTTGTTCCCGGCGGTGATCCCTCGCTGCTGCTATTATCAGCCCGCCGCCCGCCATGTCAGCCTCCACGAAGCTGCCCGTCATCGCTGGCATCGCTGGAGCTGGCGCGTCGCTCGCAGCCATGGCCTCCTCCACAACCATTCGCGCCTACCTCTCCCGCATCCTGGGCCTCAGCGCCCCGGGCGGCGCGTGGAGGCTGATCGCGCTGCTCCTGGCCATCATCAACTTCAAGAACATACCCTTCATGTGGCACGTAAGTCCTGACACCTCTCCCACCCCCACCCATTCAGCTCAACACTCACCATTCACCACCAGATCCGCGTATTCCGCGGCCTCATCTACCACCTCTACCTCCAACCCACGCCCCTCCCCGCGCGCGCCCTCTTCCAACCCCTCATCACCTCGACCCGCACCCCCCTCACCGAATGCGACTACAACCTCCACAAATCCAACAGCACCTACTTCAGCGACCTCGACATCTCGCGCACCCACCTGATCAGCGCCCTCCTCCGCAAGGGCATCCGCCAGCTCTCCGCCTCCAAGCACGACGCCGAGCGCGCCCCGGGCACCGAGCAGGTCGCCGGCGCCTTCGCCATCGCCCTCGGCGGCATCACCTGCCACTTCCGCCGCGAGATCAAGCCGTACCAGCGCTTTGAGATCTGGACGCGCCTGCTGTGCTGGGACCGCAAGTGGCTGTACCTGGTGTCGCATATGGTGCGGCCGGGGGCGGCGAGGCCGGCGTCGTTCACGCTGCAGCCGTGGCGGAAGGGGACGACGGGGCGGGCTGCGAAGAAGAGCGTCGAGGAGATGGCGGCGGAGGAGGCGGACGAGCTGAGGGCGAAGCTGAAGGGCGCTGTGTTTGCGACGAGTATTGCGAAATACGTGGTTAAGAAGGGTCGCTGGACTGTGCCGCCGGAGCGCGTGCTTATGAACTCGGGGTTGCTGCCGCCGAAGCCTGAGGGCGTTGATGCGGCTGAGGAGGAGGGTGGTGCTGAGGAGAAGAAGGCAACGAATGGCGCCGCCACGGGCCTGGATGATGTGGATGGGTCGTATGTCCTGCCCGCCGTGGCTGGCGAGGGCGAGTTGACGTGGGACAAGATCGAGGCCGAGAGGCTACGGGGGTTGAAGCTGGCCGAGCTGTTTGCAGGCCTGGACGGGCTGCATGACGAGTTCAATGGTGGGTTTGACGGTGCGCTTGGAGAGTACTCCGACATGATAACGCCGTTCTGGTGAGCTTCCATGGCCTGGGTCAAGCGCCGATATATCTTTTGCTCCTCCCATCTTGCTTTCCTGGGGAAAGCCGTTTTTAGACATGATACCTCAACATAGATCTCCGTACAGTATACCACTTGGATATTGACGGCGGCTGAATGAAACTTTTCAACTTGCAAAACTCCTGGAGAAACCAAATTACCGTTAGGCTTAAACAAACCCACCTCGCACTCCACAAGCAAAAACCGAAACTAGCAATTTAAACGATATCCTTCATCTACCATAACGCTAATGAACAGGCCCAAAAAGCAAAGACCCCTATGAGTCGCTAATCTCAGAGAAACGAAAAAGACCTCCCGGCGCCAGGAGGGAGATATGAAAACGCCGAAACCATCGTTCTATCCGGGAAGAAACGACGGTTCAGGGTATAATCCCACCATTCGCTACCCAATGAACCGCGCGAAAAGCAATGGGATAAGCAATGCAATACCCGAAATCCCCTCCTTTCCCTTCCTGATGGATTCATGCCAAAGCTGATCCACTTCCAAATTCCTCCTTTCCTTACCTGACCATTTACCCAAGCGCGCCGTGGTAGCATCCATTCATCGTAGATGCCGTAATCATGAAGCCTGTCTCAGTAAAACGCCGAGACGAAAGAAGAAGGGACGGAAAGAATATGATAATGAGTGACAAGAAAGGAGTAGAAGAAGAAGAAGAATGGACACGAACTCCGCGTGCTGTTTGCAATCTATATCAGCATAGCCAGAGAGCAAAGTGAACTATGTCCGAGAAGTCGCTGCCGTCGCTAATGCCGAAATGCCGAAAGTCACAGATCCTGGAGAGAGACCCTCTACGTCCACCTCCTTTGGTCCTCACCGAACAGCTCGCCAGCCTCGGGGCAATACCTGCTCTGTCCTGTGCCCTGACTGCCGACCTCACTGCCCCAGCACACAATCAAAGCGTCCAGGATGAATCCGAGCACGCCTTCCATGGCACCAAGGACGCCCCAGCCGATGGCCGCCGCGAGCATACCAACAACGTACGCGTACAAGCTGCCCTTGTAGCCGGCGCCGGCAATCTCGAGTGCGCGGGCTGTGCTGACCCAGCCGCCGAAGCCGAGCGCCAGGGACATGACGAAACGTGTTGCGTGCAGCAGCAGCTTCGCGAGGCGGTAGGGAACCAGCTCATGGCCTGAAGGCGACGAGAAAGAACGCGGCGTCAGCGTCGTTGTAGGCGTCGAATGCGAGACGAAAGACAGCTGGCGGAGTCCGTGAGCTGCACGACGGAGATCCATGGAGTGGATGGAGGCGTAGGTTAGAGTGAGCGGGTTTGTGAGCATGACAGCCGAGGTAGGGATGAGCTGGTAAACGCATAGGCTTACGAAAGCCCCGAAGCGGCGTGGAAGGATCATGAGAGGCAGGCGTAGCGCGAGCGCGAGGAACGTCGAAAGGCTGATAGTGCCGAACATGGTACCGACTGCATGCCAGAAGGAAGCCTGGGCAACTTGTCGACTAGTAGGCTTGGGCACTGCAGAGCGGTGGAAGTACCATTGGCTGACCGTAGCAGAGGTCAAGGACCGCTGGATCCCCGAGATAATTCCCAGAGTCCAAAGATAGAACAGGATATAGAAGACGCCGAGCCACCAGGTGCTGAAGTCGATGACCCAGAGAGTGATCTTGCCATCCCGCCTCTTCACATGCCCCTCAAGGAAGAGGCGCGTGAAAATGCCAATCCAAGTCCACGTCCAGGTGACGATTGCGGCAAGAACGGAAATACCCACAAGGAGCAGAGCCGGACAAGCTGCGAGGACGCGACTGGCGAGCTCGAGGATTCGGGATGCCTTATCGATTGACCTCCGTCCCTGGTAAACCATGTAAACCCACAGGACGGCGCAGATGCCCGGTACAAGGCTAAGCCAACGCATGACCCTATCTTGAACGCTTGTCCCATGCCAGAAGCCTTTGTAGCTTGAAATGAATGGGTAAAGCCAGAATGATATCAGGATGATGGGCACACCCAGAGTGATTAGCCGCACAATCGGTCGGACGAAATAGGCTAGACATGCTAGCCAGAGACCGGCGACAACCATCGACACTAGCGTATAGACTGAGAGGAGGTGGAAAGATGAGTGCAGCGTCGTGTAGATGGTGTCGCCAAGCGGGTGTTTCTTGTCCGGGGCCGAGGTGTGGACCCATACTAGGAACGCCGTCCCTACGTAGGCTGCGGCGGCGATAAGGAACATATATGACCAAAAGCTGTCATACCTCTCTTCTTGCTCCTCAGGGACGACAGTAAGCACCGTCTCCCGATCTGGACTGACTGGGCGTGGATTCTGCAGGAGAGCCTCTTCGTCCGTTTCTAGGGGGATTGGCAGAGTGTTGCGTAAGGGGTTCCGCGGAGGGTTGACGCCCGGTCCTCTCCGGAAGTGCTGGTATGCTGGCGGAGGGTCGTTATCGTTGTCTGAATAGTCTTCCTGGAACTCGTCTGCACTATCCCTCTCCGTCGAGGCCAACTCGACATCGACAAGCTTGCCCTTCCCTTTACTGCTCAGCGCGCTGGCCTCAGAGGCCCCAACACTCCGCTCCCTCCGCTCATCTTCCTGGATTGGCTGGACTGTAGGCTCCCGGCCTCTGACGGTCATTCTGCTCCCTCTCCAAGAGCTCCGGATTCCTCTTCCGAAGACGGGCCCCTCTTCGTCATCGTCGCCGCCATGGCTGTTCTCCGACTTGGATGCGTGGTCGGCTTCGTCGTCCATGTCGGAGGACTCGGTCAGGTGGCTGCCGCCGAACTGTCTCCGCGACTTCTGCAAGGCGTAGAAGTCAGCGACCTCGCGCTCGTGCTCCTCGCCATCGTCCTCTTCCCGAAAGTCGTCAGTGGCGGAGTAGAAGAGCGGGGCGGGCGCGGCGGATGTGCGCGAGGCGAAGGGGAAGCGCGAGATCTGCGATGCGCTGGGCGCGTAGGGGTTCGGCATGTTGGGGCGCTGCAGGTACGATCGTGAGGGCTGGTATCGGGAGGGGCCTTGGCTGGGCCCGCGGTGTCGACTCGAGCGCGAGTGGTTGGGCGGCGCATCGGCGGTTTCCTGTCCGCCGTACAGACGCGACTGCGACTGCGCGAGGAAGCGGGAGGCATCTGTTAAGGCGCCGGCGGCACACGTCAGTCACGCGAGCCGGGTTGTGGCAGGTGAGACAGCTGCGATCATCTGCCTGGAGCGGCGGGCGATAAGGGCCGCGGCGACCTACATTCGGAGAACATGGCGGGCGCTGCACGAGCGGCTGCGGTGGTGGCGCGGAGCAGCTGGCCGCGATGGACAGGAGGCCGGGAGGCAGCTCGAGGAGCGCGGGGGCGGGCGGCCGGTGAGTCGGTGAGTTCGGGCGCAGAGCAGTGAAGTCAAGCGCAGCGCAGCTCCGGCCGGCGGTGAGGGCGGTAGCAATAGAGCGGCGGACACGAGGGCGGCGCGCGGGCGGGATGGCGAGGGCCGCAGCAGTGGCAGCAGGCTGAGGAGCGGAAAGTGAGGCTCGCGGCGTCTGGGCCGGGACGAGGCGTGGAGCTGCAGCGGTGCCTGGGCGGCCGTCACGCCTGCGGTGCCGGTGGTGAGTGGAGCTGCAGCAACCCTGACCCTCGCCGAAAACGTCATTCGCTGCCGGCGCCGCAGATCCAGACAGAATCGCCGTCTCGCCGCCTACCGCGCGCTGTATACCAGCCTCCCCCGCGCATCAAAGAAGCTGCTGCCTTTGGAGCCCGCGCCTGCTGCCTGTCCGCCACGCCGCTGCTTTGTCCGCGTCATCCACCGCCCGCAGCCGCCTCGCGCCGCGCCAGTCACTCGGCCCACCCCCCAGAGTCATCCGTCGCCCACGCACCCGACTCCGTCGCAAGACCACCGTCTTGCTTGCGCCTCGAGCTCTTCTCTGCCGCCGTCCGGAAGCGCTCCCACGCTCCGCTGCGGCCCCGCGAGCAAACGCCCCAAATGGCGCATCCGTCGCAACCATGGTAAGCCCATCAACATTGTTGAGCCGCATGGCGCCAGGATCTCTAACGCCTCCCCCGCCAGGCATTATATCGCGAAAATAGTGTCTCTGGGCGACTCCGGATGCGGTAAATCTAGTGTACGGCAGACCTCCGTTGCGCTCGCGCTCTCCTCCAGAACCGCAGCTGATTTGAGCCCCGTCGCTTCGTCTAGCTAACAGTCCGGCTGTGCGAAGGCCGCTTCTCGCCGCACCACGACGTGACCATCGGCGTCGAGTTCGGCTCGCGCATCGTCCCCGTCGGGCCCCCGGCCTCGCTCGAGCTCGGCATCAACAACCCGAACGCCGACGAGAGCGCGAAGGACGGCAACGCCGCCGCCCAGGACCAGAAGCACATGAAGCTGTCCATCTGGGACACCGCCGGCCAGGAAACCTACAAGAGCATCACGCGCAGCTACTTCCGCGGCGCTAGCGGCGCCCTGCTGGTCTTCGACATAACCCGTCGTGCAACCTTCAACAGCGTGACGGCGTGGCTGCACGACCTGCGGCAGATCGCTGAGGAGGGCATCGTTGTCGTGCTGGTGGGCAACAAGGCGGACCTGGCCCCCTCCTCGACCGTCCCCTCGTCTTCTGACTCGGACCACCCCCACGGCACCCAGGACAACAAGCGCCAGGTAACGCGCGAGGAGGCTGAGGAGTGGTGTCGCCAGAACAAGGTCATGCAGTACGTGGAAACGTCGGCGAAATCCGGCGAGAACGTCGAGCGTGCGTTCCTCGAAGTCGCCGAGCGCATATACCAGAACATCGAGGCCGGGAAGTACGATCTGAACGACCGGAGATCTGGCGTCAAGGGGCCGAACGCAGGAGGCGGCAATACCGCGCGCACGGTGAACCTTGGCATGAATGATGTTGCGGCAGCAAAGAGAGGGCAGACCGGAGGTGGATGCTGTTAATGAGACTGACGATTCAAGGCTTCGGGTTATGAGAGACGGCTCATAGGGCTGTATAGTACGTAGGCATACCAGGGCGCGGGGCGTTTGCTTTTCGGTTTCTTGGGATAGGACATACTTGTAAATTCCTAATTAATTTGTTCATGGCCCCGTATACCCTGTCTACTGTTTGGTTCGATAGATATCGGAATCGAAGAGTTCATCTTCATACAAGAGTGCATCTATTGTACATTATCTTTCTGTCCGTATAAAAACGCGGCATTTGAACACGTCTCAACGAGGCTTGATGCGTGTGACAGCTCCCGCCCGGACGGATGCTTTCACTTCAGTTGAAAACACCTAATCCATCTCCACATTCCGTTTGTACCACGCCTCTTTGCTTCTTAAGGTCTAAAATGAGTAGTCCCCTCAAGGTCTACAGTGCATCTCTTCACATCCATGCTCCTTCGGATCTCCGGAACGGATTGATCTCTTAGGGTTAAGACTGCCGACTGAAAGCCTTGGGTATCTATGTACAATAAGCAACCTAACATAACTCCATCTTTCTGTTGTGAAAGTATTTCTGCAAAGCCTCCTCTGGCGTCAAGAATTCAAGATGGCTGAAACCATCTTTGGGAAAATCCTTGGCGTATCGGTCCCCACAAATGACGACGAAATTCCTGTACTCCTCCGCATGGAAGATCGCGAACGTGGCAAACCACACAAGGACTTCGATAGTTGCCTGTCGGGGATCGATCTTCCACGCATCATCTATCCACGTCATATCATCCCATCGGTTGATATCGCAAGTTGACGGAGAAATGAGGTATGAATCTGAGTAATAACTCGGCTCTTCATACTCGAGATCCCCGGGCTCGGTGACGACCAAGGCGCATAACTTGTCACAAAGATCCTCGAGTGGTTGCAAGGTGTTGGCATGTTTTTCCTGAAGAATCATGGTCCAGTCGCGGACATGCGGGCGCGCGACAACCCTGTGGAAGAGCCGTTCATCCTTGGTTCTAGCGTTCTGCCGCTTGAGGAATGCACCGAGGAATCGAACGATTTCATCTGGGCGGTCTTCGAAAAGTTCATCCAGAACGTAGAAGCATTGACCCTGCGGAAAAAGCTCCCTGTGACAGTACAACTTCCCGCTCGCACCAGCACCCAGTGGGTAGAGATCCGGCCAACGGTCGGGGAAGATGTTGCGGCCGACTTCAAACACATTGAATCTCCGTCCTTCTCCAATGCCACCAAGAAGATACGCCAGGCCATCCAAAAGGCCCATATCTCCTGTTAGCTCAGGATGAAGCTGCGGGGCATGTCAGCATTTTCCAAGCGGCGCTTCCAATGGAAGTTTGTAAATACTTACAAGAATTACGCCTTCATCAATATGGCGTACCCAATACGCCCAAGAGCCTTCAGAATGGAGGTGGTAGACGTCCGCGCCGTAGGCGTGAAAAATCCGGCCGATCATCTCAACCTCCATCTTGTGCTTTTTCTTCTGCACGGGGAACACGAGGAAGACATTCCTCTGAAGCGAATCTGATTCCCGCCAGCGGAAGAAGCTCGAAACTTCCTTCTTGAACAGCTTGTTTCCTTGAGCGAGAATGGCTTCTGTAGCAGCCATGGCGGCTGCGCTCTTTTCCTCAGTCGCAGGAGGGGGCTGCAATGTCGCCACCTGGTTTGTAGAAGCATGGGACAAGTTATTGGAGGCCGCACTGCTCAAATTTTGCTCCCCATGAGAGAAAACACATTTCCGACTGGAGCATGGAGGGCCGTTTCCCGCAACCGCTTTCCGGTGAAAATAGCATACAAATTGGGTCGGGCGCAGGTGTTCAAGCGAAGCCACCCGAAAAGGCTCCGGATTGTTGCCATGCATGTCCACCACAATGCCCGTGAAGTGGTGCGCGTAGCCACATTCTTCAGCTGATTTGTTGCATCCATGATACTTCCAACCCATCTCTCCAAGCAGCCAGAAGTAGCACGTGACAGGCTCGTTTCTGAGCTTTGGAGCAAGACCATGACCATGACCATGACGACCGTAGCTGCTGATTGGCGCCGGCGACGGCTCGCGCTGCCTTCTGTCCGCTGGATCCCGATCGCGCTTGTCTCGCCGCTCCTCTGCGAAGACACTGGATATGAAAGCACTATCGGGAACCGGTGGGCGGCGTTTTGTCGTCGTGAGGTTGTCGCCTGCTCCGGGCGCAGGCGCTCCAGTCTTTGGGTCGAGCCATTCGAGCTTACTGAGGTCGAGGCCTGGAGAAGGACGGCGAGAGTGCTTAATAGCGAAGGTCTGCTGCGAGGTCATGGGCTTCTTTGCTTGACGGTCAGGCTTTGAGTCAGTCTTCCGCTTTTCAGGCTGCGGCATCGCTCTGATAGCAACCGGTTTTGGCGGTAGAACCGCTGAGGTGGCTGCGGCGGGGCCTGGCGGTTCTTTCTGAGTGGCTGCTGCTGCCTGTTGTTTTTCACGGGTGGCCACCACGGGTTTGGGTGGCTCTGGAGGAGGGCGTCTTATTGTCTGCGGTTCTTTGCGAACAGCTGCTACCGGCTTGGGCGTAGGAGGCCGCACGGCAGTGGTCCGTTCCTGACGCTGTGTTCTAGACTTAGACGCCGGCTTTTCTGGCTCTTTGGGTTTAGGACTGCTAGCAGCTGGCTTCGGCTCAGGAACAGATGAAGCCTTGTTAGCTAAGGCTTTACTTGGGGCCTCTGTGTCCGCTGCCTTTTTCTTGGACTTTGACTTTTCCGCAATCGCTAGCTTCTGGCGTTTCACTCGTCGCTTGGCCTTCCGACGCTGCGTCTTCAGCGCAACTTCATCCAGTTCTTGCTGCCAAGCGTCCAAATCGAAAGCCTTCGCGCGACCCTTGAGGATGAGTGCCTTTTGCTCCTCCCATTGGCGGAGGGGTTCTTCGCTTTGGAAGCTGTCCAGTGGCTCCCACGTGTTCCTGTAGAAGGCTCAGCACGTGGGATGTTGATCAAGCGAAGTGAGTATGATGAAACGAGTCTTACCTATGATCTGGGTAGCCCTCCCACTTCACGAGATACACTGGGTGAGCTTCGACGACATCCTCGCAGAGAATGCGCTCTACACTGTACTCTTCTGCCATCTCGCTGGCGACTGTTGACGTAAGGGAGACATCAGAATCAGAGTCAGACAAGTCATCGTGCGTAGGCGCCGTGCGCGCATCCGACTTTCGCGCCACAGAGCCGGCCATGGTGTGCTGATGATTGGGCAAGTGCTGTATCTGTCCGGATCGCTGCGTTTGCGGTGTGGCAGACGCGAAGACGAGAAGAAAGGAGGGAGTCACGGGTGCGAAGAAAAGCTGAGGATTGTGGAGTGTTGGTGCGAGCCGTGCTGCGCGAGATGCTGTTAGAACAGGAAGCCGCGTCACTGAGTGGGCGAGGCCAGCGGCGGCGAAGAATCAGAGCGTGCCGCGCGCAGACACTGCAGACGGACAGGTCATATTTCAATCAAGCAGCAGGCGCGGCACGGGTGGTTGCGTCGGACGCGCGCTGAGACAGGACGGCCGGCGGAGCTGCGGGCGCCAAGCGATGGGTGTCGACAGGGCGGGAGCGTGCAGGCGGAAACAGGCCAGGGACCAAGGGACGCGGGGCAGGCAGGCGCAAGTGCCCGCCGGCGGCGCACGGGGCGCGTTATGTCAGCACCTCTTTGGGCCATGAGAGGACCAGCCGCCGTCACGTGCAGATACACCGGGGCAGTCGTCGCATCAGCCAGCGAGGAGGCCACCGAACATCTGCTCCACCACCCTGACAACCCTCCCTCAGCCTGCACTTTCCCTTCCCCCTTGCGCTCTCGGTCTCTCGCCCCGGTCCGCAGTCCTCGCTCCATCCGCGCACCTCCTGCTCAGCCCTCAGCCCCGCTAGGCTATCTTGACCTCCCCCCGCAACAATGGCGAACGACGAATATGATGTGAGAGCATTCCCCGCCCCCGGTCGCGCGCCTTGCGACGTGCAATCGAGCTGACCCGCCATGTCTGCAGTTCCTCTTCAAAGGTACCCCGTCCCTGACGCCCTGTCGTGCCCGACGTGCGCTCACCGCTACCCCTCGCAGTCGTCCTCATAGGAGACTCTGGCGTTGGTAAATCCAACCTGTTGAGCCGTTTCACGCGCAACGAGTTCAACCTTGACTCCAAATCCACCATCGGCGTCGAATTCGCTACGCGCTCCATCCAAGTTGACGCCAAAACCATCAAGGCCCAGATCTGGGATACCGCCGGTCAGGAGCGGTACCGCGCCATCACCTCCGCATACTACAGAGGCGCCGTCGGCGCGCTGCTTGTCTACGACATCAGCAAGCACCAGACCTATGAGAACGTCACGAGGTGGTTGAAGGAGCTGCGGGACCATGCCGACTCCAACATTGTCATCATGTTGGTGGGAAACAAGAGCGATCTGCGGCACCTGAGGGCTGTTCCCACCGAGGAGGCCAAGCAGTTTGCAAGTGCGTAGCTCGGCAACCATGCTTTCACGTTGCCCCACGCTGACGCGGCTATTGCAGGCGAGAACAACCTGTCCTTCATCGAGACGTCCGCTCTGGACGCCAGCAACGTTGAGCTGGCCTTCCAGAACATTCTCACCGGTATGCCATTATTCTTCTATCGCCACGCCTGCGCGTGTGTTGCGCAAGATTCTCCGGATTCGGGAGTGGCTATGTGGCTTTCCTCGTCGAAATCGGAAATCAGGCAGCAATACCGCGCATTCAACGAGCTTGCGTGCGCCTTGTTGCCTCGCCCTGCCTCTTTTCCCAATTGCGTAGGCAGATTCGCTGACAACTTGGTCATACAGAGATCTACCGTATCGTCTCGCAGAAGGCGCTCGACCAGGGTGAATCCGCGCAGAACCCTATCGGCGGCGAGCGCAGAACGCTCGAAATTACCAACTCGGCCGACACCGAGGCGAAGCAGGGCAAGTGCTGCTAGAGGGCTCTTTTACTTCTCACATTCGCTGCATACCATACACGCTGGACTTTATTGATGGGTCTGGAGGGCGGCCTGGCGTCATGACGAGGCGATCGACTTAGCTTTGGCGTCCCAGTTTCTACAGAGGAAGGTTGCTTGCAGATCTGCGGTACTTTGTCCTTTCTTTTTTCCCTTTGTAATGCGATGGAGGGTTCAGCATGGGGATTTTCTCTTTGCTCTATTATCGAGGATGATAAACTTTATGGTCGTATGTTCATGACGCGACGACCACGACCTCAAATTCAAATGCGGTATTGGATGATCTCTGCCTGAAATTTTTTGAAACCGTCAAAGACATGATTCACATTGCCTGCATCAGTTGCGTCACGGCTCGCTGCTGATGTCGGAGTCTATTTGGCCGACCATCCTGAATGCGTCACCGCTCTCCGAGCCATGTCTGCCCCTTTCACACAAAGAGAAACAACCGTGCCTAAGAATCCACGTAGCCTTTCAGTCACGGATAGTTCCATGCTTTTGCACGTTGATCTTCAACGTAAAGGGCAGCCCGGCCGTCCAAGCGCCTCACCGCTTCGTAGACCGCTGAACAAGGGATATTAGGAGTTACAACAACAACAAACTATCCGGATAGCTTCATGAAGTGCGTGCATACACGATTCAAATGCTCGTTCAACCAGAAAGGAAGGGCTCAGTTTAGGTAGAAGACTGCTCCCACTTCGACTATGTAATTGCCTCATGCTAATTGCCGCCCAAAGTCTCACGGAAAGGCATCGCGTAATGTTCTGCGAGTCAGTACTACGGTCTGAACAAATATGGCAGGAATTTACCTCGAAATATGCCTCTTGAATACATCTTCCTAGGCTGAGAGCAGACCTTTAAGCCAGCAAAGGATAGGTGAAAAAATAGTTGGATTGTGTTTCCATCAGTTGTGAAGTCTGGGTGTCGCATGGACGTAGCCTCCAAGATCCCTGCACCAAACTTTGTTTGACTCCTTCTGTAGGGCTGAGATAGCCGCTGTGAATCTCGACATCTTGTGCCCCCTTCACCCACCTGCGTCCACTTCCGCGGCAGTCACAAAAACCTTAGCTCTGGGCAGTTTGAATTCGGTGGTGCATGCGTCTGGTTTGTTAATAAACGATCATTTCATGGCTAGCATTCTTGGTGCGTCACTAATCGAGCGCCTTTCGCAACGAAGCAGTAGGGAACTGTAAAATCATGGTGATGCGTTTTCAGGCTTTTACATCCTCTGACATTCAAAGTAATGGTGATCTCAAGCCGTAGATGGACAGCTCACTTCCACACTGGTCAGTGACTATGGGGGACGGTTAGGGGAGCATGTCGATACTCTGTAGACGCCGTCCGCTTTGAATTCTTTGGCACTTTCAGCGGCCTAAGATGAAGGGTCCCATGAAGAGCATGTCACGAATGCCGCTAAGGCCAGGGTGGCGCTTCTCGCCCGCATCCACACCCACCGGCGATCACGGCTGGAGATAAGCAGACATGGCCCGTGCAGAGCCCGCTGAAAACTTCCCGGCCCTGGCAACTACGCCCTCTCCAGACGACAGCACCCGACCACGACAGCTCCGCGTAACGATGGTCCTATCACGCACCTTGGGCCGCTCGCTGCGAGCGCGCGAGGATGACTCCGACTCTGAACCCTACTCCGACGAGCTTGCGGGAAGCTCACCATCCGTTCTCGACACAGGCGACGGCGGCGAAATCGCGAGTTCGGACGCTGGGTCTGCCTCTGCCCAGGACGAGGATATGGAGGACTTCGACGATGACGGAGACGTATGGGTCGCTTTGCTCTTACACTACAAGGCTGCGTACTAATAATCCACTACGGCTCACAGGCAGACGACGACGAAAACGTCAAGGAACAACTCAGCAAAGTTTCCTTCGGCGCGCTTGCGAAGGCCCAAAACGCCCTATCGAAGCAGAATGACAGCAGCAGGAAGCGCAAGCGAGGTTCCGATCATACCGCAGACCAGGACGACAAGCTACAGGCTCTTCGTGAGCGTCTGAGGGAGCTGAAGAAGGCCAAGGCGAATGAGAGCAGCAGCAAGAAGCCCTCGAAAAAGGCAAAGGCTCAGAAATCCGAGGATGAAGACTCAGCAGGCAGCGACCCCGAGGCTTCTGACTCGGATCAAGAAGAGTCGACCAAGAAGTCCAAATCGCGCTCCTCCAAGCATGCTCCCGCCGTTATGTCCAGCAAGAAGCCCGTTAGCCGCAAGCGGGAGGTCCTCGCCCCTACTAAGCGTGCTGCCCGAGACCCGCGATTCGACTCACTAGGAGGTCCGTTGGATGCGAACAAGATCAAGCACGATTACGCTTTCCTGGATCAGTATCGCGACTCTGAGATGGCAGAGCTGAAGGCGACAATTAAGAAGACGAAGAACGAGGAAGATAAGGAAATCCTGAAGCGGAAATTGCTTAGCATGGAGAGCAGGAAGAAGGCCAAGGAGCGACAGGAGCGGCAGGAGAAGATCGTGAGAGAACACAAGAAGCAGGAGAAGGAGGCGGTCATGCAGGGAAAGACGCCTTTCTTCCTCAAGAAAGGTAAGTTTGCCAGCTGTTGTTTTGCGATGAGGCGGTTTCCTGACAATTTGTTACAGCCGAGATCAAGAAGCGTGCGCTTGTCGATCAGTTTGCCAACATGAAGGGCAAGCAGAGGGAGAAGCTCATCGAGAGGAGGCGCAAGAAGGCCACTGCCAAGGAAAGGAAGAACATGCCTGACGCCCGAAGGATGGCTGGCGAATGATGATAAATCATACGCCTGGTTGCACCTGTTCGGCGAATGCAAACACGCGCTATGGCCAGAAATGGGCCAGAGACCGATGTTTTCTGCTCGAGCAACGACTTGCGGCACAATCAACAGTGGTCAGGCTGTCCATTGCTACGACTGGGACCGAGCGAGAAGGATTAACATTTGTGGGTTGCGACTATACCACCTGACCCCGTGGAAAAGCAGTTTGACGGTTTCCACATACTTCAAAATGGCTTCTCGGTACCAATACGATGTGGGTATGATGATCCCGCCGATGGTGGAGGCTGGCGGCTCTGCATACCTGACATCACGACACGTGCTGAGCTCTATATGCCTGATGAGGCTGATGCCAAGTCAATCTTCGGCCTGAACAGTGAAACCTGTCAGCTGGGCCACAGCTGTCGTGAAGGATTTATCGAGGTGTTCTCGGCATGCACAGGCCAGAAAGCCGCGCGCTAGTTGACTTGTCGCTTCGCCGCTTTGGAGTTCACTTGCGTGCTTGCGTACAAAATAGCAACTTTGTCCAACCTTATATGCACTACCTTTCGCAAGGCTCTTGTCAAACAATTTTAGTGGTATGATCCATTGACCCTTGTCAACACGTCCTAGTTGTCGCTATATGTGGTAGCGCAACCGGCTACTGCATGCATTATCGCTTGGCGTTCTATTGTTAGGCTGTCAGCTCCAGGATTTCACGATGCATGCCCTCGGCCAACACTTCCCCAAAGGCAAGCCACGCTTCCAATCCGCATTGTTCGTTCATTGTACGCGCCGGGGCAAGCCTTTTTTTCTTCTTCTCGGCCCCATTTCCGCCCGTCTTTGTGAGCCATCTTCATGGCGTAACCACACTGCAGCCACGGGCCGCAGCATCACCAATGAGCATATCCGTGGACACGTAAGGAAGCAGCTTTCCAAGCTGTCAGCTCTTGCATAGCATGAGGCTCAGCGATGATTCTCGATTGGTATACGATGCATCCGGACAATTTTAGGTGGGTGGTTGAGCAAATATGCGACGGCGCGAATTGCTTTACCACATGCGGCCGCAGCCTTGCCTGGATCGCTTGACCACTGAACTGTAACCGCCGAAGCAACGTCAGCTCTTTGAAGAGCCAAGCAGTGGCACGATTTGTGGCTTTCGTTATACATCGAGGCCTTCTTGGCGGCGTGGGATTCCCCGCCTGCAGATTCTTTGTTGTCTTATTCTTCCGCTGTCCATATCGTTGGGCCTCTCCCCACTGCTTCCGTTTCTTCGAGAATCATCTAACCTCTTTCTTCCATCTCCTATCTCAACCGACACCATGTTTCATGCGAATCGGTTACCCAGAGCAGTCGTATGCGGCCTCGCGCTCCTCAGCACCGGCGTCTCTGCACAGAGTAGTGGCTCTCCGACTGCTTCAGACTCTGCCTCGTCGACAACCAGCTCCGCCGCTCAGACTTACACTGTGCTTGTTGGGAAAGCAGACCACAAGTTCGAACCAGATGTCACCCAAGCACTTGTCGGCGATATCATCAAGTTCCAGTTTTACCCCACCAATCATTCAGTTGTCCGCGCGGAATACGGCTACCCATGCATTCCTTACGAGATGACGGGCGCCGGCAAGGTCGGCTTCTTCTCTGGCTTCGAGCCCGTAGATGCTATTCTTGACGATGTACGAACGACCTCCTTTCTTCTGTTGCAGTCGAGGCTGACCGTTCGCAAAGCCGCCGTCGTACAGCATTCGGGTCAATGATACGTTGCCCATCTTCTTCTACTGCTCCGCTCCCGGTTCTTGCAAGAACTATGAAATGGTTGGAGTGATAAATCCGGTAGGTTGAGATGGCAGTGTATTATCCTGTCAAGGCAGCCGCTGACTTGATCAGAACAAATCCGTGTCGCTCGAGACGCAGAAACAAAAGGCCGGGGAGAGTTCTTTCACGCTCAACCCTGGCGACAAGTTTCCTGACGAAGCGGCTTCGTCATCGGTTCTTGCAGGGGCAGCAACGGCAACTTCCACGACGACCGCGACAGCTGCTGCAGCTGCCAGCCACCACAGCAGCCTGTCTGCAGGAGCGATCGCCGGAATCGTGGTCGGCGCAGTTGCTGTGCTTGCCATCCTCGCTGCTTTGTTCTTCTTCGTCGGCCGCAACAGGTCGTTGAAGGAGAAAGTGAAGCGGCAGTCGGCCGGGCTGAGCCCGCACATGGGAAGCCCGCGGATGTACCAGTCTCCCGTCGGGCTGTTCCCGCAAAACAACGCGTACTTCCACTCGACGAGCGGCGGCCCGCCCTCGTACTCTCCGGCGGGCGACGAGTACGGGACTGTGGCCTCTGGCACTCACGCGCGCTCGTACTTCACCGAGGTCGGCATGTACCCGCACCACAATGCCGTGGCGGATGGGTTCGTACAGCTCTCCCCCAGCCCGCACGCTTATCTCGCAAGGCTGATGCAAGGCCGCAGCACGTCGCGATCGTCGACCGCAGGCAGTCCCCCGCCGCCAGCAGCGTCTCCACCCCCGCCTGTGCCGGCTGCAGCCGCAAAAAAGCCTGACGTGCACGAGATGGCTGGCTAAGCACTAGATGCCGTCATCGAGGGGAGCTTGGTTCGGGTCCGAGAGCATTGTGTTTGGCGTTGGGGCGCAGGCGTTGGGCGATGGCAACGGACCGGCTCTGGAGGGAGGCGCAGCGTCTGGGCGTTCTTCTGGCGGCCGTCTCCGTGTTTTGTATCTAGACGGCGGTCACCGCTGACCAATATACCCGTTTCATTCGACGAGTGCATGTTCGCGCACTGCACCTGCAGCGGCGGGCTCGAGCGGGGCGCCTGGGATAGCCGGGGCGGCGCAGCGTCGGGGAACACCCCGCCCGTCGCCATCAAGGTCCCCGCCGGCCAGGACCGAGTCTGGGCGGTGCAGAGTTTTGACGGGCCGTCTCTAGCGGTGCAAGCAGCAGCCAGACAGCCCTACGGCGGCTGGGTGCTGGCGCCGGCGCACACGGCCGCGCGCTCTGGCTGATCCCCGCCGCGCCCCCGGGAGCGCGATCCGTGATGTGGTGCGCAGCCAATTGCTGGATGCGCTGGCCCCTCGTGGATGCCTTGGCAGACCGCATCTCTGCACGCATCCGCAGACCAGATATATAACAGCGCCAGCACGCCCCTAGCGGCCGTTGCGCCTCCTGGTCCGGCGGTGCCCTGCGTTGCTCGCTCCGCTGTCTCGCCCTCGATCGCGCCGCCTCGCCGCCGCTGCTGCCCGCGGAGTGCGCAGGGAAGAACATGCGTCGTGGGCGACGGCCGGCCACCCACTTTTGCAGCAAAAACTTCGTGAGCGCCTGACGATGGCCATGTTGCACTCACCCTCGCCAACCTTCTCCGCCTCCGCCTCGCCGACCGCGCCCTTCCACACCCCGTCGCGGCCGTACAATGCCTCGTGCCGCTCGTCCACCTCCAGCGCTGCATCGCCTCGCATCTTCACCCCTGCAGGCGCCGCGCCTGCCCCGTCGCGGCGCATAGATGCCTCTCCTTCGCTGGTCCCACCCACCACCTCCTCCGTCGCGGCTGCTGCCCGATCGCCGATAGCGAAGCGGCAGACGTCCGATGCTGCCACCCAGTACACGCCCCCCGACTACCCGCCGACTTTCCGCCCGACACAGGGCAAGAGGCAGTCCAGCGCCAGCGTCGACCCGTCACACGCCAGCAGGGCCAAGCGGAGGGAGACCTTCGCCGACGCAGAAGCAGCCACCACGGAGGGCCCACCAGAGCCGCAGCCGCGGGAGTCCCCGCAGCCTGCCACGACTGCCGCGCAGGGCGGGCCGGCAGCAGCGCAGCAGGATGCATCTCCCGTGCCCCAGCCGCTCGACCCCGACGCCAAGTTCATGCCCGCCAGGTACGAGATGTGCGATGTCAAAGACCTGGGCGTCCTGATCTCCGACATGCTCAACGAGCTGGTGCGCCTGAACGACGGTCTCCCGCTGCAGGACGGGCAGCTGACGCGCTTCCACTCCCGGTAAGTCCGCGCCGCGTTTCCCTTGCGCTCATCACGCCCGCGCCGCTGGCTCGTGGTTCCACGCGTGGGCGCAGGGGACTCTGATGCGTCGCTCCACTTCTAACGCCGCTTCAGCGCTCCGCCGGCCATCTCCGTCCGCGACTACCTGAATCGCCTCATAGTGCATGCAACGCTATCCCCGCCGATATTGCTTTCGATGGTTTACTATATTGATCGCCTCTGTCTCCTCTATCCTGCCTTCACAATCAGCAGCCTTACCGTACACCGTTTCCTAATTGCGGCCGCCACCGTGGCGTCCAAGGGTCTAAGCGACAGCTTCTGGACGAATAATACTTACGCGAGGGTCGGCGGTGTCAGCACGAGGGAACTGGCATTGCTAGAGCTAGAATTTCTCACCCGGCTGCAATGGCGGATCGTGCCGAAGCCGGAAGTTTTGGTGGATTACTACAGGAGCTTGGTGGAACGAGGGCAGGGCTATGTTATGGAGCAAGAACAGACGGAGCCGCCGCGGTGAGCTAGACGGGAGCGCGTCGAGTTAGACCCACACAAGAGCCGGTTATACCGCCAGATACTTCGGGCACGAGTCCGCTTCGATTGGTTAGAGCTGTTCTTAAGATCCACGAGGGCGTCTTCCACAGAGGGTTCGAGAGGCGCAAGCTGGCTGCAAGTCGATGGATTGAGGCGAGCAGACCGGAGCAAGGGACGGACAGAGCATTTCGATAGCCGGCGTTGGGGGACAGCATTGCATTGCATTGCATAGCGGATACCACCAAGGGTGTTATGCAGGATTGCAGCCAGCGCTTTTGCCTGGCGTTTAGAATGGCGGACCAGAGATATCATCAATGGAAGAGTTCAGAGCAGCGTACCGGCGCTGACAGCGCACCAGAAGCCTCTCAAACGTGGTGCCGCGATGCATGCGTGCTGCGGGCGCGCCAATTGGCCTGCTGTGTCGCGTGCCGCGACTATCAACCTTCTTGATTGAAGGAGCGCCGCTGCAAGCCGCGCTCAAAGCAACCACGGCGGGGGCCTAAGCCGAGTCATGCTCCTCTTTTCTCGCCGCAGTGATAGAGACACGATCATCGCCATGAACCGCGACGGACTCTTCACGAAGGCAGGGGCGGGTGCTGCGCTGGCCCAATGGGCTCGAGACGCCGCATCCCCGGCAGCCTGGTCGTCCGCTAGTAGCCTTACAAGGTGTCGAATCGCCGGGGCCCGCACCGCGGAGGGCGACCTACGACAAGCACCCCGACGGCGGTCCTCGCGCGCGATCTCTGGCAACCTGCATGACCAGCATGGCCGCAGCGGGCCCGCATGGCCCGAGGCAGCGCGCTTGCCCGATCATCCGCCCAGGACCAGCAGAGAATGAAGTACCTGGCGTCGCGCTGCTGCCGCCGCCGCCGCCGCTGCGCATCTCCACCCAAGCCGCCCAGCCGCGTCGCTCATGTACCCAGCTCTGAGACGGCCTGCCTCCACCTCAGTCTCCCCAGCCTCGCCCAAGCCGCGTGCCGCCTCGTGGACCTTGCAGAACCGCGCGTCACTCTGCATGCGCAGCCGTAGGCCAATTCGCTGCCGTTGATCCAGGGCCGCCCTGCACACGCCCGCCGGCACGACCGCAGGCGCGTTGCTACCTTATGCAAGCGTAGCCGCCGCCGTGTCTCAGAAGCCCTGCGCGCCGTGAGATGGTCGTGAGTATACGTGCTTCCTGGCTGCTGTCCGTCCGGGCTTTATTGCGAGCTGGAGAGCTCCGCTGCATAGCTCCAAGCTAAGCCACGCAACTTTATAGTCACACGAGCACCCGTCCAGGAAGAAAGAATGAGCGCGGCGCTGACCGGCGACAGCCTCTCGCGGCTGTCGGTCAATGGCTTCGACGAGCGCTATGTTGTAGAGCGGAGAGGGAGCGTAGATCTCAGCCGCTGGACACCTCGATATGCCTCGCCGGAGCCGCAATGGGCGGTTTCACCCTCGTACACACCGGTAGGTCGCCAACCCTGCAGAAGACGCACGCCGAACCCAAACACTTCGGACCGTTTTTTCTTCTTCCAGCTCGCTAAAATATAGCTCCCTTCTGCTCCAGGTGCGGAAGGCTTCCAGAGCGCTCACAGCAACCCCACACACCGCCCCGCTTGCGCACCGTCCACGCATCCAACGTCACGTCTCCGATCCCGTGCCGCCCTTGATGGTCGACGACGAGTGGGCTTTGCCCCTTCGCCACCGGAAGGGCAGCGCGCACGAGTACGCGTTGAAGCCGGCCTCACCTGCCACCCACCGTCTCGCCGCCCCGGTCGAGGAGCCCCGCGCCAACCGAGCATGGCCGCCACGCAGGTACACCCTAGATTCCATGCTGGACCAGACGGAGGCCGAGGAGCTCATATGCGCCGGGGCGAGCATATTCAAGGGCTTTGCTGAGGATGCGCCGGGTGCGCCGCGGGGCTACTACCGCTTCTTCGCCGTCATGGAGGGGGACGATTCGGAACGCAACGACCGCGCGCGCTACCAGCACGAGGCGTACAAAGACATAACTCTAGCACCCACCGGATCTTCCGACAACCACTACCCGTGGGCCGCGCTGGAGCAGCCCTGCATGGCGTATGCATTTGGCTGGATGCCCGGAACCACGACGCTAAATTACAAGGTCAGCTTGTCGGGGAATCTAAAGCCTAAGCTCAAGTATGGCGCGCCCATGCAGCCGCGGAAGATGAAATTTGTTCACATACTGGATCGCCTGCGTGTTTTGGAGTCAGGGTTCCAGGACGATGTTCGTTCCACCCATTCTTCCCGGGGGAAGGTCTTTGACATCTCTGACATGCTTGACACAGGACCCCAAGGAGCTATACCACGACCTGTACAGAACTCTTCTGGAAGATCCTGAAAGGAGCGGCCACCCGCACGCGGGACTGGAGCAGCAAATCGCCGACCTCATCACCGTGCTCACGAATCAGGATTGGATTGATTTTAGCCAGCCAAAGAACCAGGTTGTCGCCAAATTCTTCGAGAGCAAAGACCCCGCCAAGAAAACTCGCTTCTTCCACCAGCTGCTCCTTTCTGTAGAACTCTATCTGAGGATACACCACGACATACATGAGGACAAGGCGAAACGTGCCCTCGTCACCGCGCTCCCTCCGAAGGTGTCATGGGATCTGGCTTTGGCGGAGAGATGGCAAGACAACATTAGTATCAAGAGGACACGGTCGGCGGCGAACGAGAGCGTCTTCAAGTTCCATCTCAGGAACAAGAAGAGGCAGAAGGAGGCTTTGCGGCTCTTTGCGCAAATGCTGAAATGGCCCAATATGCAGGATCTCGACTATGTCCTCAAGGAGACTGGCCGTTATGAGGTGGCTCTTGAGGACCGCTCCGCAGACGCCATGTCCTGGTTCGCAGGGGTCATTCTTCCCGGTCCCACTCTGCCGTGGCTTCTGATGAACTCGCTGATCGACTGCGACAAGGAGACTGGCCCGTCACTGAAGTACCTCACTCATGTGGTACCAGCTTCTGGATTCCAGTACAGGGCAAATACTTACTGGTCCTACAAGTGCATCGTTGGAAAGGTCCTCGGCGCATCCAGAGGAGTCAAGCAGGTAACCGGCTGGGTTGGACCTTGCTACTACAGTCCAGACCTGAAGCGCACGGAGTGCGTCAAGATCAACCAGGTATCACCGCCGAAAATACGCCTGATGCCTGACGACGTGGAATCGATGAAGACACGGACGGATCCGCTCGGCCCGGAGGAAGAAGAGTATCCAGTCGCAGACTACGACTTGGTGTTGCCCGAAATGGAAGATATCACGGATGATATCCGGGTTCAGAAGCTGAGCTTCCATCCTGTCAAGGAGCAGCCTGTGTCAAAGCATGGTGGTGATGCGGCGCCGTTATTGTTCGACGCTGCCATCATCTTCGCTTGCGGCGGGGACAGCTGGCCGATGCGGCTGACGTATGATGTTGACTTTGTCGCAGCGTATCCCTGCCACCAGGGACCGCACGGTAAGTTGCAAAGTTATGTTACGTGCTTGGAAAGTTTCTAATGTTTATTCCAGCACTTTTCCTCGGCTACAAATACAAAGCTATCAGAGTCGATGACGGCCTTGTCGACATCAAAGAGTGGGGACAGGGCCCACGGCAGCTTTCGCACTCGGATTCGTCACCATCGTCGTCTCACAACAACTCCAGGACTACATTGGCATCTGTGCAGGAGCCTGCGGCTGCGCGTCTGGAACGCGTGCTTGCCATCGAAGCCCTTGGAGTCAGCGACAACGAGGTCTTTGCGCGGTCGTGGTGCGCGCAAACCGGACACCACGCCATCATTGCCAACATCAAGAAGACGTGCATGGCCTGCGCGATCAGGGAGGCATATGCGGCATGCATCAGCGTGGTCATCCTCACGGAGGGAGGTAAGGAGGCCGAGAAGGATGAAGATTAGATGCTTAGAAGCACTTGGGTGGGAGTTTGAAGGGTTCCAAATGATACCAGGACTGCACGATCACGACGGTAATGACTAGCATAGCACGATGGCATGGCAGCGGTCTGCTTCATGGTTTGGCGTGGTGGGATTTTTGGATGCGTGTTTCGGCATTTGGTTTGGTCTTTGCGGGCCTCAAAATGGGCAGCGGGCGTTGCATTAATGAATCTTGGCGGTGGATCTGCTCGAGAATCGGCTCCAGCCATGCACATCGTGCCGCCGCTCGACGTGAATTCGTGCAAGCAGCGCAATGGCAGGCCGCACGGGGCGGCGCGCTGGTGGTGGGCGGCGGGAGTTCGCGCTCGGCATCCCGAGCATCAACGTCACGCCCGTGCGAAGCAAGAGCAGTCCGCCCAGCGTCGCCCTCAAACACGCCTCACTCGCGCGCCGCCCGCCGCATCGCTCCGCTCCTCGAAACGAAACGCCCACAGGCCCCCGGCTCGCGCTAGCGTATTACTCGATCGCTCGATGGCAAATTATTCTTTCCGCCCACATCTCCACTAAAGCTGCACGACCGCGCCTCCGTTCTCCGCCCTCCGCCCTCCGCCCTCCGCACACCCCAGGCCCCTAGCTGCCCGCCTTGCATCCCCCTCACATCCACCGATATTTTCCCTAGCACCTCCCAGACGGCGTCCTCGAGCTCGTCGACGTTCGGTTCACCGCGAGGATGACGCGCGCCCCATCGCCTCCCGCTCTCGGGGAGCTGCGCAATCCCAGCTCGCCCGCCGCGCAGCTCGCCGCTCTCAAGCAGCTCAAGAACTTCATCGTGGGCCACGACCAGAGGAAGGAGCTGGTGGTCCGGCGGGGCATAATACAGGAGCTGGCACGCGTGCTGCAGGCGAATGTCAAGACGGCGGGCAAGCGGCGGCAGCGCCATCTCAACGGCGGAGGTGCCTCTGCTGCCGCGCCCGCCGTGGAAAGCGCGGAGAGCTGGACCCAGGAGGATGAAGAACGCTTGCAGGCCACCTTGATTGTGGGCAGTCTGGCTCTCGGTACGTCAATGGGTGCTGGCCTCGTGGACTGACTTTGGACCCTGCGGCTCACCTTTGCTCGCTTGATTTCTAGGTGGACCGCCCTTCGTTGCACCAATCCTCGCCGGAGGCCTTCTCCCGCCGCTCCTCGCTGCCCTGTCGCCGAGCGATGCTCCGCCGAAGCTTGTCATAGCTACCCTGCGCACTCTCATTTCCCTGGCCTCGGCAACCGGAACAGACCTCTTCCCCAACTCGTACCGCGCCAGGATAGCGAACGAGATATACCAGAAGCCTGACGGCGACAGCTTGTCGGAAATCCTGGCTCAGAGGTCGGCTATGCGGACGACGCAGGAACAGATTGGACTCGTGGCGGAGCTGATCTCGAAGACGTGTCGCGAGGAGAGCCAGCGGAACTTCTTGGTCAAGGCTGGAGTGCTGGATCTCCTCGCTTCGCACTTTGCGGCGCATGTCTCGGCTTCGTCGTTCATGTCCCCGGTGGTGGAGGTTTCCGCAATTGCTGGGTTCCCGCCTGCTCCTTCGAAAGCCGACTTCCTCCACATAGTCTCTGCGATATCGAGCATCATTGCGGAGTCAAACTACAGGACCGCACGCTTCCTCTACTGCCCGTCGGTAGTGGCCATGTTCCCAACGGCCAAGCAGATGTCCGCCTTTGAGAAGTACGGCTTCATGATCCAGCCGCGGCCCAGTGACTCGTACAACCAGCAGAACAGCCCTGGATACGAGTACTTGCTCCCGCAGATACAAATGGCGCAGACCAAGGAAAGCAGTTTCTCGAAAGCATTCCCCGCCTTGGGTTCCCTCACAGCTCCGGGAGACGGCGCCAGGATATCTAGCTTCGCTGACCCCAACTCGCAATCTACAAAACACATCACCGGTCAAGAGTACGAGACTCCGATCTATGCTTGGTGCATCCGCATGGCACGAGAGCACCGTGACGAGGAAAGACTCACTTTTGTCGAACTGCTTACTGAACTGGTGAAATTTGCGGAAACTAACCCCATTGATAACCGCTCTGAATACGTCAAGGAGGGACAGCGTCGCGTCCTGGCCGTCCTGATTGTCCCGCTGTTGACTAAAATGGCCGACGAGGCCGACGCGGCGGGTCGTTTTGAGCTCTCGACAAAAGCAATGAAACTTCTGGCTGCGTTGCTAGAGTTCGACCCAATCCTCCAGAACGCAGCGGCAGACGCGGGCATCATCCGAAGGCTATGCCAGATTCTCAAGAGGACGTTCGATGCCGTGGTTGGTTCAAAACCGAGACGCTGGTCACCAACGCCGCCTTCGCCAGATGAGATGGATAGCTTGGATGGTGTCGAACGGTCGGACGTGCTTGGTAATCCAGGAATTTCGCTAGCACTGGAAAGCCTGCTCAAGTCCAGGGAGGCTGCACTGCTTGCACTTGCGGCCATCGCGCACAAGGAAGATCCTCACCGGAAGACCATCATTGAGAGTGGTGCCGTAGCGTGCATTGCCGATTCTCTCATTCCGTACGAGCGCGATGATGAGGAGATGGCTGGCGGGACCATCACAAACGGTGCGAAGGACGGCAATCCCGTGCCGGTGCTGATTGCTGCGTGCAATGCTGCCAGGGCAATGTCGCGATCTGTCAGCGTGCTGCGGACGAGCATGATGGATTACGGCATTGCGAAGCCGATCTATGGATTGCTTAAGCACCCGGTTCTTGACGTTCAAATAGCAACAACAGACGTCCTGTGCAACCTGTTACTGCAGTTCTCGCCAATGAGAGAGGTTTGTGTTCGACTACCCGGTCTAGACGCAGTCATTACTTACACCAACCAGGACTTGATTGAGGCGGGCGTGGTGAAGACGCTCTGCGAGCACGCACATTCAGCAGACCCCAGGATACGCTTGATCTCCCTATGGGCTCTCAAGCACCTCGTCCTTCAGGCCGACAACGAGATTAAGATACAATGTCTGGACGAGCTGGGTACTGGTTGGCTAATCAACACTGTGAGCGGAGAGGCTCGGCAGGTTCAGATGCCCGCCAAGGCTCATCTGCAGAATTCGAGGCCAGAGACACCTTCACTCGGCATGGGAACGCCGAACGCAGCGGGTGAGCAAGTCGATCTGCTCAACGCAGTCGAGGAGCCGAGCATGGACATCGACAACGACTCGGCTGGCTCTGGAGATGAGGACGACGTCATGGCAGACAGCATCGGTCTGCTGCGCCCTCGAAGCGCGACAGCAAATAGCGTGGCTGCCAAGAACAAGGCGAAGCTGAGAGCGATAAAAGAGGTGGAGACCAACCCTCTGATCCGCGCACAGAAGGAAGACTTGCGGATCCAAGAGCAGGCGCTGGACTTTATCCGCAACCTGATCATGACCGACGCAGGCTCCAGCCCCGGCGACATGATCGACCACGTCCTCCAGACCTTCAGTCGCGACCGCTTCTTCGAGATCCTAACCGCCAAACTGCGTCCGCGCTCCACCAACAACAACGCCTCCTCCTCGTCTTCCACCACGACCCACTCCGCCTACCAACCGCCATCCATCTCATCCACCTCCTCTCCCAACCCAGAAACCAGCACCACCCGCTCCTCCACAGCAGCAGGCACCTCAGCCCCCTCAGCCTTCGCGCACCTCTCCCCGCCCGAAATCCTCCTCGCAACCACCTTCATCATCGTCCACGTCGCCAACGGCAAGCCCGCCCACCGCCAGCTCGTCATCTCACAGCCGCAGCTCATGCACCACCTCCTCCCGCTCTTCGCCCACCCGGACCGCCGCATCCGCGTCGCCTGCGTCTGGCTCGTCAACAACCTCACCTGGATCGAGGACACGAGCGACCAGCAGAACGCGCGGCAACGCGCGCTCGAGCTGCGCAACCTAGGCGTCGAGGAGCGGGTGCGGCTGTGCCTCAGCGACGCGGAGCTGGATGTGAGGGAGAGGGCGAAGACGGCCATGGAGCAGATGGGGAAGCTGTTGGAGGGGAACAACAATGGCGGGAGCCATCATGGGGGGGTTCATGGGAGCCATGGGAACCATGGGAGCCATGGGCATGGTAGTGGTGGGGGGAGCGGTGCGGGTAGTGGGAGTGGGACGCCGTCGGCTGGGGCTGGGGGTGCGGGGAGTGGGGCTGCGTTTATGGGATTGGGGGCGGGTGGTCATAGGGGTTGGGAGCGATGAGTTGAGGTGGTGGGTTTTTGGGTGATGGTGATGGTGACGGTGACGGTGACGGTGACAAAGATTGGGAGGTGGTGAGGGTGAGGAGGGGTTGGGAAAAAAAAAAGTTTCACGGCCGGACGGGATGATGCATTGGGCGTCTGCATTCATGGATGCATGCATACAAGGAAGACTGGACGGTTCTCTCTTTTTTTTTTTTTTTGATTGATTGAGAGCACACATTATCAATTCGTCAATTCTATTCAGCAAAGGGATGGTTAGTTGGTTGGTTGGTTTGATGGGTGGGCGAATGGGGTGGTTTTTGTTGGCGTAATGAGTGTGTGGTACGAGGGCGTTTTTTTTTTCTCTTTCTCCGTTCTAACTTTTTTTTTCTTCCCCCTTGCTGCGAGGAGTGTCTACAAAAAGTGCACACACACACAGATATGAGAGAAAAAGAAGCAAGATTGAAAAATGAATCGTGCAGTTGCGGTGACTTTCGTTGAGCTTTCCTCGTACTGTGCGGGGGTAGTAGGGAGCGACACGGCCGTAGGTAGGTAGGACTGGCTGTGTATGACTTTGATGAGATGGTGGCGTTGGCATAGATGGTGGCGTTTTATTGTTGATGGGTATGAACGGGTGGACACGCCGACTGGTTTGGGCGGTAGAACAAAGAAGAGAGGGGAAAGAGGCTGAAACAAAGGGAAATAGATGGTGGAGGGAGGGATCTCAAAGGGAAAAATTCTGGTGACCCGTTCGATATTCGTACACACTGATACACGCAGTTGACCAGGCTTCACGGGAAGTGGTGCGCGCCAATGAACATTAATGATACCGCTACGTGAGGTGCGTAGGTACAGTAGAACTTAGATGGAGTTTCCTTAAACCACATGCTGAATCTCTCAGAGCCGCGTTACGTAGCCACTATTTGCAAGGCTCCGGGATATGTGCAGCTTCCCGAATTTACTCTCAAAATCGTCAAGACTGGCCATTCACCATAAGTAATGTCGGAAGAAGTCTAGGTTTGTTCGGCCTTCCTCCCCAAAACCTCCTTTTGCTTCTAGCTGGATTGTTACCGCGGACTTCCAGGCCAACGTGCGGTTCGTTTTGCACCGCGGTTGAATTTGTGACCGGAGCATGGTTACTGATGCTACGAGGCTTACAGGCTGCAGGGATCGCTGCCTCCTGTGCATAGAACTGTGGCTGGCTGGGTAGCTGAGATGACATGGCAAACCTGGCAAGCCACAAAGGGCCTGCGTGATTACCGATTTAGCTCCAGTCTTCCGCGACTCGTCTACCCAAGCCAGACCACGCCATCGGTGTATAGCGCAATTGACTCGGATGAGGCATGAAGTGGGTGAAATACAGCTCTTCGCCGTCTGACGTCGCGGGATCTGCACACGTCAAGCTAAAGGGTTCGTTGCGGTGATAGCATGCTGAGCTAGGGTTTAGAGTGCATGCCGAGGCGTGAGCGGATTGGGCCGGCTAAGCATCTTTGCCAAGGATAGCGCTGCAGCTGGTCGCAGGCTTAGGTAAGAGACCAAAAGGTGAACTGCATGTAAGAATGCAAGCTGCAAGCTCGGACTGACTTGCAGCCGATATGCATCTCTTGCTCTGCCTGGCATGCAAGCGAGTGAGGAGCTCGGAGTTGCCGACGGCATGGATGAAGCCTTTTAGAATACCTCCTCGGTGACATGCTTGCCGAACCAATTGGACAGCTCATCACCCTGGTCATCCTGATTGGCGAAGTAGGATGAGATGTTCATGCCTTCATCCTCGTCCACTGGCCAGTCCACCTTCAGGCCGGTTTTCTTGTCTTCCAGCATGTCCTTCGCTGTCCCCCAGCTGAAGCGACACTCAGGCCCCCAGCCGAAGAACGGATCCATATTGCGCTTCAGCCAGCCGGAGCAGCGAGCATCGGAGGGATATCCAGAGCCCCATCCATCGGCAGCCACAGTCTCATCGGCGCTGGAAGCGTAAGTCTCGTAGGAGACGTCCAGAGCGGCATCTCTCGTCACCTTGGCGCAGACCGATGCGGCCGAGACACACGGGTAAAGGGAATCGGCTTTCTTTGCAACGGTGATTTGCGCAGTGGGGAAGATACGTTCGAGCTTCTTCTGGTACACGGCCGGGTTGCCGATGGTGTCGATGTAGATTTCCTTGACGTTCACGCCCATTGCAAAGACTTGCTTGATGAGCTCGATGGTAGCATCCATGGCTTGAGCGTTGAGGTTGTATGTTCCATTGGCCTTGAGCATTCCGGCGGAGATGTCACGCGCGGACATAACCTTGGTAGCCCAACCGCAAGACTGGTAGAGATCGGTGTCGGGGGTGCAGAGTTTCTCCATGAGGTCCGAGCGGACAGCCGGGGTGAGGACTTTGGAGTCATCAAAGTGATGCGTCTCGGCAAGCAGGGAGCGGTGAATGGAGAGGGGAAGATAGAGGAGCGCGTATACCATGGGACCTACTCGTGTCAGAAAGCTTCGGGCAGGACCAAGCAGTAAGCTTACCAAGAACAGGGCCTCGTCCGGCTTCGTCGACGCCAAGCACACAGTCGGTGGTCATGTCCTCAGCAATGAGCTGCGGGATGCTAGAGAAGTGGGAGTACGAAGCACCCTTCAGGATGTCGGCAGTCTTGATTGACGGGGCACGGAAAACATCGTCGGCGGGCGTCTCCTGGGCCAGGTCTTGGGTATCAGCCATGGGGTCATCCATATTGCTCGCGGGACGGAGGGATTGGCGCGTGGTTGCTCGGTGGTGGCGTTGGAGTTGTGCGGAAAGAGAAGCGCGTCGGGGAAGACGCGACGCGCTCAGCAGCTCGCGAGGCGCGCACCAGCCACTGCACCGCCGCCGAAGATCAGCCCAACGATGGCAGCCGCATATTCCACGCTGCTCTCGCACCAGCATCCTTTCAGACGTGCTATACTACTCTCGACATGATCAGCTCGTCCACCGTGCCTGCAAGCCAGAAGCACTCTCAATGGCCAAGTCGCAAACATTCGATCGGCAAGCCGAACAACACGCCCAACACCGCCCCGTTGGCCCCCGCCGCCCGCTGCCGCCAATCGCCCTGCCGCCGCGCAGAAGTCTGGCCGAGCTTATCCCACGTCGCACGGCTGAAAATCCGGCTCAGCCATTTCGCCAAGTTCTTGGCCTGAATCGCGATGCTTAATTGGCACACAAGAAATGGCCGGTTGCTTGTCAAGCTTGAATTCGGGCTTAGTGGCTTAATCCTTCGCATAAGCATCGCCTGGCGTCATTGCGCTTTGCTGTTTGTCCCTGATCAATTCCCTCTATAAAGATTGCTCGTTGTCTGGTCTGACGTTGGTGATTCCCCAACCACTCCGCCTCCCGAAATCAAGGTCTGTGTAGTCTCCGTCTTCGAACACCAAGCAATGGCATCGACCACCCTTGGCCGCTCTCTCTACGCCCTCTTCGCCTTCCTCGTCATCTGTCAAGTCTTCCTTCCTCTCGTAGCCGCCGAACCCGAAGCGGCGCCCGAGCCTATGCCGATGCCCAAGAAGGGTAGGGGCGGCAACAACAATAACACCAACGACGAGAACATCGGCGCGCTTACTTCTCCGGACGCCATGATGGTCGGAATGTCATTCGTCGCCCTCCTCGCATCTTGGATCTGGTAAATGTACGTGATTGAGAAGATGTGGCGCGGATACAGTGACGTTTGCAGCTGATTCGCTGTAGCCTCGATACATTCACCAGCGGCTTGACGACTACGCCACTTGCGGATATTTTCCGCATTCATGCATCACGATATTCATGAACACTCTCGAATCCCTTTTAGCGGGAGACTGTGGGACAATGATTGTAGAAGCACTTAGCCACGGCGTTTGAGAATATCCAGCTTTCTTGTCATCTCGTCTTTTCCTCAAAGCTTTCCAAATACAATCGATCGGACTTGCATACTCATACACGGGAAAGAAACTCTTGAGCAGTGAATGAAACGACCTTAGAGCTATGAGATCTCCCGCCGATAATGCCAACACGCCGCGCCACGGCGTTTTCCAAAGCCACTGCTCTTTTCACCGCCAGGGTCTTTATCAGATCCCCTGTCCGGGTCAAACCGACGACGCCACCACAGATGAGCTGTCCTAAAACGTTCAATTCGCCAGTACGTATACAAATACCTTCCTGTCGATCATACATTTCTCACACCTGCTCGCTCGTCCGCATCGCCCACTTCGCCCAAAGTCACTGAAGCTACACGAACTAAGTCGACAATGACTGTGATTGCTCCGCCACTGAATTCGCCAACCTGCTCCAACCAAAAAGAAGCTCGAGAGAAAAGACGTGTTTTTAACTATTCCATGTCCGCGGTGCTTTGCCGTTCCGCAAAAGTCTAACTACAAGTACGTATGTATGCAACGATCTTTGCCGCCGAAACCAGCTAAGAAAAACACCCGGAAGTATCTATATATACAAGAAGGACCAAAAAAAAGGCCAAAGCCAGTCGTAAGTATACCGACCGCTACGATGCACGCTCACAGCTCCTCTTCCCATCTAACCATGCTTAACACTCAGAACACACCCACCACCACCAAACCCACCCAAACCACACCCCAAACCCCACTACTCACCACCCCGACCCTCGCCGCACCACCCTTCTTGCTACTGCCGTGATGGTCGCCGCTGCCCTGGCCGAAGCTCCTCAATATCCCTCAGTTGGTCGAAGAATACGCCGTAGCCTCCGGACAAGCGACATCATCGCACAAGTCGGCGTACACGGCATTCGGCACGAACGTCTTCAGCGGAGAGCTCCTGCTCAACGAATTGCCCTCAGCGTCCAAGGCCTCGACGGCCACGTATGCGTTGTACCCCTGCGCCTGCCATCCGGTCTCGAAGCCGCCCTTGGCCGTCTCGCCCAGCACCGTCGACACGTCCGCGACCGAGTCGCCGCCGTAGAAGCGCCACGACTTCACCTCCGTCGCGCCGTTCCACGACACGTAGATGGACGTGGGTGCCGAGGCCGTGTTGTTCTTGGCGAAGGCGTACAGCGCCGGTTCCGTCTTGGGGGTGGCGGTCCAGTTGAAGGTCCAGGCGCGGTAGTTCATGACCGGGTACTCGCCCCACGTGGCGTACAGGAGCGGGGTGCCGTCCGCGGCGTGTTCCGAGAGGGCGTCGATGCTGCCCCAGCCCATGAAGAAGTTGCCGTTGGGGAGGAGCTGCGTGTTGCCCTGCGAAGTCGAGAGGAGGCCGCCCTCCGGAGGAGCGGTGATGCGCGTGAGGAGCGTGGCCTGGTTGGTTGTGTGGTCAATGGCGATGACCAGGGCCGAGGATTCACTGTTGGTTTGGTTGTAGCCGTTTGAGGCGTTGTCGTACAAGGAGACGATGGTGTGGGTCGTGTTCTCCTGGACGAAGCGCGCGTCGTGCTGGAAGGAGAAGTTGAAGTTGGTGCAGTCGAAGTCCGTGTACTCGCCGCCCGCAGAAAGCGTCCAAATGATGCTGCCGTCAGTGGCATTGATGTTGTAGAGCGAGGAGACGCTGCGCGCAGATATCAGGTAGGTGTCGGAGTAGGAAGACTTGTCGATGGAGTTGATGTGGCTGTCGGGTTTGGCGTGTTAGCAGATTGCTCAAGCTCAACGGATTGGATTATTTTTGAACCCCACGGGTCCAGAGCCGGAGGAAAAAGGACAGGCATATGATGACAGGAAACACGTACAACCAGTCCCAGGGAGAGCTCGGCGAGAGACCCGTGCCAGAGGTATCCGAAGCGTTGGGAAGAACGTAGGAAGCGTTCAACTGCACGTGGTCAATAGCACGCCATTCGAACAACATCTTGCCCGTCTCGACTTCGATCTCCTGGAAAACGCCATCCTGGAGGTATCCAACGCCGGTGGTGATGCCGTAGTCGGTGAGATCGTACGGAATGGTCATGTAGGCGGTAACGAGCGCCGACTTTCCGTCGTTGATCATGTTGAACTCGTGCATGTCCACGGAAGGCACGCCGCTGCCGGCAACCTCGATTGACTTGACGATGGTGTAGGAGCTGTCCAAGATCAAGCCGTGGCCGCGAGCATATCCCTTCAACTGATTGCCCTGCTCAAAGCAGAGGTGGTCCGCGCCATTGTAAGTGCACACTTGGACGTCGTGCGAGGTCTCGGGACCGGAGAAGCCATAGCCAGACCAGACCAGGTTCTGTGCATGCTCGTGTTAGCTGCACGCCACAACTTAGCTGTTTGGAGAGATTGCCGAGTACTGACGCAGGCCTTGTCATAGATGTAGGGTGCGGACTGAGTCGCTCCGTACGGCGCAATGAAGATATAACCTTTAATTTCTCTTAGCCAACGGGCGATCATTGTGGGGGATGCGTCGGCGCCGGGGACTTATTGCGAGCACATACCGGGAGCGAGTCCATCTTCCTGGATCGAGCAGTTGAGGGCAGGCGGCGTCAAATCCGGGCGCTGGGAACAAGGACGGCGTTAGCACGCTTACGGTATGCCAGGCGTTCTTCTCGGGGAAGTCTTACCGTATAGAAAGTAGAAAGCGGCTCGGTAACGTTGTCCTGGGCAGCCGTCAAGGCGAAAAGGGAAAAGGCCGCGGCAGCCAGAGCATTGCGTGCTCTAGACGCAGGGGCGAGGGCAGCCATGGTGAGCAACGAAACGACAGCACGGTACGAGAAAGGAAATGGCGTCAAAGAGTGGCAGGATGGCGACAGAGGGGCAGAAAGGAGCGAATACAGATCCAGCGCAAGTCTGGGCGTATCCGCAGTTTTAACGGGGGTATGCAGAAATAAGGATCCGCAGCGTCGTATATAAAAGCAGTTGCAGATAGCCCGCCTGGCAGGGCTGATCAGCACGGCAAGGCAGGAGCGCGCGGCCGGGCGACACGCGGACCACCATGCAAGGCCGTCATCGGGGGCAGGCTCGAATCAAGGCGCGACGCGGCGACAAAGGTATGCCCTGGCCGGGTGGTCGGCATGAGGAAGGCGGCGGGGCGCGGGTGCAGGCCAGCGGGAGTGGCGGCCGCGACTGGCACCGGCGGCGTCTTTGCAGAGCTTGACAGGCTTGATTGCGCGTTTCGTGGCTGATCGCAGGCCGCGTGTGGGCGTTGCGGATGGGGAGATCCCGGCAGGAGAAGCCACAGTGGTGGGCTCAGGCACACCGTCGTCATCGGCCGGCGCCTGAACGCTGCTCGCCAGTCGTGTGCCTGGCAGCTCGCGGGCGGCGGTGCGGGATGGCCCCGGCGGCGGCAAAACGCAGCGACTCAGCGGCGATGCGTTTCGAAACCGGAACCGCGCCGGTGCGAACGCCGCGAGGCGTTTCGGAACACGGTGGTGGCACGGCAACTGGGCAAGGGAAGCTGCTGCCCGTGTGCGACGAGACCGTTCCTCCTCTCCGCCTGCCTGCATTTTTGTCCGATGCTGAGCCATCTGTTTGCCTGCAGCCGTCTCCCGCGCAGCCACAAGCGTCAGCCGCTCAGCTGAGAGGCACCGCGCAGCTGTGCGACGAATCGAGACAGACTGCGCGGCGTCGTCTACGCTCCCAATGAGGCAACTCGACTTTGTCATGGTGCACCGCACGGCACGGCTCTCCTTGCGATCATCGCGAAGCTGCCGTCTGCGCGCCTTGGCAGTGAGCAGTACGATCGAGCAGTGCCGCGAGAACCGGTAAGATGCGTGATGCCGTCGGAAGAGGGTGCAGCTCCCTTGTTCGACCCCGGATTGTGGAGCTTCCGGAGAAGCGCTGAAAGGAGGGAGAGCCTGACCCTTTGGAGACGACCTGTCACGCCTCGCACGCGCGGCCTGGCGCCTGAGCTTGCTGTTGTCGACGAAAGTCTGCTGAGCACGCCTGAAGCAAGGCAGATCTGCGCAGGAATTGGCGCCGCGTACGTACCCATTAGTCGCTCCTCTTAGCTGGCCGCCGTCATCGTCATCGCGAGGTGACAGTAGTCTAGCCTGCCCCTCCTCGCCGCGCTGGTGGGGCGCATCACCGACCACAGCGATGCGTGCGCAGTAACCCAGCGGCGAGGGGTGTGATCTGTGATCGGACGGCGACTGGAGGCCTTTTACCGCTGGTGATCTGCCGGCTGCTGACTGCAGGGAGAAGCAGGCCATCGAGCTCCGTGGCATTCCGGGTAGTCATGTTGCTTGGCAATCCCAGTGCCGGGCGTGATGAGAGGGGGGAGGGCTGCGTCGTTATTCCTGCTTCCTTTGCGACAGCCGTAAGCATATCGGCATCTGAGTTGCCGCCAAGCACCAGGTTGACGATCAGCGCCGCCTTTCCTGGGATGCTCGTCTGCTTTTGGGTCGGAAGTTTTCCGGCGGTCCGAAGCGGAGGGAGTCATGCTGGGCGAGAGGGTGGTGGAAGGACAGCGAAGGCCTGGGATCATCGCTAAAGCCTGGCCAACGCCCCACGTGTGCGCCAACATGGTGTCGCTTTCATCACTGCTAGCTCCTGTGCGCGAGTATATAATGCGCATCGCGTGCCCGCGCTCGGCTGTTGACTCGTCTTCTTGCTAATTATCGTCATCGCCTATCGATTCTTTATCAAAGGAGAAAAGACGCCGAGTTCCCCATGCTCGCTGGCATGCCGCAAGATGAGTGTCCGGAGACATCTCCAACCCAGGCCGCACCCGTGGGCGCACTAATAAGAAAAGCAATTCCTTTTTTCCCACCATCGGTTTTTGGTCCCTGTCCCACAGTTCCAATCTGTCCTCGGATCCTCGATCCGCCGTTCGAGCAATGATGATTAAAGAGAAAAAGCAAAACCTCGCTCATGCCGCTCGCAAGAAGGCTTTGGGCATCCGGTGAGCTGATGATCCATGGCTGAAGATCTTGTACAAGAGAAGGAAATGGTCGTAATCATAAGGCAGCGGGTCTTCGTTTTGCGAAGGCCACTGCGGTCGAATCCAACAAGCTACCCCTCCTCGGCAGCCGCGACCTCAAACTTGCGCCAGCGACTCAACGGCCAGCTTAGTTGGGGCAGGCGGCCTGGACGTGACCGGGCTGCTTGCACTTGTAGCAAACGCGCTCGTTCGAAGTCTCAGACGGGCAGTCCCTGGACAGGTGGCCAACCTCGCCGCCTGGAGAACAGTCAGCGGGGAGAAGCGCGTGGTGGGAAGACGCTCGACACTTACAGTTGTAGCACTTCTGGCCCTGGGTGCAGTCGCGCGACATGTGGCCGTAGCCGCCGCAAGAGTAGCAAGTCTGGCCGCGAGGACCGCCGAAGCCGCCGCTGCTGCCACCGTAGCCGCCGCCGAAGCCGCCGCCGTACGAGTTGCAGTTGCGGGCAATGTGGCCGACCTTGCCGCACTTGTAGCACTCCTGGCCAGCGCCCATGCCGGGGGCGCCGCCCTCGGGGCACTCGCGGGACAGGTGACCGACCTTGCCGCAGCGGTAGCAGGGCTTCTCAGCCTGGGGCTGGGAGCATTCCCTGCTCAGATGGCCCTGCTCGCCACAGTTGTAGCAGGTAGGGTTGCCCTTGGTAGGGCAGTCGCGGGCCTGGTGCGAGGTATCGCCGCCTTCTCCTCGATTAGCTGTATGTTCTCTCGGCTCCCGCGCAGAGAGTGAGAATCGGGCTTTGGAGGCGCCATAGACCTCAAGTGCGGCAACTAGACGACGAGGACGGGCAAAAGACTAGAAGACACAGGGTGGTGGAGAGTTGGGCGGTTCACACAAGGTCACATCGGAGAGTGCGGTGGTCTTGGCCGGTTGCCGTGCGCTTGCGTCATGACGCGGGCGCTCGCGGTGCGCGACCAAGACCGTTCGTCGTGGGCGTCGCGAGGACTCCACTCGGATCTACAGCTCAACGAACCGTCCCCGCTGCATGTGAGAGCTTAATGCGAATTTTGTACGGCGCAGTGTGCGGGTGGCGGGAGGCGGGCCGGCGCCAAGGGGGCCGCGTGGAGCGCAAAGGGAAAGGGCAGGACGTACAGTTGTAGCAGCCGCGGGCAGGGGGAGCGGAGAAGTCCATGGTGAGCGTGGGGTGTGCGAGGCGAGGTGAGGAGTCTGGAGGCGTCAGTGACGAGGAAGAAAAGAGGCGAGCGGCGGGGGCGAGCGGTGTGGTGGGCGGGCGTACCAAGGAATTGACGAGCAGAGCAGACGCGTCAGGTGAGTTAGCGCGGAATGGGTCTACGTCGTGCGCAGAGGTGGACCTTGGGTCGAGGCGGAGGGCAGCAGGGCGCTTTATAAATGAGGGTGGGAGAGGCGAATTCGAGATGGTGGGTGGATGGCGCGCTAGCCCGCGGGTAGACGTCGGAGCGCAGTTCCCTGCTCTTTAGCGAGTGTCAGTTCTCGGTTTGTCGACCAAAAAGAAACATGCAGGCCGTGTGCGCAGCGCGAAATTGTTTGATGTAAACAGCCTCTGGGCCACCGACCGCCCGCGCCTGGTTGGTGGAGTCTCTGATTTGCTTGATCTGCCCTCCCCGCGGCTGCGCTTGGATGCCCGCGCAGCAAGTGGATCCGCTCGAGCTGATGTTGTGCAGGCGCACTGGCGGGTTGAGGCTCGTGACGGTGATGGTCGCACAGCAGCTGTCAGTCCGGTTGGATGCACGTGCCGTCTACCCGCCACCGGCGGTGATGGCGCCAGAGACACGCGCCGTGGCTTGCGCCCCCTCGAAGCCAGCGCCGAGCCCGCGAGCGCTGCGATTGACGCCATGGTGCGCGCGTCGCAGCAGAGCAGCTGTGAGGCGGCACGCGGGATTGCAGTCAAGGCGGGGCTCGCGCGAGTGAAGACGATCGACGTGGTGTTGGAGTTTGAGATAGATGTAAATGAGAAGCGGTCAAGACTCAATGAAACATATCCAATATGCCCAGGCGGGTATAGATACACTTCACATGTCCGTCCGCTTGTGGTTGGTCACGAGAAAATCGTGCGTGTTGCGGTGTACGCTCCGGAAGATCCTGATCCGCCGCCGTCGACAATCCTGGAACCTGGGAAGTATATGGCATGTATAAGTCGACGGTTGCCTTCATAGGATACAGCCGCTGCAATGGACATAGTACGCCGGGCCTGGTGCAATCGTTAGAACGAAGAACACGTAGGAGACGATCTCCGCAACACCTCAACACATCACACTGCCAGCTCAAGGCCGCCGTCTTCACACAAAAGTGGCTCCGAGAGCCACACCGCACTCATTTTCCTTTCGACCCTGTCGAATCGAGTCTCTAGGTGAAATCATACACAACTAACGCCTGGCTCCCCTCACTCCGCTCTCGCAACACAATCACGCTCTCCTCATCAAAACCAACCCAGCCTTTCGTCACCGTCATCTCATCCAAACTTTGCTCCAGGGCGAGGCCGAGTCCGGGTCCGTGTTGGGCAATGGTATCCGGAAGTGTGTCGAGATCCGTTGTGGCAGGGCCCTTCTTCTCTGGTTTGATCCGAATGCTCAGCTCTCCTGTAGGTTGGCGTCTTCGATTTGCAACCGAAGTCATGCCTCCTTCCAGCTCCCAGACGCGGAGTTCGTCGCCTCTGGAACTGACGGAAACTGCTTTGCCTCGGCCTCCCACATGGGCTCCGGAGACGGATGATGTATGGCCCCAGAGCCGGCTCCCAGGCCCGATTGTTAACGAAGAGGTTGTCGATATAACCATGTAAAGTGTTAGGGTATTGTCCAGATGTGAGCTAAGAAGATATGGGTGAGAGTAAGACAGCGATGTAGGTTTCGAGCATACGGGTACTGAGGTGACCGGAGTTCCTGGCTCGGAATTCCTACCAGGCGAGGAGGGCCGGTTCCAGTGTGAGGCCAAAGAGTGGAAGCCTGGATTGTCTGCGGATGCCAGCCGTGAGTCCAGTAGCTTCCCCTCCGGGGTGATGCGCATTTCCTGAATGCCGACAGACCATCCGGAGAAGTATGTCGGCAACGCATACGCTATTGAGGCTACTATGTCTCGAGATGACGGTCGGATTGAAAGCGATAATGGGGGCCATACCGTATGTGATCTTAGAGAGTACAGTAACCGAGGAGGATCTAGAATCTCTTCAGGCCGTCCTTCTTGTGGTTCCTTGGGGAAATAATAAAGAGATAAAAGCTGCATCCCAGTCATTGTAAGCAGGTAAGGAGAGGCATAGGCCAAAGCTGATAACATGCGGTTCGAAGATGCAGGATGCGTGTAAATGCGGTCGAAATGCCTCGTCGCTTTCGTCAAGCTGAAGACGGAGAAAGCCCCATTCTCAAACCCCACAACTATACGCTGGGACAATGAGCCTTTTTCGTTTGTATCGACGGCCAAAGACGTTGGCGGGGAGCTTGTTTCCTCGCTATCCTGGTCCAGAGCAATGCTTGCAATCAGATTTCGATGCTTCTTGGTACACCATGCTCGCAGCCCAGCGATCGAGTCCGCCGTGTATATAATTCCGTCATGTAGATGAACTAATATTGGAGGAACGGGCGGCGTCTCGGAGAGCGGGATCTCGTCAACATCGCAGCTTCCTCGCGACCAGTTATGCCGGAGCTTGTACTGCCGCTTCCAGTTGGTCTCCTTGCCTCTCTTCACCAGGTTCGCCTCATCGAGCCACTTGGATAACTTGGAGGAGAAATGAAGGTGGTCGGGGGTGTTCGCGTCTCTGACGCCAGGCAATCTCGATGCGCGGGGCCGGACAAAGCGGTTGTAGTAAGCAGCTTTCCATAGCTGATGGTCGCTGGCGATTGCATAGAATCTTTTCGATACTCTACACACGGATGAGCATCATCGCGATCCGGGGACGCCGAATGGAGCTTACCTCTGGCAGATGCTGAGGGTAGATACTGGTACGTAGGACAGGACGCGCAAGAGCAGCTCGTCGCTCAGACGCGAGAGCTTATCAGGGTCGGAAGGCCGTCCCCGCTTGGCTGGGGGCAGCGCATGCTGGTCGCTGTCCTCTGCGGGACGCTTGGGCATGGCGGGAGCGAAGCGGCGGCGGCGGCGGGCGTTCGTGGAAGGAGGCAGTGGCTGTCACTGCCGCGCACAAGGGAAGGTACGAGTGTCTCGGTGCTTCGGCTTCCCTTATCGATTGCCACAAATAGCGCTCACGTGCGGCGCGTCATTGAGGTGGCGTCGCGACACGCCAAGCCCGCAGGCAGACGCGCCCTGGCGCATCCTTCGCTGGCACCGACATTGCCCGCTGCCCCTCGCTCCACGTAACACCTCCAGGGATCCCTATCGTTTCCGGCCGTTGCGCTCACTGCACCCTGCCGCGCGCTTCAGGACTATTCGACGCGTTCATCAACCCATATCGGCGAGGAAAACGCGTCATGACGCGTGTCTAGACTCGAGTCATGGAGAAGCAAGACAGAGCTGCCTTGCTATGGCAGGCCTCCGAGGATGCGGACAGTGCTCTCGAGCGTCATTCCAGCATACTTCAGCAGAACATTCGAAACAATAATCTTCGACGTACGTCAATCTCACGCTACCTCCTAGCTGATACTGACCCCCGTAAGATCAAAACGAGAAGAGAGCCCTCGAACGCAACAACATGAGTCTCCTACGCCGCATTGAGGACCTAGAACGGGAGCATGCAGAACTGAAGGAACAACTTGCCGCTGCTCTGCAACCTGCATCCTCTGCTCTACCTCAAAATGAACCATGGTCCGACGCCGACTCCAACCGCATGCCCGCCAGTTCAGCGACTGTCTCGACTCAGGAAGCAACTGTACCTTTCAAGGAGTACAAGGAACTCGAATGCAAGTACAATGCGGCACTCAAGGAAAACGACGAACTCCGGCAGAATTCGGAGAAGCTTGCTACGCAGCACGACTTGATGAAAGCCCGTGTTAAGGAGTGGAGCGCCTGGGCTGCTAAGAGGCGGGAAAAGAGAGAGAACAATCAGTCCGCAAAGGGCAAACGAAAGCTACCCGGGGCTATTCGAGTCGATCTCGAGTCATCGCCAACCCCCATGAGCTTAGCATCACCGCTCTCCAACACGCCGAGCATACTGAAAACGGTCGACGACGATGAGATTCCCCGGAAAATTGCAGAACAGGCATCCGGTTTCCTTGCCCATCATGACAGCCCTCTGAGAAAAACCCCAACTGTTGCAAACGCATCCCAGCCATCCACTAGCAGACGGCCAGCTCATCAGGAACAAAACGCCGCATACGACGATCCTCAGGATGAGCTTCCACAAGCATCGAAGCACCTCCAGCAAGCTGCTCAAGAACAACCCCAAGCCCAGATTCAGGTCGAAGCAGAGAGGCCACATTCCAGCCAGGCCGAGACTGAATATCATACACACTACGGCTCTCCGCGAGTAACGTCCAGCCAGACAACTCAGGATGAAAGCTGCAGACCAACAGAATTTGTTGCAGAATCTGCTAAGCACCATGAATCTGAAGACGAGGAACCTGTAGTCGTATCAGAGAGATCATTGAAGCGTAAGCATCCCGCACAGGTAGAAGTATATCAAGATCCACCAAGTCGACCAGGAGAGCACACAGTTCATATCAAGGAGGAGCCTCGGGAAACTCAACCTGCATCGCAGTTCATACCAAGTCTCCTGAACAGGGCGAGCACACTAGATCTCGACGACGTAGGACATCTAATTCGAACACCCAAAAAGCGCCAACGTCTTCAGGAACCTGTCGGGAACTCGCAAAAGCAAGAGGGTTTGTGGTCAAAAGCCCCACCTGCTTTACGTCATCAACGATCGTCAAGCGTACCGTTGGGATATGGTACTCTCACTGGAATTGATGAGACAATCAAGACAGAGGCCCAGGATGAGAATATCGCGTCAGAGGTACTAGATTCTGACCCTAGCCCTACGATAGAAGAGGAGGATGAAGCGACGGTGGAAATGAGCAAGTTGGTTAAGACGCGGAGCCCAAACAATCCACGAAAAGCCAAAGCATTGCGGCCTCGCGATGCTAATATCCGAGCTCAGCTCCACTTCGATGGTATCCGCCCACGGCTTTCTCGACGGAGAGGGGGTTATGATAGAGGCGCTAAGGCGGTTCACCTTTTAGCAGAGGATGGTGAAGAGACGCGGGTACATGAACCTTCTCCTTGTACCATGATGGAGTCCCGCCGTCGCCTCGCCGAGCTTTACGACAACCCCCCACCTGAGAAGGTGGCCCTCTCATCTCCAAAAACACCAGCTACTGCCCGTGGTTCTCGAACCATGCCAAGGTCTAATGCAGGAAATAACTCCGTTTCTGTGGCTGCAAACCTGGCGGTATCGGCAACAACATCGAAGAAGGATTCACCCGCACCGCAACTGCCGACTCCACAAACAGACATCAAACGCGCTCGTCCCAAATGCGGCAACTCCTTCCAACAGTCCCACACGCCTCTGCGCATCAAGCACCTCGACCAGCTCAACCTATCCGATTTTAAGATCAACCCCAACACCAACGGCGGCCTGGACTTCGCATACAACGAAGTCATCCGCACCCGCGAAGCGCGCCGCTGCCTCCCCGGCTGCACGAAGCCGCAATGCTGCGGCCGCGAGCTCCGCGCCATGGTCACAGCCGGCCTCAACCCGCCGCTGCCGCACAGCTTCTGGGACGAGACGCAGGAAGACGACACCGACGAGCACCGCTACCTCCGCTGGTTCATGGGCAACTCGTACGACGGGGACCGCGTGTCCGCCATGCCGGCCGCGATGAGGGAGGATCTGCTGATCCAGGCCAAGGTCAAGCTCCTAGCGAACCAGGCGGGCAGGCACAGGCAGGCGCACGAACGCTCGAACACGCCGCCGGGGTTCTGGCGCGCGGATTTTCCGGGCACGCAGGAGTTGGCGAGGGATAGGGAGGAGGCGAGGAGGATGGAGAGGGAGGTTGTGGAGGAGAGGTATAGGGAGGCGATGACGGAGGGTGGGCGCTGGATGTTTAGGGATGAGTGAGGAGGTGTTCGGTTGGGGTTGCTGTCTTGCTTAGGTAGCTAGATTGACGTGTCACGCGGCGATACGAGCTTCCATGTTAGACCATCAAACTACTGTCTTTCGTCTAGCTACGTGACGCTTGATCGCCTCAAAACCTAGGCACACGGATAGGCGCTCATGCCTACGCGAAGGATGTAACATAGAGAACATAGTCGTCAACGAATAAGATCGACAGTCCAATCAACACTCTAACATTTCCCTTCATGTACGTACGGCCAGCACGCCCAGCCTCACCACAAGCACCCTGAAAGCACCAGCACTCCAACTTTTCAAAACCTTCATCCATTTCCCACTTTTAATTTTTGTTCTTTCTTCCTTACTTGGTATCAATCCCACGCACAACCTTTCCCCCCACACACAGAGAGTAATCTCTCTTCTCTCACTTTCTATCCTCATCTCCACCCTGATCCAAAAAAAAAAAACTTCCTCCCCCCCCTATCTATCTACCTACGCACCCATCGTAGCAACCAACGCCCCCCTCGCCTCCTCGCTCAACCTCTCCTGCACGAACCCCCCAATCCTCCCCCCATTCCTCTGATCCGCCTCCTTCAAATACGCGCCGACCCACTGCTTGATGTCTCCGATTTCCGGGAAAGGATCTTGAGAAGCCTTGCGGCAGGTGTTGAGCTGGGTGAAGCCGACGCCGAAGCTGAGGTCGTCGACGTCGGCCTCGGGGAGGATGTCGTCGGAGCTGGGGGCGACGGGCGGGTTGATCAGGAGCTTGAGGAGGGCTTCGCACGTGAGGGTCCAGCCCTTCTTGTAGCGCTCGATGAAGGCCTGGCCGTCGGCGAGGGTCTTGGTGAGGGACACGACGGCGGTTTTGCGGTCGTAGGGGCGGGTGAGCTTTTGGGTGTCGGGAAGGATGATCTGAGGGTAGATGGGACGGAAGACGCTGGAATTGGTGTTAGAAGAAAGATGTATATATGCTGGGAGAAGGGGGCTTACTCTTGCTGGACGGAGTCGGCTACGTTGATGAAGAAGTCCGAGCCCAGACCCTTGTCGTCACGAGCGGCAACGAAGTGATAGAAGCGAGTGAAACGAAGGCCGAAGGTCTCGGTCTTCGAACTCGATAGCCTCGTGAGCATGATGGTGAGCATGGGGGTGAAATAAGGCCTCAACGCATCGACCGGAACAGACGCGACAATGGCCTCCAGCAGATCGAAACCGTGTGTCTCGTTCGCTTTGGTGGAGACGAGCTTCTGAAAGATACCCAGCATGGGCTCGAGCTGGTTGTTCTGGACAATGCTGCTGGCATCACGGCTAAGCATGACGGACAACAGGCGAACCAGTGCCGGTATGTTGCCCTTGTTGTCCCAAACCATTGGCATGAGCAGCGGAGGAATCAGCGTCTTGTAGTAGTCGGGCAGGACGCCAGACGGGTTGGCCTCGAGCAGAGCGGCGAAAATCTGGAAAACATAAGGCGTAAATTCTTCGATCTCGTTCCGAAGGATAGCCGAGAATGGATCGTATAGTGCCTGCTCCAGCTGCTGCGGTTGCGCAGGTGCCGCATACTTGACAAGCGCGCCAATGCCCTCAAAGTGGTAGTAGTAGAAGCGCGGGTTGCTGGGGTTGTGGCGGATGACCATGGTGATGTTGATGAAGTTCTGGAGCACCTGTTGGGCGATGGGCAGAACGCCCTCCTTGATGACAATCAGAACTCTCATGACACACTTCATTAAGAACTCATTCTCCTGGATCTTCTCCGGCGCCGATTCCTTCTGAACAAGGCCGAAGAGGTGGATCAGCAGGTCCTTCGCCAGAGGCAAAACGCTCTCTCTTGGGATGATAGGTTGCCGGTTGTCGTCGGTCAGGTACAGCGCCCGCTCAACTGCAATGGCGGCATAGGTGTAGATGACGTAGTTCGAGACGCCAAGGTGCCTCACTAGCAGGGGGAAGGCGGCTTGCCAGTACTCCTTCGTCAGCTGGCTGCGGAAGAGGTACACATACTTGATAGCATCGACCTTGAGGATAGGTTCGACAGCATCAGCGGTGAGATCCTCGGCAATGTTCTTCTGGAAAAAGTCCAAGATGCTGACGTGGGAATTGACGGTCTTCACACCGTATGCAGCCGTCGGAGTGCCCTTGGCTGCGATGGAAGAGAACAGGTAGACCGCCGTGTCCTTGGACTTCCAGTTGTTTGCCTTGTCCTGGGCGTAGTGGTTCAAGTACTTGTCAATGTACTGGTTGACGACAGCAGTGACAAGCTGCTCGAACTGTGTCATCAATTGGCGCAAGAAGTCGGTGGCGGCACGCCTGCGGGTATCGCTGTCGGAGCCCTCCAGATCTCTGCGGATGAACTCAATGGGCTCGTCCTCGAACATCTCAATATCCGACTCGCGCAGGGTGAGGTTGGGCAGAATGACCTTCTCCACGACCTGGTTGAGGGTGGCCTCGTTGTTGAACAGCTGAGCGTGCTGGTTGTTCGTGGTCACGGAGGTCAAGAACTGCAGGGCCTTGCTGACAAGGATGTCGTACTTGGTCTCGGTGCCGATGTTGGTCAGCAGGTTCCAGGAGCTCTCGATGAAGCCTCCGAGGTACTGCCCAAATTCATCCTCGTACTTCTGGGTGTAGAGGATGAGGGCCTCGAATATGCCAGCCTTGACGAATTCGAGAATGCCTGCTTCTGCTTCGTCGTCGGTGTGTAGGGCTGGGTCGTCGTAGATGAGGTACTTGTGAAGGAGCTCGCTGATGGCCTTGAGGTTGTCATCAAACTGGGGAGGCAGGTCCTGGCAGGAGAGGTCGTAGAAGAGCTTGAGGATGAGGTTGAGGGTGGTGAAGTAGCTCTGCAGGGCATCCTTGTTGCCAGCGTTGGCGGTAATTTGCGCGTCGGTGTTCTGGTGGCCGCTTAGTTAGGAATATAGCTGTAACAAACGCAACCGCTACGTACCTGGAACAGCTGGAGGAAGGGCTGGCCGAATTTGCCCAAAACAAAGTTGATCTCGGTAAACAGGTCGTCGGATCTGAAAAGCGGCCTCCAGCGCTTGAAGATGGAGTGCGCAACCTGGAGCACGCCGTTGTTGGTGACGGCGTTGGCGGCCGTCAAGCGCGACGCGAGATCCTAGCAAGCTTCAGCATTCGTCGCCCACGGACGCAGCTCGGGCGAACCTACGTCGACCAGAGAATCCCAGCGCTCCCAGAAATCGCTGTCGGCAATGGTGCTGACAGCCTCTCCCAGCTGGGTTTGTATGGATGGCGGCTGGGAGATCATGAGGCCGATGAGCTCCTGCTTGACGGTGACGACCTCATTGTGCGGGAGCTTGTAGTTGCCCTCCACATCCTGCAAAGCGGTTACCAGCAGTCATGGGCGACGTGCTCGGGCGGATACGTACGGTCCAGTTGCGTCTGATGAAGTTCTTAAAGTACAGGGCGGCGGCGAGTCTCGTGGTCTGGGGTATGGAGGCATCGGCGACGGTCTGAAGAAGCGCAATCGAGAAGCCAGGCGTGGCCTCTTGCTGTTTGATGGCAGCCTCAGCTGCACAGAAACGGTCAGCATAATGCGTAGGTAGTGTAGAGGCGGTTGCGAAGCGCGGGAGAGGGCTGCATGGGTGGCGGGCACGGGGGCGGCAGCAAGTGCAAAGAGCTGTGGGGTGTGGTGGAGGGCGCAAACAGTGTAAACAGACGGACCTTCTTTGCTGTGGCGGGGGTCCAGGCTCTGCTGCAGGAGCTGGGCAATAGCCTGAGTGTTCCCGGCCATCGTGACGGACTTGCGCAGAGACTGGCCTAAGGAATGGAGCAGCGAGGGTGGGATGGAGGGCGGGAAGCAGTGGAAAGTACAGCTCCAAGACTTTCTGAGCGCCGCGACCAAGAGCGCCGCCGCACCGCCCGAAGTGCTCCCGCCGCCCAGCGCTAGGCTGCAACCGGCATGGCGTCGTGATGTCATGCCCGGGCCACCCGCCCTGCCGCGCTGGATATCCTCCGTGAAGCTTGCTGTATGCGTGTGCTATTCGCTGCGCACGTGCATTTGGCTCGTTGTCGCGTTGGTTGCACGAGGACAGCAACCGCGTGCTCAACCGGTCCGCCATTCAATGGCCGCCCGCTGAAATCTGTGCGCGGGGTCACTCGTGGTGCAGGAATCCGCCTCAATGGCTCACTAATACCAGCACGAGGCCTTCATTTGCATGGCGAGCGCCAGCTTGCGCGTATGCAGAAAAGCTTCCTTCTTCTGGTTCTCTGTAACTCAGTCGCAGACCAATTCCCGTCGCGGCACCGCAGCCAGCCACCCGCTTCCATGACCAACCTTCCCCCCGGAGACCGTCCCGCCATCCATGCCGCCGCAAGGCCACGCAATATCTCCACTGAAATGTGTATCACGAAACAAGAAGACGAGGAGGGAGGGAAAGCCCAACAAAAAAGAAAGAGGTATTGAGCAGAAAATCACTTTTGTATGGCCGAGCTCTCCACTCCGGCCAAATTCCCCCGTGACCATGATCAAAACGAAAACGCCCAGGAAATGAAGCTAGCAAAAACAAACTATCCACCGGCCCATCTATCTTTTTTGTAGTTCGTAATTCCCCGCTTTTTTAGCTTCAGTTCAACAATCCACCCACCCACCATCATGTATATCTTGTTTTTTTTTATGTTTCCCGCCGCCGTTTGAATTTCCCGAAACGCCGCGAGGGGGGTATCGTTCGAGCAAAGAAGCAACATGAACAAGGAAAGCTAGAGTAAAGGGAAGGGAGCAGTGGCGAAGAGCGTTATCCGCGCGAGCCGCTCGAGTTCTGCCGCTCCATGTCGGCGCTGGTGACGCTCATGATGCTCGATCTGTTGCCGTCGCTGTTGTACGTGACCACGCTCTGCCGGTGGAACATGCTGCCACTCATGCCGGGACCCGAAGCTGTTGGCGGCGGCGTTGATACGCCAGAAGCGTTCTTCTCCCAGAGCTTCCTGATCTCGCGGAGACGGCTGCGCCACGAAGACACGTACTCGCCAGCGTCGCGGCTTGACCACACCTGACAGAACACGCTGGCATTGAGTGCGAGCATACGCACATACGCTGGCAGACCCTTTCCGCTGATGATCTTGGTCTCGGACGCCGGCGACACTTCCGGAAAGCCAGGCTGCGTGAGGACCTGCACCTTGTAGAATTGGTCCAGGCCGACGTTGTCGCGCGTATCGACAAATGTTGTCCGCGACTCGGGCGTAATGACGATGTATACATAGTTGAATTGAGACGGAAACATGTCAAAGCGGAAGGGAAGCCCGGAGTTGTTGAATACAATGTTGACGAAATCATTGCCGATGTGCTTCTTCTTGTTGATGCACTGATCATCCATTTCGAGGTTGGTGGGCATCATCGTAATCACGTGGAACACCATTTCGACAGCCCGATCGCGCCAGCAGATCGCGTGGGTGCCATCGCCGTCGAACTCCCGATCGAGCCCTTGGGTGTTCATCTGTGCTCCTTTGAGGCGGACAAGCTTGCCCTCGCCAAGGGCCTCGACAAAAACCGTGTAATCAGCCGAACCCATGACATTGGCGAGGATATCCAGCTCTTGAGTCTGGCCTTCGCCGATGAAGATCACACCCACTCTATGGCTGTCGACAGTGGACGCACGATCAAGCATTGCGATGGACCGGCGGGTCGCGTCATCCTCCGCCAACTTGACCCAGGGAGACTGCTCGACGGCACTGGGATTGAATAGCGTGATTGGAGTGAATAAGCCCTGGAAAATGTCCTCTGGCAAGACGCCAACGTACGACGATGTGTAAAAGGCTTCCGCAGCAAGACCTGTGAGGAGTGGCACCTGATGGCGAGGTGGTGGGATGAGATGCGGGCAGTAAATGCCGTAGCTCGTGTAGGATGGCCGACGCTTGATCATCTGAGTGAGACCGGTACGCGCAGCCGTCTCAAGCGTCAGGATCATCTCCCCGCCAATGACCCACGATCTACTCGTCACCTCTCCGTCGGACTCTTTGGCGAAGTGCTCCTGGTAGCCGGTCTCATCTCGATCAGTGTAAGCACGGCTGTGCACCATGTCAATGGTAATGAGAGCCTGTTCCTCAAGCGTCTCGCGTCCAAACCGATCTGTGTGGACCAGCTTCTTGATGATCCACGGCACGAACTTTTCGCGGTCCTCAAGCTTGATGGCCATGAACCAGAATGAGATGACATGATATGCCAAAGCATGCACGTACTGCGGAAGATCATCGGCTGGCGATTTCGAGGATGGTTTCGTGGCGTGTTGATCAATCATTTTCGAGTCCCTGAGGTCACGAGAAGGGCCGCTGTGCCTCAAACCGCCTCCGCTGAGACGAGCAGGTGCCGGGCTCGCGGCCTTCTCTTGCTGGTCGCGAACATACTGAAGATATCGGAAGCATACACCAAAGACTAGTTTGAACTCATCGTCTCGGAAATTGACGTACAAGTCTGGCAGACGGACTAGGTGGGTAAGGAACTCCAGGATGTGAATCGCGATCTGTGGCTGTGTAATGATCTGGGACATTTTCTGGACGACATTCTGGAGGTGCTTTGTCGTTGAATCCGGAATTTCGTGACAGCAGACCGTCAAAGCATGGATGCACCACTTTGATGTTCTATCCCATGAGCCGATACCCAAGTAGAATGATTTCACAATATCGTCCTGCTCGCTCTTCTCGAAGTGGTGGTGGTAGCTGATTAGCATGGTGAGGATGTGGAAGTAGCAGACAGCTACATCCGCTTTCTTGAGAGAGGTGTAGGAAGGCGGTTCGGGAACAGTGCCGTTCCTGATCTGGTCGCACAAAACGTTCCGAAGAAGCCGAATCTGCGGGGTGCAATTCTTCCACAGAGTGTGGTTGCATAGCTGCGGTCCGATATGCACGAGCAAGTAGCTGAGAATTTCCCAGTCTGCGCAGTTCTGCAACAGAGCGATCGCCTTCTCCAGCCAAAGACTTGTCGGGAAAAGCTCTCTCTTTTCCACCTCAGAATAATCCCCGTTCTCCAACTCGTGGTTTGCCTGGGTTTTCTCCTTCTCCCGAGTCTCGTCTTTCTCGAGGTGCGTAAAGAGCACAAGACTTGGCATTGGGGGCGGATCCTCCGGAAGACCCGGCGGTCCTGGATACATCCAGAAGGGCTGCACAGGCTTTCCCCTCATGGCGCCACTTGAGACCCTGGATGGGTTCCTGGACTGCGGGAATTGCACCGCACCCACGAAAGACCGGCGTGACGGGTTCCTCTCTTCGATATTCGTAGGACTCGCCACATCTCCCAGTACTATATCCTCCCTCTGAATGGGCACAGCCGTCTCTGCGGTCCTGCACAAAACAGCAGCCATGCTCTCACCTTCAGCAGCCGAATTGACCCGCAAAGCAAAGTTGGCATCACTGCGAAGGCGGGCGAGAAACTTGACAGCCGTGATGCGAGCATCCAAGTCACACTTGTTCGTTGAAACCACGTACAAGATGAGCTCAAAGGCTTTGGTGGCCTTCCATGCTGAACGGACGAATGTTCGGGTGAATATCCGAACCAAGGTCTTCGTTATGACGTTGCTGGGAGACATCGGATTGTCAGCCAAGGCCCAGTTCTCTGCCGAGTGCTCTGGCGAAGTTCCGATGTATTCCCAAAGGTACACCCGGAAAATATCAATGACAAATTCGACTAGTTCATCCGGGGCCTCCGTAACCATGCTGACGGCTGCATCAGCGAGAACCGCTAGCACATCGGAATCGGCTTCTTCGTTGATATGCTCGAGGATGAATTTCGCGCAGGCGATTTGAGCGTCTGTTGGTAACATGAATGATATGTAATCATATGTCTTGATGATGGTCCTCATGGTGAATCTGCGGAGATCTGACGACCGGCGCTTGTCTTTGAAGAAAGGGCTGAGTAGCTGCTCCCATGCCGCTTTCCAGTCTTCGCTTGGCGGCTGCAGAAGGCGTTCTTCCTCGTAGTACTGGATGACACCTTTCGCAACATCATCAGGAAGTTTGGACCCAACGCGTACGAGCATAGCCATTGTCTCCTGCCTCTGAATGATGTCCAAGTCGGTGCGGATCTCAAAGAGTCTTAGGAGAACACCTCGCAGAGGAATGGAAGGGTGGGTGTTCTCCTCGTCTTCGTGCTCATTTCCATCTTCGGTTGGATTGGAGAAAGTTTCAGACGTCAAGTTGGTAAAGTCTCGAACTTCTTTGTCTGACACATCGTTGGCGCATTTTATGATGATTTCAAGGAACGTGGACCAATCGTACTCCTGGAGCAACTGGCGAGTGTATTTGTTTTCCGAGTCCACAGAAATGAGTAGCTTCCACATGATGTTACAGATGTCTGCTTCCAAGTGGAAGTTGTCAGCCTTCATCTTCTTGAGGGAGTGCTTATCCGCATCCGAGTTGGTCTCAGAGGCGCGGCGATTAGAATATTCGATCGAGATTAAATTGTTGAGAGCGGGCAGGAAGAGTGAGAGTTGCAATTCCGGGAGGTGTGCGGCTCTGGGATGGAACAGCAAATCCTCCAAGACTTTGACAGCTCCGCGTACGACGTTGGTCCTCTGTTTTGACGAGCCTAACTCGCCATGAAGGATCTGTAGGAATGCGTAGACCGCAGCTGGAGCAACGTGAGAGTTGAAGAGGTTCATAATGACCCTTTCGGCTTGGTCTCGCAGATCATCAAGCATGAGAACTCGGTTGCAGACAGAGCATAATAGTTCTAAGCAGGGCTTGAGAAGCGACGGCGGAAGCTCCGCGTACGTAATCAGGGTCTCGATTACAGTGATTCCGCCCTTCAGGTCTGGTTTCCGTGCCGTACGTCTCGAGACATAAAGGACCTTCTCCAGGAGCTCCTCGGTATGCTGATCGGCGAGCAGCTGGGAGTTGAATTTGAACACGTCAACGATGAACTGGAACAGTTGCTGTAGATTCGCATCCTCTACAAGCTCAATATCCAGCTTTGACTCTCTGGGCGTGCTCCTCGCTTTGCGAGCGGCATCAAAACATCTATCGAGCATGCGAGTGAGGAGAGGCGCGATCTTGGTCTCGAGCGCGTTGATGTTTCGTCCACCATGCGTAAGACAGCCAAGGAGTTGCAACCTCATTTCCGCGACCTGCTCTTGCTCGTTCTTTGAGATGAACGAGAAGAAGTTGCTCCTCTCAGCAGACGAGAGGTTGGGCAACTGGACCAAGCGAGACAGCAGACGGCATGCAGCCTGAATCGCCTCGGGATCCTTGCTCTTCAGAAGTGAATCGTGAGCGAGGACCCACACTGACCAGACACCCTCTACGGGGTATTGCTCGAGTATGGGGCATAGCCTGTGGGCAGCTTCGATGCGAGACGATAAGGAAGCCTTCCGGCTTAGGCGTTCCAGCAGCTCGTCGAGCTCCGGGGGACCACCGAGGACCGGCGGAATCTGCATGTCGGCGTCATAGTGGCTCGGCCGGGGTCGGAGCGAATGACGTATGTTCGCAAAGTCTGCGCTGTCGGGCGACGACGTGTGGATGTGCCGCGGCAGCGTGGACACGCTGGGCCTCCGCGCGAAAATGCCTTGTACCGGGGCGACGTTTGTGACGGTGGACGGCGGGTCGGTGGTCGAGGTGCGGGAGCGGCCGATGAGATCTTTGAACAGGTTCGATATCGAGCTGGTCGAGGACTGGTTGCGCATGGGCGTCGGCGACACCTGAGGCAGCGCCTCGGGCGGCGGCGACGACATGGCGGTGGTCTCAGGCAGCTCAGCTACGCACTGGGGGGACATGCGCGTTAGCGGGCGGCGGCGGGAGGTACAACAGGATACAAGCTCTGGGGCAGCTGGCGGAGCTCTGGAAAGACTCACGGCCGAGGGACTCAGCAGCGCCTGCCCTGCTCACTCCGCTGGGACGGCAGCGAGAGCAGCGGCAAGGCAGAGAGGGCGCGCCCTCGGAGCAGTGCAGGCGTCGGGGCTGACGGGGCGTGGCGCGGGTCGAAGCTGGCGGAGGGTGGGCGCGAGGGAAAAGTCCATGAGGGCGGGCGGCAACATGCGGGTCGGGCGAGGGCGGCGTCACACGCGTCGACGGGCGGCGGGCAGCAGCATCGTCGGGGCAGCAGAGCAAGGGCGGGCGCAGGCGCAGGCGTCGTCCGAGTCTTCGCAGAAACCTTGGAAAACCTGGGGTAGGTAGCCCCATGCGGCAGCCTTCCCTATTGCTCGCTAGTGCGAAGAAACCTTTTGCAGGGCGCTCCTCGCGTGCTCTCTGGAACGTGCAACCCGCCCGCTGAGTCGCTGCGAGCCTTCGCGACGTCTGCAGGCACCGCCCGCGCCCGTGGGCCTGCCTTTGCTCGCGCCGCGCCGCGCCGCGCCGTCCTCCGCCGCCGTGGGGGTGTGCGATACGCCCTTCGCGCCCTGCCGCCGCCCTCTCCTGCCACCGCCCGCCGGATTCTGACGTAGTCCCGCCCTCTCGGTCCATTGCGTCTTCCGTTGGCTGCCACTCGCCGGTGATCACCGTATTCGCTGCCACCTCGAACCCGCTGCGACGGTACCGACGGTGATTTGTGGCCTGGCCCGGACACGGTGACGAGCTGGGGCCCGCGGCACTGGAATGCTGACCGAACCCTTCACTTCGGCTTCTCCAACGGGCGGGGCGGCATGGTGCACGGTCGAAGACATGCGTGCCTCTGGTGCTACTGAGAGTGGGGGTCCCGTAGGCTGCAAGGCGCTTGTCAGGCTGCCACACTTTTCAGACGAGGCTGATCCTGACCGTGGTGATTTTTGCCACTCACGACGGGATCCAGACGCATGGTCATTCCAGAAGCTAGGCCCCATTTTTCGTGTGGCGCGAAATCTGCAGCGAGATTTCCACCCACGGAGAAGCATCTTCATGCAGAAATGCTGAAGAAAATCAGAGGCCGGCCCGCACGCCACATCCGCCTCTCTGACGATTTTTTTTTATTTCCGGGCACCCCAGCTGAGCATGCCCTCTTCTGGTCTGCACTTTGTTATGCACGTGTCCGTGCTTGGCTTTTCTTTCAAAAAAATTTTCAGTTTGCAGTCAGAGCTTTCTATACGAAACTCCTCGGAGGGCTCTCTTACGAGTGTGTCCTTCAGTTTGGTACATATTAGCCTCTCTTGCGCAAGGACCCCGTAGCATAAGTGAGCTATGCAGAGAGTTCCAAAGGTTTGAGTAAAGGTCACGTGACCATATCATTGAATATTAAGCTGAAGCTCAACACTGGACTGGATTGAAAATTGCTTGGAAGCTACAACAGGAGGAGCCAGGGATTGCCCGCACAGCAACTGCCACATTCAAGGAATCTTTCGCCACATCAATCTGTAAGAGCTAAGTTTGGGAAGCTAGCTCCGAACTTTCAAGCCGAAATCTAAGCTTCCAGAGGATTGGGAGAGCATAGCATACAGCAACATAATTGAACGAAATTCAATAAGAATCGGAGCGAAATTGGCCTTACATGTATGGTCTCTCCTGGCGACTGCAAGTGATTAGCGAGCGGAACACAACAGCACGGGCAAGACCGCAGATGATCATCACAAGCTTGCTTCTTTGCATCTACTGTACTGATGAACTCCCGAAGAACCGGCTTGGTGCCTTGCGACGCTGTAGACTAATAGGGCCAACCGTCGACACCTCTTTCCCCTACCCAACCGTCTCCAGGCAAACAAGCAAGAAATCCTTTATCATAACCACACTGACTCATCTTCCACTCGTGACTAACCATCAAACAATTGAAACAGGAAACTGCCTCGAACTTCCGCGAAACTCATTCACATCATGAGACTCTCCAAGTCTACACTACCACCTGGATCATGCACAACGGATCAATATGCGTCGCCGGGAATGGGCCATCCGCGACCTCCAGCCCAAGCTCGCACGTGAACCCCGGCGCGACGCCGAACGGCAAGACGACATCGCTCTCCAGGACGTACGTAGCGTACGGCTCCAGCTTGACGGCCTTGACCCAAGAAAGCAGCTGCTGCACAATGCGATTGCGGATATTGTCGTCCGGGTCCAGATGCGCGCCCACACGCACCACAGGCGCGACCGTGAAGTCGTAGGCGGCGGCGCTGGTATTGCGGAGCGTGACTTCGACCTTGGCGGACTCGCCGCGGCGCACCGCGTAGAGGGGCTGGAGCGTGGTCGTGGCGAGGGCCGGCAGCTCGCTGTTGAGCATGAGGAGTTTGGTGTCGTCGTCGTAGCGATTGTCGCAGCGGGTGGCGTTGGGGAGCGTCATTGTGATGCTGAGGAGCGACATGATGTAGCCGACCATCTCGGGCGTCAGCTTGAGCGTTTGGCAATTGATGACGCCGTGGCGGCCGGAGCGGTCGCGCCAGCGGCAGTTGAGGCATTGAATGAGCTTTTGGCGGTACCAGAAGCACATGCGTTCCTCGCGTGAGAGCTGTTGGGTGTCGGTGAGGACGAATTGGCGGTCCTGCGCCGCGGGAATGGCGTCATTGGAGTACGAGAGGTATATCTTAGGAAGCAGGACAGCCATGCTGCTAGCTTGGCCAGGCTTTAAGAAGTCGGATCTGCTGGTGAGCTCGAGGACGGGTTGCTTTGGCATGTTCGCATCGTCGTACCACGCCTCAACACTGAGTTCGCGGTCGGAAATATTTACGAAGTCGAAGACGAGTACGAAATGATCATCCAAATCAGCATTGGGGAACTTCGCGTCGATGTGCTCTCCAGCTTCCCTGCCGGAAAGGACCGAGAAGTTTGATGCGGTAACAGATGGCTGGACAGTGATCGCGATCTCCTGAGAGACCTTGCTCGTCACGAAGAAGTTTCCGATCTCCGGAGGCTGGTCTGCAGCGGCATACTCAACACCAACGAATCCCTTAGAAAGCCCCGGAACTCCAAAGACATCCACAGTGAAACTCATGGTCTTATGGGGTTCAAGGTAAGAGGACGTCTGGATATCCCTCGACTTCCACTCTGCGCGGCCAATATCCTGGCCAAGTTCGTATATTTGGGAAGGCAGATTGCTGCTCCTCCTCGAGATTCTGAGCACGTCTACAGTGTTGTTGCGAGAGAGCATATGTAGGACGTTGGCCTTGATCGGTCGGTCCTTCTCGTCATGGGCGATGGTGACCTTGAATGTTTTGGTTTCTCCCTCCAAAAGGGCCACGGTATCTTGGACCAAGTTCGTTTTGATGGCTAGACTCGGTTGCTGCGGTACGACCGTCACGGATGGGAGCGGCGGCATGCCTCTGGAAACAGGCCTGATAGTGGTAGCTGTGCCGGGCCGCGATGGCTCCTGTGGCTTCGTCGTCTTCGCAACACTGTGACCGGTCTCTTTCATCTTTTCAACCTCCTGAGGGGAGGTGCGGCTGATAGAGACCTCGAAGTCCCTTTCGCGGCACTGGCGAACCTTGATGCGCAACTTTACGAGATGATGCACATCAGGAACATTGGCAACGACTGGAACCCTCAGGGGTTGGACCGCACAGGGAGGAATTTGGTACGTCAGGTTTGGAGGGCAGGCGATCTCCACTCCTTTCGCCGAGATAAGCTTGATCGATTCGATGTCAAGCGGGAATGCGAAAGGATTGCGAAGGGTGACGATGAACTCGCTAGGCTCCCCTGCCACGAGTGGCACCACCGCTGCACCTTTGTTCTTATCTCCGAAAGCCTGGTGCTCAAACCTGGCACTGACTCTTTGCTTCGCATCGTCCGAGATGTTCTTGCGGAGGGTCAAGTCTCGGCCTGCGCGGTCTGGGTCATACTTGACGCTATGAACGAGGTGGTCGTACCAGAAAACGGCCTCGGTCTGTTCCATGCCCAGCGCCTTCGCGGCCTCCAACGAACGGTGAATATTCTGCACCAAACGATGCTGGTCCTCTCTGGGCATCAGGCATCTGAATCCAGGATCCGTCTCTTCGAGTGGTTCTTGCGGGGCGATGATGCTTAGGAATGACGAAGAGAAGTCCAGCACTCCCTGAAGGTCAGCCATTGCCTCGCATACGTTGATGCAGCGCCGAAGAACCTCTGCCTTCAAGACAAGGCTTCCGTACGACCGAAGAAGCTCTGAGCCACCATCGATCTGTGTGTCAAGGCGAGTCCGGGCAGGGACGCCGTACTCCCGCACAAATTGCTCTAAGAAGATGAAGACCGTTTCGCCGTACTTCTTGTCGCTAGGTTGGACAAGACCGCCAGCGAGCATGCCAGCCGCAGGGTGAATGCCCATCTCAGCAGCTCCGAGCTTTCGGGCCTGAAGCAATGCAGGTACCAAAATATCCATCAGCAGTGTGACGACAAATGCTCTCTTCCTCGAAAGACCAAGCTTGGCCAAAGTGCCAGCCGCTTCCGCGTAGATGGTAGCTCGCTCTGTGTCGGTAATTGTGGGGGTTTGGGTGACCGAGTCGATGGCTTCAGAAAGTATGTTTGAGATGTGCACAACCTTTCCTGAGCTGCCCTTCACTGGCGGATGATCATTCTCGGACCGACTCTCCACCTTATCAAGGAAATCCTTCGGCGTAAAGTTGGTTCCCAGGCGCTCGATGGCCGTAAGCAGGTTGGCAACTCGGATCTTGTTCTCGGCATCGACCACAGTAAGGAGATGGCCCGAGTCGCTCTTGAACGATAGTCTGTAGAAGCCCATGATCCGAGAAGTGAGTTCGGGAATCCATTCAATCACGTTGGCCGCGTTCCCAGACACGGGCATGCCTTTCGTAGCAGGCGTACAAGACGTGGGAATCTACAGGATACATCAGTTTCGAAGACCTAGAGAAATGGTAAGATCGCATACCTCGAAGTCTTGCTCGTGGCCCACGAGGATCAAGCAGCAGATCAGCATCTGCTCCAGTGTCTTTGCCATGACGAGGTGTTCGTTGCAGCCTTCTGCCTTGAGGAATGTTTCATGAGATCTTCTCAATGCTTCGGCGACATGACCGGCCATCATGCAAACTTGGGCATCGACCAAGTCGTGGCGGCAGGCATTGCTCAGCCTTGCCTTCTCTTCCATGCTCCCGGAACCGAAGCCCTGGATGGAGAATCGCTGCAATGCGCGCGGGCGCGGATACGAGGATTCGGTGGGAGTTGTCTCGCCAGATCTGCCACTGGACGGATCATCGGCTGGGGAGAGCTCAGGGGGCGTGGTTGCGCGGGAAGTGTTCTCGGTCGGCGGGCTCAATCGCAGGCCAAGCGAGCCTCGCCTCCCTGTTGCCTCCTGCTTTTGGAGCTGCTGGATTTGAGGCGGTTGCGCGGGCGATGCTGAGCGCGAGATGGAGGTTTCAGCAGCGCCGAAGCCAAAGGAGCTCTGGCGGACGAGAGAGAAAGGCGAGCGGTTGCCGGGTTGCGGTGAGGAAGCTCCGGAGGAGACGCTGATCTCGGGAAGAGCTTGCAGTGACCTCGAGAGCCCCGTCATTTCGGCTAGTAGCAACGAAGAGAGATCGCACATGACCGTCTTCATCGTCGTCATTGTGGATTCGGATACAGGAGGCACCAGCATCGTCTCCTCCGGAAGCCAGGACGGCAGAGTGGGAAGAGCGCTGTCGAATACAAGTAGCTTATGCACGATTGCACGTGGGTAGTCCTCGCGCAAGACATCGACGACTTCGTTCAGCTCCTCTCTCTTCAGAGCCACGCTGGTCTTGTCTTCAGCAGCATTAGCACCGGCCGTGTCCAGGGCTTCCTGGTACTCCTCGCCATCGGCGATGCCGAGAACCATGAGCGGCTCACGGTACAGCTCGAAAGGAGAAAGAGAGATGTAGGAAGCCGGGGGCATGGATGTGGTGAAATAATACAGCAGCACGCCGTCCGGGTTCCGCAGCGGAGAAAACATAGCTTTGAGTGCGCAATTAGCAAATTGGCTTCTGGGGGCACTCAAGCATTCTGAATCAGGGACGGCCTACTTCTGTCCGGCCGCGGATCCGGGGTGACATCTCCCAGGCGGATGGCGCACTCGGGCTGCAGGCGGTCGACGAAGGTCATGAATCGCGAGCGCTTAATCTTCCCCGCGGGGACCAGAAGCACCCGAATGCGCGCGGGCGCAATGGGCGAGAAGGGATCAACGGCCATTGTGACATCTGGCGCAGTGAACTCGGCCGGGCGGTGGGATTTAGACGAGGGCGCGCTGGCAGCCAGGAATCAGAGGGCAGCGGGGCGTCACGTGGAGAGACGGGGCATGAGGAAGGCGAGCGGGCTGGGGCGCGCAGGCAGCGGACGCACGCGGCCTGCGGTGGGCGGAAAGGGAGGCGGGTGACAGTGAAGCTCGAAGCTTGAGGTCGCGCAGCATCAGGGAGCGCGCCAGCACTGGCCGAAAGGAGCGGCGCCAGCGGGGCCCCCGGTCGCGCGGCGGGGCGGCCTGGATTTTCTTTTCGGCGGGCGCAGCGTCGGCGTGGCAGCCCGGCCCATGACTCGCGCCAACTGCCCAGGCACCGGCCCTTAACTCCGCCCTCAGCCTCAAACACTCCATCCCTCTCGCCGCCGCGCTTCGTCCGACCGCGTCCGTCGCAGCATCTGGCGGACTTCTGCCCCCCGTGGCGCAGTCCCTGCTTGGCGCCGCTGTCTTAGTGCTGCGCTGTTCTATCACTTTCTCCGTCGACGTGGCCGGCCACCTTCGCCACTGCTGCAGCCTCTCCCTAGCCTTCTCGCCCAGCAGCCGCCTTTGCGCCCCGCGCAGCTCTCTTACATGTCCGCGGCTACCTTCGTTCTCCTGTATTTCATTTAAGTCCCACAGACTATTTGCCTGACGACCCCCTGGTACGTCTGCTGCCGCGCATTTGACACGGTTGCCAAATCGCCGCCGTTGTGCAGGCAGCACTGATCGCCCAGACCGCATCTCGCCATGGCCGGCTCTATCAACTATGCTCGCATGCGCGAGCTGACCATGCAAGAGGGCCAAGATGACACCGTCACCGTCAACACCCGCGCCCTGATAGACAAGGTCTTGGCGCGCTACTCCGCCGAGTTTACCACGCTCAGAGAGCTTATCCAGAATGCCGCTGATGCTGGCGCAACGAAAGCCACCATAAGGCTGGAGACTGATCCTTCCACCCGTGTCCCGTTGCCTCAGACTCAAGAGCAGGCCGTCCTGCTCAGACATGTCGTCAAGAACCACACGTTAAGGAGCCTCGACGTCGCCAACAACGGCAAACCATTCACTGATGCAGACTGGACTCGCTTGAGATGTATCGCCGAGGGCAACCCTGATGAAACCAAGATTGGTGCCTTTGGCGTCGGCTTTTATTCAGTTTTCAGTGAATGCGATGAGCCATTTGTAATATCAGGCAATAGAACCAGTAAGTTGTGCCACTGCTTCCCGCATAGTACATCCCGCTAATGCTGATGTTCTTCTGCAGTGGCTTTCTTCTGGAAGGGCAACACCTTAGCTGTCAAGTCGTCGACTCTCCCTGCCGAGCAGGCCTCAGACAGCACCAGGTTCATCTTGGATTACCGGAAATCCTCCGACAAGAACGGCGACGTGACTCCCTCACCTGTTCCTGACCTATTCGAACTCTCCAAGTTTCTCACCACTAGTCTTACTTTTCTTGCATTGCAGAGCATTGAATTGTATGTGGATAACTTCAAGATACTGCAGCTTACGAAGACCATCTCGGATGCTGCCCCCACTTCGATACCCAGCCACATTGGGAGGAAATCCGAGAAAGGACTTATGGAAATTCGCGAGATTACACACCAAACGGCCAACATTAAAGCAGAATGGAGCAACGTCATAGCCTGGGACCGCCAAGAACCCAGCCAGGAGCCTATCGTCGAAGAGACGCAACCTGTTGCGCCAAGTTTCAAGGGATTCTTTGCGAGATTCAACATCGGCACCGCGAGCAAGAGAGAGCAAGAGCAAAAGGCGGCTAGAGAGAAGGCAGCAGCAAAACAGAGAGCCGTAGCTGAAGATGTGGCTGGTGTCTCACAGGCAACCATCGCGCTCCATATCAACGCTGTCAACATCAACACGAAGGTTCCAAGGATCCTGTCTAGCGAGTTACTACGAGCAACGAAGAAACCGCCACCTCAACAGACGCGTTTAGCTATTCTGACAGCTCAACACAGCGACTGGCAGAGCTCTGTCACCGACACCTCTGGTCTTACCGTCGATCGTGCGACGGATCTTTTCGCTTCTGCCCTACCAACAAAGCATGGTCGTGTCTTCATTGGCTTTCCTACAGGCCAGACTACCGGCTACCAATGTCACATCTTCGCCCCCTCTCTCATTCCGACTGTCGAACGTGAGAGTATCGACCTGTCAAATCGCCATGTCTCCACCTGGAACGAAGCTATGCTTGAGATCGCAGGCATCGCATGTCGCATGGCGTTTGATCGCGGTATGAACGCAATCAAGGACAAGCTGTCGAAGGAGTTGGCAGCAGCAGGAGTATCGAAGGCTTCAGGAGACCATATCTCAAAGGTCATGCCTGATACGGTGCATTTGCTTAAACAGTGGACCGCCCAAGAGGCCACGCCGTCTGGTGTGGTGGGAAGATGCGTCGAAGATGGATTTTGGAGAGCTTCCAAGAAAGCTGATATGTTGTCGACCGATGGCGTCCTTCCCTGTCAGAATGTGCGCGTATCCCTGATGAAGCTGGCATTTCTCCAAGATCTTCCCATGGTGCCCGAAGAGCTTCTCGAGGAGACTCGAGGCTTCATCGAGAAGCTTTTGAATCGCCGTATTCTCTACTACCTCACTGTCGAAGATATCGTTCAACGGCTGGAGAATAAACCGTTGAATGAGGAAGAGATGCGGGAATTCCTCAAGTTTACGGCGCAAATGTCGAACTCTGACTCTATAGACGCCAGCGACCTCAAACGCCTCTTCAACGCCGCTATTCTGACTGCCGATCAGGCCATCATTGCTCTTGGCAGCATCAGCTTCTATTTGAATGCCTCCAAATATCCGCCTGAGCTTCCCTATCCTGACTCTGTCATGCCCTTGAAGTACACCAAAGACTTTACTCGGGCACAGCTGGAAGGATTTGGATGGTCCGAGCTGCCTGTGGAAGAGTGGGTCCGGTATCTCTTGGAATTCAATCAACGAACTGGCGGCAAATCCTTTAGCAAAGACCCTGAATTTGCATCACAGGCTCTCAAGGTGATATCCAAGCAGTGGGATCAACTCAGAGCCCACCAAAGAACGGAAGTTGTTGCGCTGCTTCAGCCACACACTGTCATGCCTACAAAGAACGGCATGCAAACTCCGCAGCAAACATATCATCCCAACGTTAAGTTGTTCGAGGATCTTCCGAATCTGACTGTCACTGGTTTGAAACCGAAGTTTTTGGAAGCGCTCGGCCTCCGCCAAACAATTGACTTAGACTACGTCTTCACCCGGTTGCTAGCCGCACCGAACAAGACTACTCCCGACACTCAACCAAAGTGGAGTCACATGGACCTCATCGAATACTTGACGGATGTTCGCGACTCCATTCCCGCCAAAGACCGGACGGTTCTTTCCGAGAAGCAAATTTGGCCGGTGGAAGATTATCCCGGATTCAAGGGTGATGTGAAGCGGCTCTACAAGCTTCAGCAAATCTACGAGCCAAGCAAAGACAACAAAACACTTGGTCTACCGGTGATCAAATGGCGAAACAACTCTGAGTACAAATCCATGGATTCCAAAGCCAAGTTTCTCCGAGAGCTGGGTCTCCGCAAGAGCCCGACTTGGAGCGAGGTTGTGGACATGATCTCGTATTCAGCAAAGACGAATGATGCGCAGTACTATGAGACGGTCATGCATTACTTCCTGTCGAATCGCACACTATGGCAGAACATTGCACCTATAGCGCTAGCGGAGAAAGAACTCTTACCAGTCGAGGGTATCCCATTCCCTTATCTGGTCCGTCCAACAGACTGCGTCACGAACAACGATGCTTCCATCTTTGGGTACAACATTCTCCGCCGCGATATTCAGCCACATGCAGCTGTGTTTGGCGTTCGTCGTGATCCTCCAATCGAGGCGTGCGCCAGACATCTAATCAAGGCTCCCCCGAAAAGCAAACAAGATGCTGCGTTGTTCTTCGGGTACATGGCAGGAAGAATTGCCGACATTCAAAGCCAGCGACACATTGCCCAAGAACTCGGCAGTTCCCCGATTGTACCGATAGTCAACTCGCAAGATCCAAAGAAAGTTCGCCACATCGCGCCTCAGACCTGCTTCGTTGGCGAGAGCAAAGAGTTCGGCAAGATCCTGAACTTCGTGGACTTTGGCAGCATAGCCAACGCTTTCTTGAAGACTGCCGGGGCCAAAGAGCAGCCCACCATCCTCGAGCTCGCTCGCATGGTCATTGACAACCCAAGTCAGGTCCTACAGGAGCTCCAGGCACCCAAGTACATGGATTTGCTTCGACAATTCGCCGTCGAGGAAAGGGAACTCAAGTCTGACAAGGGCGTCTGGGCAGCATTCAAGAGCAAGCCAGTTCTGCTTGCTTTCAAAGACGAGAAACAGGACAGCAAGCAGCCTCAAGAGAAGGAGAAAGATCTTCTCGACGACGAAGACGACGATGACCCGGCAATTCAGCAGGTCCTCGTCAGTGCTTCTGCTTCCCAGATCATTATCCGAGACAACGTGCAATACTACGGGGTCTTCAGAAACTCTCTCTTAGTTGCTCCAGAAGACGAAGTTCTCGAGCAGTTCTACATGCGCCTTGGCGCGGAGAAACTCAGCGATCGCGTTCATGTTGAGAAGATCCCGGGAAATCCGATTCCTGGCAGCGACCCGCAGGCTACTGCTGTGAAAAAGTTGATAGTCGAGCGGACTCCGATCTTCCTCGTCTCCTACAACAAAGACCAAGTTCATCATGACGCAAGATGGCTGGAGCAAAATTTGGAAGTGAGGCTTGTATCATCCCTCACTCATCGCCTTCAGCTGCCTGGACAACGTCCTGTATCGCTGAAAACAAGCGCGGGCCTCTTGAGAGTTAGGTCGAGGTTCCAAACTTCCACCACGTTGTTCATTCGTCCGGACTTTGACTTTTACGAAGTGAGCCGCGAGTTGGTGCCCTTACTTCTGAAGCGCCAAAATCCGAAGCACGAGGTCCTCATCCTCGAGACTATCCTGAGCAACAGCTTGCGTCGACTTCGTGACAAGGGCTATGACGTACATCGTATTCTTGCTCGCAAGGAAAGACAAAGGGCTCTTGAGGAGGCGCGGCTTGCCGAAGAGGAGAAGCAGAGGATTGCCAATGCACCTCCTCCATATTCGGATGAACCCACGTCTCCGCGCCAAGCTGCTCCGCCGGTCGCACATCAGCCTCCACCCGTCGAGGCCGCTGCGAATCAAGTACCTCCGCAGACACCAGACAAGCCGCTACCGAAGATGCCAGGCGCTTTCGACTCTCCTGAACATGACGCTCCGGACAACCAGCTCGAGCGGCAACCAAGCCCCGACTCGGCAGCAAACCGCCGCAGCAAGTTCATGTCGAACTTCACCAAAGCCTTCGAGAACCTGACCGCCAGCACCCGCGCCGGCACAGCCAGCGGCGGCGGCGGAAGCAGCAACAACACCCGCGGCGGCGCCGGAGGAAGCCTCCCCCAACCCAGCGACCCGAACAACATGTCGACCGACATCCGTGCGAACCTCGAATCGGCGCTCCAAAAGTGCCGGGCCCACAACTCGCCGCACGTCCAATCCGCAGCCAAGACACGCGACATCGACGAGGCGCGCGGTTCGTACTGTGACAGCAGCACCTCGAAAGACCTGTCCCGCTGGTTTGTCCACCCCGCCACCGGCATCACCGTCTTCCTCTCGAACAACCCGGTCCGCCCTATCCCGACGTCTGACGCCGGCTTCCTGGCCGGCATCGACGCTTTCGCGGCGCTGCTCACGCACGTGGCAACGGTGTTCACGCTGGGGCATAATGTGTTGAACATCTTCTACGAAGAGACGAGCAGCACGATTGCGTTCAATCAGGGTGGGGCGCTCTTCTTCAACTATCACTACTACTTGACGCTGCATAAGGCGGATGTGGAGAGTAGGAGCGGGGAGAAGGTGGCGGGCGCGCATGTCTTTTGGTGGGAGGCGTTTTGCCATGAGATTGCGCACAATTTGGCGCAGGAGCATAGCGCGCAGCATGTATTTTATGAGGGCAGCTTTGTCAAGGCGACGTTTCCGCAGATGGCGAGGCTGGTTGCGGGGATGTAGATGGGAGGATGGGGATAGATGGGGGGTCGAGAACGAGAGAGAACTGCGTGTCGTTGTAGACATGTGCATGTGCGTGAGGAGGTTGTCTGCCTGGCTCACACATCGATACACCACCACCCTTTTTCCTTTATGGCTTTCGCTTCGTTGCTCGCTTTCCAGCGCCTTGCGTCACTCTTGCATTTTCAGCTTCCTTGCATCCTCAGGCGGTAGTAGTAGACGCGGAATGTTATGTATTGTACAGAACAGACTCGGGCACGGCAGGGCAGGGATAAGGCTAGACCGTAGACAAAGAAACCACACCTCACGTAGACCACGCCATCCATCCATCCTCACTTCCTCAACATGTCATCATGCCACCAGACCCCCCACCACGCCAAACCCCCATCAGGAACCTTCCTTACTTACGCAGCCACCACGCCCCGCTTCTGCCTGGATCCAGCCTCACTACCCGCGTGCAACCTCCACCCGCCGCCGCCGCCACGTTCGGTCCAGCCTCGACTCGACACGACACGACGCGCCTCGGCCCGGTCTTTCTCGCTCGCTCCCTCCCATCCTCCCCCTCCCCACCAGCCAGCGCGTGCACCGTTGCGCCACCACGGGACGCCGCGCCGCGCGTCGCATCCTCCTTTCTCCTTCCTCCCTCCCTCCCTTCCTCCATTCCTTCCTCATGCGGCAGCTGGCCAGACAGGCAGCCACGGTGGCACCCACGAAGCTTCTAGAAAAGGGTCGATGAGTTGCACGCCGCGGCTGCCCGCTGAGAGAGTTTGCCTGAGCCTAGAATGTTTGTGGATTCTTTTTTTTTTTGGTGCTATGTGACTGGTCTTTTTCTCACTCTCTGGGAACGGAAATGGGTGTCTGGTTGTGAGACAGTAACGGCGAGAGGGGTGTGCGTGTGTGTGCGCGGGGGTGCCGGCCGAGGCCCGGTCGGTCGGCGGGGACGAGACATATGGATGGGGGGTGGGGGTCTTTGTGTGTGTGTTTTTTTTTTTATGCTGAGTGTGATGAGTTGGTGGTGGCGTGCTGATGGGCGTGTGAGCGGATGGGGGAGCTACGCTGTAGTGGGAGGTTGTTTTGGGAAGGAGGGTTTGGGGTGAGAAGGCGGCTTGTTGCTGTCTATTATGACGTCAGGTGTCTTGGGATGCTGTTGGGCTGTGAAGATGCTGCGTTCTGAGGGAATGGAGGGATCGTGGAAGATGCGCACATGATGCTTAAGGTGCTGTTGAAGATGTTGATCACGATGTGCTGAGTCAGCGTGGAGGTGGTACGAAAGGAAGGACTTCGGCCGTTGCCGGGAGATGATATAAAGTTGCCGATGACGCAGGAACAGTTGCCTACGCCTGTCATCGAAGATGTCGCTGCAGCCTGGAGATTGCGTGATCCTGACAAAGATGAAATCAGAGTCTTCAATTGCAGCGATCCTTCCGGCCAAATTCACTCAACGCCTCTTTCTTGTTCCAGCCTCATGCGATTCAGGAGCAGCCGGCTGCGTTTGCAGGGAAGCATCCGGCGCCGATTTCCTTTCTCGGCCCCCCAAGGTGTTAGTCTCCGAAGTGGTGCTGACAGACGTTTGGAAACTCTTTGAGGAGATGCCTGAGTGTAACGGGAGGCTGTGCCGAAGAGTTCCAGACCGCGGCGAAATTCGTAGGCTGCGGCGGAAGAGTCGTTTGGCGCAATAACGGGAGTGCGCTATATTGGTCACGGCCTCAATGCAATATCAAAGGAACCTATAGATTGGGCGGTCTCATGCGTGAGCGGGCGGGCATGTCTGTCTTCCCGAAACGATAATTTCAGACGATGTTTTCCGGGTGGCGCATACCTCCAGTTTCGGCTCGGCGAAGCTCTTGTCAGGCGCTGAGGTGCATGACGCAGGATGCGGTGCAATGCGATGCAGCGTGGAGAATCTGCTCTGGCGTATCGGGAGCATCCGTGCCACCCCGTGTCTTCGAGCCGGGGCTTCGCTGCGAAGACGCTGGCCACGAGACAAGAAGCGAGCCGACGTCTTCAATGAGTAACCAGGCATGCTGTAGGAATGCTCCTGCCATGCGGCTGCGGCCGGCGAGTCCAGACGCTTGGGCTCGGGAAGCGCGAAGAGCGCCTTGCTGGTTCCAGCCAGCCACGCATGGCCGGGGCAAAGCGTGGGCGAAAACGCGCGCATCGTACGGCGTGGGCGCCAAAGGCAAGCGGCGGCGGCTTGTCAGCAGCGCTGGGGGGCGCGGCGCGGCCAATGGTGTTGATGTCGCATGAGCGTGCAACCGCCCGCCGGGCGTCCCTGTTTCATCTGCGGCAGCGTTTCGACGGCCATGGCGAGGAATGCGGGGGCGGCTGCCAAGGGCGCCCAAGGGCCCCGGCTGGCGGTGCTGCGGCGATCACGCGTTCTTCGCCTTGCTTGCGCCCGACGTCATGCTGATGCTGCGCATGAGCTTGTCGACATGCGCCGCAGGAGGCGCATTCTGGCCGTTCCCCCGGTGACACGGCGAGCCGCGCGGGCGTGCAACGTGCGCTGCGACGCCCACGGCGGCGACTGGCGGCGGCGGTCCACAGCGCAGAGTGCAATGGCGGCGCGCAAGGTGGCCTCGCGGAGCGGCGAGCGCTGCGGGACGGGACGCTGCAAACAGGCGCCGCGAAGGACTGAGGCTAAGCAGCGAGCACGGCCCCCTCCTGCAGGAACAGCGCGCCGTCCCGAGATGAGCGAAACACGGAGCCAGGGCTGACGGGGCGGCGGCCAATGAGACGGCGGCCCGACGCGAGATGGTGTCGTAGGGCAGCGGCCCCTGGTGTTGATCCTCGGCGCCGCAAGACGCGCCCAAGCAGCGGCAACCTCAATCAAACATGTGCGCTCCGGCGAAGATTGCGCCAAGGGGGCGCTGGGGGCGCCCGACACGCAGCGCATGCTTCGTCCTCGCAGTGATCCGCAAGCCCACCGCCGACCCGCGCTGCCGGCGCCTGCGCGTGTGCAGGTATAAGGGCCGGCGGGTGTTCGCGGCGGCCGTGTCTCGCGTCGCCGTCCTCCCCGCCGCCGCGTTTGAGCCCCGGGGCCCCGCCAGCCCGCCGTGCCCGCTTCTCTCCGCCCCGCTGCCTTCACCCTGCCCCCAATCCGGAAGGCACGACGCGGCTATTCCTCGGCCCGCTCGCGCCTGGCCGCGTATATCTTTCTGCAGCACAGCGTGCTCCTTCGCCTCTTCCTCTTCTTCCTTACCCACGTTCTCTTCGGGCTTTTCGTTCGCTGGCTTTCGGTCTCGCCGCCCTTCGTTCCTTCCTCCGTACGCCTCGGTCGTACACCTTGGCCTTTCTCGCTGCGCTTGAGAAGCCGTCCACGTAAGTTCCACTCCGCTGACCTACCCACTGTCCTACCGCCCGTCACCTTTCGCCTCACTCAGTCGTCCTCTGCCCCCCTCTTTCTTTCATAAATACCCCTCTCCCGAGCTCTTGCCTGCTTTTCTGACCCGCAACCTCAGTCCTTTCCACTTCACCAACGAGATCTGGGATCCGACTTCACTCAAGAAACGCTCATCGCCAAGTCAACATGCGCTTCTTCCCTCTGCTTCTTGGCAGCCTGGCTGCCGTTGTCATGGCTGCTCCGGCCCTTGTCGTTCACACTGTGGTCGTCACCCAGGTCGTCACGGCCGGCGAGCCGGCTATGACGAGCCCTGTCAGCTACCCGTGGCCCACTGAGTCTCACCACTTCATCACCATCGGCCGGGGCATGTACACTCCCGACGAAGCCCTGTCCAGCACCACCTCTTTCGCCACCACGTTCACTGCTTCCGACGCTGGCATCTTTGCCGAGTCTCCCTCGCCCGTTGCTCAGGTCAGCCACCTGGCTGCTCAGCCTGCTCAGCCTGCTCCCGGCTCTTGCGAAGACCTCCACCCTGAGAACCCCAAGCTCTGCCAGGACTCGCTGGATGCTCACAACCGGCACCGCCGCAACCACAGCGCTGCCGACATCCAGTGGGACCGCGACCTGTACGAGAGCGCCTTGGTGGTCGGTCAGACCTGCAACTTCAGTCACCTCATGTAAGTCGCACCGAGCCCTCGGACATGTGATCTGCTGACAAGGCCTAGGAATGTTAACGGCGGAGGCTATGGCCAGAACCTGCTCGTGGGCACCACGCCGAAGAACATCCAGGCGGCCATCACCAATGCGTGGTATAACTCGGAGTTCAGCCTCTGGCCCGAAGAGTACTACGGCCAGCCCACTCCTCCCGACATGGTCGACCCGTCGAGCCAGACGTGGGAGCGCTACAGTCACTTCACGCAGGTCATCTGGAACGCGTCGACTCACGTCGGCTGCGAGGTGAGCAAGTGCGACGTGCTCGGCTGCACTCCTCGCCTCAAGGACGATGGCACGTGGGACTGCCCCGACGGCGTCATGCACGGCTTCGGTAACTACTTGACGGTTTGCAACTACAAGGTGGTTGGTCAGTAACCCCGCTCTCTTTGTGACGATGACATGTCTTCTGACGGGTCTACCAGGCAACATGAAGCCGCTGTACGACAAGAACGTCTTCCCGCCTCTGGGCTACCCCAGCTACACGGTTCCGCAGTAAAGCGTGGACGTTGCGCAGGCGCGTCGCGCGTCGGCTCCAGGATCTTGCAGAAGGATTAGTGCGATCTTCGGGCATGGCAACTGCTCTTCTCTTCTTCTTTGCTTCTCTGTCAATGCTCATTTCTCGTGGCCTTTCTCACACATGGTGTCTGGCACCCTCGTAGCAGCTTTTGCGACATCATTCGATGCAGCATAGTTCAGCGAGCAGACATTGAGCAAGGTCCAGCAAGTTTTCCCTTCGTAGTACAGATTTCGAAGCGTGGTCCGGCGGCCCTCGAAGGACGCGGTAGGACAGAATCGACTACGAATTCAAGCCTAGTAACGATGAAAGCTCTGTTGTGCATGCTGCGTGATGGCGTTGATGCGGGTTGGTGCAACGTGACGGATGAGTTGAGGTTGACGGCGCCGGTTTGGAGCCAACCCGCTGGGGTTTAGCGCAAGTGCAGCACTGGCCATGGCCGCTTTGGCCCACGCCCGGACGTCGCCTTCACACTGCATCTGCTCCAGCTCACGTCGCACGGAATAATGAAGACGCGCTTGAGATGCTCCTTCCCGCTGAGCTCCACACACTCAATATATCCGCGGGCCAATGCCGTCCATTCGCAGGCTGCTTCAGTGGACCTCAGCACTACTTACTGCTCCCCGCAGCATGCACACAGCCGTCACGTCTCAATATCTGCTCGAAGCCGTGGCGCAGCTACACGCCCGCTCCCTCTTTCCGCGCCTACTGACAAACGCACCTCCGACCTTCCCGTTCTCGGGACCGCTGCTAACCGAATGACCTGCCCATCAACATCGTCCTCACAGACACGATCTGCGTTAAAGAAACAGCTTGGTCGCATGAGTTCTTCGGATACGCCCCAGTTCAACGTTTGATTACAGCGTCCGAGACAGGGTGACAGGTCGTCCAGTGCCCTTTCCCGGGCATAGCAGTCGGCTGAGATGTGATAACCGCGGTGGCGGGGCTTTTCTGCACCTTCCCGCGAAGCAAACGACTTTCCCCACCAAACTAAATGATAAGTCTCTCTTTGTTTTTTCTTGCATCCGTGCCGGCCGCGAAAGCTGAGGTGATCGCCCCACACAGTCTCCTCAGCTGGACGTCGCTGGATGTCGGCGGCCTGGCAGCAGCAGCGGTTTCTGGCTGGATCGTAGATGTGGTTGGCTGGACGGCACGGCTGCTGTTTACTTGGAGGTCAGTGGGCTCGGGAGCTGGGATCTGGAGCCGTCGCGTTTTGGGCGCGGCGCAGCGGGCCTGGCCGGGAAGCCCGCAGGCTGGGCTTGATGTGCTGGCGGCGGTGAGGGTAGGGTAAATGATGTTGAGGTAGATCTACCGCTACTTTGAGCGGGCGTGCGGGAGGTCGCAGGAGAGGTGGTTGGGAGTGAGTCAGAATGCGAGGGGATGGAAATGGGTATATATACCATCCTCCGGCTGTTCGACAGAGGTCTTCTTTCCTTCATCCTCTGCTCTATAATCTATATACTTTCATTTTTATCTCACCTATCTCTCTTTCACGTATACTCCTTTCTCAAGGTATCTTCTTTCCTTTCATCCTCTGCTATATATATATCTGCTTTTATCTCACTCATCTCTCTAGTAAATATACTCCTTTCTCACGGCGTGCGTTTTGACATCGCAGCCAAGCTTTCCGACTGCACTGTTGGCACCGTTACGACAAAGCCCTCGGCGTCAACGCCTCCCGCAGCCAGGGAGAGGACCTCCACTGAAAGAGCGCCTCGTCTGACTCCTCAGCCGTTGCACTCTCCTCGCTTTGCCCACTCTCGCAGCCAGAGGTTCTACCAGGGGCGCCAGCTACAGCCCCCACAGTAGCACCCAACCACGGCCATCTGACCACCGGGAAACCCCTCAAGGCCAAGCGACAACGTCTCGAGTTGCAATGTCCTCTCGACGCGGTACACGTCGCTCGGCCTAGCCAACAACTCGCCGCACCTCCGCCCTGAGTCCACCGCAGCCATGGCCACCAAGACCTGCGTTGAATGCCACGAAGTCAAGCCTCTCTCTGAGTTCTGGCACAAGCTAAAACCCAACACCATCACGAAGAAGTGCGAGGCCTGCCGCGACGTAAGTCCCTCGCTCGTCCGGTCCTACGTCTATCGTGACTAATGGCTCGCAGAAATATCGACGACGCCCCAGGGTAGTGGCGTGGAAGATCGACGGTGTACTGACCGGCCCGTACCACCATCGGCTGAGAGGACTTCTGGTCTGAAAGGAATCCCCTCAGACATCTTGAGCTGGCGGCTTGCCTTCTCGAAATCTACCACTCCCCTCCACGACGTCCTGCGCCAATCGATCGGCGGCCGCGCCTCGGGATCCGTACGATGCATCAACGATGCCCAATTCCCTCGCTTGCACTCTCAACGGACCCGCGTCACCCTCCACCCTCCAACACCTTCAAACACACGATGAACCGTCCCCAGTGCCGTGGCATCACTACCAAGGGGCTCCAGTACCTCAAGACCGCGTCCGCCAGCTCCCCTTTTTACCACATCCACCAAAGCTAGGGTATATATAAACAAACCCCCCGCCCGAGCTAGTAAACGCACCACCATAACAGCTAACAGCCAGTCCTCTCTAGGTATAACCGCCTCTAGCCATGGCAATAGCTACGTCCTCTCTCCTACTCGTTCGGCCATACGTAGCCACTCTACATCGAGCACACGTCGCGTAACCCCCAAGCCAACGCCAACCCCATCCGTTTATAACGGCACGCGTAGCAACAACTAGCGCTACACCCGCTTCACGGCATCCACGAACGGCTACTGCTTCAAACACCAGCCGCCCTCGCCCCTAACCGCCGCTCCCCGCACCTACCGGCCTAGTAGCGTTAGCAGCGTCCGTTTCGAGTCGGCGCCTCCGCAGCCTCGCGGCCGCGGTCGCCGCAGTCAGTCGCTCTCTGCCTTCTCGCTCCAGGAGCTCCACCGCGAGATCATGCGTCGCACTCCCGAGGTCCATCACGCGAGCATGTCCTACCCCTAGAAGAAGAAGAGGAATCGTCGTAGAAACAGGGTACACTCAATTTAATCCATCCACAGCAAGAAGCAAACTGACGTGCCATGTTACATAGAACCGCCGGCACGACGACGGAGTCCGCAATGCCCAAGACTCCCACCATGGCAACGTAACTTCTACGACCACTCCTCCGCGCAAGCCCTTCCTTCACGAAAATCATCTCGCGCCATCATCGCCCGTATCGCCTCCGTGCCCTTCTCCAACACCACCACCTCCCTCGCACGACACCCCTCTCGACCAGGTCGCACTTATCCTGGAGTGCAATATCACGATGATAGAAAAGCTAATCGGGAGAATAACGACACTTGAGGAAGGCCAATTCATCGTGGCTGTGCGTATTGAAAGCCGAGGCAATCATGAGCAACTGCTCCTCGTCGGGATACATCACAACGGCACAAGGACATCCCAACCCTCAGGATCCAATCACACGCGAGGATGCAGGTGCCGACCTGTTTGGAAGAACACTGATCTACTTCTCCAAACACGGGCGTAGCGGAGCCGATCGGGCATTGCTACGTACCATTCTGGTTCCTAGAGAAGACCGAGCAACAGGGGAAAAGCCAGTTTCTCTCCCACATCGTCGACATGGAGCTCAACGCAACGCTGGCCCTCGGCGGGACCGCCGCTGCGGCCCGCATCGACCCGGAGCAGAACACGTCGCTAGCGTAGGAGACCATGAGGCTAGTGGTGTAGCTGGGGCTGCTAGCCGACGCGCTAGCCTAGGGCGTCATCGCCTTGTGGATTGGTATTCTCATCCTGTCCTCCTCCCGACCATGGGCTGGATGCTGGACCCCTTTCCGCTGAGTCCCGACCACTTTCGGAGTCTTGAACACCATGCCAAAGAGCTGATCATCCACATGCGACAACTCGAATGGATGCAGCTGTGGTCGACATGTCTCGCAGTAATCCAGCTCCAGTACCAGGCAATTGTGCATGAGCTAGAGGTGATGGTCGCCTACCAACCCTCCCCCTCATATTGGTCTCTGGCGTGCACTGGGACCTATACTTTGCCCGCAGCAACAGTCGCGATGTAGTCTGGTTGCTCGGAAGTCATCCTTTGGGCAACACAAAGTCGGTCGTGTCCATCTACAAGCTGTTGGACCATACTCCTCTACGGCTCCGCATCCGGGAAGCAGACGCGGTCGCGGGCCGTGGACCTCGTCTCGTGCACGTCCTTCAACCTCTTCGCGCAGCGCGGCGCCTTCTCCGGCTTCCACGTCGACGTGCTGAACGGGACGTGGGTGCAGGTGCTGGAGGGCGTGAAGGCGTGGCACCTTGGCGCAGGCGATGGGCTCGGACATGGCCATAGTCACCCTCATCCTGCTCTGTCTACGCGCTACTATCGACATCGCTATTCGGCGCGTCGGCGCGCATCAACGCGTCATCCATAGCCATCGCCAGCGCCCTCTCCCTCACCCCAGACGAGTTCGCCGCATTCATACCCACCCACCACCGCAAGCAGTTCTAGCCCAAGTCGCTACGAATCTTAGGCCGCCTCGTACCAGGGCTCGCCGACGACGACGACGAGTCAACCACACTACCAGGGCTCGCCGACGACGAGACGGCGACCGGCTCCTCTAGGGCGACATGTGCAGGTAGTAGGTACCAGGCCGAGCTCCTCGATATCAACGCCAAGATGCTCTCCCTCTACTACCGGGCCGCGGCCGCCATCGCCACGCCTACCGAGACCCTCACGCCCGTCCGGCGCTTCCTCCAGCAAGCTATCACCGCCCGCAAGCGCAATGCCCAAGACTCGCACCACACGACCCAGAAGCTCGCCCACAACGCCTCTCTGGTCGACTTGGGCGGCATAGCGGATGACCGCGCATGTTCCGCCTCTGCATGCTCCCGGATGATGACGATATACGAACGGTTGTAGAGCAATGCTTCGTGTCACTACTCGACACATGTATAAGTCTACACGTGTTCTTATATCACCAGGACTGCAATGCAGGCGCCTCCATCATGATCCGCAGAGCAGGCTGATTGGGTGTCCAAGTCTTCGTCGGAACGAAGCAGGTGCATGTCGATCTTTGGCATGTCGAGCTGGTCGTCGAACAGACGGCGCACCATTTCGAGCTTCCCGAGCCTGCCCAAGACGACCGCGACCCCTTCTACCGGCGACCTCGCCGCATGCCCGCCTATGGTAGCAGGGGATCCGAAGTCGGTTGCTCCTGAAGCTCCTGGTACTGCGGATCCGCGTCCTCGTCCTCTACAACCGGTGTCCACCTATACGTCCTTGATACCTCGTCTATAGGTGATGGGAGCGGTGCTGGAATGGGCTCGTTGTCTCCGCTGGTCGCGTCGGGGGGCAACCTGTGAGCTGAAAGGATGCCTATTCCAATCGCGTGTCACCAGGGCCTTTCATATATGGCGTGAGGAGGGGGAGCTGGCAGAAGGAGAAGGGGCAGAAGGAGTAGGAGGCCCATACCCTTGTGGTCACTGCCTCGAGCAAGAACTGCAGTGCTGGGTCAAGCGTGACCGCAGCCCTGGTCTGGCCAGAATATGTGCGTTCTGTCAACGTCTGACCGTCCAAACCACCGTAAGAAGGAGAACACGAACGACAACGAGCAGCACAACACGGCCCAGACCCAGACCCAGACCCAGACCCAGACCCACGCACCGGACCCGTCCTCGAAAACTCCTGGAACAGATGAGCACGTGTCTTTGCCGCGCTGGCGACCTGCTCAAGGCTCTCGAACAGATCCCGCATCCAGGCAGAGCGGATGGTGTTGGCAATGTCCATCGCAGCGGGTGACAGGCTCTGAGATGGTGGGAGTAGCGACCAGCTCTACGTCGCATTCAACGCTCAATTGTCATCTGAGAGGCTCGGATCAGATTGCTCTTGGCCCTTCAGCAGGGAGGAAGGGTCATGCGTTTCTGCGATCCTGTTGGCTCCAAGCTCCTGCTCCGCTCCGTATGATGTGTCCATTCGATCTGCAGAATGGTGCGGCTGAATGGAACCTGGATGCAGCGAGTGTCGATTATTGGGCTCGAGACCCAATCTCCCTCACCCCTTCGCCTCAAGTGGCCATGTAGCTAGGCCGTATTGAAGCCGTTCACAAAACGAAGAGTATGGGCTCAAAGTCGTGGTAGACGGCATTGGCGACTCTTTGTACTCGCGCGTAGCCTCTTTAGATCGGTGGACCCCTATTAAGTTAGTTGAAGTAGTGCTACAGTCTCACTACTTTAACCAACTTAATAATAGGGCCCCGTCGACCTAAACCGGCTACGCCCGAGTACGAAAAGTCGTCAATGCTATCTACCCCGACTTTCGGCCTATACTCTTAGTTTTGTGCACGGTTTTAACACGGCCTAGCTACATGGCCACTATAAGGTCAGCAAGCTGCGGCTGAATTTGAGGAGCAGGATATAGCCGCCATAGCCGCTCTATCCGGATCAGCTACACTCCCAAGCATGGACCGAGGAGAAGTGAAAGCTGATTGTCATGTCCACAGCCCGTCATGACGCAGCATAATCAACCCCAGTCTCATGCCTGACCTCTTCTCGCCCGGCTGGCTCGACGCACTGGCCGTTGATTGGCCTCCGGCCGATGCAAACGCGGACGCGCAGCAGCACCACGACGACGGGACTGTCCTATGTCTGGCCCTCAGTCCAACACCGACACGACCACGAGCCACGAAGTATCCACGCATGGACACCGCGCAGAGCGCAAGTGATAAGGTGCATGAGGACCCTAAAAGGAGCCCTGCATTCATCATGCCAGCCAGCGAGACAGATACCCTGAGCATCTGCCTGCCAGTCGCTACGTGGACTCGGACGCCCTACACATAAACGTAGAGCTACTGTTCGAGTCTCTTTCGATAAGTCTACGGCCACTTACCTGAGGCTCGCCCCGCGACCGCGACCGCTCGACCTCAGCCCTTCTCGACGAGCTGCTGCGCAATGTCTGCTACGGCAATGCCCTCGGCAACACCGAGAATACGGCATTGCACATGCCCGCTGACAACGGCGATGGCAGCGTCGGCAGCGTCAGCAGCACCAGCAGCCAGTAGTCTTCGTCCGCCAGCTTATCCGTTAGCCCATCCACCATCAACGAACTCCGCTACGGATAGTGGAACAATCACCAGCTCCGGTCCCAGGCAGCATCCACTCGCTGAAGAAGGCGGAGGAGGTGAGACCGTCGAAGTGCGTGGTTGGCCTGTTGCTGGATCGTCCGCGATCTTCGAAGGAGAATGCCGTTCGACTGGATGTGCGTATGGCCTTGACTTCGCTGGATGGACGGTAGGGCCAATTTTGCAAAGGCCTCGGAGGAGGGTTGTTGCCGACGTAGGAGGTGGGAAGGGCGATCACAATTTCTTCGCCGACTCACGCCCTTCACTCGACGTACAGCTGGAGCTGCGCGACGTGGACGAAATCCACCAGCGGAGCCTCGAGTATGAGACCGCACACTGGCCGGACCCATCGTGGAATGACGCTATCCACAGTCGCGTTCTGACGCGGAGGGGAATGAGGGGGGACCGTCGAAGTGGGTGGCTGGGTTGTTGGTGGGAGGAGCGGTGTTGCTGCCGACGTTGACTGGACGTCTACTCCGACTACTATACGCACATTACGATCGAAAGCCTACGGCCTCCTCGACCTGAACACCAATGGACTGCTGCTTGGATAAGACTCCCTGAGCCCCTACTACGCAGTTCTGCACTACAGGAGAAGCACGACGACCATTCATTCGGTCAAGCGGCAAGCGTCAATGCGGACCGGCAAACGCAGCAAGCAGTGGGCTCATCTCACTTACGGGACTTCTCAACAACCCACGAGTGCAGGAGGGGGAGTGTGAGATACTCCCTCGGCTCCCATGACGGAGTAAAGCTCTTGCCAGTCTTGGGATTGTCCTCCCAGTCCACGAGGTACTGGCGTTTCCTTCCGCGACCGTGCTCGTCGAAAACAGTACCGGCGTTTCTTTCTCCGCCCGCGCTATTCTTGCCGAGTGCGGTCGCGCAAAGAAACGCTGGTGCCTTGTGGATTGGGCGGATAATCCCAAGACTGGCAAGAGCTTTACTCCGTCCTGGGAGCCGAAGGAGAATCTTACACTGACCCTCCTACACTCCTGGGCTGTCGAGAAGCCCCGCAAGTGGCGTCGAGGAAGACATGTAAGGTGGCTGTTGACGAGGAGAGTGATGAAGTTTTCGGCTTGGTACAAGCGGAAGGGAGCGTAGAGTAACAAAGAGGAGAAAGGAAACGAGGAAGAGCGGGATTAGAGAGAAAAGAGGGGAGCGCGGCGTAGTAGAGAGAGGTAGATTGCGACGGATAGCCCGTTTGCTGTCTACCAGCCTTTCGAAGCGGCAGCCGCTACTACCGTCCACCTCCACGACCACTCCTCCACCTCCGCGACCACTTCACCACCTCCGCGAACACTCCACCACCTCCGCGACCACTCCTCCACCTCCACCTCCTCCTCGTCCCAGTCGTACTTGTGGTGCCCTTACGAGTGGGTGCTTTGTAGACATCCTCGTCGGAGGAGTCAAACAAGATCAATGGGCCCGGAGCTTTTGGCGGTTGTCCAAGGCCGAAGGGAAAGGCACGCGGGTCGGAATGGCTTCAAGGTCGGAGAATGCGCCGCTCCCAGTCGTACTCGCGGTCCCAGTCGTCCTTGCGGTGCCATTCGTCCTCGCTGTCCCAGTCGTACTCCTCGTCCCAGTCGTACTCCTCGCCCTCCTCATCCTCTAAGCCCAAGCTGTGGAGTAAGGGTGCCGGCAGAATGCGATCCCAGGCACTCGGCCAAGTGGCATGTTGATTGAAAGAGGCGTATGTTGTAGGAGCCTGTATGGTTCCTACTACAACCAGCGAAAAGGCTGCCTCGGGCTCGAGTGGTGAGCCGGTCGCCAGGCATTCGAGATTCTCTTGGGGTGGGAGACTTGGGGGGCTCAGAGAAACGAACTCTCGGCCGGCGGGCTCTGGCCTGAGTCGTGCGCCCAACGCCCTTGCGAGTGGGTGCTTCAATGACATCCTCGTCGGAGGAGTCAACCCAGATCCTTGGGCCCGGGCGATGGGCCCGGAGGGTTCGGCCGCTGTCCAAGGCCGAAGGGGAAGGCAACCGGCTTGCCCGCACAATCGACGCCTGCGGACCTAGGATGACTGCCAGCGACAAAGCCAGCTTCGTTGCGAACAGCCTCAAGCTTGCGCTCCCTGCATCGCTCCCGCCGAATGCCAGTCTGACTGTACCTACAATCAAGGTACATCTGACGAAACATGGACGACAGCAGTGCATACGCTCAACTAATCACGCGTGGTTCTGTCCCCCTTCCTACCAGTCCGGACTGCCGGCGCGCGCGTGTCCCCATATGTGTCGTATTCAGCGCCTCTGTCTCCGAGCGAGGATTACCTGTTGAAGAGGGGAATGCAGACGGCACTCCTGGTCGATGCGAGGAAAAACTCGTCCTGATACGCAGCAGCACCGCGAGACGAAGACTTGCCGACTTCGATTGCATCAGAGATGAGGGAAAGGTCAGCTAGAGTAATGTCCTGGGGGTAGAACTTCAAGCCAGTGAGATTCTTAATGTCCAGGAAATTGAGCGCTAGTATGTTCGGAGTTGAAGGGAAGCTGGACACAAACTCGAGTTTCTATCTAGCTTCCCTTTGACTCTAAATATACTAGCGCTTAATTTCCTAGGTATTAAGAATCTCACTGGCTTGAAGTTCTACTCCTAGGATATTACCTCAGCTGACCTTTCCCTCTTCTCTGATACAATCGAAGTTGGCAAGTCTACGTCTCGTAGTGTTACTCCATATCAGGACGAGTTTTTTCCTCGCATCGACCAGGAGTGCCGTCTCAACCATCCACGTCGATACCGGTGGTGCTAACACCTGGATCATCATTCTGTCCGGCAGAAAAATATGGTATTTTCCGAGGTCCGCAGACGAGCAGTCGGTTCTACAGCTTGCCGCCATACCTACGGGCACTTCCGTAAGTATTGGTAGGAAGGGAGGAGGAGGAGGATGACCAGACGGAGACCACGACGATGACGGCAAGGAGTACAAGTGGAACCACGAGAAAGAACGCCCGCCGTCGCGCCCGCCCTCCCGCCTGGGCCCCACGATGCTCCCACCGTTGTACGCCCTCTCCCTCCTGCTGCTCACCTTCCTGGGCGCCGTCCTCGCGCTCGCCGCCAGCGCCGCCCTCGTCCAGTGGTCACGCTCGCCGGTCGCTGCGCCCGACCCGTCTTTCGAAGCGGGCGTACTAGCGCACGCTGGACAACGTGCTGGAGCGTGGCCGCAGCGAGGCGTCCCGCGTCATGGAATTGTCCGTCACCAAGCTCAGCGACAGCTCCGACCTGGCTCTCCGCAACGTCGTCGACCTGGGCGACGCCGTCACGGCCATGTGGCCGCTCGACACAACCAACGCCTCGGTCATCATGCTGACGAGGACGAGTGGTTCGGTTCGGATGCCGTTTGACGGGATAGCGCTGTTGTTGTTATTGCTGACAAGGCGTTTTTGGGTGCTATACGTCAGTATATCCGTACTAGTAGAGGCCGATGAGAAGACCAGAGAATTGCTCTGAACGGCATTAGCTCACCTCTTACATCTTCATAAAGATCTGTATTGGTGGTGGTTTGCGTAGATTACAGAAATTACAGAAAAACTCTTATCTAAAGACTCGCCAATTGCTTCACTTCACACTGTACCACTACTCACCGGATACCTCCAGGATATCTCACAAAATCCACTCCTTTCGTTGCTATCATGATCATGCACATCTACAGCCCACCATCCCGCTCCCTCTATCCATATCCCATATCCTATATGCACAAAACCCAACCCACCGACTCCAGCCGCATGAAACATCTAAGCATAACCCGCGTCCGCCCTCCTATACTCTTCAAAATTGCGCGGATGACGCTCCTCCTCTGCGGACTTCTCCCCACTAACCTCTCTCCTCCACTCATCCTCCTCCTTATCCAACAGCGCCTGGAAGCGCTGCTGCTGACCACGGCTCACATACGTCAGCGGCCTCTTCCGCTGCGCCGCGTCCCTCGTGACAAGGACGTGCTTGGTCGTGCTACCAGGACACTCGTACTGCGCCTCGCCCAGCAGACGCTCCATGACGGTTCGCAGGCCGCGCGCACCGGTGGCCATTTTGGAAGCCTGCTTGGCAACCTCGCGGAGAGCCGGGGAGGTGAACTTGAGCTCGATGCCCGAGAGCGCGAAGAGCTGCTCGTACTGCTTGACGAGCGAGTTGCGCGGTTCGGTGAGCACGCGCACGAGGGCTTCTTCGTCGAGGGAGGAGAGGGCGCAGGAGATGGGGATGCGGCCGACGAGCTCGGGGATCATGCCGTACTTTTGCAGGTCTGCGGGCTCGACGAGGTCGAGGGTGTTGAGGGCGGACTTGGAGTTGGGGGAATTTGGGGAGGGTTCGGGGGTATAGAAGGGGACGTGTTCGCGGAAGAGGGCTTCTTCGCCCTTGAGAGTGGTGTCGAAGGCTACTGTTTCGTTGTTGGAGGCGCGGACAGGGGCACCGAAGCCGATGCTGCCTTTGGAGATACGGTCGAGGATCATCTTGTGGAGTCCGATAAAGGCGCCCGTGCAGATGAATAGGATATTGTCAGTGCGGACGTTGAAGACTTCGCCTTTCGGAGAGGGGGGTTGTCCCATGTTCATGCCAGTACTTCCGGGGCCGCTGCTGCCGGGAGGGCTGTAGGTGAAGCCTGACGAGCTGCTGCTCGGACCTCGTCCCCCGCTGCTCCCGCGCTCAGGCTTCGCCTGTACTTGCAGTGTTGTGCCTTCGATGATCTTGAGCAGTGCCTGTTGCACGCCTTCTCCACTCACATCCTTCCCATGGCTGACCTTGGCCGTGGCGATCTTGTCTATCTCGTCCAGGACGATTATGCCCCGCTCCGCAGCCGCTACATCATAGTTTGCCGCAGCCAGCAGTCGCTGAACACAGACCTCAGCATCCTCTCCAATGTAGCCGGCCTGGGTAAAGGGGGTGCAGTCGGACATGCTGAATGGAACTTCAAGCACGCGGGCAAGTGTCTTTGCCATGAGTGTCTTGCCGACGCCGGACGGGCCAAGCAGGAGGATGTTCGACTTCTCGATGGTCATGGGGCTGTTGTCGACAAGTGGCTCGGCGCCAAATGCAGGAGGCGAGCGGGGTGGTGGCGGGGGAGGGTCAGGAGGATAGGTTGTGTCGGCGTCCCAGGCATTGGCTGTGCGTTGCTGACCTGGAAACTCGTCTGCAAAGGGTTGTGTCAGTACGCCGCCAGAGGTGATCCACCTCCCCCGGTGAGTACCTTCAACGGGATGGCGATGCACCATTTCCCGTCGCGCCTGCTGGGCCAGCAGCTCCTGCTCCTCATCCTCGAGGCGCTCGAGCTCTTGTATGCGCTGGTAGTGGTTGTAGACGGCGACGCTCAGCACCTTCTTTGCGCGCTCCTGGCCGACCACAAACTGATCCAGATGTTGTTTGAGCGCCTTCGGGGTTACCCGCGGGGCGCCGACGATGCTGGCGCCGCCGAGCGGGCCGCCGGTCGGCTGGCCGGGCTCGTAGATGCCAGTGAAGCCCTGATTGGCGAAGTCGGACCGGCTGTACTGGCCAGAGGAACATTGTGCGGCGGCGGCGGAGAAGGCGCGGGCCACGGAGTAGAGGGCGAGATAGGACGCGCGGGCGCGGGGCGAGATGGTGATGGTGAAACCGGCGGCGAGCGTCATCCTGGGCATTGCGCCGGGCAGCGACGGGATCTGCGGGCAGCCGGTTCCTGCTTGAGGCCTGGGGAGCAGCGCGGCGCGTGATGCGTTGTCTCTAGCTCATCGCAGCGCGGCGGCTGGCGACGCCTGAGTCAAGCTTGGCGGGGAGTCGCGGCGGCGATAAGCGGGGCGGGGGCGCGGCGGAGGGCGGGGCGCGCGCGGGCGGGACGCGGGACGGGCGGAGGCAGGCGGCGCAGGGAGGGCGACGGCGGCAGCGGAGGGCGCAGGTGCAGACGGCAGCGACGGGCGACGTGCGGTGTTGGGCGCGTGGCGGCCGTCATCGGCGGGCTCAGGGCTGGAGCTCGGGGCCTGGCAGCCTGGGGCAAGGCGTCCAAGCTCCCGGGCGGGGGCCTAGCTCCATGCGGCTTGGGCTCGCGTATGACGTTGAGGCGAGTTTGTTTGCACCCGCGTGTTGCGAAATGCCTGCAGGAGCGAGGAGGGGAAAGTTGGGCGCAGAGTGGAGAGCGTCACGCTGCGCCCCGCCCAAGCCATGGATTATAAGCTCTAGCCCGCTAGCCATTCGCTCTGCGCGCTCTGACGCGACACGGTCTCGCCGCTCGCTATCGCTTTGAGCCGTTGTCTGTTTGCCCTGCCCGACCCGCGCCCAGCTCAACGCCATTTAAGACCGCCACCCCCCAGCCTGGCCGCACGCCCATCTGCTCCGCATCTTCCACCATGGACGTCAACCAGGCCTCAGACAACTCCGTGCTGGGCGACTCCGCCGGCGCCCTGCCCAACGACGGCACCGGTAATTGCTGCCCCTTCTCCGCCCGCGCGCGTCATGCTGATCGCGCCAGGCATCGTGTCCCTCGACCCGTGGCTCTCGCCCTTCAAGGACGGCCTTCGCAGGCGCTACGCCAAGGCTCAACAGTGGATCAAGACCATTGACGAGACCGAAGGCGGTCTAGAGAAGTTCTCCAGGGTACCCCTCCCAACGCCTGCGCCCGGCCCCGTCGCACCCCAGACTGATCGCCTGCGTGCAGGGCTACGAGAAGTTCGGAATCCACGTCAACGACGACAACTCCATCACATACAGAGAATGGGCTCCCAATGCGCTGCGCGCTTACCTGATTGGCGATTTCAGTACGGCGCCCCTCCGCCGCGCGTCAATGGCTGTCACTGACGAGCTTGCTAGACGGCTGGAACCGCGACTCCCACGAGATGACGAAGAACCAGTTCGGAGTCTTCGAAATCACTCTTCCCCCGAACGACGGCCAGCCCGCCATCCCTCACGACTCGAAGCTGAAGGCGAGTTCTGGATTCGCCCTTCCGCGCCCGTAAATCGCTAACAATCTCCGCCAGATCTCCTTCGTCGTCCCCAACGACCATGCGAGACAGGAGCGCATTCCTGCATGGATCACTCGAGTCACCCAAGAGCTGTCCGTATCGCCCGTCTACGACGCTAGGTTCTGGAACCCGCCGAAGGACCAGAAATACGTCTTCAAGAACCAGCGACCTCCGAAGCCTGCGAGTCTGCGCATCTACGAAGCACATGTGGGAATCTCCTCGCCGGAGGCCAAGGTTGCAACATACAAGGAGTTCACGGCCAACGTCCTCCCGCGCATCAAGCACTTGGGCTACAATGCCATCCAATTGATGGCCATCATGGAGCACGCGTACTACGCAAGCTTCGGATACCAGATCAACAGCTTCTTTGCTGCCAGTAGCCGTTATGGGCCTCCTGACGATCTCAAGGAGCTGATTGACACCGCCCACGGCATGGGCATCACCGTTCTGTTGGACGTGGTCCACAGCCACGCCTCGAAGAACGTGTTGGACGGCCTCAACATGTTCGACGGGAGCGACCACCTCTACTTCCACGAAGGTGGAAAGGGACGACATGACCTGTGGGACAGCAGGCTGTTCAACTACGGAAGTCATGAAGTTCTGCGGTTCCTCTTGAGCAACCTCCGCTTCTGGATGGAAGAGTATCAGTTCGATGGCTTCCGCTTTGATGGAGTCACGAGCATGCTCTACCTCCACCACGGCATTGGAACGTAAGTCGCTCCAAACCTGTTAGTCCATATCCTGCTAACATTTTTAGTGGCTTCTCCGGAGGCTATCACGAGTACTTCGGTGACCAAGTGGACGAGGAGGGCGTCGTATACCTGATGCTTGCGAACGAGATGATCCACCAGCTGTATCCACATGCCATTACTGTCGCAGAGGATGTCTCTGGCATGCCTGGTCTGTGCGTTGCCCTTTCGTTGGGCGGCATTGGCTTCGATTACAGGCTGGCGATGGCAATCCCGGATCTGTACATCAAGTGGCTCAAGGAGAAGCAAGACATCGACTGGGACATGGCTGGCTTGTGCTGGACTCTGACGAACCGCCGGCACGGCGAGAAGACGATCGCCTACGCCGAGAGTCACGATCAAGCGTGAGTTGCCACTGGCGCAGCCGCAACCATTACTAACCTCGTGTAGGCTTGTCGGCGATAAGTCCATTCTCATGTGGCTGTGTGACGCTCAGCTGTACACCAACATGTCCGTCTTGACGGAGCTGACGCCCACCATTGACCGTGGTCTTGCTCTGCACAAGATGATCCGCCTGATCACCCACGGTCTGGGTGGCGAGGGCTACCTCAACTTTGAGGGCAATGAGTTTGGGCACCCTGAGTGGCTCGACTTCCCGCGTGAGGGCAACGGTAACAGTTTCCACTACGCGCGTCGTCAGTTCAATCTTGTTGATGATCATCTTCTCCGCTACCGCTTCCTCAACGAGTTCGACAGCAAGATGCAGTGGACGGAGGAGAAGTACGGCTGGCTGCACGCCCCCCAGGCGTACATCAGCCTCAAGCACGATGGCGACAAGGTCATCGTGTTCGAGCGGGCAGGCCTGCTCTGGATCTTCAACTTCCACCCCAGCAGCAGCTTCACCGACTACCGCGTGGGCGTCGAGCAAGCGGGAACATACAGAATCGTCCTCAGCACGGACTCGAAGGAGTTTGGCGGACACGGCAACATCGCTGAAGACACGCGATTCTTCACGACTCCGTTCGGCTGGAACGACAGGAAGAACTTCCTGCAGGTGTACATTCCGTCGCGGACGGCGATGGTAAGTGCTCGCGAAAAACTCTTCCTCGCGGGGGACTGGGCTGACAATTGCAGGTCATGGCGCTTGAGGAGACGTTGTAGAGGCTGGCAGTGGGCGGGCGGAGATGGGGTGACCTAGAGGGCAACTCGTCGCAGGAGTGTGAGGGGTTGGCAGGGTACGTGTAGAATAGCCAGAATATGACATGCAGCTACGGCGCCTCGTGCACGTGATCTGAGCTTCGGCACCCACCTCGTCGGCGGCGCAGCAAACAGCGCATGCGCGGGGGCGCAATGATGCGATGCACAGCGCAGTATGCGCTTGAAAGCAAGCGATTCGATGAGTGCGCGCGGCGGCTGCAGCGCGGCGGGCGGGCGGGCGCGGTGTTGGGACAGGAGGTCCGGCGTTCGGCGGGCGCAGGTCCAGTGACTTGGAGCCCGTGCGCTCGGAGAATCTCGCTCGCAGTGAAGTTGCACCTCGACCGTCTCCCAGACGAGCTTCCTTTCCTCCCATCCACCTCCCCACTCCCATCTACCCTGCCCTCCGACATCTTGCAGAATGCTCAAGAGGTACGCCCGACGCCGGAATCCGATGCCATTGGCGCCGAGCGGACGCTGACGAGATGGAATTGCAGCGGCATCAACCGGTCGCTGAGGGCCTCCGCCTTCCGCAGGCCTGCGGTTCGCGCCTTCCAGCCCATCAAGCAGAACTTCGCTCCGGCGCTGTCTGCTCGCTTCGCCAGCACTGATGTCGCCCAAGGCGGCAAGATCCACCAGGTCATCGGTGCCGTCGTCGACGGTATGCGAAAAACTTTTCTGTCCGCCGTCGACCCGCGGCCGCGACAGCACCGACATCATCTTCATCTCCGCTGACGCCCTCTTGCAGTCAAGTTCGAGGGCGAGAAGCTTCCCGCGATTCTCAATGCCTTGACCACGGTCAACGGCGGCCAGAAGCTGGTCCTGGAGGTCGCCGTAAGCCGCCCAGCCTCCCCGAGCTCCGGAGCGCCGAGGAACACCAACTGACCGCGTCTGCAGCAACACTTGGGTGAGAACGTCGTCCGCTGCATTGCCATGGACGGTTAGTGTTCGGCTCCGATACGCGTCGCGCGCGCGCTCTCCCGGACGTGCGGCTGATGATCTATACAGGTACCGAGGGTCTCGTCCGTGGTGCGGAGGCGCTCGACACCGGCTCTCCCATCAAGATTCCCGTCGGCCACGGCACCCTGGGCCGTATCGTGAACGTCACTGGCGACCCCATCGACGAGCGCGGCCCCATCAAGGCCACCAAGTTCGCCCCCATCCACGCCGACCCGCCGGAGTTCATCGACCAGTCCACCTCTGCCGAGATTCTCGTCACTGGTATCAAGGTCGTCGACCTTCTCGCCCCCTACGCTCGTGGTGGAAAGATTGGTCTTTTCGGTGGTGCCGGTGTCGGCAAGACTGTCTTCATCCAGGAGTTGATTGTGAGGATACTCGAGCCCAAACGCGAGGAAGCATCTCTGACAGCGTGACAGAACAACATTGCCAAGGCCCACGGTGGTTTCTCCGTCTTCACTGGTGTCGGTGAGCGTACCCGTGAGGGTAACGATCTGTACCACGAAATGCAGGAGACCGGTGTCATCCAGCTCGAGGGCGAGTCCAAGGTCGCCCTGGTGTTCGGTCAGATGAACGAGCCCCCGGGTGCTCGTGCCCGTGTCGCCCTTACTGGTCTTACCATTGCCGAGTACTTCCGTGACGAGGAGGGCCAGGACGGTAAGATTTGCTGTCTTTTTGAAAATCCTGGGGTGCGGCTGATCATGAAACAGTGCTTCTCTTCATCGACAACATCTTCCGTTTCACCCAGGCCGGTTCCGAGGTGTCTGCCCTTCTTGGTCGTATCCCGTCTGCCGTCGGTTACCAGCCCACTCTCGCCGTCGACATGGGTATCATGCAGGAGCGTATCACCACTACCCAGAAGGGTTCCATTACCTCCGTCCAGGCCGTCTACGTCCCTGCTGACGATTTGACTGACCCTGCCCCCGCCACCACCTTCGCTCACTTGGACGCCACCACTGTCCTGTCCCGTGGTATCTCTGAGTTGGGTATCTACCCTGCCGTCGACCCTCTCGACTCCAAGTCTCGTATTCTTGACCCCCGTATCATCGGTCAGGAGCACTACGACACCGCTTCCCGCGTCCAGCAGATCCTCCAGGAGTACAAGTCGCTCCAGGATATCATTGCCATTCTCGGTATGGACGAACTTTCGGAAGCCGACAAGCTCACTGTCGAGCGTGCCCGTAAGATCCAGCGTTTCCTGTCCCAGCCTTTCACCGTCGCCCAGGTCTTCACTGGTATCGAGGGTAAGCTGGTCGACCTGAAGGATACCATCAGGTCCTTCAAGGCCATCCTTAACGGCGAGTGCGACGACCTGCCTGAGGGTAAGTTTTGCTGCGAGTTCCACGGATTTTGGCGCGGATTGTTAACTTGATATTTAGGTGCCTTCTACATGGTCGGTGACATCGAGTCCGCCCGCGCCAAGGGTGAGAAGATTCTTGCCGATCTCGAGAAGTCGTCGTAATCGAGCGGATCGAGCGAAGGAGGAGGGGAATGACAATATCTGCCACACATGGAGAACAGCGCCGGATGGGTGGATCGGGGGAGCCTCGAAGCCGTTGTTAGAAAAAGACAAGGGCCAGATTTTCCCATGAATGCATTTTTGATTTTGTGTACAGAAAAGGGGATGATCGGAGGACCTCCGGCGTCTCTCATGTGCCTCATGGCGTGTAATCCTAAAGCTTGAAGATCCTGGTACTCATCTCGAATTATTCCCTTGCATGTTTATTGGTGTTTGAAATTGTGATTGTTGTTTTGCTAATTTCAGTTACGGTGGTAATATCGATGGGGAGGTGGTTGCACGTATATTTGCCACGCGGCATTTTGAAGGCACAATCCAGATGCGCAACAGAAGTGACCAGGACGGCGCTTGCCACGGGATATATTGGTCAATTCTCCAGCTCATTACTCAGAACTGTCACTTTCTCACCATACACTCCAGCTCTCCAATCACGCAACCACCACCACCATCCCATCACTCCCGTCTCTTCCTCCGCTTCCTTCTATCTTCCTCTCTCTCTCTTAACCAGCGCTCCATGCCATCCCATCCCACACCTCTAGCTACTCCTGTCCAACCCCACCCCCAGCCTCCCTCATCAAATCCTTCATCGTCACGAACATGAATTCCCGCAGGCCCCTCACCCCCCTCTCAGCCAACCACTCCAACACCCTTACCCGGTACGCCTTCCAACTCACCTCGACCCCACCCGCTCGCGCCAGCCGGTTCAAACTGCGCTGGGTAACCGGGCCCGCGGGGTGGAGGTGGAGGGGAGGCCGTTGACCGCCAGCATTAGAGGAGGAGGTGGCGGCTTCTTCTTCCGCGTCTCTGAAGGCGGAGACGGCTAGTGCGGCTGTGAGGGGGTTGTGCGGGAGGCCGAAGAGGGAGGGGAGGGTGTAGTCCGGGCCGGTGCCGGGGGCCATGTTGTTGGGGTTGTTGCTGTTGTCTCCGCTGCCGTTGATGTAAACGGGTGGCGATCCAGCAAGCCAGGCGTTGAGGCTCTCGGCCAGCGCGGGCGCGCATAGGCATGCCATGGCGTTGGGGTCCTGCGCGGTGAGGGCACGCGACCGCCATAGCAGGTTTGCGACGTCCATGAGGTAGCCGTTGAAGGCGTTGGTGACGGCACGGGGTAGAGCGGCGCTGCCGTTGGGGGCGTGCAGGTCGGTTTCGAAGGCGCGTTTGTAGGTGGCGAGGAGGGTACAGAGGTGGGAGAGGGTGGCGAGGGAGGGGTGAAAGAGGAGGTTGTAGAGCGTTGGGGCTGGGGGGATGGTGAGGGGCGTCAGGGCGCTAGAGAGGGTGGAGAGGGTCGTGTAGTAGTTGAGGATCGCGGTGATGGTTGGGAGGGGGAGGCGCTGAGTGGAGGTTAGGATCGAGAGTATTGTGGTGGAGATGTGGGTGGTTAGATCGGTGAAGGACTGGGTTGAGGTGGGTCGGGTGGCGTCGGGGTTGGAGTTGGCCGTGTGGTTCCAGTTTAGGACGAGGGAGGTATAGAAGGTTAGGAGGCGGTCGTAGGCGTCGAGTGTGCCGCTTGAAACTACGGTTGCTTCTGCGGGGCGGAGGTATGAGGTTTGGAATTCTGCGGAGACTTAGCACTGTCCTTTAACAGAGAAAGGGCTCGGCTCTACCTTCGAATTCCTGCAGAGGGACGTATGCCAGGAGGCCGAGGATAGAATCAGAATTTGACCAGCCGTCCCAGAGAGGAATGTACGACTTCAGAAAGTCTTGTGCCGTAACCAAAAGCGTCTGTTATCCTTAGTAAGCTTGACGCTCTCCTTGCTCGGCATATGAGGTCTGCACACCTTCGTCGCTAGGGTGTAATTAAACATGCCATCAAGCAGCTCACCGAAGTGTTCAGGAGGATTTAGGCCACTCGCAGCAGCATCAAGGGCTTCTCGAAGAAAGCTCTCCAACCATAATTCGAGCCTGCGCGCAGCGGCATCCGAAGGATTTAGGAGGAGGTATTTCTGCAACAGGGGATCCTTGAAAGACGCTAGCACCTGATTCGGCAACTCTATCTTCTCAAGATGTTTGACAAGATCATCGGAGCTGTTGATCTCTTCAAGAGTGACGGACTTTTCATTTGCATAGGACGTGCGGACATCGGGTACGATCGAGGCCTTGGATCGCTTTGCGCCACGACGAATCACCTTGAAGCCGTCGTGCTGCGCATGAAGCTGATCGGCGCTATCTGCATTGGCTTCCTGGATGGCTTGGAGCCTCTGACGCCACTCATCTTGTGCAGCGGTGGCATAAGAAGTGCGGCCTGACGCGGCATTACCGACGATAATGTCTGGGTAATAATCTTTGTAGACACGAAGCAACCCGACCAGAGCTGGGTCCTGACCACTTGCGCGGACCTTTTCCAGCCTTTGGCCACGGATTAGTGCGAGCTTGCAGGGAGGGCGATAAAAGGAAACAAAAATTGGCTTACAGTTGCTGTATGCGAAACGGTCGAACATGCTTCCGCCGCGTGACAAGAGACAGCAAATGGCACAGTGGAGTGCTGTACGACAGTGAGCCACCAAAGTCCTACGCAGTGATTGGTACGACTGACCGGAGACTCATCGTATCCAAGAGGTTGAACAGAACGCCGTAGAGCTTGGACAGCACAGTAGCATCTTCAAGCACGTCAATCACGGCAATGATCCATTTCAGCAGTGCGGCCTGAGTTGCGGCTGAGGGTTTGGTTTGGCCCTGACCAAGGGCTCCGACTATGGTGATGACTCCATCGGAGGACACGCGGTCTGCAGGATAGAGGTTTTTGATCAGATTGGTCAGGCTGGTCTGGTCAAGGTGGTTGCGGCGCGTGACGATGGCGATGATGCTGCCGAGGTGCGGGCGGCTGAGGCCGATCTGGTATGCATGACTGCATACGGCGTCGACGACGGAGGCGGCCTTCTCCTTGCGCAGCTTGGCGGGGGTGGTGGAAGCTGGGCGGGAGGTCAGCGGGCAGTTGGTGCAAGAAAGGCACGTGAAGGACGAACCAGCGCGCAGAGCGTCGATGGCGGCGCGCAGGGCGGCGTCGCGGTCTGAGGTCATCGTCAGCGGGGGCGGGCGCGGTGCAGAAACGAGACGGGCCGGCGACCATGTGGGAGCGCGGGCATTGCCGCTTGGGGGGAGTGCATGCGGCGGAGGGCGATGCGGACGGGCCTGGCGGCGCTCAGACGCGTCGCCGGGCGGACGACGCGACGGGCGCCTTAGTCATCGCCGGCTGCGCAGGTTGCGGACAGAACTGCCTGTTTGCCGCCTGCCCGCAGCCACACGGCGCATATGCGGGCGGCGGTCCCACGTCGCACGCGCTCGAGCAGCCGGCCGCCGCGCAGCACACCAGCCTGCGCGATCTCACACGCGTGGGCAGCGGCGCGATAGCCGGCTGGCCTTCAGCTCGCGCCGCCCGCCTGCGCCTGGCCGTCCACGGCTCCCCGTCCAGCCATGGCCGCCCGCCAATCGCGTCGCCCGCGCCCCAGACGAGCTTAGGCCCGCCAGCGCCTGCACTGCGTTCCCTTTGCGACGCCCGCCTGTGTCACGGCGGCAGCTGCGCCCGTGTCTGCCGTGCAGGCCATGTGGAAGCAGCTCCACCGCGCACCACTGGGCCGCCCCACGGCCGTGCCGCCCTCACCAACCTTCTTTCTACCACGGAGATCTGCTGCTCGTGCTACGACGTCCATTTGCTCTGCCACCCCCCGTTCCCTCCGTGGCCCCGTACTACCGCCCGCCGCTCCTTCGCGTTCAATAGTTCCTGATGCTACAGTTAAAGCCATGCCCTGTCCCGAGGCCGCTGCTGAGAAGACGCGCGCCGAGGCCTCCACCCTCCCAGACTCCCACGCCTTCCTGGTGAAAGCGGCCGCTTGACGGCCGACCGCCAGCTTCGTCCCCAGTGCGTCCATAAATGCTTTGACCTGCCAGCGCGTTCTCTCCTTGGGTGGCCCTTTTGTTCTTTGCTCGGTGTGTTGCTGTTCACGCTGCTTGTCCTTTCTTGCAAGCTATTCTTTGTTCTTCTCTCGTCCAGTCCAGCTCCCTGTCGCCCGTCTGCCTGGCGCCGTCTGCTGCTCCAGTCACATATCCCTCACGTCTGTCGCAAACACAAGACGCCCAATCAGCGACTTGCCCGGAGCTCCTTTCGTCAGCATTCGCCAAAAATGGGCGAGGCCAAGTTCCGCTCGCGCCGCAGCGCAACCCCAGGCACCACCGCCGCCATTTCTTCCCTGTTGAAACACACCTCCCTCCACGACTCCAGCACCCCCGACTCCCCTTCCTCCGGCGCCAGCAGCAGCAGCATGCTCAACAACCCCCCGCGCTTCCTGCGCCGTGACGCCCAAACCCTCGCTGCAATCCGTTCCCTGCCGCGCTCCGCCAACCTCGTCCTCTTCACCCCAGTCGTCCCCCCGGACTCGGATCCGGACCACTTCTCCCCGTCCGCGGCTGGCGGCCCGGTCCAGGAGCCGCCCAGCCGCAAAGATGGCCGCCCCGACGCTGACGCCCCGATCGACCCCTTCGAGCCGCTCGGGCGCGCCATGTCCCGGCACCACGCCCGCATCCGCCATGTGCCCTACGTGCCGAGCGTTGGCATGACGAGCACACACCTCGCCTTCCTTGGCCACGCAGCCGCCATCGTGCTGGTGGTCGTCTGCAACAGCAACCATCACAGCTACCCCAGCAGCTCAGCCGGGGGCCCCGTCTCCATTCCCATCCCTCCCGCTCCAGGGCAGAGCTTCACGCCCCACCAACCCCACCACCATCACCAGCACGGCGCCTACCGCTCTCCCTACGCTCTCCCCCCTCTGCGTTCCCCGCCGAGCCTCCCGACCGCTCCCACCACCGTCCCTAACCCCGTCAAACCCGAATCTCGCACCTCTGCGCACCCTCCACCCCGACGCCATCGCCTCTCCTCTTCCTCCTCCTCTTCTTCTTCTCACCACGCTCTTTCTGCCACCTCTCCTCCCAACCCGGCCTTCCAATTCGTCACCCAGACCCTTCTCGCTTCTTGCGAACGCCAACAGCAGCTTCTGCAGCAGCGCCCCAGCCACAGTTCAAGCGTCAGCCCTGCCATCCCAACCATCTTGCTCATCGTAGACGAGGACGCCGAGGCGGAAGACCAGCTCAAGCAGCTGGATGCCATCGTGGCGGAGAGCGGCGGTGGTGGTGGTGGCAAGGGAGCGGTGGGGATGGTGCTGAGCTCGGGGAGTTACTCGGCAAGGGCATTAGAAAAGGTTACGGGTTTGGCTTTTGGGGTGGATGGGTGAAGCTCGTGAGATGGGGTGCGAGGGGCCAGGGGAGTTGCCAGGTATTCCTCTTGGGATCGGGAGAAGGAAAAGTTAGGACGGTCTGGGCTGTGAGTATGCTTACCAGCACGAGGGAGTGGGTAGATTGGCTTTTCACCTGGCGGGTCTATTGGTTCGTCTGGGATTTTGAATTGGCGCTGCGAGTAATTGTGGTCTATTACCCTTCATCTTCTTTTTTCTCATTTCTTGTTTCTTACGTATCTATACGATGAGTGGTCCCTTCTTGTAGCAATCCTTTTCACTTGTTTCGTCTTGGTTCTTGGGTGGATACTTCCTCTCACATACTTCACATACTTTCGGCGGCCAATATTTCTCGGTTCATTTCCGTTGGGACAGACAGCGGCTATGCATAGATTTTTTGCAAGCGAGAACACTACTACGCACGCAGGAGGACGTAGGTACACGTTCGTGTGTAGTTGAGAATCCTTTATGATACCAGAGAGACAATATGCCAGTCTTGCTACTCAGTGTTTGTAAAGAATCGTTTGAACGAATACATTATCAATCAATAAGTGCCCCCATTCCAAGGTCTCTTGTTTGTGTCATTCTGTTGAGGACAAATGGGCGGTCTAGCCTTCAAGTCTAGCTCCCGGAGAATTCTATCGTCACTGATGTCATCATTCCCCGCTTCCAGCCGTTTATTTTGCCGAGCTTCCTTATATTAGAAACCTCCGTCTCTTCCGAGGTACGACACCTTAACTTTTTTTTTTTTTTGAAAATTTCTTTCTTTGTCTCACCATGGGAGAAATACCAACCGGCGGTTGCTTGTGCGGCAATGTACGATACGAAGTCAGCGCGGGTGCTGAACCAGTTTACAGCGTCATCTGCCACTGTTTAAACTGCAAGAAATCGACTGGCAGTCATATGATGTGCGCAACAATATACCTCAAATCAGTAAGACCTCGCGCTTTTTGTTTACTCTTCTCGTCTTCTGATCACTGCCTATAGCAATTCAAAGTTACACATGGGGAGCCCAAAACCTACAGTGACGGCGTCACTGACTCTGGCAAGCCGCTATTCCGCCACTTTTGTGGTGATTGTGGCAGTCCATTGTTCGCGACAACTCCGCTGAATGAGGAGATAGTTTCTATCTTCAGTGGGACAATGGACCAGGCGACTGTAAAGTGGAATCCCAACAAAGGTGCGTTTCAGTCAATTTCATAATAGCCAGATAAGCCTTTCCCTATAGCTTTGGGACAGAGGAGAAAGATTTTCTATCGAAAAAACACTGCTGCCGAAGCGCTGCTAATATGTTGTTTCTGAAGAGCAATATATCGAAACCAAATCACACTGGCTCCCCGAGTTCCACTTGCAGCGGAAGGAGAACGTTCTTGAGAAGCATCACCGGGGGCCGGTATGAAGTCCAGTTTGAGCATGGTAGAGTCATGATTCAGTTCTACATTCCCATTGGTAATACTCAGCTCGAAAATCATCTCCTATCTGCTGCCTTCTGCAGCCATCCAAATTCCCACCCATGTGACCCTGGCTATACGAGAATAAGTTCTGTAGCATCCACACCTCTGAGCCATTCCTCGGTCTCTCTGATCCCTTGGGTCACCAACATCACTCTTTCAAATACAGGCAACGAAGACTCCTGTGGATTACACAGCCCGCAGAACCAGCGTCAGCAAGCGGAAACCGCTCTCCTCCGGTGGACACCACACCAGCAGTGCACCTCCCTCATACAAATACCCCGGCTCCGGAGCTAAAAGATACACCTTCTCAATAAACACCTACCCAATACCATCTCTGATACAGTGAGCCGGCACCGTTGGAGCCGTGGATGTGATTCGGTGAATGACGCAGAAGTTGTATTGTTTTGGAGGAGAAGCCTGGGGAGGTGGCGACTTAACAGGTGCAACCCCACTGGCTCCTGCCTTCTCTGATCCCACTGTCGTCACTGCCATAACAGGCACCCCACCCGACCCCCATCATTCTCAAATCTCACTTCAACCAAGCAGCCACTTATCCGTAAAAACATGCCCTCCTCCACCGCCTCAAATGGATCCCCCGGCCGCGGCTTGCACACCACCTCCAGCACTTGCGTGTGCCAAGCGACATGATTTTTAGTAGACGTCCGCGACCACGACGGCACCAAGCACCACTACCGATGTGACCAAAGAGCACTGGGGCAACCCTCTAACAAAGAGATATGGCTTATACGGGGCGATGTTGCAGCAGACGACCAATTCAAGTCACTCTTGACCGACAGAAATACGTAGAGTGTTCAAGCATTGATCCAGACTGCTTTCGTCCATATTAGCAAGCTAAATTCAGGCTTGATCAGTGCTGTTGAGAGGCTATGCATTCTCCGCGCTCACCATCGGCTGCAATAATCCTCTATATTACGCAGAAGGTAGGCACACGACGAAATGGAAGACGAGCTAATGCGAGACTCACGGGATAGCTTAATCCAACCTGACTCTCCGCCTTTTTGAAGGAAACTCCACAACGATGACCCCCATCACCATTCAGCACAGAGCGATCCCTCAAACTGAAAATCCCTACACGTTCCGCATGATGCTCGAACATCTCCAGAAGCAGCACACAAGCATCCCCATCACGGTCTCTCAGCAACAACCCGTCCCACTGCTCCGTACCCAAACACCACGCGAACTCACTTCCCAACGACACCTTTCCAATCGACGAAGAATCATAGAACGACTTCATCCTCTCAACCTCCGAGACAAAGTTTCAGCCAGATCTCTGCTTCGGCTGCCACGACTGCTGCTGCAGCCAATACCCCAGCCTACACACATAACACCATCCGTCTCCACATGTGAGAACCTCGACAGCGCCGCGAAGCGAAGCTTGTGATTAACCGTCTTGCCATACAAATCCATCTCGGTCAACACGCCGCTCTCTCCGCAACCCAGCGATAACGGATGCCGAGCTTTCGCGCAACCTTCATGGCATCTTCAATCGTTTTCGGCGCGCGACATGGCACCGTGGGCATAGTCGCCGATCTATTTCTTGAGCCTGGCCAAATCGACTTTCGCCCACTCCAAGACGGTTCGCGTCTGATGGAGGCCTGCCCTTCGCGAAATGGCCCATTATCTCTACTACTTTGCAGACTGGCACATCCAATCACAGGAGGTACGCACTTCTTTCTTGTCGGGGATTGAAGTATATCCTTGTTCAATAAATGTAGCTGATAGTGGCTGTGCTTTATATATGTGATCGGTTCATCTCTACGCTTGCTGTCTGGACGATTTCTCTGCGATGAGCGCAGTTTGAAGTATACTACCCAAACGCGTGTCGGACGAAGTCAAAGGTATTAGAAGATCTCCAGCAATAATAAGATACACGCCAGGTATCTTGAAAGAAAACTGCCCATAGACACAGAATAATTCGGCGAACACGCCAGTCATAATCAAAATCCTCAACACCAAGCATTACTGACCGCCGAGACTTGCGGTCCATCCATCTCGGGTCAAAGTCTCCCAGCTCTTGAAGCAAACCGCCAGATATTACAATAAACGTAGTCTATGACCGCAAAATGGTCGTCTTTTCTCGCTCTTTAGTCGTGATTGTTATTCTTCAAACAAAACAAGCCCTGGATCTGGCAGACTGCGAGATCCGAGAGCACCGAAAAACGCCAAGCGCCTCTCGCACGCGCCTCGGACGATGCCGAAGCTCGGGAAGCGACGCAGAATCGCCGGAGAGCCTACAGCTCCATCACAATGCGTTCCTGCGCGTTCTGTACGGCGGTGATGGTGGCCTTGGCGGCGGCGGCGGCGGCGGAGGAGGAGTCGACGAGCTGCTTGGCGGTAGGCTCGGGGAAGGCGCCGGACGTCTCGCCGGCGAGGTAGTAGGCGGCGCGGTTGACGATGAAGGAGATGTGCTCGGGCAGGTACAGCGAGGCGGCGATGACGATCATGCTGACGAAGAGGAAGACGAACGAGTCTGGCGGGCGAAGGGCTGGTTAGCGGACGGAGGGCGCGGAGCGGGGAGCGGGCAATGGCGGGAACGTACTGAAGATGAACTTCTCGGTGGGGGTGAGCATGTACAGCGAGAAGGTGACCTCGTACTGGTAGCGCTTGCGCTGCAGCCAGCGCAGGACGGCGGTGGGGTACAGCATGAGGGCGAGGAGCAGGATGCTGGCGGAGGCGGCGAGGAAGGCGTAGGTGAGGGTGGAGGTGTAGTAGTAGACGGCGGCGCTGAGGGAGGACGCTTGCGAGTGGTGCGGCATGGGTGCGCTCTGGGAAATCTCGATCAGCAGCGCTGGGGAACGGGCAGCGGCAGGGGCGAGAGCGAAGGAAGGATCCGCCGGCGGCTTATTAGTCGCACCGCGGAGGCCGCTGGGCTGGGCTGGGCATCGGGCGGTGCCTGCGAGGGCGCGGAAAAAGGAGCGAATCTGCCGCATCCCGGCACGCGCACACGCGCGTTTCAGGGTCCGCGCGCCCGCTGCCTCGTCCCTTTGTGCCGTCACTCTTTGCGCAAAATCTCTCCGACATGATGGCTGCCCGCTGCGGACGACTCGCGCTGCGCCTGCCCCTCCGCGCCCGCGCTGCTCCGCCCGCATTCGCCTTCTCCTCCGCCGCTGTCCTGCACGGCCCGAAGCCGCTGCCGCCCCGGCCGGCCATCAATGAAGATGACATCACCGAGTCTTTCCTCAAAGGCAGCGGCCCCGGCGGCCAGAAGATTGTGCCAATGCCTCCTCCGCCTGTCTGCTGCATCTGTCTGACTCGTTCGTCCAGAACAAAACCTCGTCTGCCGTCCAGCTCAAGCATCTTCCTACCGGCATAGTCGTCAAGTACCAGGGCACGCGATCGCGCACCCAAAACCGCAAAGTTGCACGCCGGATGCTGGCCGAGAGGCTGGAAGAGATGGAGAAGGGGCCGGACAGCCGGGCGCAGATCAAGCGTGCCGCTCAGGCAAAGAAGAAGGCCAGCAAGGCAAAGAAGTCGAGGAGGAAGTACCGCGCCTTGGAGGAGGCCAAGGCATCTGCCGCTGCCGGAGAAGCAGCGCCGGAGGAAGATGCCTATGACGAAGAGGGCGAGGAGTGGGAGGATGTGGACGACGAGCCAATCAACGAGGAAACCGAAAAAAAAGAAGATCGGCCTGGTGGAAAGCCGAGCAAATCTTGAGCTCCGCCCCCGTCAGCTCTATCTGAAAACCGAGACACGATGCCTTCGCCCCGACGCCGTTCCCGCTGGTTGCCGGACTCCGCTAATGGCAGTAGCGCTTACGAATAAGCCGTATTCGGATGTCTATGGCGACATCCATTTTCCCGAGAAACCCGCCAATAGAGCCCAGATACCCGCTATAAGACTGCTACAGATTGTTGATTGGATCTCACGTCAGGAGCCGGTCAGGCAGCGCTCAAACTAAGGTCCTACGAACCACGTCAGCGGTGAAGCGCTGCGGAGAAAATGTCTCACAAATGCGAAGATCCGGAAAGCTGCGGGTTCCAAAAGGCGTGAGCAAATCGAAGCGGATCCCAAGATAAGAGCATGGGTGGTCACAAGCCCAGGAAGCTCGAGCGATGTCTTGCAGGTTGCCCTGCGGGCGTATCTGAGGGGCATATTTGCACTGCCACACTGCCGGGGTGCTATCATGCATTTCATGGGCCCCATACGTGTAGTAGATTTAGTGTCTCCGGTGAGCACACACACAACTTCAGGGGCCTAACCTGGAGCTTGGTTAAGTTCACCATCCGTTGTCCTGCACTAAGTTTCTAAATGAGAACCGGACGGTCCATGTTGTCAATCCCTGAGCTCGAGTAGTTGAGAATAGGCGGTTAACTAGCATACCGAATTGCATTCGCACTATTTTCTGCAACTACAACCGATATCAATGTCAAACACAGCCGCAGCCAAAGCAGCTACACCAATCAGCTTCCCAATAACATGTCCTGCTACGTAGTACATCCTTGTACAAGAGGTATGATACAATGCTTACCACAGCCTTGTTTCCAAGGCTTTCTGAAGTTTCAATTCGTTGCGCTATTTATGCCTGAAGACGCCGCACCTTTGTTCCATAGCAGCCGATAGTTTATCCCATTTTCGTTAAAGTTCTATCCAATGCTCGCATTCAAGAATAATTCTGCGCAGACATGGAACATACATAGACTGAAACGCTTGAATTGCACTGACAGGAAACGCTTGCGACACGTTCGACAAGAATCATCCATGACAGAGGTTTCAAAGAGCATTGAACAGCTGCTCGGAGAATATAGTCTGGTCTTCCGACGTTGCGAGCGAAAAGTAGTTGCCACTCGAGACAACAATGAACGACACTTTCACCGAAGTCTGCAGAGAAGACGCGATACGGCTTCCATGCAGCATCTGTATCCTCCTGATTTTCTATGACTGCAAATCCGAACACGGAAAAGATGATGATGTGCGGCCGCTGAGGTTTTTTGTCTGTGCCGGCCCAGCCAAGTACCAAGGAAAACCTCCGAGCCTCCAAACCAAGTCCATCACAGCACGGCAAGTCGCGAAAGGAATGGCAGTACAGGGAGAGGTGCTCCACCCGACAGAACATATCAGTTGTCAAGTAAACAAGTTAGCTGTTTAGGTAGTTGATGCATTCGTCGGGGTGCAGAAGTACTTTGGTTTAATTACCAAAGCCATCCGGATGAATGCTTCAACTGCCCAAGAACGAGTTGAAGCAGTCCAGTTCTTTGGCAGCCTACTGTGACAATCCGTAGGAGCTCTACTTCATCCACAGGGCCAGAACCTCGACTGCAGCCAAGGTTCACGGCCTAGACTTCCCATCAACAGTCAGCATGATCTCCGCAAGCGTCCGAGCGTAGCGCGGTGGCGTTGCGGTTGCGTTCCACGGTGGAGAAGAGCTCGAGCCGCGGGAACTAGCCCGCCACGCAAAAAAAAAAAAATTTCCTTCAACGTCTGCGCCTCCCGAACCGCCACCACGCAACCCCAGACATCTCCAAAACAAAAAGATGTGGGAATTGAGCCCAACGCGGGGGTCGAACCCGCAGCCTTGAGATTAAGAGTCTCACGCTCTACCGATTGAGCTAGCCGGGCTGGTAGGAGATGCTGGTGATCTCTTGCCAGATGTTGATGGAACTGGTTTGCAAAAGAATAGTTATATCCCGATAAATCCCGCGAACAAAAGACCCTGCATACATTAACCCGTTCCCGTCATGCCCGGAAAAGAAGGGACCCAATGTCAGGGCGACTGATCGGTTGAGCCGGCGCGTCCTGGGCGTGATGCCACCTCGGCCAGTCGACTGGCGGTCGACTGGGTGACCGATCCAGTCCGACTTGCGATTGACAAGCCGATCTGCTTTATGAATCCAGCCCGTGACACCCAAGCGTTGCGTGTACTGGACTGGTCGGAGGCGCGGCGTCGAGTCTATAATCAGTGAAATCCAGTCGCATTTTGGATCCCGATCCCTGGGAAGACCATTCCGACTGCTGGGCTGCGACCTTGGGGAAAGACATGGCGGCGCGAGAATGGCGGCAGTAGTCCGTCCTGAGCGCGGGGCCGAGGCCTTGGCAAGCGGCACGACACGAGGACACCGTGCCGGTACGTGTGGTATTAGATGCCGACGATGGGACGCAGGAGCCTGCTCCTGGATAATGTTTGGTGGGATGGTACCGATGGGTCATGGGGAACCAGAGGGCCTGGTAGAGGGACGGGTTGCTTGTCTTGGTGTCAGCTGGAAGTGTTCGGTTGCTTGCAGCACAATTGGCGTTCGATAAGGCTGCTGTGGAGCTCCTGGAGTGTTGGACAAGGTGTCCTTTCGAGGGGGGTGGTCGATGCATCCTGTGAGCGGTCGGCTTTTGCGCAGGATCGCCCTCCTTCCTGAATCGGAGTTCCCGATGCATTGCCAATCCGCGGCAGATGTGCAAATCGTTTCGCAGACTAGTAGATCGAGGAATGCGTGCCGCCGATTAAGAGTGCTGATAAATGTCGGTGTTGGTTAGAGCTTGCAGCACATTTCTCTCCTATTGGATCACGCGGGCCAATCGACGTATCAGATCTTGGAACCGCCCACATGTGCGCTTCCAATTCCCGGTATTGGTGTTGCTCGATCGTCCACTCGGATATCAACATGTGCAGGAGATGCAGCGCCCAACAATATCAAGTCCTACCTCCAACTGGGGTGCAGCATCAACGCCATCATTTTAAAAAAGCAGGACAACTTTGATCTTTGGGATATTGCAACATTACATACTTGAACTCGAGGGAAGAAAACGCGAAACTCAGCTTGACCATCCTCGATCCACACCCTGGAATGATACTTAAAGATACTCAGATATTCTGTACATCATTTCGGTTGTTTGATCTGCTCCTATACTCTACACTGCGGATTGAGTCCACAAATGCAATCAAATGCGGTGCGAGTCCAAAGCGCATCTTGATATGAGAGCAAAACTTATCAGTAATGTTGGCTGAAGTCACGTCAACGGATTTTATCCGGGTTTATTTCTGTCGACAGTGATCCTGAACAGATATACTTTTACAGCGGAGAACCTTGTCAAATGCTCGGAACTAATGCTTCGATATTTTCTGACATGATCTAAAGCTGATATCTAACATCATGTTGGGGCCTGCTTATCCCGTCTTAAAGATGGGATGTCATGCTGACTTAATCGACAGTTCAGGATGAAAAAATTACTTCGAGTGACCCATTGGACACCAAATCCTTCCAGTCAAGCCCTCTTCTCGCCGTCAGGGCCAATGGATAGTCTGTTAAGCAACAGCTACACAGCAAAGTCCTGTGGGGAGCAGTTCGTGAGGATCCCAGGGCAAGGTTGAGCAGCAGGATGGAGCAACCAGGTCTCCACAGAATTTTGCCCCACGATCGTAGGCACGAGCTTGGACGACAGCTCATCAGGCATCAGCTGCAACCCCGCTGAAGGGGATAATCGTGTGACGCGGCGTGGCGCCTCCTTGCATTAATGGAGCAAGTGGGTGGACAACGCGCGGGAGGTAGCATGATGGCTGCCACCACATCGGCCAGTATCCGGTTGCGGAGAAGCGCCACCCCAGTATTCGGGGAAGCAGACCCACCTGGGAGCGGCTCAGCGGAAGCGATAAGCCCTACGCAGTGGCGTGGTCAGTCCGCGATGCCAGCACCGAGCCCGCTCACGGACCGAGCGCTTGCCAGCTGGCCGAACTTGCTGCGGCAGAGGCACGGTTGAAAAAAAAAAGCTAGCGGGACGAGGACTTCGCGCCGCCACGCCTCCTGCGCTGTCTGCGGATATCGGTCCGGCGGGCAAGAGTCGAGCTGATCCTTGCGTCCACATGGCAGCGTCGACGCTAATCGCCTGGTCGACTCGGAAGTGCCATCGATCGCAGAAGAGGCACGCGGAGGCTGAGCGCGTGCCCAATCGATGAGATAAGACGCTTCCCCGGGGCGCTTGGACAGGTGTCTTGAGCGCGATGCGCGGGCTGACTCGCGTTTAGCCGCAGTTTTCGCAGTTAAGGTTGGAATGATGCGCAGGATGGGGTGAAGGTAAGGAGACAGACAGGCCGGGCTCACGCGCGGCGGGGCGAATTGTTGAGGCAGATTCCCCAGGCCTCAACAAAGTACCCTTTTGGCGGCGATCGTGCGCGGGCCCTGCAGAAGCGAGGGCGCGGAGCGGCCACGATAAGCCTAGCCCACGCCGCGGCTCCAGGCGTGCGGGAGCGGCGACGACGTGCCTGCTGCTCGCCGCACAAGGGCAGCGTCTGGGGCGCCGCGACATCATCGTGCACCGCCGCGCGGCCGCCATTCGCCGCAGCCGGCCTTTCACATGCGCTGCGCAGACCCTGAGCCAGCTGAGCCGGGCGGCCGTCGCGCGCCGTAGCCGCATCGCCCAGACGCCGTGCATGTGCTGCTCCCCCACGGCTGCGCTTTGGCGGTCTGCCTCAGCCACTCCGAGCGGCCGCATATCGGATTGTCGCCATCGGGCCTGTGTCAGTGCGGAGGGATCGCTGCCAGTAGGCGCCGGCCGTTCTCGTGCGGGCGCAGCCGGGCAGCCATGGCCGGCTGAGCTCAGCGGGCCCGGCTCGGCGGCGGGCGGGCGGCGGTCTGCGGTGTGCTGCTGCGTCTGCGCTGGAACAGATGTGCCATCTAGAAAACTGGACCCCTGAAATCTCGAACAAGCGCCGCGCCTCGGCTAGCCGCAGTTAGGGTCCTGCCCACGCTACCGTGGACAATTTTCTGGCGGACACCGCTTAAGCTCTTCTTAAGCCATTGCCTCCCGGCTCCGTCCCTCTCTCCCTTTCCCTCGCTGCGCTCCCTCTCTCTCCACTCTCTCCCCGTCGCTGGAGCTTCCTGCCCTCCCGTTGCGGACTCAGGCCCTCTCTCTCGCCGTCCCAACGCTCCGCCTGCCACCCGCCCAACAAACTCTCGGAGCTCCCGCTCCACGCAAGCTCTGCCCGTCCGCTCCCTCGCGAGCTCTGCCTGCCGTCCGTCCAGCTTTTTTGCTCCCCACTCGTTGCTCGAGCCCGCCATGGCCACCACCGCCCTGCCTCAGAACCCCGTTCTGAGGAGAAACATCACCGCCGACTCCACCGCCTCTTCGTCCGCTCCCTCGGCTGCCGTTTCCCCGAACGACTCGCCCGCCCAGTCGCCCTCGTCGACCTCGCTGTCGTCTCTCGCCTCCGAGCCCGACGTCAAGAACGCCCGCGGCAAGCTTCTGGACACGTATGGCAACGAGTTCGAGATCCCCGACTACACCATCAAGCAGATCTACGATGCCATCCCGAAGCACTGCTTCGAGCGCTCCGCCGTCCGCTCGCTGAGCTACGTCGCTCGCGACTTCGCCTGCCTGGCTGCCGTCTTCTACGTCTTCCACACCTACGTGACGCCCGAGAACATCCCCTCGACGCCCGCTCGTGCTCTGCTGTGGGCCTTGTACACCGTCGTCCAGGGTCTGTTCGGCACCGGTGTCTGGGTCCTGGCCCACGAGTGCGGCCACCAGGCCTTCTCGCCCTCCAAGACGCTGAACGACACCGTCGGCTGGATCTGCCACTCGGCTCTTCTCGTCCCCTACTTCTCCTGGAAGATCTCCCACGGCAAGCACCACAAGGCCACCGGCCACCTCACCCGCGACATGGTCTTCGTGCCCAAGACCCGTGAGGAGTACGCTTCCCGCATTGGCAAGTTCGTCCACGAGCTTACCGAGCTCACCGAGGAGACTCCGATCGCGACCGCCCTTCACATGATCGGTCAGCAGCTGGCGGGCTGGCTGTTGTACCTTGCTACCAACGTCACCGGCCACAACCAGCACGAGAAGCAGAAGGAGGGCAAGGGTGTCGGCAAGAAGAACGGTTGGTTCACCGGTGTCAACCACTTCAACCCGAGCAGCCCTCTGTACGAGAAGAAGGACGAGAAGTTGATCCTCCTGAGCGATCTTGGTCTTGCCATCACCGGCAGTGTCCTCTACTACATCGGCTCGACGTTCGGTTTCGCCAACCTTCTCGTCTGGTACATCATCCCCTACCTCTGGGTGAACCACTGGCTGGGTAAGTCGATCCCTATTCTGATGATTTGAGACCAGTAAGCTGACTGAATGCAGTTGCCATCACCTACCTCCAGCACACCGACCCCTCCCTTCCTCATTATGACGCCCACACCTGGACTTTCACCCGTGGTGCCGCCGCTACCATCGACCGCGAGTTCGGCTTCATCGGCCGCCACATCCTCCACGGCATCATCGAGACCCACGTCCTCCACCACTACGTCTCGACCATCCCCTTCTACAACGCCGACGAGGCTAGCGAGGCTATCAAGCCCGTCATGGGCAAGCACTACCGCGCGGACGTCGACGGCGGCCCCGTCGGTTTCCTCAGGGCCATGTGGAAGAGCGCTCGCTGGTGCCAGTGGGTCGAGCCCAGCGCCGAAGCTCAGGGCGAGGGCAAGGGTGTCCTTTTCTTCCGTAACAGGAATGGTCTCGGTGTCCCGCCCACCAAGATGTCGCCACCGGGTGAGAGGAAGGAGGGCATGATCGTCGGCTGCGACAGCGATACCGACGCATGAGCAACGAAACGACGAGAGTCGACCACCTGGCGTGAAGTTTTTACCTGGATTAATGGCGTTGACGTCGACACCACTTGGGGCGTGAGGATGGAGTTTCTTGTCGGACGAGGCCCAAACCCCAAAGCTGACCTTGCGCACGCATGCGCCATCACCTCACTTGCATCACCGCCCCATGGTGTGCAACACGAGAATGCGACGCAACGTACTCCTTCCCACCATTTGTTCCCCTAGTTTTGTTTTGAAGCGAGTTTTCTTCTGTGCTTGCTGCGCTGCAGACTGGAGTTGGAAGAGTTTGAAACGATTTGGGACGTGTGTTGGACAGCGGAGTCATCGACGGAAGAAAGAGTGAAGCGCATTCTAGACGACCTTTTTTTAGACAATTTTTTTCGGGGCGAGAAAAAAAAACCAAAGGTTGAGAGTAGAGAAAGGCGTTCAGCCATTAAGTTAAGAAGATTTAGAGGACAGGAAGAAAAGATGAAATTGAGTCGTCCTGGCTGCTCACCAAATTCAAGGATTTCTACTGTACAACATGGACGAGAGAAGGTGGCGTGAGTGCGGAATGTGTCACATATCAACCAGAGTAGGCATATGGGGAACAACCTCCTCTCTTGTCTCATCGGGGCCTTTAACGCCCATGTCCAGAAGGCCGGATGTATGCGGCAAAAAGGCGGGGGTGAGCGGGACGTCCAGTCACCGGTTTGCCGATGTGTGTGTGGTCCTCTCACATCCACTTCTTTCTTAAGGCTTCTCCCGGAGACGCGCAATCTTCAGATTAACCTTCCTGTCTTGGTCGGAGGTGGGGAAGGAAAACAAGGCTGCTGGTGTGGTGCGTGGGTGCGCATGCGACCAGCTGCATTCGATCGCCACTGATTGGTGAGGTTTTTTTTGAGCGGAGGCACGAGGTCAGCCAACTCATACGGTACCCCTCCCACCACCACCTCTCCTCTTCCTCTTCCTCCTCCTCCCTTCCCTTCCTCGTGGAGGATCATCGCGCGTCGGAGGGTTTGCTCGCCTCTCCTTGCTGCTTCGGCCGAGACGTTTTCTTGATTTTCTTGAGGGGTGGGAGGAGGGGGAGGGGGAGGGGGTTCGTAGGGGTCGTAGGCGCCGGTTCGTTGGTTGCTGCCTGGGGCTTTGTCTGCTGGGGGGAATGGAGCGGTGGAGCGGGGGTATGCTTATGCGTGGTGTGCGGCGGGTTTTATTTAAGCTTGCTTCTATAAGATCTCCTCATGGTGGTCAGCATTTGGGGCACGTGGTCTCCTCCCGCCTGAAGTCCCTGCTCCCGGTGCGGGAAGAGGATCTATACGTCATGCCGTGTTAATTGTGCATATCCGCCTCGTGGTGAGAGCTCCAGGACATGTCTGAAACTCGGAATACACGAGTACTCGATGGAGCCTAGAGGTTTTGAAAGTCGAATTTGAGTTTGCGAGTTGAGTTTAAGTCTAAGAGATGAGATGATCCCACTATTTATACATGACATGACTGCGTCTATTCTGTCCACACCACATAAATTGTCTGCTGAACCGTCGCAGCCAGATGTATCTTCATGCCCTGAACTCCATTCCGTGGTATACGTCCTCCCCCATGCCCAGTCTGCCTCTAGATGCAAAAAGAGAAGTCGGAGACGCCCGAATGTGCATCAGAACGCTATTCGTTGGATTCGCCAGAGATGCCCTCGTAAAGCCGAACGGTGTAAATCCGGAAACTCCTTAGTTTTCGTCCCATTTCAGGTTGAATCGTCCCTCGGCATTCTGATATTCCTTCAAACACGTAATAACCTCTTCGGCGGACAGGGCTTCAACCAAGATACCAGCGTTGGTCGGCGCAATGAAGCCGCTGCTGACAGCCGTCTTGACCCACTGTATCAAGCCGTCCCAGTACCCATCGACGTTGTAGACAACGATTCCGCGGTTGTGAATGCCAAGCTGGTTCCAGGTGGTGACCTCCATCAGCTCCTCGAGCGTGCCGTACCCGCCGCTCAGCGCGACGAAGCCGCCTCCCGGCCCGCCATTGATGACCTCCTGCGCCATCATGCTCTTGCGGGTGTGCATGTCCTTGACGACAGTGGTGCGGCCGTAAATCTTCTCGTTGATGACGTTGCGGGGCCCGGAGGCGCTGGGCGGCCCGCCCAGCTCGGCCTCCTGCCTGGCCGCCTCCTCGTAGTTTTGCTCCAGCTTGATGAGCGCCGCAGGGATGATGCCGTGCACCGCGTCTGCGCCGGACAGCGATACCAGCGTGCGCGCCACCTCGCCCATCAGCCCGACCGTGCCGCCGCCGTACACGAGCTTCATGTTGTTGGCGTGCATGGCGTGGGCTAGGGCGCGTGCGGCGGCCATGTGCATGGGTGACGAGCCGGCGCTGGCGCCGCAGAAGACGCAGACGACGGGCCGCTTGTCGGCGGAGCCGTTGGGGAGTTCGGTTGCGGATAGAGTGGCCATGGTGGCGGGAGAGAGGGAGAGAGGGCGTTTGCGTCAGGGATGGGCGAGTAGGGAGAGAGATGGTGGCGGAGAAGGGCCTGTACGCCAGTATAGAAAGTGATGCAGGAGTGAGTCACTCGGGTCCGTGGCGCAGGTAGGAGTGGGAGAAGAGGGCGAGAAGACGGGAGAGGGAGGAGCTTCGGGGCCGGTACACGCTATATAGACGGTGGAGAGGCGGGAAGAGCAGGCGATTCAGTCATTGACAAGTCATTTGATCTGCTGGAGGCACGTTCACGACATTTAGGGCGTTGCTGTGTTTTGCTCTGCGGCGGGACGAGGCTGCGTGCGCCGCCCAGGCCCTGGACAGCTTGCATCATACGCCGCCCACGCCGCAGCCAATCGGAGCGCACAACCGCCGACGTGGCCCGCCGCACACCTCTCGCCCACGCTGCCTGCGCGTCGTGTACTCTCCTCCATCCCACGCACTCCCACCCTCGATTTCGCCGAGGCCCTGCACGAGACGCGCGCAGGCGGACTTCACTCAAGATGCCTGAAGAACGGAGGGAAGAGCAGAGCGTACGTCCCTTGCTGTTTCCCGGCACGCGCGCGAGCCTAAACACTGACCGTCTCCATCCCACAGTTCCTGCGCACTGCCGCGCAGAGCGTCGGCCTCTTTCTGCTGATGCAGTTTGCTGCCAAGTCCATCTTCGGCATAGGATCCCAGCCCCAACAGTCCGCCAACGTCCCCGCTGCCAATGGCCCAGTTCCCGACTTCGCCAACCGGCCCGCTGGCCTCAGCTCGGACGCCCAGTACAATGCCATCCCGCAGACCATTGCGCCGATGTGGCCTCAGGGCACCGAGCTCGATCTCAGCATCTACGTCTCGCCCTCCATGGTCATGCCGTCGCTCAAGTCGATGCCCGCCGACTCGCTGGTCGTGGACGAGAAGCACTTCGCCTATGGCGATTGGAAGGACAAGCGTGAGATCGACACCACCATCAAGGTTCCGAGGGAGGCCCAGAACGGCGGCGCTATCTGGGCGCACTTCTTCGTGGGTCAGTCCGGCAAGCAGTTGGACCCCGCTGCCCCCAACTACGACTCTTCCAAGGCTTACCATTTCGCCCGCCCCTTGACCCAGCAATTGCCCAAGAAGAAGATTAAGAAGACGAAGAACCTGCTGGCGGGCAAGGATGAGGAGCACGAGGAGCCGGAGCATGAGCCTGAACCGACTGGTCTGAACCTGGTTAACTACTACCACCCCAACTTCACCATGTCTTTTATCCCGGACTCTGGCGTGCAGAGATATCCTCAACTTCACCCGGCGCTTCGTTCGTACATCCAGCTGGAGTCTACGGGAGCCAGGGATTCTTCGGGTCAGAATGGATGGTACTATCCCGTCCTGTTTGTCAACACCTTCTGGCAACTCAGAGACCACATGATCGAGCTGAACTCTACGACCAAGGAAATTCCTCTGCACATTACTCTCAACCAGCAAAAGAACTGGCTGTTCAGCATCGTTGCGAGCGTCGACTCCAATGTCAAGTCAAACCAGGCGAATGCAGCTGCCAACCCGGGACAGATGACTGCCGGTGGCTCTGGAGAAGAGTTTGAGGATTTCAAGCGCATTCTCATCGACAGCAACGTGTATCTGCTCGCCACTACCGGTGTTGTCACTGTCCTCCACATGGTCTTTGAGATGCTCGCCTTTAAGAACGACGTCTCTCACTGGCGCAACAAGAAGGACAACGTTGGTACTTCGGTCCGCACCATCCTGGCTAATGTCTTCATGCAGACCGTGATTTTCCTGTATCTGATGGACAACAATGAGAACACCTCCTGGATGATCTTGTTCGGACAGGCCATGGGCATTGCCATCGAAGCTTGGAAGATCACCAAAACGGTCGACATCCAGATCCAGCCCGCTGCTCCCGGATCGTTCCTGCCGTACAAGGTTACATTCAAGGACAAGCACGAGCTTTCGGACAAGGAGAAGGAGACGCAAGAGTACGACCGCATTGCCTTCAAGTACCTCTACCTGGTCGCTATTCCCCTGCTCCTCGCATACGCTGGCTACTCTCTTGTCTACGAGACCCACAAGTCCTGGTACAGCTTCATCATTGCGACCCTGGTCGGCAGCGTCTACGCTTACGGCTTCCTGATGATGGTCCCATCTCTCTACATCAACTACCGCCTCAAGTCCGTGGCCCACATGCCGCGCAAGGCCATGATGTACAAGTTCTTGAACACCTTCATCGACGACCTCTTCGCCTTCACCATCAAGATGCCCACCCTGCATCGCCTGGCCACGCTGAGAGACGACGTCATCTTCTTCATCTACCTGTACCAGGGCTGGAAATACAGGGTCGACTACTCGCGTGTCAACGAGTTCGGCCAGGGCGGCGAGGAAGAGGAGGAGCAGGATAAGGTTGCCGATAAGCCGCTCACCAGCCCGGCTGATGGCGACAAGAAGGCTGTGGAGGAGGTCAAAGAGGTGGAGGCGAAGGCGGAGGCGAAGACTACGGGTGCGGAGAAGGGAGGGAAGGGCAGGAAGAGGAAGTAAATGGTGAAGGTGCAAGGAGATATCTTTTGCATAGGGTTCAGCTGGGATATTTCCTGGCTACTTTTCGCTTGAAGTGTAATTGGAATATAGATAGGGGGGGGATATTTTGTTAATTAAAAAAGTAGGATGGTGGGGGAAAAATGGGTAAAATATTTGTCCCGGCTTTTTCGTGAGCATCAGTCAGCGATTGACCACTGTGATGGTAGATAAGATTGAAGACCTTCTGGAGGGTTCTACGCGAGCACCGTACGTAGCTCCACCCTGGAGCTGGGCTGGCCAGAAGGGCGCTTGTGTTATGTGGTACCTCGATCGGAGTGAGCCAATGTCGGAAGGTGGAGGTGGAAAGATATTCCATGTGACCATCCGCAGTATTCGCTCATGCTGCTTGTCCCGATGAATCCTGTTCCTACAGGAGAGCTCGTTAACCAGCCGCCTATCTGCATGGAAGGTCTGGGAATATTGCTGCATTCTATCAACGCCGCGCTGAACGAGTATCGGCGGGTTGGATGCTTCTCATTTCTCGACTTAGAGAACTGTAGGCTGGCATCTCTCAAGGGGCAAGAGAAGTGCATCATTCGAATTGTGTAAATGAAGACTTGGATCTTATAGAAAGTATAGGTAGTTGACGTGCCATAACGCATGATTGGCTCCGACATCACCCATTAGTCTGAGGGACAGCATTCCGCTTTTAAACCGTACGAGACGCTAAGCCGGGCGCCCTTCTTCCCATCGAGCTTCATCATGCATCGGATTGCTTTTCTGGGCGACCACTGACGAGAAAACCCTCCACCAAAACCGATAGTAGCCGCATTCGGCAGGCTCAGCCACAAGCGCCACCAGCCGAAGCGCCGCACCGCACGCGCCACGTCCACACCCACGACCATCGTCACGTCTCAAAGCTCCGCCCAATCCATCCACCCTCCCCGAAACCCACCACGGCGCGCCGCCAACAGACCACCTACACGCACCCCGGTCGCACCGCAGCACACCACGCCAACAATGCGGCTCACCACCTTCCTCGCGCCCCTCGCGGCCGCCACCACCGCCCTCGCCGCCAACCTGACCATCACCGTCCCGCCCGCCCAGCTCCTCCCCAACCCGTCCGCCCTCCCTGCCACCACGCACGCGACCCTGCACAGCAGCGGAGCGCCGCTCGACGCCGTGATCAACCGCGACAATGCGTTCGTGTTCCGCGACGTCGCGCCGGGGAGCTATCTGCTGAGCGTGCACTGCCGGGATTACTTCTTCGAGGACCTGAGGGTGGACGTCGGGGAGGAGGGGGCGGTGAAGGCGTGGCAGACTTTCAGGGGGAATGAGTGGGATAATCTGGGGGAGAAGAGGGGGGAGGGGAAGGCGGGGAGCGCGAGCTTGGAGGTGAGGGCGCTGGCCGGGAAGGAGTATTATCAGCAGAGGCAGGGATGTAAGTGTGGCCTTGGGGATCTGTGATTGCTGGGGTTTGCGGACTGACTGATGCAATTGGGTGTAGTCTCGCCGCTGTCGTTCCTCAAGAACCCGATGATCTTGATGGGTGTGTTCTCGATGGGCTTGATCTTTGGAATGCCGTACTTGATGGACAACAGTAGGTTTTATTCTTTCTTCCCTCTAGTCCATCGCTTTTCTAGGGCTTTTCCATCGGGCTTGCGCTCCCTTGTAGACTCGATGCTGACCACCACTCTTCTCTTCACAGTGGACGAGGAAACCCGCGCCGAATTCGAGGAGATGCAGAAGAAGAGTCCGCTTGCCCAGGCCAACCCCGCCCAGCAGCTCCAGAACTTCGACCTTGCGTCCTTCCTGGCCGGCAAGACAGAGCAGCCGCAACAGCAGAGCGGTGGAAGTGCCCGGAGACGAGGCTGAGTGCACCAGTCGCTTTGCTTGGGATGACATCTTATACAAAAGGTTATACTGGATTGTAATGAAAGGACGGACGAAACCTCTCAATAGAAGAATGGCTGCTAGAATGTAGCTGCTTGACGGACCGGTCTACGATGAAGCTCCATTTCCTTGGGCACCATTCTCAATGCGATTGGCCGTGGACGAAATGAGCAGCAGGTAATGGACCAATCAACATACACAGGGCCCTTTCATAAAGCTAGACTATATGGTCCGCGGCTTCCAGCCTCGCCATCTCTAGAAGGATTCTGTCCATGCATGATTCGAGTGGTCATCGCATCTCGCTGTCCGTGCCGCCTGGAGTTGCCGAGCTTAGGCATCTGCCACATCCACGAGCTCAGCCTCACTGCATGGGTCTCGCATGCCTTTTCCATCCTAGATTTCTAAGCGCGCGCTACAGACAGGCTAGGTTCAAATACCGCCCGGTGATATTTCCGGGCTCCGAAAGGTGGGCGTTCGACCCAGCACTGCGGCACAGGCTGTGCAGACCAATGAGATTCCCTGCCCCGTGGCGCTGATTGAGGCGCATGCATATCATCGACCCCACAGCACAGTTCAGCTTGCTTCTTGCATGAATACGTCAAGAGGCACGGCAAGGCAGCAGCGTACTCACCGGCCATAAGGCAGTATCGTGATGGCGATCAATGGTATCAACGGCTACTTAAGTGCTGGTGTTTCTTAGAACAGTGGCCGATGATGTTCTGCACAGTATCCCCATTTTCCTCACGTGCCATTACTCGAGCAGACCCGTTTATCTTTCAAGTAAGCGTCCCTCCTCGCAAGTGTGGCTATGGTCTTATTTTCTTTCGTTAAGTCTTGTCAGAGCTACAGGGTTGATAGCTTCTGGCCCTCTCAATCCGGGTCTCTCACAAAAGGATGGCATACTGCGCTCTTTGCCAGAAGTCCTTTGCCACTGATCAAGCTCTAAATCAACATACGGAAAACTCACCAGCGCATGCTCCTTCGTACGACTGCAGTGTTTGCAATAGGTCCTTCCGGGCCGAAGAGGCTCTGCAGCAGCATGTCCGCGACTCTCCCGCTCACAAAGCTTCGTTCAAATGCGACCCCTGCCAGCGGTCATTCACCAGCGAGGAAGCTCTGAACCAGCATCTCCAGACGTCTTCCAAGCACGCCATGTCTTACGACTGCGCACCCTGCAACCGCTCCTTCACCAGCGAAGAAGCCCTCCAGCAGCACACCCGCGACTCGCCCGCTCACGCCCCCTCCTACGCCTGCACCATCTGCACCCGCTCCTTCCGCACCGCAGACGCCCTCGACCAGCACACCCGCGACTCACCCGACCACGCTGCGCCCTCCCTTCCCTGCACCGCGTGCAACCGCTCCTTCAAAACCCCAGACGCCCTCGCCCACCACCTCCGGGACTCGTCCGCGCACCAAATCACCACCACTTCCTCTTCCTCCTCCTCTTCTTCCCTCCACCCCTGCCCCATCTGCGCCCGCTCCTTCCCCACCCTAGAAGCTCTGCACCAACACACCCCCTTTCACGCCGCCCCCTCGCACCCATGCAACGTCTGCAACCGCTCCTTCCGCAGCGACGCCGCGCTAACCCAGCACGTGCGCGACACGCCGGGCCACCACCACCACCACCGGCAACAGACGATGACGCTGACACTGACGCCGCTCGATGTGTTTTTCCTATCGTACGGACGATACGGATTCCAGTACGACAGGGCGCTCGCGCCATCAGAGTCGTTCGAGCGGCTGCGCAGGCACATGGGCTGGGTTCGTGGCGACGGGGAGGGCGACGAGGGGTGGGCGCGGTATCTGGCTGCGTTGAGGCGGGAGCTGGAGGTATGGTTTGGTGCCGAGGATGATCTTGCGAATTGGCATGCGTTGTGTAGGGCTATTGGGGTGGAGACGCTGCCAGGGACGTGCGGGGGGTGCGAGAAGGTGGGTTTCTCTTCCTCCTGTCCTGTGCATTTTGTTTGTTTGGGCGTGAGTGAGGGGGTAGTTGCTAATTTTTGGGCACAGGTTGTTCGCGGGAGGCATGTTAATATTGTCGATTTGATTCAGTGGGCTCGGTCGGGTGGGGAGGATGGACGGTTTCGGGTGCGCGTTTTTGGGAGCGTTGCGGAGCTGGCGCAGTATTGCAGGGAGACGCACAAGATCTTTCCGCAGGAGGAACTTGAGGAGTATGAGGAGAATGGGAACGTCGTCATTAGGCATCTGCTGCGACGTATGTTCACGCCTGGTAAGCGGAGGAACGACTCGGTGATGTGGTGATGCCATGCTTCCGGATGTTTCTGATCATTGGTTTTCTCTGTATGTAATTACTTTAGTATGCTCCATGTTCTTCTTTGTGCACAGAATTCACCCATATCGGCGCGTTCATTGCGGCGTTCAATACCACTGAGACTTGAGTAATGGACGAAACGGCAGAACAAGATACACTTCATGTGAAAAGCGGAAGAGAATGCGCGAAATACATCCAAATGCCCTGGAAGAAGCCAGCTGTAAGACTCCTACGTGATTTACCTATTGGTCATCCACAATAACTCCAAGGATGGATTGAATATTTTCTGTGGTGAGAGGTATCTTGTCCTCACGAGCAATCGATACAGAGCAAGCTATGACGTTTTTGATCTGCTGGCATTAGAATTTCTCAAGATATTGGACCTTACGATTGCTGGCTTACCTGTCGGCCGTTTAGAGGAATCTTGGAAAGGGTTTCGATATCTTTGTCTCCCACGCGGATTTCTTGGACCTCAGAAGCGATACTGTTCAGGAAATTATGCCATATTGCGGAACGACTCTTATCGTCGAGATCCGGGTAGTGGAGCTTGAAGTGTATTCTGCCTGAGAAAAGTGTGAGGCATTTGTTACTGTGGAGGGGCCTGTCATGACTCACTCTGGAATGCTGGGTCTATTGCTTGCCGCCTGTTTGTAGTCAAAATGAGGATCCCCTGAAAATATCTGTGGCGCATTAGCACACAATTTGATCGATACCCCTTGAAAAATCTGGGAGGGCTTACTCCAAGCGGCGCAGGAAGATGCTGACAAGAGCGTTTCTCTGTATGTCTCTCGTTTCTCGGGTCTCAAGAAAAACATCCGCTTCGTCGATGAGGAGCACACAGCCCCACCTCCGCGTGATCTCCAGCACCATATCCAAGCGCTCGTCAGCGCTGTGTGGCTCGATTCCGAGCTCTCCGGCAGAGACCATGTACAGTGGGCGCTTCGTAGTCTCGGCCACCGCTTCCGCTGTTAACGTCTTTCCAACACCAGGGTTGCCGCTGAGAAGTCCGACAAGGCCCTTGCCCTTGTTCTGCACGATGTCGTCAAAGGCCTTGCTGTCAGTCCGGTGCGACCGGACCAGTGAGTGAACGACGTCTCGCTTAGCCTCGTCGATGACGAGCTTGTCGAACGCGTTCTCATTCCAAATAACCTCAGAGGTCTTGGAAATGGCGAAGGCACCCCATTCTTTCCGGTTGAAGCTGAAGCCCAGGAGGGTGTTGGAACAACAAATGGTCTGCTCGTCGTTGAGGCTTTTCATGTCGACAGGGAATCTGACCCACGGCCTCAAAAGGTTGGAATAGGGGCTTTGTTGCCGAAAGCCCATTGGGTCAAGCATGATTCGACCGGTTGACTGCTGTAATTAGCATACAGTCCTCGGGCAGGTTAGGATATTCGGCGCGTACGTTGAAAGTGAGCGGCTCTCGCGCCCCGGTCGGAAGCTCGACCTCTTTTATGGCTGTGCCCTTGTACTCTCGAAAGTGCGGTTCCTGCAATTCTATACAAAGGCGGCCTCGGTTCAAAAGTGCTGTATATATGGAGTCCTTGTCTGGGTGCTTCTCTAACGGCAGTGCAGAGAGTTGGTCAACTTTCTTCATCCCCTCGAACGCACTGATTTCGAACGTTGCCCGTGCCCAGCCGAAGTATTCGCCATCATGATGGAGAACCTTCCCGTCAATGCCAAAGTACCGGGTTCCATCAGCCCGCTCTCGGAAACTGCCGTTGTTGAAGATCATGGCCTGGTACTCTTGTAAGTGGTTAGCTGAGGAGATGACCACGGTCTTGGGCGGGAATATCGCCCATATGTTCTCGAAATCAATCTCATTGTGCTGAGACAAGGAATTCAGATTGGAGAGTGTGTTCCCATAGTCTTCGTGGATGAATTCGATTGCTGTGTTGATGTCGCTGATCAGGGCCTCGTTCGGAGTGCTTGCTGCTTGCTCCTCATGCACCCTGCGTTCCAAATGCGGCAGACAATGGAACAACTCATCTCGTTTGAGCTTCAATGCAGTTCGGTTAGTTTAAAGAATGTTTTTGTCGGGATCAGTTGAAGTTGGCTGACCATAGGCGGCTGCTTATTCAATCCCAAGCCTTCGATGCCCTCGTTGATATCGACGAGAACATCTCGAAGAAGTGGTGACTTGATGTCCACCTCGGTGTCGGTGACAAACCCTTTTGAGCTGATGATGCGACGGACCACGAGCACAGTCTTGTTCATGCGCTCCAGTTGGCCCTTCTTCAATGGAGACTTGGTCGTCTGAACAAAGTGTGTCTGGCGATCCCGTCTGCCGATTTGAAGGCACGACTATTAGTCTTGAAAATGACTAACCATTTCCCTCCCAAGAGACAAAATACCTGCTGTAGCTGTTTTTGTATGGGATGATTAGCTGCTCTGTATAGTCAAGCCTTTCGAGTGGAACATACATTTGATCCAACCTCATCAAGCGCCGGCTTTTGGGATCGGATGGCTTAGAAGCGTCTTTCTCCATCTTGAGATAATTCTGAGAGGTCTGACAGGAACTGAAATGGATTGCGAATATGCCTTCAAGGGTTATGACTGTTTTTGGACGTTGCTATGTTAGGATTTCTGGTGCGACGTTGAATGATCCGGCGGGTTTTGCAAGTTTATTACCGGCCCCCAAGACGGTTCAGCCTCATGTGCCAGCAGGATATTTGGCCCCCATTCCCCCGCTCTATACAAGGGGCAGTGCATGCAGGTCTTGCAGGGGACAAGACCATCTGCTGCATGCCATAGGTCTGTAGATCCTATCAAAGCGGGAAGCACGGCGCTTCTGACTGCAGCATGACAATATGTTCCATACGCGTCAGCCACGTCGACAATCACAACACAAATGGGTAGTCAAGCGCCAATCAGATTCCGTACCACGTCTTGGTGGAGGCTTAGCGGGTGGATGCTTCAGTGGAGCTGGGACGGGTCGATCGCCTTATCAATGCATTAGTCCTTCACAAGAAATCAGGCTTCCACGGGGGATCAGCCGTGGTGTTAAGCTAAGCGAGCAGCAAAGTTCAGACATATAGTTCAGGCCGTAGATTTGCGAGAGTGCTGTCCACATCGTCGTTTTGACGTGGGAACCGGAAGGCTACGGCAAGCGTGGGGATGGCGTCCTTAGGAAGCAGGTGAGGAACCATTTTTTGCGGTTGTGCCGAAGTCAGCAAGAGCGTATATCGACATCCCTAGACCCGCGGATGGATGCAGTTGAACGCGGCTGTTGAGGAGCAAGAGAGGAGGGTGGAGCGTTTGCGTTTGCGCCCGCCAAAGATCCCCCCTGGCGACCACGCTAGCCGTGTTGAGCGATGGCTCGAACACACATCAAATCCACCTTCACTGCGCTCTTCCTAAACCGCACAATCTCCACCTCGAATCTCGGTGCTTATCTGGACATCACGGCTGACCTTGGATCGCGCATACAGTGCTGCACTGCACGCGCCGCAATGCACGCCTGCGGCGAATCTGTCGTCTTCACCTTTCGGTGAAGCCATTCAAGACTTCATTAGATCGCTTCCACCCAAGGCCAAACAGCCAGCCATACTCCAAGCATGTTCAAGCAACTGTACCACCGTTGGCCCGCAGGATGTCCAAACTGCAGCTTTGGATCTTGAACGGACACATTCGAGCTCGACTTCTACCAAGGTTTGGGGCTTTCTTGAGCCCGTTGTGAACGCCTTGAATGACTATGGCGGTGTCGTTGATACCCTTTGTAAGTTGCAGATCTGCCAAGAAGGGATTACGGCTGATACCCTCCAGGCCAAGCCTATCCCATGCCCAGTTGTCTCATTTGGGGATCTCTGAAAGTTGTAGTTGAAGTAAGCAAATGCTCTTGATGATATCCAAAAGCCGGATAGTATTGGTTGTTGACGATGCCGTAGTGTTCGAAGAGGTATATCGAGATATACGGAATCATCGAGACCCAACTTGGTCAGTTAAGCGTCCAACTCAGAAGACTCAAAGACTACGAAGAGCTATTCGGCAGAAGCCCTGAGATGTTCGAGTTGCTGAAAGAATCTTACATCCGGATTCTCAAGTTTTGGGCTGTAGTAGAGGAAGAATGCAGCAACAAAAGACGCTACAAGAAAGCTTTTCGAGCTCTCACCTCGTTCAACGCACGACGACTCCAAGACTTACTGTCCAGCATCACTCGGGACACGAACAACATTGCCGAATTGTCGGCAATTTTGCAAGAAAAATCCAGGAGAGATGACAGCCAAACTCTCAGCGAGATCTACTTGCAAATGAAAGAGTTCCAGGCCGAGGTGAAAAGACAGGAGCAGATTCGAAAGGGTATAAACATTCTTGCTACTCTCTTCATGATATACCTTGCTAATAGATAGAAAAGATGCCAGGAAGAAAGAATCTTTGGATGGTATTCGGGGCTCGCACCATACTCTCAACGAGACTAATTTTCACAAAAGACATAAGCCCATGCTCCAGCAATATTCCTGCTCTTGGCTAATCAAGAACGGCGCCTTCAACGATTGGTTGTGGGACTCAGGATTTCCGGAGATTTGGGTAAAGGCCGCCCCCGGAACTGGAAAATCGGTACTTTGTGCTTATGCTGCTGCGCAAACCCGAAAAAACTTTCCGACTTCTGGAGTCATATCCCATTACTTCACCTTCGATGAGCCACTCCCAGTGACGACAATCTACCGGGGCCTAGCTATAGAGCTAGCTAAGCTCGTCTTCGAACAAGAAGTGCCGGATCAAATATACCGCCACATTCAAACCATGGCTGGGAACTCCGGAGATTTCCAGGAGCTGATCAAAATGCTGATTGAGGAACTGCCCTCCGTCTTTGTCTTCTTGGACGGTCTTGACGAAGAGGATGATGGGGGCCCGCGATGGAATGCCGCAGCTCAAGTTATCAAATTCTTCCAGGATCTCGCATCCCAAGACGCTTCACCCATTCGGCTTTGGCTAAGTAGTCAAGAACGCAAGCGAGTTCGTGATCTCACTTACCACCTGCCAGCATCGGCAATCCTTCACATCACAGAGTCGGACAACAGCGAGGACATCGAAAAGTATCTCGCACGTGAGCTAGCTTCGTTGTTAACTCAGGAAGATGAAGGCGTAAAGAATTTAGTTCTCCAAGACCTGAGCCGTCAGGCGCACGGCAACTTTCTCTGGGCCCATCTTATGGCTGAGGCCGTGAAAGAAGCACCAAGCCTCCAAAAGGTTCAAGAAGCAATACACAAAGGATTGCCCAAGAAGCATGAGGAGTACTACAGGATGAAGATTCAGAACCTCAAGATATCGGAGTACGCTTTTGTCAGCCAGATCCTGTCCTGCATCGTCTACGCCAAACGACCCTTGTCTCTGGATGAGCTATGCGAAGCTGTGGGCATGTGCCAAACCACAATCGAAAAAGACCTTCGCGCCGAAAGAAAACTCCTTTCCACCTCTGTATTGGCCCTTTGCGCACCTCTTGTCGAGATCCACGAGGTTGGAGCAGATCCAACTCGAAGAACCTGCGTTTTATCTCATGCGTCTGTCAAACGATTCCTTGAAGTAAATCCACAGATCTTACGGCCACAAAATCAACTCGATATCGACGCAGACGAGGACTATTCAATCTCCAACGAGAAAATGGCAGACTCATGTTTGAAGTACCTACTGCAGCCACGCTACGGAAAGCTTCTCACGTACAAGGATCACAACTTCTTCACCGCTGGGGGAGAAAATATCTCAAAGCACCACTTTCTCACCTATGCGGCCAAATACTGGGACAAGCATCTCGACGAAGTTGATTATACTCCCGAATGGTGTAAGACAGTCGAGAGCTTTGTTCGGTCATCGCAATTTCGGACATGCATCCAGGTCCAAAGTCTCTTCGTTGAAGGTGAGATAGCCATACATCTTAAGTCAAATCAAATCTTAGCCTATTGAGTAGATCCCATATATACATTTGAGGACACTAATGAGTCGTTAGGTCAATTTACCCGATGGCGCGCTGTGAGCGATCTCTCGAATGGGGACATTCTGGGTTGGAGACGGGTCTTCCCAAACTGGTTTGTATCTGATTGCGGCAAGCAGTTATGCCACGACTACTACGGATTTGTTCGTGAGTGGGCAAGTGTCCTCGACACAATTACGTGCAGCACAGGTGTCCATCCAGGAGAGATCGACCGCTGCTTTTGGGGTGCCCTTGGGCCCCAGAATTTCCTGTACAAATTTCACGACGAGGAGAGATTCTTCAAGAGCTTTGTGTTCAAGCCTCGCAAAGAACTCACTAGTCCAGAAGCGTGTCGATACTTTGCATATATCGACCAGAGTGGCAATGAGGTGCAGATCATGAGACTGCAGAAAGCGTACGTGGAGTCTTGTTCTGATTCTACAATGTTCGGAAAGCTGCTAAAATCTTGCAGGGAGGAGGAAGGCTCAGGCTACCAGCTCGTTTGCCAGAGATGGTGCCTGAATGGCCACCGGCCATCATCGACACCTCAGTGGGAACAGACCATCACTGTAGATCGGCAAGGCTGGGACGTCTATGACAAACCGTTAAGAAAGTTTGTCATAGGCAGACCTGCTCCAGTCGATTGCAGCCAAGATTTCCAGTACCTTCGCGTTGCTTCATCAATATTCATCCGATCGAGCTCTGGCGATTACCAAAAAATATCAGGATTGGAAAAATTGGAAGATGGATCTGTTTCGGTTGAAGAAATTTCCAGCAACGGCAGATACCTCGCGGTTGCCACAAGAACTCGAATCTCCACGCGTGATCTCTATACGACTGGTCTGGACAACACGATGGTCGACGAGATCCAAATAGCCAGGTTTATGGAGATGATCATCTCCGAACTGCAGGCGAACGAATCCACCGCAACGTCTAGTTCTCAGGGAGACTCCCGCGGAAAATCGTCAATAGAGAGCAGACCGGCATCCGCAAACTCGTCACGGACTTCAATAAGCACAAGGTCCTTTTCGAGCACTTCCAGTTTTGATTTGGCATCCGAAAAACAGGTAGAAGGAGAGCTTGATATCGAGTCTCCTGATGAATCCGAGGAAGAGCAGATCGAAGTCGAATCGAACTCAGCAGAAGAGTTCTGGAGTGAAGGATCAACTGACCCTCGTTCGGATGAAACCGATGACGCGGATCAGTGGAACGACTGGGCATCTGAGGATGATTCATTGGAGTTTGACGAGAAATCAGATGAAGGGAGCGAGGTCTCGCTCAAGGTTGAGGAAGATTTACCGGAAGACTTGGAGTCCGATGAAGTCAAGCTGGGGAAGCAAGAAAGTAGATCGCCGAGTCCTTCAAGCTCTGATTCAAGACGAAGCTCGAGATCAACATCCCCGCTTGCCTCCGATTCCGATGAATCTTCATTTGAGGAAGACTATTGGGAGAGCAGTGATTCGGGCGATACTGAAGAGAACGAAGCGGGCGCTGATCTCGAAGAGCTCATATGGGGAAACCGGAACGGCTCACGGAACGGCACAGATCCAGTCGCCAGGATCGAGGTCTTCGATACGGAAACGGGGAAAGCGAACCTCGTTTTCCATTTTGCTCAACGCACGCCAAACACTCTCTACAACTCACCTCCCGTCTTCCACCCCCAGAAGCCGCTTCTGGTCTGGCCGGTAGGGGGCGGTGAGCTCATCTTCGCTGATTACGCAAAAAACACGTATTTCACAAGAGCTTTACGATGTTCTGCCCCGCGAAGTTGTCACGTATTCATCAAGGGCCACTTCTCCGCCTGCGGAGAATACCTCCATCTCGCGTCTCTGGAGGCAAGGCAGGGCGATGCACCTCCCGGAGAGGCAAAGCCGCCTTTGAAGTCTTACCTGCAAGTGTCGACCCACCGGCTTTCTCTGCGGAAAACCACGACGAGCCCTCCACGGCTTATACACCGTACCATCGTTCCGCTAGGAGAGTCAAACTCTCTGCCAGTGTCCCGGATGCCGTACACACTGTCGTGGAGGAAGGACCATGTCTACCTGAGCAAGAGCGGCATTGAACTCGACGTCGTTCGCATCCCTCTGTTCAGATCTTCCGCTTCGAGCAGCGGAGACCCCGCTCAGACAGACTCTCTGATCCTCAAAGAAGGTCTTTTCCTCCCACATTCGGGACAGTCACGGCCTATTTACTATTTCCCGCCTGATCCACAGGCGTCAAAGAGGAGGGCCAAGCTGGCAACCGTTGTCCTGGGGCCTACTCCCGGAGACGCGGTGCTTATGTCTCGCAAGCTTATAGCGTCGCCTTCGGGATTGTTCTTGGACGAGGAGAAATTGCGGGCGGAGTGGCAGGAGAGGAAGGGTGTGAAGGACGAGAAGGACTACAAGAAGATGGCGAAGCTGAGTGCACGGCTGGTGAACAAATTTGAGACGTTTGATCTCAAGGATGATTGCGATATTGTTCCGTATCTGACCTAAGAGATTTATCTGCTGGTTCTTTCATATTTGTCTATTATGGCTTGAATATGGCGGGGGAAAAACAAGGCAGCTTGATTCACGCATAAGAACCTTGAGAGCAGGAGTCAATTTTTGTCGTTCGCAGCGTGCACACGCTGCTTTACTAATCAATTCATCACCGCCCCGCGCGCTCCTGAAGAAATTATCAGACTATCAGGTTTCGGTCACCGAGATATCAGGTCTCCCGGGCGACGTCGCCCTACCCCTTCAGGCAGATACTTCACCAAGGTTATGGATATCATAGGCTTCTTCAATTCATCATCAATTGCACTCACTTGTACAAGCTACCGCAGTTCGACAGAAGAAGTAACCCCCAGTGTTCATTCGTGCTTAGCAGGGTAGGCATGGGTAGAAGAACCGGGCAATGTCACGTGAACGCGTGTTATACAGATGGGTATTGCAAGATTACGGAGGCCTGAATGCATGGGTATTTTCCCGGACTCTGGTGATGTGATAGGTCGAAATGACCTTGTCACACAAGAAAAACAACTTCACGCTAACCACCGGCTGCAATACCCATCTGTATGTGACGCGAATCCTATGGCGGTAGGCGTTTCGCTCGGGTCCGAAATTCCCGGCGCAGAGCATCCTGAAATTAAACGTCATGGCCACGTCTGATCTCCTTCCTCCCAGTCGCTCTCTTCTCCAAAACCATCGACTCACTGTGGGAATGGAAGCAGCAGCAAGTTCCGACGCAGAAGCAATCAGCTCTACAGAGCTTCGGCAACGCGGCAATGCGCTCTACAAGCAAGGCCAAATCTTGAGAGGTGGGTCGCTTGTGCTTCTTATCAAGTAATGGATTCCGCGGGACTGCGCTGACACTGTCCGTGCAAAGCCATCAATCTGTACCGCAGAGCAGCCGATGCGGATCCCAACGACATGTCACCTCTCTCGAACATCACAGCAGCCTACTACGAAGCCGGCGACTACGCGCAATGCATAGCCGAAATAGACCGCGCCATCGCCGCTGTGAATCACGTTGCCTGCGATGATGAGGCTCTTCTGTCCAAACTCCAGGCCCGGAAGATACGAGCACACATTCTTATGGGCAATTTCGAAGATGCGCGCAGGTCTCTGGAGGAGCAGAGTGAGATACTTGCAGACTCGGAGATCAAACCGCTAAGACTGGCCATCAAGAACGGTCTGAAGGGAGCAGAGCCCTGGTCTACGGACCATCAAGAGACAGCAGGTTTGGCTATGCATAAAATCATTAATGATCTGCCGCGTTTCAAGCCCACGTTGTAAGATAATAAGGCCGCAGCGTGTCTTCTCGTGCTGACAGCTATATCCAGAAAGGACGTTCCAGAATACTACCATGTCGGTCATGATGAGCAGGAGTCCCAGTTCAAGAATGCTGACGCCTCACGCCCACTGACATCCTTCCTCTTTGTGGGTGTTGGCGATGCACGCCACATGCATGCAACCCTGCGCGACATCGCCGAACATGAGCAGCGATCGGAGACGATGCCAAAGTCCAACTACCATTTCACCATCGTAGATTTGAATGCGCCGACCATTGCTCGAGACCTCGTCGTCTTCTTGCTGCTTGAAGCGCTGACTATGGAAAGCATGAACGGCACATAGGAAGAGCGAGAAGAGATTTTGGGAACAGGGGAAGAAGGCCGCCAGTCGGGGACCAGTTGCACCGCGAGGGGCTGCATGTGGTCACTACGTGGACTTTCAAGACGGATGCGCAGGAGGCCCTGTTTTGGATGCGTGAGGATGTCATGCAGATGATGTGTGAGGGGCTCTGGGAATGCTCGATCTGGCGCGTGGACTACTGGGAGATGGTGGCTGAACCGACACCGGTGTTTGAAGACGAGATTGAGGATCTGGGGACTTGGGTTTAGATCTGATGTGCACTGTCTGTGATGATCTGATTTTTTTTGCGATGGGTGTGTGCAAAATTCCGGTTGTTGTCTTTCTTCTGGTCTCTTTAGTTTCAAAATCCTTAGGTTATTTCGGCTTATTGCTTCTTCCTGGACCATTCTTGATGCGTGCTTCCTCCTCGGGATCAGTCTCATTACTGATCTTCATCTGGGAGCTGCCTCTCATACCTTCAGCGCATCCACAACCCTCCTCCCCACATTAGCCACTTCGCAAATAAAATGGTAGACTTAGCTGCTGGCAGCATGCGTAGAAGGAGAACATGGACAGAGTGGTCGGATAAAATACAGATATGATGTCCCTTCAGTTACGAATGTTCCTGTTGCTTCCTTTAAGACGACTTGTTCCGGTGGCTGGGACTTGTCAGTGTGTCGGGATGACGTATTTCATGGCGGCATAAGAGCCTACGTGATCCTTCTTGCCTTATTTTGGGCAGCTTTGAGAGCTTTTCCTCCCCGAAGACTTTATGTGGCAAAACATAGGGTCTTTCACCGCAGTGGTTCTGAAGACATAGCGAGGCTTATTTCCCTGAAGATTCGTAGGAGGAGAGGCTAGAGCCTCAGACTCGTTGGCAGAGGACACAATGGATGATGCAAAGAGGATGATGATTCCGGGACGTCTGGGACGTTCCGGCTATCTACTAAGCTATCTACTAAGCTAGTGACTGGTGACTTCCCTCAGGGGGAAGTCCCGTGTCACTCGTTGCTCGACAACTCGTGGATCGCGAGATCGTCATGCTGTCCGCGTATAGCACCTACCCTTCCAAGCCCAACACACGCCTCTTTTTTCGGATAATCATACATACTACCCATTCGACCCGTCTCTATCATGTGCTTCCCCAGCCCAACTGACCGAATTGGAGGGTAGAGTAGATTGAGCCGTATACGTCCGACAGGCTCGAAGTGCGGGGTAGAGAGCGGGGCGAAGCAGACATCAGGGACATGGGTGGTGTAGACGTGGCTGGGTAAAAATGCTGGGCAGGCACTTTTCCAACAGGATGTCATTCAGAAGTGATTGTTCAAGCCATTACGGATCAATGCAGACACTGATGCAGAATCTCAGCCCAGCCACCGCTGATCATCGCCTCATCACATGGAAAAATCGCGGAACTTGGCCAGTAAGAGCTGCAGTTTGCATGTTGCTTACTTCAAGGACAGTGACCAATGCCACGCTGCCAAACATGCTGCATGAATCCATCCAGCCTCGAAGATGAAGTATTGCGAGCAGGGTCTTATGCCGCTTGAATGTTGCACCAGACGCCGCCAAGCACTTCATATTTGAGAAGAAAGGTGTATACGGCTCTCTAATGCATGTAATTCAATTCTATAGCTGCTAGAATCTCAGCGCTATCATGATCCATGTGGCATACAAGCCAGGTAGCCACCAAAGCTTCCACACATCTTTCTCAGCTCCATCCGTCTTCTAGTACGCGCAGAGGTAAACATTACATAAAAAGACAATACAGTTGCAAAACATTATGCTCCAGGTTCCTATGCATGCATGAAACTTTTCGTTAGTGAAGTTATAATCAGTGCGCTCTTCTAACGACCATTAGTGAAGAAGCACCATCTTTTGAAGAAAGCGAGGAGAAGAAAAAGAAAGCAAGACATCGCTCAAGGGGTCATAAAGGCATCGCCGTCGACGCGCACATCGGTAAGGTCCGTAAAGAGCTTCAAGCTTTCCTCGAAAGCCGTGTCCCTCTTGGCCATGCGCGGGACGAGAGCCCTCTTGGTGAGGTGGGCGTCCCTCTTCCGACCGTAGCCCGGAGCACCAGTGACACAACGGCTGACGCTGCCCCACTTGCTGTCGGCAGCTGCCTTCCAGATAGCCGTGACATCGAGAGTCATCTCCGCCGTGTAGAAGATGCGGCAGTCAGCCTCCTCGTAGGTGAACTGAAGAGGAGTGCCAGTGGCATCGCCCTGACGGAGACCGTCGCGCACGTTGACGTTCGGATTGGTAGCCGCACGGTTGAAAGGAATGTAGCTGACGTAGTTGGCCTGGTATGATGCGTTCCACTGGGCCTGCTCTTGCGGATTGGCGTACTCGAAAGCTTCGTAAACCCATTGCTGGATGGCAGCCCAGTTGAAATTGTTGAAACCCTTGACGCCGCCAACTGCCTGAATGGCGCCGTACTGCGGGCGTCCGCCCATGGCGATCGTTGAGACATTGCCTTGCTGTCGCATCAACTCAGAGAAGATGGCACAGGTAGAGGCGCAGTAACCATCGTAGAGAATGACGATGTTTGCCGCCTCGAAGGGCTGGACAGTGTAATTGCTGCGGTTGCCGTATCCAGTGATTTCGATGCCGCCGCTGTTCAGAACGTTCAACGGGTCGGACATGTTCCAGCGGATGGTCGAGGTGAAGTTGTCGCCGTGATTCTCGTGAGGGCCGAACTTCTCAGGCCAGGAAGTGAAGGGCTTGTAGTTGACGTCGACATCGGTACGGTAGTTGAAGGCGCTTGCGACAATGTCCGCCATGGTGTAGTTGTTCTCTACTGTCTCAAGGTCACGCGGGAAGCCCTCGGACAGGTAGGAGAACTTCTGGCCAATCAAGTCGAGCGCCTCGTGGGCCCTGAAACGCGTGCCACCATACGGCAAAACGGACGGGAAGAGCTGCTTGAAAAGGTCGTATCCTTGGAGGATGGTACCGCCGCCATTGGCGCTGACATCGACGATAAGCTTGGTCTTGCCATCCGCCTTGGCCTGTGCAATGAACTGAGAGCCGACGCGCTGGAACTCAAGCTCAGCAAAGCTGGAGCTGACGAAGGAAGGAACGGAAAGAATAGCGATATCGGAGTACTCGTCACCTTCCAGGTAGTACCCAGCGATGAGGTTGTTCCTCTGGTAGACGATGGGGCTGGGGTAGCCGGGTGCGGGAGTTGAGCGAGAGACTGTGGTGGAAGAAGAGGCAGTAGCTTCAGCAACGGCCATTTTCACATCCATGTCGTTGTCTGGCTCGGTGTTCTGGGGTGCATCAACGTTCATGTTGGCTGCCTGGATTCTTGACATTTCCTTGGCGTTGTCGCCCATGGCCTTGGCTGAAGCACTCGCGCCAGAGTCGTACATGAAATAGTGGTCGGCCAAAGCGGTACCGTTCTCGACGTTCCGGAACGAGACAAGAACGCGAGCGAAGTTCTCAAAGGTCCTGGAGGTGCCGTTGGCGAAGTCCAGCTTCGTTTCGGGACCGGGGTAGGCCCAGCGGCCACGACCGCCACCGGAGAAAGTACCAGCGCCACTGCCGGTAGATCCAAGCTGAACCTGGGCCAATTCGTACATGACGTTGTTGTAGAGAGCATCACGATCCTGGAGAGAGCCATACTGGCTCCAGTTGGCCAGGTAAGTGGCAGCGTCCTCACCGTTGATCTTCACGATAGCCGAAGGCGTGTAGGTAGAGTTAGGGAATGAGGCAGCAAGGATGTCCTGGTAGACAAATGGTGCAGGGAGCTTCTGGCCATCCTCGGAGACAGAAACGATGGAGATGGGCCTGCCCCAGTTGAAGATGGCGCCAACAGAGTCCGGGACGTAGACGAGGTGACCATCGTGGGCGGACTGGACGAGCAGGTACAAGGCCCAACCGAAATCGTACTCGCCCTTGAAGGCATCGGCGTTGACCTTGGCCTCGAGGTCGTCAAGGCCTCCATCAAGATCGACGGGCTGCTGAACCTTCTCGGCGTACTCGGCGGGCGGGTCCTTTAGGTAGGCAGTAGTGCTCTGCCAGGTGAGATAGGGCCTCATGGACTGAATGAGCTCGACGGCAGCCGTCTTGTTGAGCGGGGCGCTGGTGAGGCAGTCGTAGGCGAGACCAGCGGGAACAGTGGGCGTCGAGGTGGCCGGGCCATTGTTGACAATGGAGCTGACCTGGGAGCAGGCGGTGCCGGTGCCGGTGGCGTTCTGGCGGGCGTGAAGAGTGAAGGGCGAGGCGGCCGCGAGGGCAGCCAGGGCAGAGCCCACCAGGTGGAACGAGAGACACTTCATGGTGGGAGAAGAACCTGAAAGAAGGAAAAGAGAATACGGGCGGGCGTATTCCCGTTGGATGATATAGAAGAAGGAAAAGGGCCGGCGGGAGGCTGGCGAGCTAAGCTGCTTTAAAGGAGTGTGGAGGTTGCGGGGGGGCAAGCACGACCTAGACAGCGAGTGGACAGTAAGTGGAGCGCGGGCCAAGCATGGTGCTGCTGCTCAATGCGCACGCAAACGCGAGCGGCGCAGGGCGCGGAAGGCGCGTTGTTTGGCAGGCGGATCTGCGGTGTTACCTGGTCTAGTGGCACCCGCGCCTGCGGCGTTGCACCGGCCTCCTGGCGACGTCAGGAACAGGAAGCGGCCGGGCGCACAGCCGCGCGCAAGGGCAGCACGCTGAAACGTGGCAGGCAGGTGCTGGGCGCGAGGGCGCTGCACGGAGAGAGAGTGAGTGAGTGAGCGCGAGCGTCGAGCGAGCGGCGGGCAGCAGCGTGCTGATTTGCACTGCAGCGAGCGCGGTGCTGACCGGCAGGCAGCGGCCGCGCGGGCCCTATCACGACGTCACGATTGGCGCGCAGCCCAATGGGGAGGGGGCCGGGCAGCGGCGACCGAGACACGCGCCTTGCTGAATGTCAGACGCGTTCCCGGACGCGATGGAGGCACAGGCGGAGAGCGCACAGGCCGGCGGGAACGGCGCGGCTTGGCTCCGGCCTTGGCTGCGTTTCAGCGGCTGCCTGCTCAAATCACAATCGCCGCCGCTGCTGCTTCTTTCGCGCGAGCCGCACCCAAATGCGCCGGCCTCCTTTCCAAATCACGGAATGCGCCTGGCTCCGCAGCACAGAGCAATCCGCCCGCCGACTCAGGACCGCTGCGCGTGCCGCCCTCGTCTCCCGCGCAGCTGCTGTACCCCGACGTGCCCGAGTCGTGTCCGCGCCCGAGCGACCGACGTCTTCCGGCCGGCGCTCCAGCTGCTGACCTGCAGCTCGTCCACTGATGTCCGCTGCTTCTGTGGAGCCTGGAAATCGCGGCCAGCTGTTCCCCGCCGGCCTCGTACCCAGCCTCATGTCCAGCCTCCCTCGCCGTCACCACTGCCACTCGCCCTGTCTGCACACCGACGGACCGCACTCAATGCCCTGCAGAATTGTCGCAGGCATGCCGGTAGCGGAGGAGAGTCTGCAAGGCCCTTGGCTGCTGTCCGTGCATCTTTCCTCTTCCGGCAACCCCTACTCGATTACGCGGGACCGACGCAAGTAGGCCTTTGCTCAAGGTTCATGCCTGCATCTCTATACACCCGGCGGTGAATGTGCCCATGGTTTTCGACAGAATAGATCAATCATGGACCCTCCGGCGAAACTTTTCTTGCTCGACTTCACCGACCTATTCAAAGGCCCGAAGGACTGCATCATACGACCGTTTGTCCTCCCACGCTTACATATCAGCAACGGCAAAGGTAGGTCGACTGTTCAGAAAATTTCTTCCCACCGACGGTCTGGAGGCGAAGGGCCATCTCCCGACAAGCCGGCGATGGCAATCACTTTTGCCACAAACATTGCCAGGCACTTGACTGTCATGCCCACGTAGGCTTCCTTCCGTCCCGACCCGTAATTGAAATCCAGCTCCGTTACTTCCGTCGCGGCTTCCACTGCGGGTGAGATGGAAAAAAACATTCGACATGTAACAGGGTGCAGTCCTCTCTGCAGCTAAGATGCTGCAAGCCTCCCGCCTCACCCGAGCTCCGTCGTACAACGTGGCGCACCCTGCTGTGTGGCCAGATCCGCGAACACCAACGTCGAGCCCCGGTTCGACCTTCCCAGAATAAAATCTCCAAATCAAACCAATCCGGCAATACGGGTCTCGTCTCTTGGACAAAAAGCTTGTCGAGAGCTCTCCGTGACACGCTGACTGTTGCACCACGCCTATCTGCCCACACTTTTGACACTGTACTCCAGATAATGGTCGGCGAATAAATTACACCCGCCAGTTTTGCCTCGTTTGCCGAGCACCATGTTCCGTCGATTGCTGTTCGTGCTCGTGTGAGGTACAACATCAGACTCCACCATATGCTGTACCAGGTCCTTCTGGAAATTGGCTCGGGCCAGCGGCATTTATCGAAGCGGGGGACGACGTTGAGCTGTTCGAAAAAATCATCATCGGAGCTAGACTGTTGAACGATACCGGCACTCTTTGAGGGGACCGGTTGGGAAGGCCTCTCTGAATGAAGAAGCCTGGCCTGTCAGACGGGCAGACTAAGAGGATGTCCTCGGTTGCGGAGCGATGCGTTCATGGCACGTCGTTACAGGACCCCTAACGGCTGCGACTCATCACTTCGCAAACAATTGGCATTTTCTATACCTCGGCTAACAGAGCTGAACTTTTTACTTTACGATTACCTACGCGATATAAGCCAGGTTCGTAAAGCCCTCAATCAACGCCACCGGGTATTCTCTTTCTCAATCCGACATTTCAACGCCTCCCATGCTCTCCAAGGTAAGTCCAAAAGCTGGTAAGAAGAACCGAAACAGGAGACAAATCTCAAGCTGCAGTCTGGACCTCATCGAGGCTCGCGTTGTCGATGGTTAACTTGACCCACGGCACGGAAAACACGAATCAAACCCTTCTAAATGCAATCTCAAATCTCTGCTTTCTCCCTCCCTCTCCGAACCCTCCTGTCTTTCTCCAGTGGCTTGTTTTAATGCCAATCTCGATGATTTTTGCTGTTCCGATGCGTGCTGGGGCGGGACCGGCTTGCATGTTAAGTCGGCCGGATATTTATTCCCTGACGCGGCGGAGATGAAATGGTGCTATGGACTTCCATCCACTAAAAAGTTTTAAGCGGTATCGTCCTCACTCTGCTCATGGCGTTCCTCGACTGTTCCGCGGGCCTTCTTCTTCGCATCAACCGCATCTCGCCAACGACGCCCGTAAATCGTCGTCAACCACGTCAACCCAGCAGCTGCAACCAGGAACCCCGCCGAAATGGTCGAAAAGCCACCAACGCCGATCTTTTCAATAGCAGGCAAGCAAAGCGCCGAACCCAGCGCCGCAAAGACATAGCGGATCACGTAGTTCCCGGCCACGACCTCGGCGCTCTTGCTCTGCATGACGTCGAGGCAGTAAGTGTTCAGGCTGGGGAAGCAGAACAGCTGGGCAACGCCCTGCAGGAACATGACGATGACGGGCAGCGGGATGCCGCCCTTCTCCTTCTCGATGCTCCAGCCGTAGATGAGCATGCAGCACGGGATGACGCCGCCCAGGAAGGGCAGGCACGAGTTCAGCCGGTCTTCGGGCACGCGCTCGCCGTTGCGCTTGCGGATGTAGCGGTGCACGACGCGGTCGGCCCAGCGCCCGCCGAAGAAGGTGCCGAAGAGGTAGCCGCAGCCGGGCGCGATGTAGAAGAGGCCGGATTGGATGGGCGAGGTGAGGTGGAAGCGAGGGTTGAGGACGTAGCGGATGGGCGTGAGCAGCGAGTACATGTTCCAGACGAGGGCGGATGAGGCGAGGCCCTGGGCAGCAGGGGTACGTAAGTCTTGCCATGCTTCCGAAGCCTCTCTTTTACAGGGACGACACTTACCACGGTGATCAGATTGGGATACTGGTACAGCTTGAGGACGCGGAACGGGTTCGTCCATTGCCACATCTTGGCCGCCTTTTCCTTCATCTTGAGGCCCTCGAACTCGACGCTTCGCTTGTAGTGCGTCGTCTCGGGCAGGAAGAACAGAATCAGCACGAAGCCGAAGCCGCCCAGCGCGGTCTGCAGCCAGAAGATGTCGCGCCATGTTTTGAACGTCACGATGATGCCGCCGATGAAGGGCCCGAATGCCGGGCCGACCAGCGTTCCTGAGAGGAACCAAGCCAATGCTGTTCCGCGCTCGGTCTGGCAAGATTGTCAGCATCGAAGCCCCATTGGCTGGCGCAGAACATTTCCGTTCGGGCTGCTGCTGCTTACGGGCCTGTAGACATCACCGATGCAGGCGGAGCCGATGATCAAGAACGAAGTGCCCTGGAAGGCGGTCATGATGCGGAAGATGAAGAAGGAGGCAAGATTAGGCGCCAGCGCCGTGCCGACGGAGAAGGCGGCGAACATGAACGCGCTCCCGAGGGAGGCCTACAACACCATCAGACATTACATTACGTTCCAAAACATCACTGAAGTCGAGAAGAGCGCCTGATTCGGCAAGACGGATCGACAAGGGGCTTTATTATTGCGTACCCATCTTCTACCGTACACCTGCCCCACGGGGCCCCAGAACATGGGGCTGACGCCCATGAACAGCATGTACAGGGCATTGCTAATGTTGATGGTGGTGCCGCTGCTGGCGTACGTGTGGGCGACCTCCGGGATGGCGGCCAGGACGGTGGTGCTGGAGATGGGGGCCAGGAAGCCGCAGAAGGACAGCACGGCGGTGATGATGTTCTTGCGGGCGGGCGAGAAGCGGTCGTAGACCTCGTCGTCGATGTGGGCCGTGTGGCTGGTGGGGACGTGGGCGATGTCGTGGGTGGTGACGTGCGAGATGGTGTGCTCGAGGGCGGGCCTGGCGTCTTCGACGGTCGGCTGCTTCTCCAGATCGGCGGAGGTGCTGCTGGCCTGGCGGTCGTTCCTCTTGGCCGCCGGCGGAGGCGGAGGCGGCTCGTGGCCCCCTTCCTCGAGCGGCGCGCTGGGCGCGGAGATGGCCTCGAAGTGGGACATGATGTGCTGGGCAGGGGCTTGGCTAATGGGAAAAAGCAGACTCTGGCCGCGCTCGAGGCGTCTTACACATGAGGAGGGAACGAAGGCATTCAGGTGCTGCCGAGCGATATTGCATCAACCCCAGGAAAAGAGCGCACAGGCGGGCGGGCGAATAGAGAGGAATGCATTGCTTATGAGTCAAGTTGGGCTGGCGAGCGGCCGGCAGCAGAAGGCGAAGATCCCACCACCGGTCAATTGAAAAGTATCTGACTTGCGATACAGAACATGCTGAAAAGAGCGGGCCGCCCGCCGTTGCCGGTGCCACGCTGCATCGGGTGGATCGCGGACAACCGAGCACGGCGTCAATGGCTGCGCCTCTGCATGCGACTAGGCGGGCCTCCCGCCCTCTGGCCGCGGATCTGCGAGGCCAGGGCGCCCGATTGCGGGCGGCCAGGCGTTGGAGATGCCCGAACGGGCGGGTGGTGGTCGTGCTGGCGACGCCGATATCGCTGGGCGCTGGCGCGGATGCCGAGCCCGACGCGGGTGCCGCGGCCGCCCGCTCGCAGCAGCCGCGTTTAGTACCGTATTTTGGTATCGAATGTGTGTTTTTCTTTCCCGATCCTCCGCTCCGCTTCGTATCTCTGCTGCCCTCGCCCAGACGTCTGCGCCTGCTCTTCTTGGGCTTCTGCGCTCCGTGGCGGTCTGGAAAAGGGGCTGTCTGCGAGGACTTTCTTCACATGCGCTGCTGAGAGTCCAGACGCGCCGCATGCGGTCTTCGACGTGTCGACGCACGTTGGTGCTGCAGCGCACGGCAGCGATGCTGTGCTACTGCTGCTGTCGGATTTTTATCCGCCGCACCCAACGCGCCTTGCCGCGGCTACACGCGCTTCGCCACACGAGCAGAAATTTCCCAGCTTTTTCACTCTTCCTTACAGTTCCTTGCATCGAGGCAAGTCCTTCTGGCCGCCGGTTCGAATGGAACGTCAATGCGCTTGTCTGTCGCTCATCTCTGCTCCTAGGTATCGCTGTCGCAGCCCAATGCTATCTGCTTGAGGACCGCAACAACCGCTAGAACCAGTATGGACGGTTGATGGTCGATGCTGCTTTGCCAACTCCGGCTGCCGAGGTCCTCGTTTTGCTCTTATTCCTGATCTATCCTGCCCACGACTGGTGGCTCCTTTCTCTATGCAACGATGCTAGGCATGAACGCTTGGTTATTACTCACTCTTTCTAAGGCTCCTATCTCAAAAATTTCTGGCTCTGCAACTTTGACACCGTATGGAATGGATTGATTGTGTGCAGCCCACGCATGCTTCCACCCGTGCTAAGCGTTAGTCAGGAACAGAGCTGTCGCTTGAACAGACCATCACATCCAGCCACACTGACCCTCAGGCCAATTCACTCCACAATCGCGAGAACACCAGGCTCCAATGCTTGATGCTCTAAACCCACTTTTCTAATTTTTTTCCTCTTTTTTCTTTCTACTTCTCTCTTTTCAATCCCTTTCCGAGACCCAGCTTCAACTATGCCCTTGAACGCATTTATTGCCTCAAGTGTCCCACTGCCGCGCTTTACCCGAGGATGTCTTGGGGATGTCATGGCGGATCAATAATTCCCGAATGGAAGTGGAGGTTGAACGGATGATCCTTGACGCAGCCCATTTCCCCACCTTCCTATTACGGGCATGACACTGGCCTTTGCCGACGGTAAAAGAGACGGACGACGCGGTCTGAGTGACAGTAGAGGCCCATTCGACGACGGAGAGAGACAAGAAGACAATCATACGACCCTTTCCACCGTTGTATCTTCAGCGTTGACGCAGGGCCCAGCCACCGACTTCCTCCGGTCTCATCCCTCCGTAATCGGCGTGACCTGACACAGAACATCTCGAGACGTGCCATTCACAGCCAAGAGCAAGAGTGGAGGCGACTTGCAGTCTCACATTACTGGGAGCACTAAAGAGCTGCGATAAAGGCTTTGAACGTGCGAAAAGCTTTGTTCCCTCGCTTCTGCTCTCGAGTTTTGATAGCCGTCTGTCTTGCAATTCCTGTCCCTTTTCCAGCAGTCAGCCATGTCTTCTCCCCGCTCTGTGCATCCCGTCGCCATCATCGGAGGCGGGCCCGTTGGATTGTCCTCGTCGATTCTCCTGTCTTTACGCGGTATTCCACACGTACTGTTCGAGCGACGCAACGGCACCTCGATCCATCCGAAGGCATGCGGCATCAACCAACGCACGACGGAGATTTTCCGTGTAATGGGCATTGAGCAGGACGTCTACCAAGCCGCCGCACCCCCTGACATCGCTGGCCGCACGGCTTGGTACACCAGCCTCGGGCCCGAGGGCCGGGAGATCATCTCTCGGGATGCTTGGGGCCTGGGCCAGTATGCGGAGGAATACGAGAAATACAGCCCATCGCGCTACGCCGTCCTACCGCAGATACGACTGGAGCCGATCATCTCGCGCCGGGCTAAGGAACTGAACCCGGATGGGATCAAGTACGGAGCCGAAGTAATTGACGTCCAGGAGAATGGCAATAACGTCGTGCTTAAGGTCAAGTCCAACGACAAAGACGACGAACAGGAAGTCCACGCGCGTTATGTGATCGCCGCAGACGGAGGACGAAGCATCACCGACAAGCTCGGCGTCGAATGGCTCGGCGAAAAAGACATCTTCGACATGGTAACCGCCCATTTCCGCGCGCCGCTGCGCGCCCTGCACCCGGACCCCCGCAACTTCATCACCTGGTTCACCCACCCGGACATGGGCGGTAGCATGAAGACCGGCTTCCTCTACCAGATCGGGCCCTGGCCGCTCGCCGCCCACCCCCCGGAGCACGAGGAATGGGTCTTCGCCTGCTCCCCCAATATCGGCACCGACCCCAAGCGCTTCGACAAGGCCGCCATGGTCGCCCGTCTCCGCGCCACCCTCAAGATCCCCGACCCCCTCCCCATCGACCTCATCTCCCTCAGCCACTGGAACGTCAACGCCATCTCCGCCGCCCGCTACCGCCCCACCCGCCACATCTTCCTCGCCGGCGACGCCGCCCACCGCATCCCGCCCTGGGGCGCCCTAGGCATGAACACAGGCATCCAAGACGCACAAAACCTAGTCTGGAAACTAGCTCTAGCACTAGAGTCCTCCTCCTCCTCCTCCTCCTCCGAGCAGCAGCAAAACAAATTCGACCCCCTCCTCCAAAGCTACGACAAGGAAAGACGCCCCATCGGCACCCGCGTCGGCCTCTCCAGTCTCCGCAACCTGCGCTCCCACGGCCTCGTCATGGACGCCGCCCTGGGCCTCAGCGCCGCCGCGTCGCCCGCCGCCAACGCCGCTGCCATGGCGCCCTTCTTCGATCCCAAGCACCCGGATCATGTGGCGAAGCGCGAGGCGGTGAGCCAAGCGCAGAAGGTGCTGGATTCGGAGTTTAAGGCGCCCGGGGCGGAGGTGGGGTGGTTTTATCCGGAGGTGGCGGGTTTGGGGGGTGAGGGGGGGCAGGTGGGGAGGGGGGATGGGGAGTTGGAGACGGAATTTTATCACGCTTCGACTGTGCCGGGGCATCATGTGCCGCATGCGTGGTTGGAGATGGGGGGGCGCAGGGTGGCGGTAAGGGATCTGGTGCCGCTGGGGAAGTTGCTGTTGATCGTTGGGAGGGCGGGTTGGGAGGGGTTTGAGGGGGATTTGGTGCATGTTGAGGTTGTTGGTGAGGGGGGTTGGACGGATGTTGATGGGAGTTGGCGGCGCCTGTGCGGTGTGAGTGGTGGGGGCGCTGTGCTTGTGAGACCTGATGGCATTGTTGCGTGGCGTGGGGAGTGGGATGACGAGTTGCTGCAGCGGTGGCCGGGAGTGCTCGACCGCGTGCTCTATTTGGAATAGGAAGAGTATGCATTTGCGGCTTGGATGATATGGTCTCAGCTGAATAATTTGGTCTGAGACTATATTGACACTTTACCATGCGCTTTTTGAATTCTTGACATTGCAATGAGAAAGAATTTGATTACTAGCCCCGACGAAATATTCCGACGAATTCTCCTTTCCTATGCTGTGAACTGAAGGAATTAGTAGCACTGATACCCTTACGACCATAGAGCTGCCTACTCTGGTTTTCGGTTTCGTTGCCGGCCCAGGTTGAAGTCGTAGGCTGTTCAGTTGAGAAGCATTGTCTTTTGATTGTTGCTATTCTAGCTGACACTGGAGTTGCGGCTAGATTTACTTATATTGAGGACGTGTTTAAGTTTTCTGTGTCTGAAGAATTTTGGTTGGTGTATTGGGTACGCTGTTGCGCCGGTGGTGGTGGAAGCCGAGATGTGTCTATGCGGTACTAATTCATGAGCAGAACGAGGAGGGGAGGAGATCAATGTCCATGCGCCACATATTTGTCTTACCATGTGATTTCAGCGATCGCGAGGGTTTAAGTGCGATCATTAGCTATTGTTGGGAAAGTAAAGCCTGACTGCCTGCTGCAGATGTGACCCGACCATTTCAGCCGTTTGTCCTACAGTCTTACCTTAGGAACGCGAAAGCGACTTTCACCGGTGAGGATACCTTGGCTACATTCTGCAAGTACGCCTGTTGCTACAGATAGGCGAATCCAGCCTGACATTTTGCCTTGCAGGGATTGTTCACTTGCGCCTCGTCACTCTTACATTCGGAAATCTGCCTTGCAAATGATAGCCAAGCCCCGCATATCCTCCGCGGCTGTACTTACCGAGACTTGGCCCCCATCGTTCATGCCTTCTGCTTTCTTTTTCTTGACCAAGTTGACGTCTTCCCGCTTAATCCACCAAAGGGATCCACGAATCCTTGCATATGACTGTCACGGATCTTTTCCTTTTCAAATGTGGAAATCTGAGAGAAGAAAAACACAGCTGGTGTAGTCAAATACAGCCACAAAGGAACGATGCCGATGCCAGGTTTCCGGTGAGCCGCATCCGGTCTCTCTCTTGTACGGTACGCTAATTTCTCACACCTAAAACAACTCATTCACGGATCCAACTACATCGCAGAACTCTCCTGAAGGAATACTCTCAGACTTTTCCAAGGCAGAACTCAAATTAGCGAGAAGATTGTGACTGTCACACCCAAAGCCAGCCTCAAGGTGGCTTCCCGCAGCTCTTCTGCAATCACATGAGCCAACCTAAACTTGAACAAGCAACCCGAAGGCTTCGTATATGCAAAACATAAAGCACGATGGATGGCCTGGGCTGACTATGAGAGTCCTACCAAGGAAATTGCTGGGATATTGTTTGTGAAACCTCAGATTATCTCCGCTTGCCGACGTATCCTTCTGATCCACCTCGTATTCAACGTCCGGAGCATTCCGTTGTTCCGACCACACTATGACCTGCCATCCCTCTATACTTCCAGGCTCTTGAACTGCCAACCAAACGTTCTACTGCCCATGTCCGGAGGCTTGCTCACGCGGGCAGGGACAGCAGGGATGCGCTGACTCTAGGCTCTTCTGATCCACTCCACCCTCTCCTCGCTGGCAGGTCCGTTCGCAAAGTTGTCCGAGGAAGGCAGTGCTCGGAGAGGCGAAGTGCGTGAAGACAAGTTAGGAAGGATCACGGGGGATGTAATGGAGGAGACCCTAGACGACAATAATATGGCTGGGGGAATCTGGGATACCTTCGATACTTCCAAACGCCTTCAAGTGATCGGATCTGTTCATTTGCCTTCTCACCGGCCCCTATTAGTTTGCCTTCTTACCACCCCTTCTCAGATCTGAACATTATCTATGCAGACGTCAGCCTCGAGGAACGATGAGTCTTACACGATATGGAATGGATCTCGAGCAAAGGGACGAAGCAACCAAATAAATGGGTAACAACAACTTTTTCAAAGCCACCACTTAGCATCTTTCTTACCATTTTACTCACATCTTCTCCAGTAACGTTCGCATCGAAAACATCCACCTTATCTGTTGCAACTGCTCCCCCGACCGTCTCGCCCACCTGATAAGCGACAGCTGGGGCCGCTTCCGCACCTGGTTCGGCAAAAACCCCGTCCGCAACTCAATCATCGCTGCCTCCTTGCTCTTCATCGCTGCTTTCTTGCTTTTCGTCGCCATCCTCGCAGCCGCTCTCCTCTCCCCGATCAAGCACTCCGTGGAGAACAACAACCCAAGCGACTCAAACCCAACGACTGGTGCGACGCTTCGTCCGTCTGTGTCGTAAAGGCCACACAGACGGTGCCTTCCAGAAACGGCAGATGCTTCTCTGTCGGCGGTCTGGTTGGGTGGGCGTGTCCCACTGACGGCACTTGCGCGCCTGGGTTGACATGTCGGTCGGGTGTTGAAGGAGGAGAGACGTTGTTTTCGAGGTGCGAGTGGTCGGAATGACGACATCGTCGATCTGGCTGTGGCTGCTTGCGGGGCAAGGGTCATTGTGGGGATCGGCTGGAGTCGAGCCTTACGGGGGGGCCTGGAGAAAGGGGTTTCGGGTGGCTGGCGGGCTTCGGCTGGGAAGCACGGCAAGGGTGGAGGGATGTACAAAGGCTGGGAGGGGCGGAGACTTGGGTTACATGGTTTGACTTTTTCCCCGATTATACGTTGTCCCACAGATTTCGACAAATACGTTTCAGATTGACCTTCGATAGTTCGAATTACATCATGAGCTTCCGGCCGTTTCACATTATCTTAGATTGAATATGGGATTTTCCCTCCGAGTCTGGACAGGTACCGAAATATACGAGTAAGAAAAACTGACATTGCCCCATCCATATCAAGTAAAGATCATTTCTTAGCATCTCTGTTCTCAGCATCTCTGTTGTAGAAGAACCCCTTCGGGACACCATCTTTAATGTCTCCGATCACTTGACTAGCATCTTCACTCACTCTGCATCCATCTCTGTTCTGATTTGTAGATTGCGGATTTGAGTATCCGCAGTTTCCGATGATCTGATTCGATCTCCCCGCGGCTGCGCAGTCTTTCCAGATTTCAGTATGCTTGCTGTTCCCAATTTCCGGGCGTGAAGTTGAACTTCTCTGGTTGGTCACCCTGTCGTCGGAAGGGTTTGGCATGACTCTTCGGTTGCCGACGTTTGCTCCTGTTGGGTTGCTGTTCATGACGTCTCCGGGTACGTGTCTCGGTCCGCTGCTCCTTTGAGAATCTTCCATAAGAACACGCCCAATAACATCAATCTCAGGTAACCTACGATTGTTTGAGCTTAAGTCTTTAACCCTCGAAGCGAGTCCACGGTCGTTCGAAGAAGAGAGCTGCCTCTTCATCACCGATCTTAACCCTCATTCTTATATTCTAGCTACTTATGAGCCGCATTTCAGGCAAATTGGAGGCAGATGATGGAAGAGACGTGGCTCTTGATCTGCTCCATTAGCTGACAACCACATAGACTCGAGCATGCAGATAGGAGTGATTGGACATATGGCCAAGGACTATTGTACCAATCGGATGAAGATTGCCCATCTCATCCACTCCGCGGCAATGGCTTTGTGGAAGGCGCCTTATCACGAGCTTGCTTTCACACTGCGGCACGGGATGGATCATCCATGTCCACAGCCCTGGGCTTCGTAAGAGCGCGAGTATGCCCAAAGGAGGGGCAACGCTCGTCTCGGACGGTCGACGCAGTATGTCGGAGACGAATTTTCAAGAGACGTGGCGTCACTTGCGATGTTGTTGACCTGGACGAAATGGAATCATGAGGCTGAAGGCTAGCCTTGCGGTGTTGAGCGTTGAGGCGGAACGATACCCGATCTGCTTACCCTGGTAAGTATCCGGACGCACGGGCCTCGCCATTGGTGCATATGAAGGCCGCCTGACTGCCTGCCTGTGCTTCGACTCCGACATCCTTAACGCCTCGAACCGTTTGCCTCGTTGCCTGACGCTGTGCCCCGTACAGATCCACTGAGCTCTGCCTTCCTGCACTCCCGGCATCAACCAGTTAAGATCTTCGTCGTGGTCGGCCGCACCTACCACTCCACAGAGGACAGTCGGCAACACACATCATGCCTTGTCATACCCGGCTGCAGATGATGGCTGTTCTCGCCTGATTATACGGTTGCACTGCTTGAAGCGCTCATTTCTCGCCCAAAGAGACCTGGACACGTGTAGTCTTGTGCGAGGACTTCGCCCCTCCAATATGGGTGGTCGCAGAAGAGGCTGAGGCTCTTTCTTTGTGCCCCATGGAGACCCGAGAGGAAGTCAGGCGCCGCCCGGCCCTTTGCAGCCTTTCGCTAAAGTCTAGCATGCCGCCATATTGATCTTAGCGAAATGTTTACTGCTTCTTGTCTCTTTTTCTGCCCGTGGAAGAATCATGTCGGGCATCGAAGTCATCGGCATTGTCGCTAGCATTTCGCAGCTGGTGCAATACTCAACCAAGCTGATCGTCATATTACAAGAAATCTGCAAGAACACGGCGAAATCCTCCGGGCGGTACCACCGGCACGAGGTGCAAGTCCGCCAAGTCATTGAGATCGTTGAATTAATCAAGACCACGGACGGACTACAGTCGGAGCTTATTCTTTCGCACATCGGCTCTCTTACCATAACTACAAAGACTCTCGAAGAAGCGATCGAGCAGAATCTGTACTTCGCAGGCCCAGCTAACAAATGGCGGAAGTGTTTGAGGGCTTTAAACATCCCGAAAGCGGAGGCGATGATTTTCAGAGAGTTTGAAGACCTTGAGAGGGATAAAAGTTGCCTGGCACTATGTCTCTTGGGGAGTTTCGGAAAGCTGATCTCGAGTATCCAGGTGAGCTTGAATGACGGCATTCCGAAACTGCAGGACCAGGTTGGGAACATCCAGAAGAGTCTGCAAGACTGCTCTGAAATCGCGAAGGAGAGCCAGAGAATCAGAGAAGATCGCAAAGGAGTTGTTGGAACGCAGAGTTGTTCCGTTTGCGATTGCCAGGAAGGCGTAGCCAGAAGCCTGAAGGTACGCACGCACTTGTGATGGCACTCGTGGAATCTGTGCTAATTGTCATTTTAGCATGTGGAAATAGGAGTCTCCGCCTTGCAGATTGTGCCTCCAAGAAGAGACTCGGCGCAGTCGGAAGGCGATTCGAGTCCTGACGGCTGGACAATGATTGGAGGAGATAAGCACCCACCCTACGGCCTCAAGGATGGAGACGATAAAGTCAGCTCTGATGGTTTGCACTGGGACGAAAACTCAGCAATGTTTTACCATGGCGAAGGGCGAGTTTATTCGGGAGTTACAGCAGATGGCGAGGCAAATCAATTGAACGGAGATCTCGGGTGGGGTTCTTCAGAGAGACCACGTGGTTATTGTAGCTGGACAAATATTCAAGCGGCAGGCAGAAGCAATCAGGTGAATGGAGAGGTGCGGGACGTAAGCCTTCTCACGAATTTCTTTTGGCGGAGGTAGCATTGCTTAGGAGCACGCAAGTTCACCCTACTTATCTTTCTTAATAAAGGCCCGGGGATAGTAACTTCTTCGTCGACTTCGCAGCCTCTTTTGATAGTCAAATGGAATCGATTTCGGCTCCCGAGCTTGTGCGAATCAGATCTGCTGCGGCAAATGCGTTGATCAGATATGCCACTGGTCGACAGTCGGGCTCACCTCCAATCAGGAAGCAGCCTTTGTCATCGTAGAGATAGCCTCAGGCCTAAAGATCTGAGGGTCTTGAATAACAACCAGGTGATTTCGAGCTTGCGAAAGATCGAATGTGCACGTGGCAACACATGTCTGTCTTCGTAATTGGCTTACGGAGAGCGGACACTCATGCTGACATGGCAGGAGTGGAGCTGGATGCAGATCCAAAAGGCCCGAGTGAAGTATAAAGAAGCAGTGCGACCCCTTCGTTGTGAGGCGTTCTCGCGGGCGATGCATCAGCGAGCATCCAGACGCGCGTTGGTGAATCAGCAGCAAGGAAAAATAAGCAGCGGGTCCCTTGAAAAACGCGCAGGCGGCGTGCCCGGTTCCAACCGTAAAGCGGCATGGTCGGCAAGATCTCTTGCCCCAAATGCGTAGGGCAGGGAGCTCTGGCCAACGGCGCCGCGGGGTCGGCATCATCGGCAAGTTCGGCACGGCGTGCGAAGCGTCGCCAGATGTCGGGCTGCGCGAGGTCAGCAACACGTTGACGGAGCGGCCCTGCGCCACGCCGCTGCACTTTTTGCCGCCGTGCTCGACTTTCGCGACGATGAGCGGGGGCGGAGCGCGAGCCTGGCGTCGTCCTCAGGGTCTCCAGTCGTGCAGAAAGCGGAGCACGGGGCAGCGAGCTCGCCGGAGAAGAGTCGCGCGGGATCTGAGACGGGCGCGGGACGGCGTGGACGGCGACCAGACGGCGCGCGGCGCCTGACATGGTGTGATATAACGGGCTGGCGGCGCTGCGGCGCAGGCTCGGGGCTGCCCGAGCTTTGTGCGTCGCCAAAGCTGCTGCTGCTCTAGCGCAAAGAGGCCCTTTTCGCCGACGTCATGCATACTTATTAGCCATTGCATCCCGCCGCGCTCTCTTTTTCTCCACTGCACTCACCCACTCACCCGCCCTCCGCTGCCAATTCGACCCCACCTGCTACGCTGCGCCGCTTCTATTCCCGCAGCGACGACCGTTATCCCACGACCTATCGCGCTCCCCTCGAATCCTTCCCCCGATCCTCCGTCGTCCACATCTCGAGAGCTCTGTCGCGCACACCGTCACCATGAAGATTCTCACCAAGGAGGAGGAGCAAGCACACTACAGGTGAGTCCTGCCCGCCCGCCGGCACTGGCGACGCGCGTGCTCCGCGCCGCCCATCGACCCGTCGCCGCACCCTCAGCTCCAGCGCTGACCCCCCATCGCAGTGCCACGGTCAAGGGAGGCACCGCAGGCCTGTTCGCCGGCCTGGTGGCCGGCACCGCCGGTGTCTGGGCTGCGTCACGGAGATACCCCATGTTCCGGTCGCTCTCACTGCCTTTCCGCGCCTTCCTCATCACCTCCAGCGGCACTTTCGTCGGTACGTACCTTTGCATCACCCCTCCGTCATCCCCCTCGCTCCCACCAGCTAGCCCTAACACGGCAATCCCGCAGGTATCATCGCCGCCGATCGCGCCTCGCACCGCTTCGACATCGAGCACAACCCGGACAAGAAGCGTTTCGAAGAGGAGGAGAGGGCGCAACAAGAGCTGCTGGAGGCGGGCAAGTCATCTTTCGACCGGCTGAAGGACTGGGCCTCGGCAAACCGCTACCCCATCGTCTTCGCCGCATGGCTGGCCTCGATGGGCGGCTCGTTCATGATCGTCTCGCGCAACCCCTACCTCAGCGGCCAGCAGAAGCTGGTTCAAGCTCGTGTCTACGCCCAGGGTCTGACGCTCGCGGTGCTGCTGGCCAGCTTCGCCTTCGAGGCCAACGACGCGAACAAGGGCAAGGGCCGTTGGGAGACGGTCAAGGTCCTCGACCCTAACGACCCCACCCACTCGCACTACATTGAGAAGAAGGTCCACCACGAGCGCTATGCCGGCGAGGACCAATGGAGAGGTACGTGCTTATCGCGCGGTGGCAAGATCGTGGGATGATTTTGGCTGACATTCGCCTGCAGAGATGGTCGAGGCCGAGGAGCGCAAGATTAAGGCCCGCGAAGCCGCCGTCAAGGCGCAAGAAGAGAAAGACCGTAAAGTGAAGCATTAGATTCCCCACAAAAGCAATTTCCGGATTCAGTTGGTTGCGCCGCTATTGAGTTCTGGCGGAAGAGTCTGTATGCTTCTCCCCTTTGAAGACGCAAAACCCGCCGATTGCTTGGTGCTTCATAGAGGAGTCGGGTGTTTGGTCCAGAGTTTTGAGACTGTAAACATACTGCGTACGTTGGGCGTCGGTGAGCAAGCGTTTTGTTGTACATAGAAGGTCACGACTTTCTCTTTAATGTCCATTTTCAGCTGTATTTCTCCGGACTACATGTTGTGCAGCTAAAGAGTGTCCAGAAACGATGCTCGTGCTCAATCCCAGAAGGCTAATGGTCACGTTTGGTGTGATTGAAGGTGAAGGCCACTTGCGTCGCAGACATGTCACGATTATGCTACGAGGAAACGCCTCCTTTTACTGTCTGATATTATGGTAAGTTTCTGGTCTTAGAATGATGCCACCATGCCCTGACCCGCAGTGCTGATACAGGTGTACATAAAGCTTCGCAGCTGTCGAGCTATCTCGTTCGATTCGTCGCGTCATGAAGGTCGAGCTCCACTAATAATCCCGGAACGGGCATCCCTGCTCCACACTCGACGACCGCGTCGCCTGGCTCACCAGCTCTCGCGTCAACTTCATCAAACGCTCTCCCAGCTCACGATCCTGGCTCATCTCGCTTCCCGGCTCTACGATTGCGGGCGGACAGATGTACTGCCCACTTTTCTCCGTCACCGTGGCCGCAAACATGGTGCTCACGGCCCCCTCCAAGGCGTTCTTCTTGACCGGCTGTAGCACGACACTCATGCCATACCCACCCAGCGGATACGCCTCGTGGATCAGCTCGCTGCTCTGCCGCGTATCCACCAAGCCAGGATGCGTCGCATTGACCAGGATGTTGGGATGCTCGCCGCGCAGGTGCTCGGCCAGGTAGCGCGCGTACAGGATGGCCGCCAGCTTGGACCGGCCATACTGGGCCAGGGGCCCGTAATCGCGGTTCAGCTCGTCCAGCGACTCGAAGCGCGTGTCGGCCGGCGCCATCGCGTGCGCATTCGACGCCAGATGCACGACGCGCACCGTCCGCCCCGTCGCCGCCGTCGCCTTCAGCAGCGGCAGCAGATGCGACGTCACGACCGCGTGCCCCATGTGGTTGACCGCCATATGCAGGTCCACGCCGCTCGTCGCCGCCCGCCCCGCCGTCATGATGCCCCGTCCCGCGTTGCAAATCAGCACGTCCAGCCGCTCCGTCCGCTCCGCTATCCGCCGCGCCGCGTCCGCCGCGGCGTCCCAATCGCCGAGGTCGCATGGCAGCCATTCCACGCGCCCCGCGGCGTCGGCGCCTAGCTCGTCGCGGATCGCGTTCAGTGTGTGTGAGATCATGTCGGAGGATTGGCTGATGATGAAGAGCTTGGCGATGTTGTGGCGCAGGAGCGTGTGCGTGCAGCCGTAGCCGATGCCTTCGCTGCCGCCGGTCACGACGGCGACTTTGCCGTCGAGGGCGGGGACGGAGGAGAGGCTGAATTGGGACGAGGGGGGCGCGAGGGAGTGGCTGAGATCGCCGCCGAGGTTTTCGGCGATGGTGTTTTTGAGGGTTTGCATTTTGGGGAGGCTGCTGGGTGGTCGGGAGTGCGAGGAGGAGGAGGAGAAGGAGGAGCGCAGGGCGGAGGGAGCACGTGGGTGCAGGCCGATCGGGGCGAATGGTTTGGAGAGGGCGAGTCTGGAGAAGAGGGGACGGAAAGTTGGGGAAGACATTTGCGGAGAATGCTACTGCTCGTATACTCTCCATCGCAGACTTGCTGCCAAGTTTATGAATGCGGCCGCATGGATAGCGGCATGACGCACGGAGCGGCATTGTTTGAGGTCGTGATGTCAGGGTTCAGCCAATGACGCCGTTGACTTCGGCAGAGGAGAGTGTCTGATGGCGCTAAAGCGATCGGCGGCAGGGGTCTCGCAAGCGAGCTGTTGCGTCGCGCGACGTCGCGGCCACCACTTCCGCGCTGCTCGCCCGCCAACGCGCGTCAACTTCAACTCAGTCTTCCACAACCATCTGTGCGCCCAACTGAATCCACGCGTCGCTCAACGTCGAGCGTCCCTCGTGCCTCTTCTGGCGATGGAGCAAAGGTAAATCACTGCGCGCGCCTCCGTGATCGTGCCACCGGATGCGTGCCATTCGTACACCTTGTTCCGCAGCCACCCGTCCTCGAGAAAGCGGATAACTACACTTTTCTCTAGACTTCTCCTCAAGAAGAGGAAGAGGGACCGCTCTCCGTCTCCTCCGAACGTCCGCCAGAATAAGCACTCCACACAATCTTCCGCTCTCGTAGGACCCGGACCGCGACGTCTTATGGTAAAGGGTCGCCTGCCATCAGGCTTAAAGGAAGTACAGATGAACACCGCGCAGCAGCCCGAGACTCAGGCGCAGGCCCGCCCGCAGCAAGCGTCTTTCGCACCAGTCCGTCCTCAGAGCCAGCAATCGGTACGGATGACCATCGAGCGTATGATCTTCTGCGCCCACGCTGACTCATTTCACCAGTTCAACGCGCCGCAGGCCAGCCGCTACCATCGCTCCAACACGCGAAGCAGGCAGCTTTCCGCATGGATCAAATCCCGTGCTTCTGTCGGTGATAGCGGGGGATCCCCTCTCAAGCCGCCTACCAAATGTCCACCCGGTTGCCGTTGTCACACTCCTGTTCTCAAAGGCAACCAGCCATGGAAGCGCCAGTTCCTCTTCCACTCAGACTCCGAGTCGGATGACAGCGGCTCCGACAACGGTGATGCCGTAAACACATCCGCAGACAGCCATGCAAGCAAAGACCCAGCATGCAAGCCCGTCGCCTACTACGACATCCCGGAAGTCGACTTCGCACTTGCTGAAACACACTCCAACATCCAGGCTCTCTTCGCCGAAGCCCAGCAGAACCGTACCAGCGCTAGAGACGACTACTACTTCCGCCGCGACAAGACCAAGGACCCCAACAGCCTCTTCCTTCCCCGCCACCTTGACCAGAGGGACCGGACTACCGGTGCGAGCACCTCTAGTGCTGCTGCTTCCGCTACACCGGCCGACGTGGCGAACCTGACCGACAAGCTTTCCAAGATCACATCTGGTCCGGACAGCGGCCCTGGCGGCAGCGGATCGAACAGTGGCAACAACCAGGGTGTTACGCTCACGGCGCTGCTGCAGAACCCGACCACTCGCCCTCACCTGGAAGCGCTGTTAAAACAAGGTGGCTCCGCGGCCAATCCAGATGCGAACAGGCTGTTCGCGATGGTTGCTGAGAAGCTCGGTGTAGGAGCTGAAGGCCTTGCTACTCTGTTGAGCACTATGGGTCGTGGTAGTGATGTTGGGGCTAGTGCGACGTCTGGCGCCGGAGTCAGCGGTGCTACTGCCACGGGTACCGGTGCTACCTCTGTTGGTGCTGCCACTGCTGTTTCTGCTACAGAGTCTGGTGAGCCGGCCGATCCGAGGCTGAGGGGACGTGCTCGCAACCGGGAGTAAACGTGTGAGATGTTCAGGTTGAGGGTGGAGTCATGTATACATATGCGCAGGTCGCTCTGGCATCCGGCAGTCTTGGAGGGATCCATAGGTAACGCATGCGGAGGTCACAATGATACCAGGTGGTCTTGAGCAACTAAGGTGCAATACAATATCACAGGACATTCAAGCGTTCATGCGACCCTTCCTCATTCGCAACCCCGCGTTTACAAACCCACCAACTCACACAACTTCCCCCCACCAAATCCCTACCGCCCACACCACAACCACCACCACCACCACCACCACCACCACTACTACTACTACTACTACCGCACTCTCCCCCCTCAAAACACCCCAAACACCGGATCCAACCACCTCCCCAAAACCCACACACACCCATTCCCCGCACAAACCACCTCCTCCACCCTCGCATTATTCGCCCTCCTCCCATCCCCACTCATCGTAATATTAAACCCGCTCACAGACCTCACCACCTGCCCCTCCCCCTCCTCCTCCTCCCCGACCACCACCTCCCCCAGCCCAAACCCCAACAACCACCCCGAAAGCCCCACATTCGATGGCTGCACCGTGCGCTCCAATGCTCCGGCTGGGAGGGCGGAGAAGGCGCTGTTGGAGGGGGCTAGGTAGACGGTTCCTGCCCCCCCATCATCATCATCCCCCTGCATCTGCTCCTGCTCCTGCTCCTCCTGCGGTTGTGGTGGTGCTGGCTGGATGGGGAAGAGTTCCAGGCGGGTTAGGAAGTCGGGGTTCAGGGTTTGGAGGGTTGAGTGGAGGGTTGTGAGGGAGGGGTGGGTGCGGAGGATGTGTGCCATTGTTGTTGTTGTTGTGGTGGTGTTTTTGTTGGTGGAGAGGAAGGGGGAGGGGGGAGGGGAAGATGGGGAGGTGGTGGTGTCGTCGGTGCCGAAGTAGGTGGTGTAGGGGTTGAGTAGGCGGTTGAGTTTGTAGATGCGGCCGTTTGAGGTGGGGGGTGATGTTGGGGTTCTTCTGCCTTCTTCTTCTCCTCCTTCTCCAGCGCCGCTGCTGGTCGTCATTAGTAAGGCGGCTTGTGGGGTGTTGTTGCTGCTGGCGTCCGTCGATGTCGTCATTTCGGCGTTCGTCCGGACGTCGATGCCGTCGCCGGTGGCGGTGGTGCGGAAGGTTAGTGGGAAGCCTTCGATGGAGGTGATGTTTTCGGCGGTGGTCAGGTCGGAGGGGGAGAAGTTGCCTTGGGCGATGTGGGTGCGGAGGAGGGAGAGGAGGAGTTCGTAGGAGGGGGGTGTGGAGAGGAGGGTTAGGATGGAGGTGGGGAGGTTGGCGAAGGCCTGGTGGTTGTTGGAGCGTTAGGTAATGGTTGGCCGAGGAGAGTGAAAGCGGAAAGAGGTGGAGACTGAGAAGGTTGGAAGAGAGGTAGGGAACTGAACTCTAGGCAGTGTGGTTCTCGCGCTACTTGTTCTTCCATTCGCTTAGAAGCATACGAGGTTTCCGGCACAGTAGGTAGTTGTAGCAACTGCTCTCTGCCCTTCCCCTCTCCCCTCAGTGCTGAAGCAGAAAGCGAAGCAGCAATGCGCACACCCATTGAAGAGATGGCAAAGCAAACACATAATAGGACGAAGCTAAGGGAAGTTTGACAACAGTGAAAGGGGGGTGGGAGATGACGAAGGGAGAAACAGGAAAAAGACCGAACTGACCTCATTTGTTGGCGCGAAAGCAGTATATCCTCGCCCATCCCTCGCATCATTGAACCTCTCCTCCAGCGCCGGACCGGGAATACCCAACGTTCCGCCCGTGCCCTTGAACAGCGAGTAGAAAGCAGAGAGTTCTGGATCTTGACTAATCGTCGTAAGAAGAGGTGAGAGGGGGTGTTGCCCTTGTTCCGGTAGGGGCAGCGCGCAGCATTGTTGAGCCAGGTAGAAGAATGGGGCGAAGAGGGGTGATAAGGAGAGGAAGTGGATGATAAAATGGACGAAAATACGCAAATAAGTAGGAGGAAACGCGAGCTGCTTGTTCATGCTGGTCTAGGAAAAGGTAGAAGAAAGTGGCATCGAGCGTACACTGAATAAGATCTCCGCAACACTTCACTCACAACGGGACATCGCTGATTAAAAGGAAACTAGCCGCGGGGATCAAACTCACCCCCTGCATCCCAGAGATGGAAGTAACAACTCGACACAGTCTCCACATCGGCACTCATCCGCCGAGACAGAGCAATGATGATAAAAATTCTTAACTGCACCTGATACCCAGCCCCTCATTGCCTAAACTCTCCACCGCAACTGACTTCATTACCACCTTGGCCTAAAGCGGGGGGGCTCGGGGAAGTGGACGTAGACCCAGCTGGATGCAGCGAAAAGCCACGCAGAGCCAGACGATTCGCGAGGAGGAGCAGGAGAGAGTCATTCACGTACCTTAACCCAGCACGCGCGTCACTTAAGCTTGCGGGTCTGATCTCACGCCTTACACTTACTTTATGCAGCTCATAAGCACAGGGCGATACGTAGTCTCTTGCGCCAGGTTCCTTGTACATACATACGTAGCAGAAGGAGCAAATACCGAGAGTCAAATACCGACTCTCGGCGGAAGAAGGCGGAGTTGGGCCGGTAGTGCCAAAACTGCATACGGCCAGTCATTTTAGTCGAGGATACCCTTTCTTCAGCATGCCCTGATATGGCAATTTATCCAAGTGCAGAGTTTCCGGGGCGGCGGGGGGAAAGGGAAATCTGAGATCGCCAATACTAAAGCACGAGTCGTGCGAAAAGTTTGGAAAGGGCGGAGGTGAACGTGTGAGGAGGCCGAACGGGATGTTAAGGTCGTTAATTCGGCCATTTCTCCTTTCGCATCTACATCACGGATATGACCGCGTCTGGGGGCTCTTGGAGCAATGCTGAATTTCGGGAGTTCCTGGGTTTTCTGATTGAGCAAAGGTTGCGATGGGACACGATGGCCTTCCACGAGGTGGTCGCGTGGCCAATCTTTCCAGAGATCTCAGCATGGCGCGCATATAATGTGAGCTTCTAGCGTAGGGTGCGGAACTGTGCGGGTAGTTGTAAGGCAGCCAGTGACGTGGTCTTCTTCGTCAACAATAAGATTCGTGCGCGGATGAGGTGCTGTTTCGGATTCGGATGCAGGTTCGGACCGCTCGTTCGATCAGATCCGGTGAAGGTCAGTTCGCGGGTGTAGAGGATGGTTGATTACACGGCGCTCTTGCGGCGATTACAATACCCTATTGGCAAATCGCTCAGCCAAGGAGCCAGTGGAAGTGTTCGTACATCAACGTACCATTCAAGTATCCTATAACCAACAATCTCATACAGTGAAAGGAAACCCTTTTACGATCCTGAACCGATATCTACAAGGCTAGAGAGCCACCAATGCAATATCCAAACGAGCCTACTTCCTTCGATTGCCTCCCCTTTTCGACATACTCAGATACAGAGAACACCCTTTTTATTTTGTTACAGCTCATCAGATCCAAACAGCCCCAACGCTTCCATCGACATATTAGCCCCAACAGCCTGCTCAGGCCCCTGCTGTCTCTCCTTCATGATAGCGTGATACTATAGCATAGCAATGTCAGCCCACTCCATCCGGAGATCAGAAGGAAGACTGGAGGGGATGACTCACCTTGAACCCAAAATTACAGCACAGCGCCACCACCAACCCCAAGCACACCACTGTTGGCCCCAAAATGTTATCGAAATCCTTGCCGCTCCTCTGCTGAATCAAGCTGCTCCGATACATGTACATCGCATATCCCCAGATCCCCGCAAACGCCGCCACAGCCGTGTACACCACGGCCAGCGTCCTCGCAATGTTGTTGTTCTCACCGGCCGCGTTGAAGAGCCCCAGCGACAGCGATGCCAGCAGCACGGCGACATGCTGCCACTTGATGAACGTGCGCTGGTTCGCCAGCCAGACCTTGGCCTCGACTCTCACGGGGCCTTGATCCTTGATCCAGCGGGGTCCCGGGTCGCGGACGCCCGGGGGCAGGGAGGCGGCGGCTTGCTGGCGGGCGCGGTGGCGCTGGGCGTATTTGGAGTAGGAGAAGGAGGGGAAGAGAGAGCGGACGCCGGCCGGAGTAGTCATGTTGCGCTCGCCGCTACCGGCCGAGGGGTCGCCTCGCAGGCCGTCGTCGTCCGAGTCGACTTCCTCGACGACGTCGTTGGTGCCGGACTGCTTGGCGGCGGCGGTTTGGGCGGCGAGGGAGGCGCGGCGCGCGTCTTCGACAGTGACTCTGCCGGGGGATTTGGTGGGGAGGGAGGAGAGACCTGCGTTGGCGGGGGAGCCGACGGGCGAGCTGATTGAGGGGCGGAAGGCGGTTGGGCTGGAGCGCGCGCCGAAGAGGCTGCCGACTGCGATCTCGTCCTCGGCGGCCTTTGCTTTGCGTTCTTGCTCTTCTTCGAAGGCTTTGTGCGGGTCACGGCGGATGTCGGTCTCGAGCTCGCTGAGCCAGAAGGGGAAGGCGTTGACGTGGTCTTCGAAGAGCTGGGCCACGCCGTGCACGAATTTCGAGAAGCGGGGAGCCTCCTTGACAAGATGCGAGTTCATTAGGTCCTGGACCCACTCGTACTGCTTGTTTCCCTTGATCTTGATCTCCAGGAGGGCGAAAGGAAAGCGAGAAATCTCGCCTTTGCGAATCTCATGGAAGGGATACTCCATCTGAGTGCTGTCAATGTCGCTCCTATGCCAATCGTCGGGATCACGGCAAGGGCGGTCGACATCAATGGCATCTTCCCGGATGAGCGCAAGGTTGGTGTCGACAGAGATGCGGACCCTATCATCTCCAGGGATCTGGAAGGCGGTGCGGGTGTAGTTGGCCCTGAGGACGGGCTGAAGCTCCTGGTCGCGGACAAACGACTGGATAGCATCGACGCTCTTCTGGAGCTCCTCAACCTTGGGAGAATGATCACCCACGGTCCTCTTCAGCTTGTCGATGCTCTTCTCCATCTTGTACTCTCCACGAATGAACGCTTCGATGTACTTTTCCTTGATGGGGAAGCGGAGCTCCTCACTCGCGTCTCCCTCCTTGATCGTCTTCTTCTCCAGCACGATCTCGGGCTTTTCCGCCAAGTGTCCGTACCAGCGCAGCCTCAGAGACGAAGCGTTCGGCTCGTGTCCCACCTTGTCGGTGTAAAGGGAAAACCTGCGGTTGTCAAAGTAGATGGAGGTAATGGAGGGGTCGCGCTGGTTGCCCTCGGCGACCTTGGAAGTCTGCGGGTTGTAGACGAGCACGGGCAGGCGGCGCAGGATGACGGTCTTGACCTCGAGCAGGTTCTCCGGGTGGACCCAGACTGCAGCATGTTAGCAGGGCAAATGCAGACGGATTGGGTGATAGTTACACTTGTACGAGGTGAAGCTCTCGCCGCCGGTGGTGCCCTCGGAGAAAGATATGTCCTTCTTCTCCTTGCCCTCAAGGTTCTGGCGCACAAACGAGTACATGGCAGACAGGCGGAGGAGCAGGGGCGAGTAGTCCTCCTTGTTGAAGGGCAGGGCGGCAAGGCGCACCTGCAGCAGCGGACGCACGCGGTAGCTGTGGCCACGCTTGCGGTCGTGCTTCTTGACAGCCTTGAGGAAGCCGGTGTAGTTGATGCGGCTGTATTTCTCGAGCTCGCTGACCTCCTTGGTGATGGTGTCGAGCTCGGTCAGCACCTGGCGCAGCAGACGCTTGCGCTCCTCCTCGGGCAGGTCTGGTTTCCTGGGCTGGCTGCTGCCCTCTCCATTGCCGTCAGCAGCAGCGTCGTGCGCCAGCGGCAGAGTCAGCGGCTCCAGCTTGCGCTCGCATTCGGAGGAGCGGTCGCGCAGGTCCTGGTACTTCTGGTTCTGGAAGTCGTGGACCTTCTCGAGCTGGACGTTGACCAGCTCCTCGACGAAGCGGCCCTCGTCCTCCTCGGTCCAGGTGTCGTCGAGGTCCTCGTCGCTGCCCTGGTCGGAGCCGCCCTCGCGCAGCAGCTGCTTGAGCTTGTCGTAGTCGATGTACTTGTCGCGCCACGGCGCGTAGACGGAGCGCTGCAGCGTGCGGCCGAAACGCATTCTGGCGGGGTCAATGGGCGCACGAGGGGGGCGGGCTCGGCGTGCTGTGCGATGGCAGCCAGGTACTCGGGTCGCAGGGCGTGCGGTGGGAGGTTTGTGGTGACGGAGGGCGAGAGCGAGTGAGCTGTCGGCGGAGCACCCACGTGCGATCAGAGCTCCATTTTTGCGCGCGCCCCGCCCAGCAGCGCCGCCGCCGCATGGGCTGCGCCAGCTCCCCTGCCGCACGCTCTGAGAGCGGGACTTGGAGACCTGGGGATTTGGAGACTGCGGCCCTGCGTCCCGCTGGCTCTTTAAGCTTCACACCAGCCGTCAGTGGACGGGAGCTTTGCGCGCGCCGTTCGGACGAGGGACAAGCGCGGCTGTGGGGCTGCCGTCAGCATGCACGTCACTGGCCGATCCGACGCGACCAGGGAGCTCCGGCCGTGGCGTTGATATGCTTTCTCGACACGCTGCGTCTGGCGTCATGATGCACAATGTGCTGGCTATGCGCATTCAGGCACAGCTCGTCCGGAAATTTGTTTGCTTCTTATATTTCCCGCGTGCGTCTCCGCTATCCCTGGATATCAACTTCGCCAACATCAGCTGTAAACAATATCATCACCAATTATCGCCTCCAACTGACCCTCCAATCCATCGGCCAGCACGACCAGTCGCACACGAACCCCCAAAAAGAAAAAACGCCACGCTTCTTTTTTACTGGACCCGGCCCGCTCGTGATACAAATTCCGATTCCCGAAAGCAAGTAACACCACCTAATAAACCGTCTCTCCCTTGACATTAACCCCAAGCCCCAGCCCCTCGCTCGCCGCGCTCAACCGCGCGCACAAGCTCAGGAACACCACAGTCTCGGTCGCCGCGTAGTAGTTGAGCGTGTCGAGCAGAATCCGCAAGTGCTTGGTGAAGTTCTCCTCGTACTTCTGGAGCAGGTCCATCATCTTGCCCAGTTTGGTCGGGTCGTACGCGAGCGAGCGCGTCGACGATCCTGCCCCCTTGTCCGAGGTGGCGGCCGTGGACGACGAGGCGGCAGTTGTGGCGAGGTCGGCGTCGGCTGAGATGAGATAGCGCGAGAGCGAGGCGGTGTAGTTGGCGAACATGGTGCAGGTGTTGAGGATTTTGGAGTTGATCTGCCGTCGCTGTTAGCGCTGCGTCAAACCCAGACGGTAAGCAGGTGCATGCGAACGTACCTTGAGAAGCTTCGAGTTGGTGAGCATACACTCCTTCAAGCATGTGGCCAGGAAATCCACATGGTCCTGCATCAGCTCGTCTACTGTGCGTTTGACCTGCGGCCCACCTCCACTCGCCGCATCGCCACTGCCCTCCGTTGCTGCTGCTGTTGCTGCCGCTTCTGTTGTCTCATCCGTCTGCAGCCCCTCCACGTTGTCTGCTCCGCTGTCATCCTTGCCCACCGCATTGAGCCGCGACATCATGCTCTGCCAATTGGGCTCTATGACCTCGGCTGTGCTGTAGTACAGCAGCTGCTGCACGAAAACCAACATGCGTGCGCGCAGCGTCCATGCCTTCCGCTTCCACATCTCGATCTTCCGGTTCGACGAACGATGCTTCCAGCTGCGCACCTTGCTGTGGTCCGCCCAGCTGCCTACGAGCAGCGTCTCCAGATGGCGTAGCGAGAGGAGATAGCGGAAAAGGAGTTGATACCGCGTCAGCGTAACACGGCTGACGACGAGCGACAGGGGGAACGGCATCGCGTAGTCGAGTACCAGAGCGTCAAAGCCAATGATGTCCTTGTCGTCGGTAATCGTCGCACTTTGTGCCGCCGGCGTGTAGTTGGAGAAGCTGCCCGTTGCTGCATCCTGATCTAGTCCCGTCACAGTGACGATCTTCATCAGCCAGTTTGTCAGGCCGATTTCGTTCATCTGGACCTTGACATCCTCCTTGTAGGGGTCCTCTGCTGCCACACTGCCGGGTTGACGGAGCACGATATCCAGCAACGATTGGAGTTTGCCGATGTTGACGGCTTTGGCTGGTTTCTTGAGCTCCGAAGTGCCGAGTTCCAGGAAGTAAGAGAAGAAATCGGAGCGGTCGAGGAAGAAGTAATGCTTGAGTGATCGAAGGCGGGCCGGAAGCGCGTGAGTGGTAAGAAGGAGATGAAGAAGGGACGAATTGGCATAGGCGTAGGCGCCGTTGACGTTCTCGAGGAATCGAGGATCGTCGAAGCTGGTCGGCACGTCTTGCACCCTTTTGCTGACATCGACACCGCCGCACTCACGCACCACGTTCAGGTACTTGCCCGCAAGCAGGACTTTGTCTTTCACGCCCTCCAGTTGGGGAGGAACGAGGCTGTCCCGAATGGTGTAGCGCTTCTCCCAGTATTCGTCCGTGTAGTCCTGGTCGAGCCTCTCGCGCTTGATGCTCTTTTGCTCCTTGATCAGGAACTCGGCGTGGGGATCCTTAATCGAACCATGGTGCAACCACTCGTTAAGCATCGTCATGTAAGGCCGGCTTGCCTCACGTAATAACGTCGTTAGCAATGTCCTCGCCGCGGGATCACCTGACATGGATGCCAATCGTTTCGCTATTAAGCCCAGCACGCTGCCACCTTTGCACACTTTCTTTCCTCCTATTGAACCCTGAGCTATGTTACCTCCCTCTCGCAACGACTCGAGAATGTCTTCCAGATTCTCTGTCTCGTCGAGATCATCCTCATTCTCGTCGTCCAGGAGAGCATTCGCCTTGAGTACCTCGATGCCCATACTGTACAGCTGATATAGCATGTGGCTGGTGGGTTTTGTGTGCAGGTTCAGGAGATGAAGGGTGAAGGTGGAGTTTGTGAGCATCTGGTGTTCCAGCTGGGCCATGAGCACCAGGTAGTCCTTGAGCAGCTTCCGCACGACCGCACACAAGGCATGATTAACTACGCCGTACTCATCTCTACTCTGCACTTCAATGAAGGCCTCGAGCGCCGAGTAGTGTGTCGCCATCTTGAGCATCGACGTCGTCAGATCGCGCAGGCTCGGATCTAGGCCGGGTGCTATCCTGAAGGAAGGGCCCATCAAGCGGCTCTTTTCTTCCGAGGGGTTGTATGTGTCGGCGAACCGGATGTATTGGCCCTCGAAACCCATGAAGACGAATAGCAAATCCTCAATTATGGCAGCCTCCTGGGCCTCGACGGAAAGCTCGGGCAGCGACTGCGGTTGCAGGTCGACAGGAGCAAGCGAGGCAAGCTGGGGTGTGGAGATGCGAGAGGCAAGAGGAGCGGTGGTGTGGGGGACGAGCGAGGCCTGGGGCTTCCACGGCTCTGCAGGGGGTCAGCCATTGCGCATGATAACGCGCGGAGAGCGGTGGGCGTACCTCGTGGGATCTCCTTCTTTGGCTCGGCGGATGTTGGAGTGCTTGCAGCACTCTGCTTGGCGGAACGGCCGTCATCCTTGCTCTTCCTGGAATTGCTGCGGCTCTCGGGAGGGTGTTTCAGCGGGGAGCGCTTGACGGTGATGGTCTCGCGGGTCAGGACATTGCTGCTCTCGGTGCGGCGCTCGGTGGCCTTGCTGCCGGAATGCGAGCGCGAGTGGGTGCGCGAGTGGGATTGCGACTCTTGGTCGCGGGTGGAGGTGGAGGCGACACGGGGGCGCGAGGAGCTGGGGACGCGCTCATGGTTGGAGTAGTACTTGGAGTTCGGGCGCGACGACGACATGGCGGGCAGCGTGGAGGTCCATGTGGTGGTGGGCGAGGGGAGCGCAATGTTTGTACACGCAGCTGCTGGCCGGGCAGTGATCGCGGGGAGCGCGTCGCCTAGCGTGTTGTCGTCGCTGCGTGTGGCGCGCGTGGCGGTGCGCGCCCAACCGCCAGCCCTGCGCCCGCCCTGCAAAACACCGACACAACACGCTCCGCCTGGAGCACGACCTCACATGGCCTGGGTGTGATAGGCAGCGCTCCACCATGCTCGCACACGCCCGGCAGAACGGCCCTCTCCGGCGTGCTCACGTCTCGTCTTGTCTCGAGGAATTGCTCTCAAGGCACCGCTGCCTACCCGCTGAGGAAGCCACACCGGTACGCGCTTGCAAGGGACGGTCCAGGCCACTGAAAACCCAGGGCACGCCTCCCTGGAGGGAAGCCCAGGGCCTGCACGTGCATGCATCGCTGAGCTGGCCACGGTTCCACGCCCCGACAAATGCTGCAACTCTGCAATGCCCAATCACGGCTGCTCGATCCAGACTTCTAGCCCGACGTACTAACGCGCGCCTACAGACTCTGGACGGTCGAGGACCAAACCTCCGTGGGGCAGGCACGCCGAGGCTCGGTCTGCTTGGCTGTGCTTGCTGCATAGAGCATCGGTGGTGCGGGCCCGAGACAGTGTCTGATCATCTCTCCGAACAGTCGGCAGGCCGGGCAACGGCACGAAGGGCGGCGTGACGTCTTCGCATCGCAGCATCGGCGGTCCGACACGAGAACGCGGACCAGGCACGCAGAGCGCAGCGGCATCGCGGGCGGTGGGCGCAGGCTCCTCATATAGCCAGCACGTCGGAACGGGACCCTGAAGCCGGGGCAAAGCCGGCTCCACCTTCCACGCACGGCAGCCTCGGTCCAGGGCGGCATGTGTCGCGCGCGCGAAGGCGATTGCGGAGAGACATGATCCACGTCTTCCCCAGCGCCACGACACGTCCTCGTCCTCCCTCGCATGTTCGCTCCTCCGCGCGCCCCGCTGCACCCGCCTAGTGCTTCATGACCTCGCGCGCCTCCACCATCGCATCGCATTGGCCCTGACATGTCCGACTCTGTGGGTATGACGACGCCCATATCCGCCCGCCCGCGCCCACGCCACCAGCTCCAGCTTACACCCTGCTCAACTCCAGATAGAGTCTTCAGCCATGCCCTCAACACCGTCAACAAGATCCGCATCGGCTCCGAGAAGCCCCCGTCCGCCATCCGCCTGAAGCTCTATGGCTTGTACAAGCAGAGCATGGGTATGCCCGTCCGCCCCAACACTCCATCCACCCGCACTCCTAACTCGACTCAGAGGGCGATGTCGACGGCATCATGGACCGGCCCGACGGCGACGACGAGGAGTCGAAGAGGGCGCAAGAGAAATGGTAACGCCCTTCCCCCGCACGCTATCGCCGCGCACTCGCATGCTGAACAAGGCTCCAGGGACGCTTGGAAGCAGCAGAACGGCCTCTCGCGCACCGAGGCCAAGCGCCGTTACATCACCACCCTGATCGACACCATGCACAAGTATGCCTCGCCGAGCCCGGACGCACGCGAGCTGGTCGCCGAGCTGGAGTTCGTCTGGGACCAAGTCAAGTCGAACGTGCCCTCGTCCTCGTCCTCATCGCCCCTCCAAGCCCTAGGCATGCCGTCATACCCCACTCTCGGCTCCTCCGGCGAGTCCCACGAGTACCCTCCGCACCAAACACAGGGCACTAATTCGCAAATGCGTGTATTGAACCCGGGCGACGAAGAGGCTGAAGATAATGAGGAGTATGTGGATGCGCAGGACTCGGGGGAGCATGAGCACGGCAACGACGACGTGTATGACGCCGAGCCGCGGGATCACCTCCGAGATCGGACGACATCGCGCGTGCGGTCGGCCAGCGATAAGCAGTGGCGGCGCCGCGTGGAGCAGGCCCTCGTGAAGATGACGGCTGAGGTGGCAGCGCTTCGCGAGCAGCTCGAATCGCGACGCCTGTTTCAGCACACGCGCCGACGAAGCTTCTTTGCCTGGGTCGGCTGGATCATATGGTTCGTGGCGAAGCTGATCGCCGCCGACATGGTCATCCTCGGTATAATACTGCTGTGGATGCGGCGCAAGAAGGACCGTCGTCTGGAGGGCGCTATACGCGTCTTGCTGGGCGATGCCGTCGTGCAGATGCAGAGAGTTGGAAGCCAGCAGGTGGCCAACATCGGCAAGATCCAGCTGCCCAAGCTCCCTACGAGCAGGAAAAGCTGAGTATTGCGCACGTGCGCCGGTGGGTTTTTTTGCTGTTTTCGTGCACCAGAGATGATGGGCTTGATACCACACAATACCGATCACGGCCGTCACGATCCACGAGCGTGGTCGAGCGGATTGTAACTTATCTTTCATTTCTCGCTTGCGTTTTGGATGTATGACGTGGGAGGATACACGGAGCTGCCTCAAGACTTGGGTGGATGACCTGATCCAAAGGTGACATTCTGGCGTGTACAGTAGAATTGTACAGGAAAGGTTTCCCTTCGCGCGTCTCTTTTTCCAACTCCTGTCTTCTACGGAAAGAACTGGGTTCGCCTGACAAAATGCTAATTTTCTGTTGGGCGGGATGTAAATGCTAAAACTTTTGAGAAAAGTTCAGTCCTGATCGTAATACACAATTGTCTCATGACGGCTGATTTTCTGCTTTTGTTTTCCTAAAGTCCGGCTATGACTTCCAGTAATCAGGCAAATTTCCTCCGCCAGTGCGAACAGCTGTTCTGTCCCATGTTACGAGGCATCATCATCGAAGACCGATCCCTTTGTTTTGACTGTTCACGAACACAAGGCAACGTTTCTTGAGCCTGCAGACCACGTGCGGCACGTTCACGATACGTTAGCAGATCCGATTCCACCAGCCGGAATCCTATCATTCCGGCGAACCCAAGTCATCATTAGTGCAGTCTTTACGAGAGGTGACGAATGGTCTGGGAAAGCAACACAGCGCAGACACGGCGTTACAAAAGCTTCCAGCTAGTAAGCTAAGTCTCCCATCTCCCGGTAACAAGGCAAAGCCAATGGGTCAGTATCAACCAGGCTTTCCGGTGTATTTGTCAAAAGAATCGATAGTACTGAAGCACTTCGCCTCTGTTGTCCGCCCCTTTCCAGAAGAGACATTGTCCATTCTTGAACACTCCTGCTTCGGGTCGGCTGCTCCCGAGTGGCCGCTGTACTGCCTACCTTTCCATCTCACTCGCCCGGTTGCTTGCATGCATTCCCGCTCTCACGTCCCTGCTTCGACGCATATGCATACGCGTTTAGGAGTTACACAGCCAACGGACCGTCCGGGTAGACCGATTGATCCCGGCCGGATCGTCCTGCCCCGAGAATGTGGGATCTTGCCCAATTTTTGGCATTTTGGTGCGACGACGGGGTTCAGTATGTTACTGTCCTACGTAGCAAACGGGCAGGGTCGTAGTCGGCGACTGCCACGGCGACTGCTCCGAACGCTGTTTTAATGACACAAGACAGCCACTCCGTCATGGTCGAGGATCATGTTCTCGTTTTCTCTGGCTCTTGCTGCCGCCGTGGCAAATGAGTGTGTTTCTTACAGCGTAATATCCAGCCTGCGTCGTTCTCTTGGCCCTCTTGCCTCTCTCCCACGTGGGTGACACAGCACCAAACAACCTGAAAATCCTCCGGTCCCTGGAACGCTACCATGCAACCCGAAACTGCACGCACCCACACCGGCCGTCCCATCCCGTCATCTCGAGTCCCAAACAAGCCATCACGCTTCCCATCACGGTCCGTCCTCCAAGACATAAAGCGCCACTCCCTTCTCCCCTCTTCCACCGCCCGCATATCCCACCCAACCCCAACCCCACCAGCACCCCAAACCAACCAACCAACCATGCTCCCCATCTTCCTCCTCCCCCTCTTCTCCCTCTTCCTCCTCACCCACTCCACCCCCACCATCGACCCCGGCTGGACCCTCCTCAACCTAACCCACACCCCTCCCTCCACCACCACCACAAACGGCAGCATCACCTTCGCCCTCGCCCCCGGCATCAACTACGCCGCCCACCTCTGCGCCCACACCTTCACCCCACGCACACCGGCTAACGGCGGGCCCTTCCCTTGCAACGACGAGTTCCAGGATTTGATCTTTTACTGGCGGGAGAAGGGGGAGGGGGAGGGGGAGGGGGAGGAGGGCGAAGGGGAAGAGGAAGAAGGGAAGGGGGAGGTGGAGTTGGATATTTGGTTTGCGTATTTGGATTGCACGTGAGACACCCACCCCTCCACATAAAAGGGGATATCAGAGGCGCTGATGTGAGAGAAACAGTCCCAACGGCGGCGCCGTGTCCGAATCAGGAACCTTGACGTTGCCGCCTGCGAGCTCTGTGGCGCCGGATGGGAGCAGTGCGAAGTGGGGGCAGGTGTATGTGCCGGCGCAGACGGCGAGCTCGACGGCGTGGTCGTATCCGGGGCAGTATGAGGAGGTTTGCGGTGGTAGAGCGTAGTTTAGCTGGTTTGGTCGGTTGAACGTCTTGTGGAGGAGAGTTGCTTCTTCTGCTCGGTTTGGGTTGTTTTCTGGTTGTGGTGCTTGGGATGCTACTGCTGCTGCTGCTGCTGCTCTCTCTCGTCTTTCTCGTCTGCAGGAATACTGTTAATTTGGACTGGACTTTTGACGCCAGCTTTCTTCCGACCGTGGTATCTGGAGAAAGTGGCAGAGTGCAAATGCTTGACCCATGACAAATGTTACCCAAGTAACGTCCATTCCAGACATTACATCACCTCACCTTCCCTAGGTCCTCATATATCCCGCAAGAACTGCTAGATCCCTCAAATCAAATCCCCACAACCACAGGGTTCACGGAAGGCAGCCGAAGAGACACACGAGAGCGAAGAGATGTTTGAATTTCCATCTACTCCCCCGCCCCCAGCCTTCCAGGGCCCAACCCATAAAGGATTACCTGACAGTTATATCAAAACCAAGGCAAAAGGAAAAACCACAAGACTAGTACAGCTGTATACTCCGGCCGTGACCATGTGAATGCACCGACGAAACCTCGAGGAGAAGGGAAGAAGCCTGAAGCTCAACTTTTTCAATAAAAGGTATTTCGTGTTGCTCCCCGCTGTTCCACCATCCCGTTCCATTCCTTACTCCTTTGTGGCTCTTGCTTGACAACCTCCACTCCCTACTACGACGCGTGATAAATAACAAGGACAAGAAAGAAATGCCGATCTCCTTCTCATCTCATCTAATCAGTGACGCGCCATGTGCTGAACCACTTCAGGTGGCTCCACTGCGCATTGGGTCCCACCATGCCGAACGTGATGTCCTTGAAGAAGACAAACAGGGCAAGCGTGATGAGGTAGAGAACGGCGTAGACGCCCCAGCGGATCTGAGCGCGAGCGTTCCTGGTGAACCAGTCGATCGTGAAGCAGAAGGAGAGGATGGCGAAGTAGAGGGCCGGGAAGTAGTGGTGGACGTAGGTGACGCGAGCCATGGCGACAAACGGGAAGTAGTGCAGGAACCAGCCGATGACAGGGTAGATGCCAGAGTAGTGGATCTGGTCAATTTCGGAAGGCTTGAGCTCTGTGTAGCCGCGTTGCCAACGGATCAGATACCAGGCAATCACGAGACCCACACCGGCGAGGGAGGCGGTAGAGGCCCAGTAAACGAAGGGGTTGCCCAGTAGAAAGTATTTGACGGCTTAAAATCCTCTTGTTAGCATTAGTCCCGAGTTGAAGTTAGAGATGAACTTACTCTCGTCGCCCCAGCCGCACATGCGGAGACCAACATGGAGGATGGGCCATTGCCAGGGAGCGGAAGCGAGGTCGTCCTGCTTGTCCGGATCAGGGACGAGGGCGTTGTTAGAAGTCATCATGGCAACATTCAGGTGGAGGAAGTCCCGGAAGAAAGGCGACTTGTACGAGCCAGGGTCACCAGCAGGCAGCCTATCATTCCAGTGGCTTTCCACGTTCCAGTGGGTGTAGACATCCCTGGGGTTGTTCGTCTTGGCGCAGGTAACCTCGATCTGCTTGAAACCCCACTGAGGCAGGTTGACGTTGCCAGCACGGAGGTAGCAGCCGAGATCGGGGTGCTTCAGACGGAAAGCTGTGGTTAAGGTCCGGATCTTAGAGTAATCACTGCTAGCCGCGTCGTCGACAACCTCGATCTGCCAGTGGTCCTTGGTGTCACCAATGGTCACGTTTCCGTAGGAGGAGACCTCCCAGTCTCCCTTGGTGACCGGGGCGGCGATCTGGTGGGAGTGGAGGTTGCGGCCAGTCTGAGCGTGAATCATACGGATGGTGTCGCCGTTCTTCGGGAAACGCATAGGCTCCTCGCCAGGGTTATAGTCGGGCTCAAAGCGGTTCGGATAGATGAACCAGTCGTTGTTGGCATCCTTGTGGTGGTAGCAAGTAACCTGCTGCTGCTGGGATCCTTCAGGGTAAGTCTGGACGTGGGAGTGAAGGAGGCCACCTCCATAGCCCATGTTCTTAAGAGTAATACGAGAGCCAATGGCAAGTTCAAGGGGGCTGTCTTTTCCAACATCCGTACCGCGGAGGTTCGCCTGGAACAGAGAGCTCATTTGGGCATCACCAGGACCGCTGTTCTCCAAGATCAGGAAGTGGAGCCAGAAGGAGAAGAGGTAGACCATCATGGGGATGAGAATGAGCGAGAACACACGGAAACCGAGGTGGGCGGCGAGTTCGACCTATACGTCATTAGCCTTGGCGGAACGACAGCCTCGGATAATTTGGGCGTACCTTGGGCATTCTGAGGTCTCCAAACTTGTTCCAGAGATCCTCAATGGTGTACAGACCGACCAGAGCCGTGGCGAAGAAACCAACCCACTTGACGCTGCAGACGCAGCCAATCGAGACACCGCAGAGCATGAGCCACAGACCCCACTCGGGCGAGAAAGGGTCGTGCTGGAGCCTGTGGAACTTGGCCCAGCAGAAGACGGTGGTGAAGGTGAAGAACAGCAGCATCGAGTCGAGGAGGATGAAGCGGCTGATGGTCGCGAGCGAGTTGTCGCACAGAACCATGAGCGCGGCCAGCCAGCAGGCCGGCTTCCGGAAGTTCAGCTCCTTGGCGGTGAAGTATGCCAGCGGGACGCAGAGGGCGCCGAAGGTCGAGTTGAAGGCGCGCATGAAGGTGTAGTCGAGCTCTGGCGGGTATGTCTCGCCCGACTTGAACTCGAAGGAGCCATTGTAGCCGGCGAGGTAGCCGGACAGGCCGACGAGCATCTTGCCGAGCGGCGGGTGGACATCGAAGTAGAACTCGCGCTTGAGGTAATGCGATCCGAACTTGCCAAAGCTGCGCGGGTGGTGTCAGCCAAACCGTCTGCCGAGCAATTGGGCGGCGGGCTGCGGGGAGCTTACTGAGCCTCGTCCCAGGTCACAATGTTCGACAGGCCGATCTTGTACATGCGGGTGAAGAAGGCAGCAGCGGTGAAGAGGATGGGCGCCCAGATGAACTCGTAGTCGTCGAGGGTCTGGAGGACGGACTTGGTCTGCAGGCGCGCGCGGCGTGGGCTGATCAGCTGTGGTGTCCTACGAGCCAAAGCTCCACGCGGAGCTCTTGCGGCGGAAGCTTACCTTCTGCTTGGTCTTCTCGTCGACGTGCAAGCTGGGCGGGGCGGACTGGCCGTCGCCATTGACGATGTTCCTGCGGCGCAGGCCGTCTGCCTGGGCGTCGGCGCCGGTGGCATAGCCTTGCGACGCCATGGTGTCAACGTCAACCCCTCAGGAAGCTCGCGGCGGAGCGGAGCTGGGAGCGGTGGGCGGGTCGGGGCGTGCGGGCGACAAAAGCTCAGCGCTACAAGCAAAAGGAAACGGGCAAAGGAGGGAAAGAAGAGGAAAGGTAAGCAGGCGTGGAGGATGCGAAGCTCCAGGCGGTGCTCGCCGTGATTCGCAGGCCAAGTTGAGCGGAGCAGGGGAAGCGTCGCTCGAAATAGCCACGGGCAGGCCGTGGACTTTTACGCGGCCGGCGATCGTCGGCGCGGCAAGGGGGCGCGCGTCGGCGCGGAGCTCTGCACTGGTCAACGTGTCTTTTCCACCTGCGCCACCAGCCCTCGCCCGCAGGAGGGGCTCATTTCAACGCCCTTCCGAGGCCCATGTGACGCTGATTGGCCCGCTGCCACGCAAGGTGCATGCCGCGCTGCCATTGCTAATTCTGTAGTCCCTATGTCCGGATCTGACTGATGTACAAAAACCGCTCCGAGGCCACAGCTTCTGCGGGAACGTAGCTCGAGCCACTGCAGAGCCGCATCTACAAATATACCGGCCTGCAATCCAAGAAAAAGATCGGAAACAATTACCGTCCGCCGCTGCTTCTCTGCCCTTGATCCCGGTGCGCCGCGTGAATATCTATCAGTTCTCCGTGCAACCCGCATTCCAGCCCGTCATTACTCCCAAACAAGTGCTCTACTCGTCGTCCTGGTTGACGCGCCTGTAGCTGCCGCTCTGGCTGTCGCCCTCTCCGTTGCCCTTGCCGCGCTTGACCAAGTTCGAAATCCACCCGCCAACGCCCTCCGACTGGTTGTCCGAGTCCTGCTTCGAGAACTTGGGCTTGCCACCCTCCACCTGCACAGAAGGCGGGTTGATGTCCAGTCCTGGAATGGCATTGTCCGCGCCAACGCCGCGGCGGATGTCCAGAGACGGCACCGGCGAGCCGTGGCCGCTGAAGAGCGACTCGGCCTCGGCGAGCGTGGCGGGAGTCGGCATCTGGGACGTCGCGTCGCCGAAGAGAGAGTTCATGTCTTCCAGGCGGACATTGGCAGTCTCCGGGTAGATGAACCAAACTGCGAGCCGTCAGATGGGCGGTTCCAAGGAGCAATCGGGGGAACACTTACCAACAACAAAACTGACCGCGCAGAAGAACGCGTGCAGAAGATACAGGCGCCACTGAATCAGCTCCTGGAGGATCGGCGTCAACTCGCCAACCAGCCAGTTGAAGGCCCAATTGGTCGCTGTGCTCAGACTGGCTCCCTTGGCCCGGATGCTCAGCGGTAGAATTTCGGGCGGGTACAGCCAGGGAATGGGGCCCCAAGAAGCTCCAAAGGCACCGTTGTAGATCATGACGAAGATCACGACCAGGCGCGGGGTCCAGATCGGAATGTCCACGTAGATGAAGTACGAAATCGCTGATAGCGAGATGATCATGGCCAAGGCGCCGGAAAGTAGGATAAATCGCCGACCCCAGCTGTCCACGAGGTACCACGGTGGGATCGTGCAGGCGAGGTAACTCAGGCCGTTGATACCGGTCATGAGAATGGCATCGCGACCAACCCAGCCAGCCTGCTCGAAGACCAGCGGAGCATAGTAGGAGATGACGTTGATACCGTTGAGTTGCGCGAGGGCCTGCGCGGACATGGCAATGAAAACGCGCTTGTAGTATCTCCTGAACATGTCGGAATACGAACGCTCGCCCTCCTGGCGCTGGAGGAGGACGTTCATCTTGATCTCACGGTACTCGTCCCGCGCCTTGGGGTTGTGGATATCGCCCTTGCCGTAAAGGTTAGCAATTACAACAATACCCTCCTCGTCGTGGTCATTGTCGAGAAGCCATCTGTAGGATGTTAGCTGGTGCTGCCTCGCAAGCCGTAGCAGTCAATGCTTACCTGGGAGATTCGCAGATGACCAGACTGCCCAGCGCGAGCAAAGTGCCCATGACGCACTGCATGAGCAAGGGGATGCGCCAAGCCCAGTTACTCTTGATGAAGCTGCAGAAGTAATCGACCCAGACACTGGCAGCATAGCCGCAGATGTTGCCGGTGAACTCGACGCACGCCAGCTTGCCGCGGTTGTGGGGCGGAGAGATCTCAGACTGATAGACGGGCACGATGGTGGACAGAGCACCCACACCGAGACCGGCGATAATTCTGCCCAGCAGCATCATGGGCATGCCGGTCGCAAATGACTGGAGAGCGCCTCCAACAACGAATATCAGTGATCCGTACAAAATCGTTCGCCGGCGGCCGATAACGTCTCCTATCCGCCCCACGACCAGAGATGCTATGAATGCCCCTACTTCTAGGATGGCCACCATTGTACCGATCTCGGCGCGGGTAGGCTGGTTGAAGTAGTCTTTGAAGTGGGAACCCCTGTGGCGGACACATGCTGTCAGCAACGAGTGTGACGACGGGGACGGAGGCCGCGGAACCTACGTGATGATGCCCGACATAACGCCCTGGTCGTAACCAAACAGAAACACTCCTAATGAAACAAATACACTGGTGAAATAGCTGTTTGTACATGGTCAGCGGCGTCTGCGGCGATGCGGAGGTGGCGTGGACGAGACGCACATCAGCTTCTTCCCGTGCAACCCGTGCATACGGGAGGGGCCATCGTTGGGAGCCATGATCGCGGCGAGTATCCTGAGCGAGAGGGTCAGCACGGCGAGCGGCGTGGTGAGTGCAGAGCGGCGGCGGCGGCGTCGCGGCGGCGGGTGGTGGTGGAGCGGGCGTGTACGTACCTGTCTCCACGGGAAGCAAGCCGCCGCGGAGGATTGGGGATCTCGATGTCCTCCTTTCTAACGCGGCCAGGCTTCTCGCTGTGCCCGTCGGCGTAGTGGACGTGGCGCGGGTGCCGGCGGTGCGGATGGGATGAGGCTCCAAATTCCTGCGATTGGCGAAGGCGGGCCTGCAAGGGATCCTCCTCGTCGCCGAGCTGGTCGACGAGATCGCCCGTGTCGCTCCAGAGAGAATCTAAATCCGAGTGCTCGGAACCGTCGCTGGAATGGCGGCGGCCACGCTTTTCGTCGGTCGATGAGCGGGACGACGAGAGCGTGTGGAGGGGGATGTTGGCGGGCCTGCGGCTTGAGGAGGGAATCTTGACGAGGTTGGGCTGGGTTGGAGCAGCCTTCTCCACGATAGCGGGTATAGCAGGTCTAGGTGCGAGAAGGCCCGCTGACGTCTCGGGCACAGGGTCCGCAGGCGGCTGTTAGACGGTTCGGTGGAGCCAGGCAGGGCCGGTGGATCACGGGCATTGAAGAAACGAGTGCGTGGTCGGGTGCTGTACGAGTAGTGCTAGGCTGGCAAGTTGGTTCACTGGAATGAGCCGGAGCGCTGCGAGTTGGAAAGGCAGAGCCAGGGCATGCCTCCGGCCGCGAATGGCGGCGCACGCCGCCCGGCTGGGGGCCTGCGGCGATCGCTACCCAGGGTTAGAGCAGCATCATCGTACAGCGCCAGACCGCCAGAGCGTGGACGCGCCTGATTTGCCCTGCTGCAGCGGATCGCTGCGCTGCCTGAATTTTTTCTTCGCTGTCGTATCTCTGCCCGTGGCGACACGGCGCGATTGGGGCGGCCGGCGCTGCGTGCTCGCCCTCGCAAGCTGAAAGCAGCCGCCTTGCCTCGCCGCCCGCATGCAACGCGCTGCACCGCCAGCGCGTTCGGCGCCGCGGCCTGCCCGTCAAGGGTCCAGAGATCGAGTGTCATCAGGCACGGATCCTCGTTGCACGCGGGTCAGGCGGACCTGGAGAAGCTGCTCTCGTGATTCCTTCCCCAGCTCATCACTAGCGCGTTGCGGGGAGAAGAGAGACGCACAGCTGGGCGCCGTATCTTAGCCACCGCGGCGCAGCGCCCGGCCGGGCAGCGAAGCGCGCCGGCGAGGTCACGATGTGGCCGCCGTGGTGGAGCGGAGCGGAGGACGGGAGCCGCGCTTGCCTGAGCTGGCCCACTTCGGCCTTCCCTCCATACCGCCTTTTGCCCGCCGCGAGGTCAACGCCATCCGCCTGCCGCCGTCATCGTGCCCATCACACCCATCACTCGGCCGCGATGCCGCCAAACGGGCGTTGCGAAGGATCGCAGCCTCATCATGCGCCCGGCCCGCCGCGCCAACCGCCGCCCCCGGCTGAGCAGCGCCCTCATGCGCCCAGCCGACATGGCGGCCTCCGCGTTTTGAGATGATTGCGCCGGAGCAAGCTGATGCCAGTGCCTGCGTCAGGCGCCGCCATTGCCAAACATAGCTAGCCACTCAAGTGCCATCTCGGTACGCAATCTTCCGGGGCCGTCGATCTTCGCCGTTCACATGAAGGAAACGGGCTCCACGGCCTCCGTCGACGCAAACAGGCAACCCGGGTTCGAAGAGACATGCCTCGGAGATCGTTCTGGAAGCGAGGGCAAAGAATGAAGATTGTAAAGCAGTACCTATACGCATTAAGCAACGTTCACTTTCAACAACGGCCACTCCAGCTTCAAAGCTGGTCTCAAGGAGTTGCACAATTCCTCCGTGGCGCAATTGGCTAGCGCGTCTGACTGTTAGCAGAATTCGTTCTCATGCAATCAGGAGGTTGACAGTTCAAGCCTGTCCGGGGGAGTTTCTTTTTGATTTCCTTTTGCCATCTCTCTGGCGTCGTGCTGCACGCTTTTTTTGACGCCTAAAATCTCCGGCGTTCGGTCCGCAGCCGCGGCCCTTTTTTTGGCTGCCCACGCCGGGCCAGCGGTTCTCACGCATCGAGGGCAGCTGGCAGCTGCCCCGCAGGGGGCGAGACCAGCTCACCTCAGCCACTGGTCTTCTCGAGTAGCACAAACTGTCCAGCTGGTGCGCTTTCCTTGGCGGCTGAGACGAATGGTGTCCTCTTTCGCGTGCATGCGCATTCTGGACAGATGACCTATCGGCCAGACGCGTGGCTGGGACCCTCACATGGCCTCCAGGAGGGAAGTACCAGTCGCCGCCTCACGCAGCCTATCATATAAATGCTGATGCAAATCCCCCAATGCACCGACCACAAGCTGCACGCTCCGCATCGCATCGGACGGCAACAATGCGCCAGCTAGCACAGCAGCCCAAACAACTCTGAAAAGGAGGGCCCTGGATGCGAGGGAGTGGGGACGAGCTGAGTGAACGTAGGGAGCGAATGAGCGGCACGGAGAGCACCACGCGCACGCCCGCGTCATCCCCGTAGATCGACGGACGCTGCGTTACTTTCAGATCAGGAAGGATCGGACAGGAAGAAATCTTGTGAAAGCAGCCGATACTCTCGATTATGCGTCTGATCTATAATTCTTCGTACGTAGGAAGAGCGCGCGAAAGGAAATGTGCAGCCTAATGCCGCGAACTAAACAGTGTAGGTATGGTTCAAAGTCCGACCCAGACAGATGGCGTCGTTTCGTGCTCGTTCAAATTCCGTCATAACTGCCCGCCTGCCGCGGTATTCCAGCCAAAACAACATCATATGTGCCGTTCCCATTGTCCATACAATCCTATTGGGATCAGCAATACCCACAGACTGGCCGACATGACCGAGAAAGAGCCCCAAAACGCCTGTATCCGTCTAGTGCTTCGCAGTGACCTGGTCGCCAGTGAGCTTCTCAACAGCCTCCTTGGCACTGTTCAATTGACCCGTTAGCGATCTGCATCGTCCTGCGGCATTTATGAGACGGGGAACGAAGGGCCACTTACACGTCACCCAAAGCAACCATGCAAACCGTCTGCCAAACGCCCAAACCAATCCTAGGAGTAACGCCCCTGTACAGACCCTTGATTCCGTTCTTCGAGTAGATATACTTGGCCGCGCTGGCAACCGTCATCTTCTTCGGCCGGTTGGGGTCCTCGACCTTGCTCTGCATCTCGACGCGGATGACCTCGATGGGCTGGTTCCAGGCGGAGAGACCGCCACCGAGGGTGCTGGCGATGATTTTCTCGACAACGCTCAGCTTCTCGCCGTGCTCCTTGTGGGTAACCTTGCGGATGCCGGTCTCGGCAACGCGGGACAGACCGAAGCGCGAGCCCCAGTTGGTGACCTGGCGCACGGCGACGGCGTTGACGCCCTTGTTGATGCCGCGGATGCCCTCCTTGCGCCAGATCTCCATGAAAGTCTCCATCGTGCCCGGCGGCTTCATGCCGGCGGCCGCGACCTTGTGCTTCGTGATCTCGACCGTCTTCATGCAGGTGCAGAAGCCCATGGTGGCGTAGGCCTGCGCCAGACCGCCAACCATGCCGCCGGAGATGCCGCCAACGAAGGGGGAGGCGCCGAAAGTGCGTGCGTGGTACTCGGCTTCGGAGGCCACGAAGAGGAGCACAGCTCCCTTGGTGGAGGCCTCAATCCAAGCCCAGGGGATCAGGCCTTGGAAGACTGCGGGGAAAGGTGCGGGTCAGCGCTGCTGCTGCGATCGCTGCTATGCTTCAAGGTCGGTCAATGAGCGCAACTTACATCCAAGGGGGCCGCCACGGGCCCAGATCCTGCCGATGGCTCCAGCGAAGCCGTCGCTGCGGTTCGCAGCCATGGTCGTCTTGATCACTTCCAGCGGCTGCGAAGAAGCCAGGTGGTCAGCACCGGCGCGACCGAACAGCGCGGCGGGATGGAGAACAACTCACCTGGCCCAGCGTCGACACTTCGAACATGTTCAGACCCGAGCCAAGCAGCAAATTGCTGAACTTGATCGGCTTCTTCTCGAGCTTCGGGGGCGCCTCGACGCCTGCCATGGCGGCTGCGGGAGTGGACATGATCTAGGTGCTTCGCTGTGGGAGGGGGCCTGACCAAGGCAGTCGGGTGCTTCGTCGCAAAGATAGCGTGGTATGCAGAGGAAAGGGAAGAAAGGAGAAGAGGGCTGGAGTGGGCGCTGCGGAATGTATATGGGGCGGTGCACAGCTGCGCGCGCAGCGGGATGCCCGTCCGTGCTGAGTAACAAGTCGCCGAGCGCTGGCTGCACGACCGGGACGGCGTCGGAGCGGCCTCGCTACCTTGCCGTAACGGGTCAGTTGGGAGAAAAAACGGGGACCGTGCTGCGCGCTCTCTCTCCGCGCTGATGTTGACAAGTTGCTGTCTTGGGCGCCGGACACTCACGGGGAGACGCTGCGCAATACCCGCCACCCGCCAACCGCGGCTGCGCCTGTCGCTCCGACCGGCACATGCTGAGTGAGCTGAGACAGCGTCGCATCCGCTGCTCGTACTGCTGAGCGCGCGCGCCGAAAAAAAAAAATAGCCCGCGGTCGCGTCGCCGTGCTGCGCTCTCCGGGCCCGGCGGGCGTCATCGGAGCCCTGCGCGGCGGAGCTTGTTGAGCAGCTCAATGTCCGACGCCGACGTGCGCACCCACGCCCGGCTCCCCAGCGATCCTCACCAAGTTCGCAGCGGTTCAACAACCGCGCCCCATGCAGCCCCATCAGCCCCAACGTGCCGCCGCCCGGCCCTCACCGCTAGCCTCCTGCTAGCTTTCCCGCGCGCGTTTCACCCCTTCCCGACGCCGACGGCTGTGCCTGCGCGCCTGCAGCTCCGTCCGATCTTAAGTATGAGGCTCATGGGTGTTTTTGTTGGCAGGGTCTGCAGGGACAAGGGAGCTATGCGCGTCCCACCGCCCCGTTCGCGCTTAGCCTGTGCCTGTCGCGCACCGCATCGTGAGCTCATCGCTCGCAAATTTATTTTAGAACGGACTGCGGGAAACGTTTCAGCCCCAAAACCGCGCGGTGCAGGGCGCGCTTGAGTCGCGGTGCGTGGTCTGTCCTCTTGCAGGCGCATTGGGTACGAAACGTTCCATTCGCTGAAAGAGCTACACATTCACATTCGATGGGAACCCGGACCGCAGAGATAGTGTTACATGCTGCATATCCGTACAATTCAAATACTAGGCATTGGGAAGACAATGCCGTGCGCCCACTCCAATCCCGTGAACCATCCCTGTATCCTAGTTACGTACAATTTTCCCATCCCTCTATGCTCTATATCCCTCCGTATGCGTTTACAGAGTGGCGCCGACCAGCTTGGCGTAGGCCTCGGTGCTGAACGACTTGGGGCGCTCAATGGGCATGCCGACGGCGCGGTCGATGATGAGCTGGGGAAGGACGCCGAGAGCGCGGGAGACACCGAAGAGGACGGTGTAGAAGTTCTGCTCGGTGAGGCCGTAGTACTGGAGGAGAACACCGGAGTGAGCGTCGACGTTGGGGTAGGGGTTCTTGGTCTTGCCGTGCTCGGTGAGGACACCGGGGGCGATCTTGTAGACCTGGGAGACGAGCTTGAACATCGGGTCGTCGGGCAGGTGCTTCTGGGCGAACTCGCGCTGGGAGACGTAGCGGGGGTCGGTCTTGCGGAGGACGGCGTGGCCGTAGCCGGGAACGACCTGGCCGGCCTTGAGGGTGGACCACAGGTACTCCTTGATAGCCTCGTCGCTGAGGTCGTTGCCAATGGCCGCCTTCATCTTGGTGAGCCAGTTGAGCACCTCCTGGTTGGCGAGACCGTGGAGAGGACCGGCAAGACCGTTGAGACCAGCGGCCAGGGAGAGGTAAGGAGAGCTGAGGGCAGAGCCGACCAGGTGGGTGGTGTGGGCGCTGACGTTGCCACCCTCGTGGTCCGAGTGGATGGTCAGGTACAGCCTCATGAGCTCAACGAAGTCCTTGTTGCTGGAGTAGCCGAGCTGGTTGGCCAGGTTGAAAGCGTAGTCCTTGTCCTTCTGGATGGGAGCAACCTTGCCATCCTTGTAGACGTTGCGGTAGATGCGGGAGGCGATGGTAGGGAGCTTGGCAATGAGGTCCATGGAGTCCTCGAAGGTGTGCTCCCAGTACTGGCTCTTGTGAATGCCCTTGGCGTAGGCCTTGGCGAAGGCGGACTGGTGCTCAAGAGCGGTAACGGCAAGAGAGAACTGAGCCATGGGGTGGAGGTCGTTGGGGCAGCGGTCGATGAGCTCCTCGACGAACTTGGGGACATCGGAGCGGGCAGCCCACTCAGCAGAGAGGTCGCGAACCTGCTGCTCAGAGGGAACCTCGCCGGTCAGCAGAAGCCAGAAGAGACCTGTTCCTGTCAGCGCCCATTCTTCCCGATGCGGCCGAGCTCAACACAAACCTTCGGGCAGGGGCTCCTCGCCGCCGGGAGCCTTGGGGAGGAGCTGCTGGCACTCCGGGATCTGCAGACAGTGAGCAATTGCCACGGCGAGCGGGAGAGGGGCACACTCACGGTCTTGCCGCGGAAGCGGATGCCCTCCTCGGAGTCGAGGACGGAGCCCTGCGTTGAGCAATTAGCGTTGAATGTGGTTGAGACGGGCGCGGACGGCCACCAACCTCCCAGACAAGGGCCTTGATGCCGCGGGCACCGCCGTAGACCTGGTCGAGGGTGACCTCGCCGAGGACCTTGCTGCCATACTCCCTGGTATCGCGGTTAGCGAGCGGCGGCCGGCTTCGGCGGCAGGGCGGGGCGGGCGCACTTCTTGAGCTTCTTGATCTTCTCGACCTCCTCGGGAACCTTGGCGGCGAAGGTCTCCTTCAGGGACTGCAGGGCGGGTCAGCGGGCGGCGCGGCGACGGGGCAGCAGCGAGCTTACGGCAGTCTTGCTGGAGTAGCAGCGCAGACCGTTGAAGGCGGCGGAGCGCGCAGGCGCGCGGGCGGACGAGCGCAGGGCGGAGGAACCGAGGCGCAGAGCGGAAGCCATTGCGAGGGAGACGATGGGCGGGGGGAGAGGAATTGATGGGGGATCGGGTGGGATAAATAAATGGCGCGAAAGTTGGCCGGGAAGCTCTGCAAGACTTTGTGAGCAGCTGGGCCACCGGCAGCCGGCTCGGCGATTGCTGAGCGCGGGCCCCAGGCCGCCAAGGCCCGAGACGGCAGCGAGGCGCATCTGCGCCTGCACCGTGCGGACTCCCCCATCGCCATTACATGTACAGCCGTCTCTGCGCTCTCGCCGCCTCGAGAATAAGCACTGCTGCGCACAGAGCCGCCCTGCTCCGCGCGCGTCGCTCCGCCCGTGGCACCCAGCTGGACGTGCAGCCTCCCGCCGGCGCCGCTCGCCCCGTGACCGCCTTCCGCCTCTAGCTTGCCGGGCGCTGCGTTTCACGGCTTCCAAGGGCGAGTGCCAGGTCTCCTGAAGCCGCAGTCACCACGCTCCTCAGCAAACCGGCTCTTTCGTACCGCTTGCGCCGCCCGCCCGTAAGCTCTTGATCGTGTCCAGGAAGCGGCGAGCGCCCCCGCTGCGGCAGAGTAGTCCGCCGCGCGCCTTCGCCCTGCACCCTGAGTACCGCCCATCTCAGCTTGCGCCGCCGCAAAGCACTTCACCCGCGCCGCCGCTGCTCCTTTTCAACTGCTCTCGCAGGTGTCGAGGTTGACCCAGTGACGTAGCGCCGCCCGCTCCACTCCAAGTATCCCGCACACCCTTGCACACCACACGCGCAGCGCGCCGTTTGATCTGGCTCGACCCGGGCGCCGCCGCCCCAGTAGAAGTAGTCATGTCGGCCATCGACGAGCTGAACACGTTGCTGCTGTCGCTGTCTGCGCTGAAGCCCCCAGGAGCCAACAAGTCGAAGATCACCGCCATCACCAATCTCTGCATCGCCAACGTCAATGTAGGCCTCGACTGCTTCCCCCGACCTGGCGCGATCGCCCACTAACCTCTGTCCGCCGCAGCAATGCCCTGCCATCCTCCAGACGATCCGCGACCGCTTCAACACCACCCCCAACACCCATAAGCTTGGCGTACTCTATGTTCTTGATGCCGTCGTGCGGCAGTGGGCGGACAAGGCCCGCCTGAACAAGGAAGATGCAGCCGCCGCGGGCTCTGACGTATCCAAGGCGCCCAACTCTATTGGGGTCGCCGTTGCGACGCAGATGCTCACTCCGATGATGCATGATCTTATTCAGAGTGCGCCCGAGGATCAAAAGGTACGCACTATCAGGCGCGCGCACAGCATCCGGTTCCCCAGACAAGAGTCCTTCGTCGTTGTCATGGTCGCGCGTCGCGGTTCCGCACCGGTACGGTTTGGTTGACTTACAAATTCTTTGCTTCGCAGGAGAGAATCGGCAAGATGATAGAGATCTGGGAGCGTGGCAACACGTTCCCCCAGCAGATGCTCGCCGACTTCAAGCAGCGTCTCGGAACTCGTAAGACACACCCCGATGCGCCGGCGCTGCATGCCGAGAGAGGACAGCCGTCTGATTTCTTCATTTCCGCAGCCGCCTTTCCGTCCACCGGAACCCCAACGGGTGCCGTTCCTGGCTCGACGCTTCAGCCGCAGATGCAAGCCCCAGCAGTATCGTCAGCAGCGCCTTCTGGCACGGGCTCGCTGCTTGCAAGCCTCGCGAACGTAGGAAAGCAGGCAGCCGCTCCGCCGCAGAATGCGCTTTTTCAGAACGGCGCACAGTATGCCGGCACTACTCAGCCCCAGCAACAAAACGTAGGCCCGTCTATGACTGCCCCGCCCATGCCTTCGTATATTCCTCAGCCCAATGGACAAGGTAATGCAACTACCGCACCGGCTGCCGCACCTGCTGCCTCCGTGCCGGCGAATCCATTCATGCCCCAGGCTTTTCAGAACATGCCGGGCGGCAATGAGGCTTTCATGCAATTCATAGGCTCTTTGGTTCAGCAAGGTTGGACTCCGGAGCAAATAGCCCAGGTCATCGCTGCCATGAGTGGTGGTCAGGCCCAGGCGGCCATGCCTGCTGCTCCACAAGTTCCTCAGGCCCAGAACGGACATGCACAGGGCGCGCCCAATGGCCAGTCCCATCTACCGGGCGAGCACAATGCGCAGGACTATAGGAGTAGAGACGATCCCCGCGACATGGATCGAGACCGTGATCGTAGCCGTTCACCTGACTCTAAGCGCCGGCGTACTTCTCCAGTAAACCGCCGTGAAAGCCCAACCTATGGTGTTTACGACCCTAGCTCCATTGTCAGCGGCCCAAGTGGACCTGCTGCCGGCAATGGCCAGCCGTCCTCTGAGCATGGTGGTGGTCGTCGCGGGAGGAAAGGTAGGAGAAACCGTGATAAGCATCGGAACTCGCCTGCAGTACAGCAACAGCAGCAGCAGCAACAACAGCAGCAGCAGCAACAACAACAACAACAGGCGCAGCAATCGAAGGGTCAAAACCAAAGACCTAAGTATATTCAGCATGATCCTACTTTGCCGAGAGGCAATATCAAGGTGCTTAGCCGCACCTTGTTCGTAGGAGGTGTTTCGTAAGTAACCTAAACGATGATCAATCCAAGGGATCTAATCCTGATTCCAAATATAGCGCCACGGAGCAGGAGCTGAGGCAGATCTTCAGCCGTTTCGGCGAGGTGCAGACCTGCATTGTCAACCCGGAAAAGCACCATGCATTCGTCAAGATGGCTAATCGTACTGATTCCGTTGCTGCTAAGCTTGGTATGGAGAAAGAGAAGAACCCGCAGGTTCTCAACAAGGCTCGTCAGGTAAGTTAAAAGCTTTCATAGGCCTGCTTATGTCTCGCTGACACATACAAGACTCGCTGGGGTGTAGGCTTTGGTCCGCGTGAATGCAGCGATTACAGTACTGGTATCAGCGTTATTCCCATCGAGCGTCTTACGGAGGCGGATCGCAAGTGGGTTGTGAACTCCGAGTTCGGAGGCACAGGCGGTCGAACCCTTGAGACGGGCCTCGTCATCGAAGAGCCGGACATCGAGATTGGCACAGGGGTTTCATCTAAAGGTATGTCCTTCGCAGTCGGGTCGCAGTCGAAGAGAAAGAAAAGACACTAACACAAGGTACAGCAATGAGCCGCCGCGTTGGCCCGGAACCTGCGGGCAAGCATGGACACTTCCACGGCGGCCGGCGCCACCATCACGGCGGTGGTGGCTTCGACCCGAACGCTCCGCGCTTCCGGAAGCCCGATCCGCGCCCCGGTGGACCCCAGGGAGGAGAACCTCGGCCGGAGCCTCATACGATCGGCGTGCCTCCGGCTGTTCCGGGCTTCGGCTTCCAGTTGCCCGGTATGTGAGCGGCTGTGTCCGGCTACAGACTTTTTCTCCATCACATGGATCCTTGTGGATGGAAAGAGGTATACGGCGGTTTCCTTACACTTCTCGTATGGCTTGAGGATACTCTTCGGACCACCGTGAGCGGTGCGGTGGTTTTCATCACTGCGCAGATGGTGTCTTTGCTTCACTCCTAATGCCCAGCTTAATGGTATCTGGGTCGGGGGGGAGGTTTGCTTTTGTTCTGCTCATTTGCTTTCTTGCTTTTACATCATTCTTCGTGTAGCATATCCAAAAATTAGGTGACGGAAAGCAGCGGTCAGCGGAGGGGGGGAGGTTCTTTGCTTTTTAAGCTTTTTCTGCTTTCGTCTTTGGTTTGCATAGCTTGCGAGGTGGATTCCTTCTCATTCGGTTCGGGGGCTAGGAGGGACGGAGCATCTTTACGGTTTTCTTCTCTTCCTCTCTTCTTTCTTCTCCCCTAGTTCTTTCACGCTCTCAGGGTTGATAACGGATCAATGGGTTGGTGGTGGTTAGGAGCGGCTTACCGGTGGAGAGGTGCGGTGTTTTTTTTTTTCACCTCCCTTTCTGTGTTTTAGTTTTCTCGATCGAGCATGCGGATGGGTAGGCATTAGCACATAGCAGCAGCGGCTTTGATTGTTGGTTCTTCTTGACGTGGCGAAGTAATGCACTCCAGTTCAGCGTTCAACTACATTTGCTGTAATAATGTTCGTGTATGTTGCGGTTTTTTTTGCTACCACTGCGTTTTGAACCGGCAGCTGGCTTGCAGGTTTCACAAGTTATGCATGGATAATGCTGTGAATCTTAAAAGTTGGGCGGCCAACGAGGGAAGGCCATCAACATGACGATGCGAATTTGTGAGTCATTGTTCGGTGTGGACCCGCTTCGGTACTCAAACGTCACAATTTCCGTGGACCAAAACGAAAATGAGGTGGGTATGCGCACACACACAAGAAAAATAAAAAAGAATTGGAGTCATTAGCTGCGAATGGTTTCGATCCATTGTCCTCCGGGTTATGAGCCCGGCGCTATGAGGATTGTTAGTGAATTTGTTCGATGATGAATCGGATGAGAGTAGCTTACCGCTTCCGCTGCGCCACGCAGCTTTCTTGTTGACTTGACGAGGACAAACCTCGTTTGCTGTGGCTATATGCATTGCAAAAAGCTTGCACAGAAACTCTCTACCCTTCGACGGTATGCTTGCTTCTGTGGTCTTCTGTACTGGTTTGCCAAAAAGCTCCGTGCTTCCGACCTCGGGTTCCCTCGGCTCTTGCTGTACCGAATGCGGTGAAGGTGCGGCTGTCAATGAGCTGCAAGGTTAGCCTTACAAGGCCGGGCCGAGTAGGCACGTTGCCGCATGAAAGATTGTTTGCATGTGAAAATGTGTCTGCGCATGACCTCTTCATTGACGTCTGATGAAGCCTCATACCGAGGATGGTGAAAAAAGAAATTCAGGCTTTTTGCAAAGCGGTGGGAAATGCTTGTGAAAGCTGAGGTCTACGGTAAACAGGGATGTGTAAAGTCTTAGAGTGCGGTTATTGAATCGTGAGGTTTACAAATTGCGAAAGTGCATGATGGCTATGTACGCGTAGATATTTTCTTCCTCTTCATGCCTTCCATGACGTCGTGACAATATCAAATGCATGCAAACTCATGCTCAACAGACCGAATCCTCTTCCTTGTCTTGTTGTAGCTCTTACACATATAAACATACGTCTCTGATCTTCTCCTTTGAAGATCGGTTAGATTGGATGGGATTGGTGGCTCCAGCAGAACTCCCGAGTATCCATCCTCGGTGGTGTGACATGACGCTAGCAGCCCACTGCTTATGTTGGGGCTGCTTCGATATTCCGTGCCGCAAAAAGCCTCATTTATTTCTTGGCCGCGACCCTCCTGGCCTTGACCATCATATCATAGAGCGCATCCTTGAAGGCAAACAGGAACGCAGCGGTGATGACGCTCTGAGTGACTTTGGGGCCGATACCTTTATCCAAGTCAGCAACATCTCCCGGATCATTGTACAGCGTTATTAACATACCTCCGTAGAGACCGGCCCAGCCCTCCTCCTTGAGGATGCGGCGGAAGCTCGTCATCATATCCTCCTTCGGGCCATCTTTGCCAGCAACGTGCATACGGCTCTTCACCGTGATGTATGGGTATGTGATCGAGGTAGCCAGAAGCTTACCCAGGGCACCCAGGTAGAACGAGTCCTTCGGGGTGACGCGCCGCCTCTTCTCCAACACGTTCTTCAGCTGCTCGAAAAAGGTATACTGGAGGATGGGGTTGATGACGAGGACGAGAGCAGGCACGACGCCGGCGAACAGGCGCATGAAGCCCTCCTCCTTGATGATGGAGAGGAGGGTGCCGATGGTCGACGGGGCTTTGGCGGGCTTGCTGCCGGGCAGGACTTGCTCGTCCGACTCGGACTTGCGGGCCGTCATGCGCGTGTTGACGACCCAGATGGGGTTGGTGATGAGGACGGTGGCGCTGCCGGCGATGGCGCCCGCGATCATCGACTCGACGGTGGTGAGCTTCTTGGAGGCGCGGCCGGCATTGATGGCGGCCTTCTCGAAGCCGGCGCGGGTCCATTCGTACCCTTGGGTGAGCAGCGTCAGCTTCTCGTCACTGATAATTGTTCCCTGTCGGCCCTCTTTCACATGCTACGCACAGTAGTAGTACACGAAGTTGGTGACGCTGATGCCGAACAGCGCGGACTCCAGGCCGGCGTACAGACCGCTGATGCCCTCGCGCTGGATGATGCGGCGTGTGGCGTCGAGCGTGGAAGACTGCGCCCGCTTCGACTCGACCTGGGCACGCGTGGAGAGCGTGATGAGCGGGTAGCTGGCTGGGAATCAGCGGGACAAAGGCGGCGGGGCTGCTGTCAAGGGAGCCTACGTCAGGGCCATGGAGAGCAGTCCTCCACCGGCGCCGGCCAGCGCGTGGGCTACATTGTCGCTCTGCTGGGCGGCGGCCGTGGCGGGGATGTTGGCCGTTTGGCCCTCGGCGGACTTCCTGAGGTCCTGAGCCTGGGCGGACATTTTGGGAGGGGTGGAGGAAAGCTGTCAAAGAAGCTCTGGGAGGGGGTATCGACGCAGTCAATGGGGGAATAGAAGGGAGAAAGCGCAGGCACAACAGACTTCACGGAGAGCCGCGAGAGCAGGGAGTTTGGGGACGGGAAACGAAAAAGGAGCGGGTTGATATGACAGCTTGGTCCCTTCAAGCATCGTCATGCACCCAGTCGGCTCTGCGTGCTTGCGCCAAACCTCGGCACAAGCGGAGGCGCATGGGATGCATCACGTGCGCCGGGGAACCCTGTCGCGCTGCAAGCGGCCTAGCGCGCTCTATTAGGGCGTTTCAGGCGAAGGGGCGCCAAAAATATACCTGAAAATAGCGACAAACTCCCCTAAACTTCGCAAGTCCGCGAAAACGTCCGCAAATTTGGGCACCACGACCGCCGCAAACCGCTGCTTTTCCTCGAACGCCGTCTGCCACCGATCTGCGCGTGTCGCCGCCTTGCGTCACGCCGCGACCCGACACTCCCGCGCTTTACGCGTCGCTGTTGCGCGCGCGCACGCCGCTGCGCGCCGGCGTCAGCTTGCCCGCGACGCGCGAGCAGGAGCAGCGAGCAGCTCTCCTTCCGTCTGGCTTCGCTCTTTTGCTCTGCAAAAGGACGGCGCGGCGCGTGCCATTGGCGGCACTTACTCCGCGTCAACCAGAGTAGTAGCGGGACTACTGCGCTGCTGGAGCCATGGATTTCAACGCTAGCGGATCCCACCTCTCGCCGCATGGCCACCAGTACTCGCAGCAGCAAGGCTCTGCCAGCCCGGGCTATTCTCAGTACTCGCCTGCTATAGACCCCAATCTGGCGTCAACACCCGCGGGCCAGCGCCATTTTCACCAGAGTCCTATGCCTGGCTCTTCTCCAGGCTACAATGCCTCGCCGCGCTACAGCGGCTCCCCAGGCCATCAGCAGCAGGCCAATTACGTGCCCTCCGATCGTTCGCTGCCTTCGACGGACAATGTCTCGGCAGAGAACCTTGACGAGGTGTATGCAGCCTTCGTCTTGTACTGCAATCCTTATTTTCCTCCAAATTATGACACCACCGAATTGAAAAAAGTCTTTAAGAAGCCGCCGATGAGTGACAACAAGACATTTGATCCTTTCAATTTGTTTGAGCTTCTGAAAAAGTTGGAGAAGGGTGAAATCAAGACGTGGATTCAATTGGCCCTTGATTTGGGGGTTGAGCCGCCAGATGTTGAAAAAGGTCAGAGTACGCAGAAAGTGCAGCAATATGCTGTGAGATTGAAGGTGCGTTGATTTTCGTAGAGGTGCTCCCAACCTCCATGTCTTTCTTTTTCTCCTCCTCTATCTTCCCAACATGGGAGTGTTGTGAGGTGACGTCAAAGCTGTTCGACCGCGTTCGAAAGCTTCTTTTCGGACCTTGATATCTTTCATCTACTTTTTCTCTCTCGCCCCTTCTTTTCTTGGCCACTATTCGACATCCTTTTTCATGTCCAGTATTAGGCTATTTTACCTCGAGAGATGTCCCTCTTGATCATGGATATGGCTGGCCTAACCTGACTTAGCGCTGGATGCGTGCAATGCACATCGATGCTTTTTTCGAATTCCTGCAAGGAAAGCCGCATTCGTATTACACGAACATACCGCTGCCGAATGATCCATTTCCTCAAGGTGGACGGGATGGCGTCCCGTTGGAAGAGGACCTTGCCATACGAGGCCTTGATCCTGCATTCAAACCGAAACGTGGGCGAAAGAAAGCGGATGATCAAGAGGATGACGATCATGGTACTCCTCCGCCAAAGAGACCCCAGCTGGACACCTCTTTCACCTTCAGTGGCAATCATGCCCATTCAGCATATTCGAACAGTGCAATGCCCATGAGCGCTCATCCTGACAATTTTGTCAACCACGATCCCTGGACAGCAGCTTCAATGCCAACACCAAGCAACACTCAAAGAGGATTGACGCCCAACTCTGCCATGACTGCACCCGGTTCATCCCATCTCCGGTGGCAGGTGAACAACCAAGATAATCCAAGCACACCGCATCCACTGTCGGCAGTCAGTCCGATGACAGAACGGCCGCCAGATTCTGCATTTGACGAACCATTGTCTGCGGTCACGCCCTCTTCATCTCGGAAGCCGAGACGCAGGCATGGACCGGCAGTGTCGTCGGCTTGGCCAAGCAGTGGGTCGGGATCCAGTGGAAAGCTTCGTGGCAGGCCACCGCAAAACCGATCCGTCCGAGATGGTCCTTACGTTACGTTTCCTGCAAACCCGAACACCAGAGAGCAACCGACAGTCGATCTTACTCGACATACACCCGACCCGGCGAGTGCAGGCTCTCAGCTACTTGAAGCTGCGCATGGTCAAGGTCAGAGTCCAGGGCAAGGACAAGGCGCCGGCGCCGGCCCCGGACCCGGACCCAGCCAGACGTTCCGCTTCCCTCCTACGCCGGCGTCGGCTACTACACAGGCAGGCCCGTCGCCTGTACATAGTCGCGCAGGCCAGCGCCTATCCCTGCAAGTGCCACAGCATACCGGCGGCCCGGTGCATCTGGTCACGCCGACAGTGCTGGTGAATGGAGAGTCGAACAGCCCGGACAAGCAACAGAACTCGAGCGGAGGCAACAGCGAAGCGCCGAAAGTGACACGCGAAAGCCTTAAGCGGCTACTGGCGGCAGACCTGCTTCGGGCTGATCTGACGAACCGAAAGCGGCTACGCGGCCACGAGGCCAAAGCGCTTGCAGATGCACTCTTAACCCGGCTGAGCACTCAAAACGAGGCGTCCCGATCATTGGCCAGCGCTGAAGACGACAGTACAATGAACCAGGCCTACGTCTCTTGGCTTGGCTATTCAACACACCTGGGCGTGGGAGCAGCACCCGTACCGAGCGGGATCAAGAAGATTGTTGTTCAGAAATACCGAGTTAGTGAAGACGGGTACGAAAGCCCTATTGATGAAGACGAGGATGAGCGCGAAGGCACGCCGGCTCTCGGACAAAGCGCGAAGATTAAGGAAATGTTCGACATCAGCTGGAGCCTGATGCTCGGTGGCTGCAGCGGCGAATTTGCAGTCAAGGGGTTGACAGTAGAGACAGAGGGCAGTGAGGACATGGAGGGGGAGAAAGAAGGAGGAGACGGTAAGGGCAGCAAAGACAAGGAGAAAAGCCTGGAGGAGAGGGTGAGGGCACTGGAGGCGCAGCTGAGGCGGAAGGATAGGGAGGTTCAGGTGTGGAGGCAGCGGGTATTGGAGGCAGTTCTGTGAGCTGTCTTTTGGATTCTTTCTTTGCTGTCGTGGCGTTGGCTGGGGAGCGGGCGGCGAGCTGTTCTGTTCTGGATACCACTGGGCTTCTTGGTTTGTGCATGAAGATCGGCGCGTTAATATTTGCTCTTCACGAGGGCCGCATGCAGACAGCGGGCGCACGGAGAACACTCCGGATGGCATTACTTATTGTTTGATTGACGTGACAAAGCACAACACGAGCCGGCGCTCAGCAAAGCGCCTGACTGCTCGTATGGGCTCTAATGAGGGCGCGGCAGCAGGGCTGAGGGGCGCGCGGCTGAAATGGCGTCTGAGCGCGCGGCGATCGGCGCGTCCGCGCCGGCGAAACGCAAGCGGGGATCTGTTAGGCGGGCGACGACGCGGCGCCAGCACGCGAGACACCAGCTTCTCGCTCGCGGGCGCCGACCGCCTTGTGCCTGCGCCGCAAGGAGCTGCCAACATGCCTCTCCACGGCGCGCCGCGCCTGCACGGCCGCGACTCGCGCTGCCCGCCGCCCGCTTCGATGGAGCTCCACGCACATCGCCGATCTAACCCGCTTTGCGCCGACTTACTCGCAGCGCAATTGTCTAGAATTGCCATGCGCAGCACCGCGACCTCTCCCTCCCCCCGCCGCGCCGGCCCCCGTCCTGCGAGCACGCATCCCCGCCGCGAGCTGCTCCCTGAGACCGCGCTGCCCGCCGCCCCTTGACCTGCCCGCCCGCCCGCGTGCATGCCCGCCGCCCACTCTGCCCGACAGGAGCCACGGCTTCCGCTTCGGGCACGCCCTCCACCATCGCGTCTCGCGCCGCCGCCGTTCTTTGTGCCGCCGACTCGCTCTCTCTGGCCCCGCCGCCGCCGCCGCCGCTGCCGCTCCGCCCCCTCCGCTCCGCTGCCTCCTCCTTCCTTGTCCACCATCACATCAGGGGGCTGCGCAGACCAGACACGAGATCCCTTCCCAGCAGCGCAGCTGCGCGCGCGCGCATACGGCCGGGCCAGACGAATCCCACACAATGCTGGCGTCGATCGCGAGCAAAGGGCCGCGCAGCAGCAGCCGGAGCAGCAGCAGCAGCAGCAATCGGTGGCCGATGACGGCCGACGAGAAGCAGCCCCCCGGCGAGCCCCCCGCCGGCTGGCCCATCTTCGGCGCGCCGCCGCCGCGCTGCTCGCAGCACCAGGGCCCCGAGTCCGAGCCCGAGATGCCGTCCAAGGAGGACGACCTATTCGCCGCCGTGCCGCTCGTCGACTTCCTCGACCTCGAGTCCAGGCCCGTCTTCGTCGTCGACTTGCTCTCCAGGTCCCCCGTGCCCCCCACTTCTGTCCCGCTGCCGGGTCCCGCAGCGACGTCGCCGTCGCTGCATATCATATATGCGAACCAGGCGCTGCAGGACGCGGGGAATTTGTTGGAATTGATCACGGGGGATGCGGTGACGAGTCCGTATGGCCAGCCTGCGTGGGTCACGTACCCGGTGTTCAGGGCTTGGATTCTGGACAATGGCATGCGGAGGATCTACTCGAGGAAGAAATCGACGATTGCGTACGGGGGCTTCAAATGGACCTCTGCCACGGTCCGCCGACGCTGGAAGATCATGCATGGTGAGCCCTACCGGCATCCCGACCATGCGACCGCATCGTATTCGAATGTTTATTTTTCAACCAAGGCTGTGGGTGTGGACCAGGAGAAGAAACCTGAAGAGACGGGAAAAGAGACGGAGGAAGTCGCGAGAGGTGCGAGGTTGATGAGAGAAGAACGGGAATGGATGGAAGAGCAAGCAAAGTCCCGCGAAGAAGGGAGAACGAGGAGGGACGCCGCGGCGCTCGAAAGGAGACCCAGCTTACCATTACAAGTCAGCGCGATGCCCCTCACTCCCGGAACCAGCACGTATCTCTACAAAAGCTCCTTGCCCTCCAATGTTCGATACGACTGGACTTGCACGCCTCCGCCGCCCAACCTCGCTCCACATATTCAACTCGTTCGCAACACAGACTGGTCAAAAACTGCCTTGGGTCCAATTGAATCGTGGCCGGCTAACTTGAGGTTCATGTGCAATCTGGTAATGGCATGTCCAAATCCGTCAGTTCTCTTCTGGGGCCCAGACATGAACATAATCTACAACGAGCCCTACATTCCTATCGCAGGGAGCAAGCATCCCGCCATGTTAGGAGTCGCGCCGTGGATTAGCTTCAAGGAGGCTTGGCAGGATTTTGAACCTTTGCTGCGCAACTGTGAAGAGTCGGGATGTGGAGCAATGGTCGAAAACATGCTGTTTTTCCTGGACCGGGGAGCTTGCCATAGGGAAGAGATGTACTGCTCTTTCTCCTTTACGCCAGTTTTGGACGACGACAAAATCGTTGGATGGCACGAGGTGGTTTTCGAGACGACAAAACAGATGATTACCGAAAGGAGAGTCTCCACACTTCTTGCTCTCAGCGAAGAACTGTCCAGGTCAAAGACTCTCAAGCTGTTCTGGCACCAAATCATGGATGGCTTGAAATCCAATCCACAAGATATCGGTTTCGCTGTGGTATATTCGGTGAACGACACGGCCAGCCAAGGAGATCCGGGCAATCCTGACACGCCCTCAGCGAGACGGTATGAGCTGGAAGGCAGTCTTGGGGTGCCAGAGGGCCATACGGCGGTAGCGACAAGGGTTGAAGTATCTCTTGGGAGAGATGGCTTCACACCGTACTTCCGCGCTGCTGCGGAGTCAAAGGAGCCACTACTTCTACGAATCAGCGACGGCACCATTCCGGAAAATCTTCTGCGCGGGATCGAATCGCGCGCCTGGAACGAGCCCTTCGATTCCGTTGTCATTTGTCCAATACGTCCGACGACGGGCCATGCCTCCAGCCGGGATACCGCACTGGGTTTCTTGGTCATTGGCCTGAACTCCCACCGACCGTACGACGAGGAATACAGGACCTTCATCCAACTGCTCAACTCCCAAATTGCCACGTCCCTCGCGTCCATCGTTCTGCTGGAGGAAGAGACCAGGCGCGGGCGTACCATTGCTGAGCAAGCGGCCCTCGACCAGCAGAAGATTGAAGAGCAACTGCAGATTCGCACGCGCGAACTCGAGCAGAGCGAACTTCAACTTCAGCTTTTCGCGGACGCCGTGCCCATCGGCATTTTCGTCTTGGAGTTCAACCCGGACAACATGGACGGCAGCTACAGGTACCGGAACGAGAGGTGGTTCGAGCTGATGGGCGACACGCGCGAAAATATAGCTGGCGTGAAGAGTCCGTTGTGGCAGAAGATGCATCCGGATGACTTGCCCCTCGTTCAGAGTTGCTGGGAGAGGCTTGTGGAGCAGAAGACGCAGGAGACTTTTGAATTCAGGATTCCCAGAACTAGGAGTGCGGAGTCGCCTATGGACGAGACCTTTCAGTACACTTGGATTCTTGTTGTAAGTTTCCCGACAACACGGCGAATGAGGCGGTATCGTTTGGCGAGAGCTCCTCGCGTGTTTGAACAGGAAGCATTCGTACTGGAGAGACAGATGCAACGAATGGCATCGACTTTAAGTATGGATGCTTCTTGTACGAATCAACATCTCGCTGATGACTTTCTCCTTGAATTCTGCCTCCGCGGTAAAGTCAAGAAATTTAATGGAAGCTAATCAAATGTTTTCAAGCACGCGTTCTCTGTCGTGACGGACGACGGCTGGCTTCAATCAATCTTTGGTTCGGCTACCGACATTACGACAATCAAATGGGCTGAGGGCATCCAAAAACGTAAGATGGAGGACGCCATCGAGGCGAAGAGACAGCAAGAGAATTTCATCGATGTGACTTCGCATGAGATGCGCAATCCACTCAGCGCAATCATGATCTCCGGTGAGTCTATCTGGCGCTGTCTAGGGACAGCTGGTTGCAATTTTTGTTTTTTGCTAATCACGTCTAGCGGACGACATCATCTCGTCTTTGCGAGACCTGAATCAGAATTCGGAAGATTTCGCAACGATTGTTGAAAACAGTATTGATGCTGCCCAAACGGTTTTGCACTGCGCCCAGCATCAGAAACGAATAGGTAATCTTTCTATCAGCGTACGGGAAGTGTCTTCTCTGACAGTCTACAGTCGACGACATTTTGACCATTAGCAAACTTGATTCTGGTCTTTTCACAATAAATCCAGTTGAAGTTCAACCGACGAGCCTCGTTCAAGATCTATGTAAGATGTTTACTGGCGAATTCAACGCTGCAGGAATCAATCAAACAACCTGCATTGAAGATTCATTCAAATCTCTTGGTATTGATTGGGTCATGCTGGACTCCAGTCGACTCACCCAAATCCTTATCAATCTAATCACCAACAGCATCAAGTTCACTCAATACCAAGAGATTCGTGAGATCAAAATTAGTCTCGGAGCGTCCGTGGAAATCCCGACACAAAGCGTGGAAGGCATTCAGTACCTCGATTTCCGGATGAGTCGCGAGGACTTGACTCAACGGAGGGAATGGGGCTCTGGCGAAGAACTATATCTTCATTTCTCTGTTTCAGACACAGGTTGCGGGCTCACAGTAGACGAAAAGAAGCTCCTATTCATGCGCTTCTCGCAAGCCCCGCGCACGATGGTCCATTACGGAGGTTCAGGACTGGGCCTCTTCATCTGCCGTGAGCTTACAGAGCTGCAAGGCGGAGCGATAGGCGTGGAGTCGGAGTCGGGCAAGGGCTCTACTTTTGCATTCTACGTCAAGACGCGGCGGCGAATACCGCAGCAGACGCTTGAGCTCCCAAACCGCACAGCGCACCAGCTCCCTGAATCAACAGCCTTCCACCAGCTCCAGAATATCGAACAGGCTTTCGAGCAACCGCGTCTATCGCGAAAAGACCAATACACACCCAGTCCGTTCAACGACATCACCCGCGCCACTTCGCCCGCCTCAACCCTCCTCACATCAACGACCAACACTTCCACCGCCACAACAGCCTCAACAACAACCTCTCTCCCGCAATCGCCGCCACCGACTCACACCACCACCATCTCAAAACTCCCCTCCTCGGTGCTCCCCTCTCCACCCCGCACCTTCGACTGCCTCATCGTCGAAGACAACAAAGTCAACCAATCCGTCATGAGCAAAGGCCTCGTCAAACTGGGCCACGTCGTCTACGTCGCCAACCACGGCGTCGAGGCTCTCGACTTCCTGCGCACCACGCGCCACTGGCGCGGCAACGACCCGCACTCGCAAAACCTGACGGTCGTGCTCATGGACATCGAGATGCCCGTCATGGATGGGTTGACGTGCGTGCGGCGGATAAGGGAGTTGGAGAGGGAGGGGTTGCTGGAGGGGAAGGTAAGGGTCATTGCTATCACGGCGAATGCGAGGATCGAGCAGGTTAATACGGCGATGGAGGCGGGGATGGATGATGTGGTTTCGAAGCCTTTTAGGGTTGCGGAACTTATTTCGAGTATTGAGAGGTTGGTTGATGCGAGGGAGCAGGAGGAGGAGGAGGAGGAGGAGGAGGCTTGAGCGGAGTGGGGAGATTTTTTCCCTTTTTCTTTTCTCATCTCTCACTGATTACGACGAACGGTTCCACACAGCAGCTTAGCGCCGTCTTCATCCCGTCCGGTTCGTCTGCCATCCGCATTCACGCTGATTGAATCGGATTCGCCACTCACGAAGGCCATATCACCGTCGACAAAGGATGAGTGCCTCTCGTTCCTTCCGCTAGACGCGCTACTGCCCAGGAACAACCGCTTAATGGATCAATACCCTTGTTTTTTTTTTAATTCGTTCTTATCACAATACCCTCAAACCGACGCCCGTAACAAGATTGATAACGACGACTTAAAGTCAGCAATATTCTCATATACCGCGCTCGCCAGTCGGGTCTGTGCGTTTATTCACGAGGCGAATGGGGTTCGGATTCTTGTGGGGATTCAGAATGCATGGAGACTTGAGCGTTCTTACTCTAATTTTTTTTCCCTTTCACTTTGTCTCCAAAGATATGAACAACGCTGTCGAAGCTAGTTGGATGGATGTATTATTTTGTCTGAAAAAATGTAAAGGAGGGACTAGGCCTTAAATGGCATTCTAATTCATGAAAAGCCTATGTGCGACTCTTTGAGATTCAAGAATTTTTCAGCCAATGCAGTACAGGCGAGGTTCATGTAATCCGACAAGGCTGAAAGCAGAAGGGTGCAGCTGACCATTGTGCCCCACTCCTACGGAATCTAGAGCTGACTGCCGGGGGCCGGAATGTTTTGAGCCGCATGAATACCGCCACACGTGTGAGGGATATTACATCCGCAGGGAGTTAGTCATTCGCTTTTGTCTCCGAAAATGTGCGGGAATGACCGTGTTGAGGTAGGCCGTCTATTGAGGCGTCGACCTTAACAGGGATGCAGACACACCTGCTCACTTTGGACCCCAAATGATTCAGCCTTGCCAGGGAAGCGAAAAGAAGCAATATAGAGCCTGCGGGGCGGCTCAAATAGATAAGTAAAGGGATCGCTGTCGAACAAAGCTACGAGCTGTGATGTACGCTTGACTTGCGGGCTCGACCACGGTGTTTACCCTTGCTTTTGTTCCAAGAAAGTGTGCCCATAAATGCCATCTGTTGTCGGTGATCCAGAACCCCCTCGGCCAGGCTCAATCTCTCTAGCCCCAGCGCATTTGCAAAATGTAGCTGGCCAAGAGTCACCTGATTGGCCTTTTCTCCCGCCACCGGGCAAGAGCAGCGATGACTTCGCACGATTTACAACCCGTATATGTTCCATCTCTTACAAACCAAAGCAACTGCTCTAACGATGTCCGCGTACAGGTGGTTGGGGGGAAGCAACAGAGAACGGAGGTGGTTGCAAACCCCCGAGAAATTTCGAGATCTGCAGGGATCCACGCACCATTTCAAGCACCAGCCCAACTTCGCTTGCTTCATTCGGCGATCAAGGAACCACAGTCACGGTCAACGCGTACGGCAATATTCTCCAAATAAGTCGATTTCTCGGAGCTGGTCGATCTGGATTCTTCTCCGCGGATCTCCGCAATGCTCCCGAGCCGTATTTTGTCGGTCCGCGCACACAGGCGCTTCTGGACTTGTCGAATGCCAGCGGTGAAGGTATCGGCCTTCGGCTAGGGGCATTTTCAGGAACGCAGCCAAAGATGGAATTCGTACATGACCGCTGGCCTCGTTTCATCGGGGGGAACGAGGACTTTGACATCTCGCTGCAGTATCTCGCCCACGAGGGGACGGTTTTTCAGAGATACTTCGTTGAACGAAAGCCCGGAGCCCGAGATGATGCAAGTCTTCAAGCTGCCTTTGACAAGCTCATCCTCATCCGAGATTTGGAGTGGCTGGATTGGCGTTACACGTTTAACGAAGTGGACTATCGGCCACCGGAGCTCGAACTGCCAACTGGGTATTCTGTTTTCCATGGCCCACATGGGCGCAGCTTTATCATCCTTCACGGTCTTCCCCGAGAGGATGAAGAAGCCAAAGAGAATCGGAATCAACCACAAGCTCCAGAAGCTCCTGATAGTACAGAGTCCGGGCCAAGTGCGCAGCAAGACCAAAGCCAGGAATCAGCCGAACAGGGTAATGGCCAGATCGGAAATACTAGCGTATCCAATACGCGGAAAACTCCTGAAGCAGTAGGCTTGGTAATGATGCTCTTTGTCAATGGAGAAGCACAAGACGTCAACTCATGGAGCGACTTTTGCTTTGATAACGCTTTTGACGGTGCAGGCCGAGTCGAGATAGTCATGGCGTACCGACTTCAATTGATGTTGAAAAAAGATAACGATTGGAAGGCGGGGTTGGTTGGCGCTTCAAAAACTTTCATAGACGACACCATTTCCTCAACAGCGTTCAAGCGGCTCTCCTTTTCCCCTTGTGCGGAACTCGACTTCATCATACGCCGCAATCTGGAACATCTTCTATCCGTGTGCTCTATTCCTCCAGCAAATAGTCCCAAATGGGATGATCATTCGAGCGATGGAGAACAACATACTGAAACTGGCTTTGGGGAAGATCATCCCATTGCTTTGACCTGCGGAGATGTGTCGAGTCATCGTATGGTCGGGTCCGCAAGTTTGTAAGCCTCCCACATTTGCAAGACCAAACTCAGAGAGAAACTGCTGACTATAGGCAGCTTCGCTTTCAGATTTCTACTTGACATGGCGGCACATCTCAAGCAGTTGAAGGAGAAAGAAGAAGCTCCTGGAGAGTATTTGACCCAGCTGTCAGGACGTATTTACAGTACCTGTAGAGGACACTTGAGATGGGTATTCAAAAACGCCAAGAAACTTGACACCGGATGCTTTGGTCCCAACTACTGGGCGTCTGGCGAGCTCATAGAGGACGGATCAAGATATGTGTCTCCCGTGTCTTTGTCCGATACCCCGTTCCAGATCATCAAGGTTTTCGATTTCATCAAAGTTCTGGGAATCGGCAATGAAGAGCGGACGTACGCGGTAGAGCTGCTACGGCCACACATCAAAGCTTGGTCCAACAGTCTCTGCAAGTCCAATAGACGGGGGTATTATGCATTCCCGCGGTCCGTTGAAGACGGAGTCGGCACATACCGGTTGGAGGACCATGTTTGGATCTGGACCGCATTGAAACGCATTGAAGAGCTGTGCCTGCACGCAGAGTTGAAGCCAGACAAGTCAAAGGGAGAAGAAGACAATCTCAAGAGCCCAACATCAATCGAAGCGCAACGAAACATGCTCAAACGATTCACAACGGAGAACAAGATCTCCGGCCGTAGGATGCTGGCTACATCGCGCTCGACCCGCGAAAGCCGATTTCTGTTCCGTTCAAGGGATACGGCTTTGTTTTATGGCATGAAGATGTCGTTCTTCACGTCGGACTCGAGGACTGTTGACGTTTGGGAGAATACCATCGAGGCGCAAAAGTTCCACGAGCACAATCAAGATTCGAGATGGGATAATCCACTACGGTACGGTCTGGCAGTAGTCATGGGGGCCATGGGAAAGACCATCAATAGAAGGCCTGCAGACGAAATGTCCAGAGTCGCCACCGAGGTCTTGTTGCGGAGCGTTTCTTCCAATGGCCTTTTCTCCGGACAGCTGAACGAAGCCACCAAAGAGCCCGAACTATTCTCAGATGCTCACTACCGTGATTTCTACTGGCACGCTGGCTTTGAGCTGCCATGCATCTTTTGGGAATATGGTAAGGGCCTGTTAGAACGGACGCAAGACGAAAATCCAGAGGTAGACGTCAGCCGAGAAAAAGACGGAGGGAGCCAAGCGTCACAACCAAAGAGACAGTCCGCAATCTACGTTACTGCTCCAGATGAAAATTCGTCTCCGCGGGAGCAGAACCAGCCCGGTATGTTTCTCACCGAGCTCGGTAATCAACCAAAGGCAGTCCCACAATCACACGACGCTCAAACAGCCAGAGACCTTTTGTCGATGAAGAAGACGATTCCGTTCGGCGATCTCATAGATCAGAACAGTATCATCGAATTATCCGATGAGTGGCTCTACAAATACCCAGACTTTCTGGACTTCGATCCTGAAATTGAAGAGCTTGAGGACATCCAAAAGAGAATATCTGCCACCACTTCTGCAAAGGGTACCGTCATCTCTGAAGCTGAAAAGCAATTTTCAGCAACATTGGAAGAGGCAAAGAAGCGTTCAGTTACGCTCCCAGACGTTGATGAGGATTGGCGCTGGAAGTTTGGCAGAGCCTTGGCTGTAGACGTTCCAAAGTCCGCCCACACCAAGAAAGGAAAAGGCACGCGTGACTCTCTCAACATGAGGATTATAGCGTCAAACTACTGGTTCTGGACAAGCGTGAAGGAGTTCCGGACTGCGCAGAGAGCAAAGAAACGGCTCCTCTGGCTTCCAGGCGCCGACAAGCAGACCGCAATGATTTGCTATGTTGCATCCCCGGACACCGAAAAGGACGCTCTGGCTTTGTTCTTTGACAGACACGCCACTTATGAGAAGTATTTCTTCGAAGATACAGCCGCGACCCAGAACAGCTGGGATACGGAGTTCCATCTGTCTTTCTCCCAGCTCCTGAGAACCGACAAGAGCAACGACGCTCGAGAGAAGAGCGGCATCCCAGAACCGAACAAAGTTGCGTTCCCGGGGAATGGAGGATATGTAATCGGTCGAGCAGCCATGGGATTTCGATTGATTGGCGACTTCTTTGACCGATATTGGACTTGCCACGTTGTCGAATATAATCCTCGACAGGAAGGCGAGCCGAAAAGCCCAATCGAGAGCCAGCCGGATGAAGGGACATGGCGGCAGCGGAAGGTCCTCGAGCTCATTCTGTTCGACAGAATGCTAACGGAGATTGCGGAGTCTATGAGAGAGATTCTTGAGCAGACGAGGATAGAGCTTGGGGTTCGGAAGGACACGCTTTCGTTCTCTGCCTTTGACAGCCATGACTATTTCTCCTCCAGCAACACATGGCAACGGTTCCAGCAGATCTTGCAAGGGATCGAAGAAGACCTCGAAGACGTGCTTATCAAACTGAAGAGTTGGAAGAACCGTGAGGAAGACCGCGGGCACGAAAGACCTCGGTGGACGAAGAATGACGAAAGAAAGTATCGCCGCGCCATCAACAAAATGCTCGGTTCAAATCAGCGCAAAATGCGAGAAGTGGAAAGCTACCTAACCAATGTTCAGTCGTTGCGGAACTCACTCAAAAGCACGCAAGAGTCTATCAGAGATGATCTGAACCTTCGTGGCGCCGAGGATATCCGCTTCTTCACCTATGTCACTGTGGTCTTCCTCCCTCTCGGCTTCGCGACGAGCATCTTCAGCATGAGCGAGACCCCTGGACGAACGACCTTGGTCAGCATGATCGTCACCGCTACTGTCGCGCTACTTCTTACCGTATCTGCCCTGATCAACGCCAGAAGGATGGCCGACGTGTCTCGAGGTGTTTCTCGGGACGTTTCCGGAGACTTGAAACCCATGATCCGCAAGATCAGGCGCTTCGGCAAGAAAATCATCGAAAAGAGCGTCCTGGCAAAGCAGTACCGCGAGGAACGCGAGTCACCGAGTCGTGTACAGGATGGGGCTTTTATCCACATGAGAAAGCGGCTGAGGGGCTGCGTACACAAATTTTGGTACCTCTGGTTCTGGATCTCATACGTGTTGCTGGAACTTCCGGCGCGGCGCATTGCATCAACATACGAGGAGTTCAATAATCTCGGCAGCAATCAGAAATCCAGAAATGAACAGGAGGACGGTAATGGGGAGCAGAGCATTGAGCGCGATGGCCAACACGAGGAAGAAAGCCCAGAAGGACAACCGGACGGCAAAGATGCTCGAGGAAAAGAAAAGTCGAACAGCCCAGCTCATGCCTTCAGAAACGGTGGGAAGCTAACGCTGCGCGCCGTGTTCGCATTGCTCCTCTTCCCGGTCTACGCCATTCTGTACACCATTCGGTTGATCCTTCTTAATACCTCGGACGTTGTATCACTGATTTTGAGTGAGATCTTCTTCCCTACTTCAATTAAATGTGCTGCAATTACTGAATTCCCTCCACAGATGAAATGCTCTCTCACGGTCCTACGAAACAAGAGACGAAGGAGGAGGTCGATGACGCAGGAACTTACGAGAAACTCCTACTTTATCCCGACATTTCCCGACCTTTTAGGCGCCTGAATATTGGCAGGACCAAGGCGCGAAAGATTGAGGAGAAGAAGTCGGACCAGCAGAAGGATCAGCCAGAGAAGTCCTCGGAGAAACCAACTTCGGGCGAAGCGGAAATCCCGCAGAATGAGGATAGCGAGGGTTCCCCGAAGAATTCTGGGAGAGCTTCGCGTACGGATCAAGAATCCTCTCTCCGCAACATGAGCGGAGAGATGTCGAATGGAAGTATCGCAAAGCGGGTCGGAGGCATATGGCACCTGCTCCGCGGGAGAGGCATGTTGCGAAAAACCCGAGATCGTGGACACCCAACGCATGACGAAGAGGCAGGTTGAAGATTACAGCGGCCTGGAAGAGAGAAGCATATCGAGAGACAGTAAAATTACCTTTCGGACTTTTCATTCATTACTCAATGGGATTGTGATGTGTCTTTGTTGGTGACGCAATACAGGAAGCGGTATGGCGTACCATTTTTGACAACGAACAGTAGAATAATATTCTCTACTCAACACCGTGCTCCCAGAATCTAACGCGACGTTTTTGAACTCTTGAAGCACCGCAGTGGTTGAAAAAAAACCTCAGTTGGTAGGTGTCAGAATATAAGTGACCAACCCAACGCAAGTAATTGCGCGGGCCCGCCTTTTTCATTAAATTCAACAGTAGGATAGAAGATATACCTCAACTACAAGGTTGTTTGATACGAGAAGGACATGATAAACTTCTGCTTCTCGGTAGTGCTCAGGTTCGCCTCCTCGTCAGTGCAAGTGGTGCCCAGATTCGAGTCTACCCGCGTCTGCATGCTGATATCCAGATCTGTGATCTGGCCCGGGGGACGTCTTTAACCTCGAGTTTCTGCCGACGACAGCCACACCCCTAGGTCTTGATAGCGCTGCCAAAGTCGCTGTAGAGTCGGGCGAGCGTCTAGGTAGGGCGGGGCTCTGTGCAGTTCATCGGGATGAGCTGATGATAGGGTATTTGCTGATCCTCTGCTGTCGGTGCTGCCGCTTCTGCTGTTGAGCTGCCGTTCGCGCCTCGGCCAAAACATCTTGCCGCTCACTGCGCCTGTACCACGGTAGGCATCGACGAATCCATGGTTTCAAGCTCCCGTCGTGTCCACCACCCCAACGCGCTCAAAGCTCGGGGTCGAGCCGTCAATTCTCCTCCACTCGACAATTTGAGGGCCGCTTTCAAGCGCATACACACGGCCTAGCTGGTTCGTGGCGATTGGCGAAAGCGGGAGAACGTTTTCCATGCCCTCAACAGAGTCGTCCAGATTCCAGGTTGCTCCGTTCATGTAAGCCATCCTCACGCCTCCGCCTGTCTTTGACATCATGATCTGCACGTTGAAGTCGTCATCTCGGTACTGCGACATTGCCGCAAGCTGGGCTCCGGTGTCGACTGGGAACTGTTCCGCTTCGGCTGTTGGGACAAAAGACAGAGAATCGTTAGCCCGTGCCATGATTTCCAGGACCGGGAAGACAAAATAAGAACGACAAGTAGAACAAGGATGGTGTCGGACTGACCTAGGCCTGTATCTTTCCAATCCAAAGCTCGCCCACCATACATTTCGCCCAGATAACCACCGTCACTGAGATACAACGCTATCTTCGGATACGCATCGTCCCTCTTCGCAATCTTTGGAATCGATGCAACGGCCATGGCGGTGCCCGCGTCAGCGCTGATGCCCGCGACGGATAGCTTGCCGGTGACGGCGCCGTCGTCGCCGTTGCCGAAGGGGTAGTTGATCATCAGATTGCCGGCCGTGGACTCGTAGGTGGTGAAGTCGGCCGAATTGCAACTGGTGTTCACGTTGCACTGCGGAATGTACTCGACGAGGGTCGAGTTCTCGCTGACCTGCATGGTGCTGTCTGCTTGCTTGAACACGTTCCATCCGTCTTGCAGGGATCGATTCGAGACGAAGAGAAGGCGGACGTAGCTGTCTTCGTCGACGAAGACGCAGCGGAAGTCGATTTTCTGTTTTGGCACGTTTGTGAGTAGACGAGTTGGGGAAATCAGGTAGTGGAGAGGACGCACGCCGCTGCCATCTTGATACATGTAGTTGTACGCGGCGATGGCCGTTCCATTCTTCGGGTTCATGGCGGTCACATTGTTCTCGGCCTGCACTTGGGAGAGCGTCCAGTTGTTGGCCGAGCTGTCCCAGTCGGCGTTCCAGATCTGCAGGGAGTTGTCCTGGTAGTAGAGCTGAGAGTGCTCGACGCCCGACGCGTCCGTGTAGTTCGCCGCCGCAAGACGAGAAGTCGAAGTGATGCCGCGACGGGTTGATACAGTGCTGTTGGCCGCGCTGGACGAGCTGTTTGAGCTTTTGTTTCGGGTCGTGCCGACGCCCACGCCCACGCCGACGGCGACGCCAATGATGATGAGGATGGCGAGGACGAGCAATATCCAGAAGGTCCTCTTGCGCAGGCCGCAGACGGTCGCTCTCTTTCCTTGAACCGCGTCGGCTGGGGCGACTGCTTCCTTGTCCGTCGCGTTGACGGCCTCGGGCGCGTTATTCGCGTCATAGCTTGGCTTGACCTCGGGCAAATCACGTTGCCGGGCTTCGTCGACCTCGAGTGTACTGTAGTCCGGCTTGTGTGTTTGGTCCATTGTTGCGGTTTTCCCGGCGGGAAGACATCGAGCGGCGACCGCACGGGGCGGCGGAAGGCATGGTTTTGAGGCTTGCTGCAAATTTGGGGGCGAGAAGCTGGAGTCAAGACCCCTTTCGCACAGCTGCGAGTAAGCAAAGGGTGCTTGCAGGGGAGTGTCTCTGTATGACACAAGCCAAGAAGGCGGAGTGTGGCTTTGCACCAATCATACGACGTCCTGGCGCGTGGTACAATGCTCTTTAATCGTCGCACCGCATGTCAGCTGTGCCGATTCCGAGCCGCGAGGGTCGATTCGAGAGACAGAAGATGGCACCAGTGAGCACGTTCGCCTAGTTGGGCTCAGCCAGAGTAATGATTTTCCGATGCGCAAGGCGTTGTATCGATGTGGTGTGTGGGGCCGTTAGCTTGCTCGCGAAAGGTGCAGAAACGAGCAAGTCACCGAGCTATTCTGGGCAACATGCGGCGTCCGGGATGAACGCCGCCCGCCCAAGACGCGGCCCCCGCCGCGAAGGAAGGGCTAACAGATCGAACAATAGAGATTAAGCCACCAACGGTAGAGCACAGCCTGCCTTGACTCATGACTTCGAACCGCAAAATATTTCTGAGCGCAACCGCGCCGCGTTCAAGCGTGACTTCGCGTCGAATGCAAATAACCTTTCAACAGGCCCGGGAGCTTCACGAACCTTTCAAGGATTTGTCATTTCGGCACCCGTAGCGCCCGCTGTAGCGGATGGCCTTCAACGTACAAAGCTGGTAGGCCAAGCTGGTCAGCCCGGCAACACTAGCTGTGATCAGCTGCAAGGTTTCACGGAGCTACTGGGGAAGAGTCAGTGACGTCTCCTTCGAGATTCTGTTCGCGTCCATGCCCCGAGTGTCTTTAAATACTAGAATGATGTACCCTTCCCTTCCTCAGAAGTTTTCTGTGCAGCAGTTCAGCATGTGATATGATGTTTGCCTGAGGTAACATTTCTCAGTACCTTGGCATGACTATGCTGGGGCCAGGACAGGACATGGCCTGCAATGTTGAGGAGCGTCCAAAAGACTGGCCATCTTGTTTTTCTTGCCTTGCGGATCTCCCACACCCTCGGTCTTTTTTGTTAAAAAAAAAAGAGAAAAGAAGACAGGGGCACAGATGAAGAAGATCACAGCAGTGAGAATGGTGCATATGCTTGTGGACCTCTGACGATTTCATGTCAGTCCTGATATCCGCGATCTTAGTGTATATAATTGTACAACTCAGCAACCGCCACCACGTACGACCATAGCCTGCAGAACGCAACGGATCCCGTCCGCTCTCCGATATTTAACCTGCAAAGCGGCCGATTAGTAGTCGAGTGGGTGACCATCGGCGAATCCCGGCTGTTGTACGTTTTTTTGTTGTGTTACTATCCCTTTTTCTTTTTGGTTTCGGCAAGACCTCTGGTCCTTCACCTCCGGTTAGCTCTGATCGTCTGCTGTGCTTTTCATAGAAGGAAAAGCATGGGGGTTGGGTCATTCAACAGAACGTAGTGTATAAAAGGTGTGTTCTGAAGAGACTGCGCGATATTGGTTGCCATTCGGGCCCTTACGAATATTGCTTAGCCAAGTTGTTTGCGAGACTTCTTCTTTTCTTTTACTCCTTCTTGCATTTATGTTCTTCCGTCAAGCTGTGGTAGTGTCGTGTCTGTGCGAGTCAAGGCCGCTCGCATGTGGAGACAAAAGTTTTCTCCGACTAGTCCGCCTTCATTACGGGATTTCTTTTGTTCTAGTTATAAGTTCAACAATGCAAATTCTTTTCCATCAAACCAAGCAGAGGAGGTTTACCTCCTCTTCTCTATCTCCGCTTGGTGTAGTTGGTTTATCACGTTCGACTGTAATATCTCGGATGTTCGCCTCAAGAACATCTGGCACATGCCATCGAAAGGTCCCTAGTTCGATTCTGGGAGCGGAGACAGAACCATTCTTTTTGCCTTTTGGCAGTTGTTGAAGATGGGAGAGAAGATGGGAGACATCTCATCTTAAAATTTTTGCTTTTGATGGACACCTACCGAATCGGGAAAAGCGGACTCGGTAGTGCGCCGGGCCGGGCTCGGGCCGGTCCGGATGCAGTGCGGCGCGGTGCAGCAGTAGTGGTAAGAATTCACCGATAGACGCTGGTGCTCTTGACAGTCTTAGATTCAGAGATTAAGCGGTAGTGGACAAATGGCCGAAGGCAGCCCTCAAGAAGGCAGGTTCCACAAGAAATTCAACATGCCCGCATCCAAGCCCGGAAAAGTCTGGATACTCGACCCACCCGCCCCAAACGGTGCCATCGAGGGGTCAAACGGCAGCGCCAGCCAATCATCTGATGACGAGCCACCGCCCGCAGACAGCGCGTTGATATCCAGATCCTCATTCCCAAATTGCTGTTGCTGGTGATGCTGCTGCGGCTGCTGCTCTGGCGCCGCGCTTCTACCCCTCGGAGTAGCCATGTCTGCTCTCCCTCCATACACACCTCCCCTCTCCACGGACGGCGGACGCGTGGCTAGTCTGGGAGGGTGAGACGCGACGACGAAGCTGCGGCGCAGGCGCGCAACGTGCATCTCGAGGAGCGTTGCGTAGCGGGAGGCGAGGTGCATGTCGTCCAAGGTGCCGGAGCGCAGGGCTTGGATGCCGCGGTCCAGTATGTCGAGCGAGGCGCGGAGCTTGGTGTTCCAGACGCCGAGGCTGAGGCCCTTGATGAGGTAGATGGCGGATGACGTGATGTGCAGGTAGATGCGGACGGGGCAGAAGCGGAGGAGGTTGGCTTCGGCGAGCTTGATGACTACACGCAAGATTTCGCAGCTACCGTCGACGACTTCTTGGATAAAGTCGTAGTCGATGGCGTCGAGGTGGAGGGGCGGGCTGGGGTCGCCGGTGTCTGATGGGTTGGGACTGAAGTCGTCGGCTGAGTCGAGGGTGCGCTCCACAACGGCTTGCATGCCGAGGGAGTTGATGAAGATGCGGACAAACTGGTATTCGATTGAGAGCATGTCCTGGAGCACGTCGCCGAGCCCTGAGATGATTGTTAGCAAGGATTTGTAGATGAAAGCGCGGGTATCATACTCTGTGAGTCCAGGTACCTGCCGCGCCACTGAGACAGCAGAGGCTGGAAGTGCTCCAACAATCCGATATACCGGCCGCTGCGCAGCAACTGTTTCGTGAATGAAGCCGAAGGAAACAGCATATCTGCCGCTGACTTGACAAGCTTTGTCAGCTCGATCCAGGCAGAAACAAAGGCTTCCGAATGGCTTGCCCCGGGAAGAGCTTCTCCGGCAAAAGACTTTCCCAATACCGTGTGGCTCAAGCTCTGTGGGATCATGGATGTGCAGCCGATACGGGAGGCCAGTTGCTCAACGAAAACGTAGAGCAATTTTCTCGCACGAGCGTTCCGGGCGACGTTCCGCTTTGCCTCTAACCGGTCTTCATTTGGCGCACTCTTTTTGCCCTTCTCCTGGTCAAAGATTCCCAGTTCGTGAGCGAGGGATAAGCCGCAACCAAGCAACATCCAGCTCATACGGTCCGATCTGCGCGCTGGCTCAATGACATCCTCGAGCCATCGATTTGACACAGACGGATTTCCTTCCGGACTCGTAGGTTCTTGAAGCTCATCCGGGTCTATGGCAACAAGGCCGGCATCCCAGCCATCAGAAGCAGGTGGGAAATGCAACGCCCTAGGGTGCCATTCCGAGAGGAGAAGCAGTCCCTCGATTGATCCGACAGTGCGTGTCTTTGCAGTTGAGCTCTTCTCTTGGCCGAGCATGATACGCAAAATTAGGTGCTGGCAATGCTCCCATAGACGGTGGTGAATGAAGTACCCGCGAGATGCGCCGCCTATCCCAGGCAAGACGTGGTATCGTGAGGAAAGCGCAAGAATTGTGCAGCAGAGAAAGGGCTCCTGAGTGACTAGTTGAAAGTGTTTCGAGTGGTCCGCGTAATAGTCGGTCAAGACGGGCGAGAGGGGCGACAAATTGTGGAAGAACCTGGGGAGACTCTATTAGTTTCATAACCTCTGGACACATATGGATTGCCTTTTCCCCTTCGAAACGAGCGCAACACGCTCAAAAATCTTGCACTTACAGATCGACATAAGTCACAGCCTCTCTCGCCGTGAACCATCCCATCCTCACAAACCGACACGTCTTCCACAAATCCAACAACTCATCCGACGCCGCAGAAAGCTGCACCGGACTCGGCGCCAGCAACCCGGAGCTCACCGAAAGATTCGACGCAGGCGTCGCATACGTCACCTGTTCGTTATCCCCCGCCGCACCCGCAAACCCCGACGACTCGAGCGGAAAAGCATCGCGCACCGTGGCCGCCGCAGCGGAATCCCTTGTCGCAGCCTCAAACAGCAAGTTCAGCGCATCATTCCCACTCGCAACCACCGTCCGCATCATCGAATCCGCCAACCCACCATCCTGCGCAGCCGCAGCAGCAGACTGCCTCCTCACGCCCGCCTGCCTGGGCGGACTCCTCGCCAACCCCCCCTCATCCGCACCACCACCACCACCGGCTTCATCCAGCGCCGGCACCACCACCGCCACAGACCGCTGCCGCCGTCTCGTCAACACGTCATCACCGCCTCCCCTTCCCCGTTCCTCCTCCTCATCCTCCTCTCCTTCTTCTTCTTCTTCATCTTCTCCTCGGCGCCTCCTCTCCCTCTCCCTCTCCCTCTCCTCCATCAACCGCTGCTTCTTCCACGCCCTCTCCTCCGTGAAGACGCATTCGCGCAGGGCGCGCTTGCAGCGCGTGCACGGCGGGCGGGGCACGCTGCCGTCGGGTGGGATTGCGACTTCGCAGCGGGCTTTGCGCTTGCGGCAGGGGATGCATGCTTTGTAGGCGCGCTGGAAGTCGCGGGTGGAAGAAGTGGTGGTGATGGAGGGGCGTGGGCGCTTGTTGTTGGCGGGTAGGGTTGATGGTGGAGCGGAAGGGGCGTTGTTTTGGTGTGATGATGAGGAGGAGGAGGAGGAGGATGCTGCTGCTGGGTCGGCCATGTCTGGCTAGCCGGCTTGCTGACGAAAGTTGAGATGGAGATTGGTCGGGAGCACGGAGGGCGGTGGATGTTGAAGGAAATTCGAGGTGGGGTTGCGGCGCTGGGCCGGCTATTGACGGATGTTGGCGCGCAGGCTTTCCGCGGGGCCGCTGCATCCCTCCATCATCCCGAACGGATTGTTGCCTGTGCACATCACGTAGAAATGCAGTCTTTGTCTCAAGGAACTCCTCGAAATCCATTATCCAGAGAGCAGTACCCAAATGTTGTGCGCAGTCCCAATGGAACACTGGCCCGATCTTTCCAACAGCTACACATGCATCTTTTCGACACCCTCGAGTTCCCGCCATTCTCCCTTCATCCATCCAATAAGCTCACGTAAGATATCTAAAATTCCGATTCTTATCCCCTCCATCCGTCACATCCACACGAACATCCTCCGCCACCTTCCCATACAGCCTATCCCTCTTCCTATTCTCGTGCTCGAGCTTGAAATGCAACCCCATAGCCAGTATGACAACCAACCCCGTCAAAGCACACCCAATGGCACATCCCTTCAGGTAAAACGGCCTGCGAACCCGTCAGCTACAACGAGATCAGGTCCAACATCAGAAGATCCACCCACCCATCCCGCGCCGGAAACATCGCGCTGCTCAAAAACGACGAGCACTGCCCCAGCACAGCCAACACCCCCAGCCCGGCCCCGCGTTTCGAATCACCACCCTGATTGTTGAGCAGCCAGGTGATGTTGATGGCAAGCGCCGGGAAAGCGCCGCACGCAGCAAGCCAGATGCCCGCATACCGCGGCCCCGTCCTCTGCTCGTCGCGAACGACGACGAGCAGCAGATACCCCACCGTCCCCATGGCCGCGAAGCCGGAGACGAGGTACCCGCGCTTGCCGTGGCGATCCGACACGTACGCCGCGAGGACGCAGAGGAGGAAGGAGGTGAAGTAGGCCGGGGCGGTTAGGCCTTGGGCGTTGATGGAGGAGTAGCCCATGTCCTTGACGATGGTGGGGAGAAAGTTGGAGAGCCCGGCGAAGGAGTAGTTGCAGCAGAAGTGGATGAGGGTGTGCATGTATGGTTGGTAGTCGGTGAGGCCGGCCCGGATCTGCGACCACTGCAGCTTAGATTTTGCTGTGCGGTCGACTGTTTGGAGGCGCTCGACCGCTTGGGTTTGCTCGACCTCTGTGAGGAATCTTGAGCTTCCTGGGCTGTCGGGGAGGAAGAGAAATACGACTGGAGCAAATAAGACGGTTGGCGTGCCCTCTTGGATCACAGTCAGTAGAGTTGATGTTCATCGGAGCTGAAATTGCAGCAGCTTACCTATCAGTAGGAGCAGTCGCCAAGGCTCAATTGAATTCTTGATATGGGTGATACCATACGCCAAAGACGAGGCGAAGCAATTGGCCAAGGGCGACATTCCCAGAAGTATCGAGACACGCAAACCCAGTTCGCGACGTTGGTAGAAGAACGACAGGAAATAAGGTGCACCTGCACCAAAAGCTGCCTCGAAGCTACCCAGGAGGCAGCGACAAACGATCAGACCGGCCATGTTGTGCACAGCCCCTGAGCACATCGCTGCTACTCCCCAACTCAAAAGGGCGTCAGTATGCAGTTCCTAAGAGTTGGCCATGATGGTTGCTCACAGAGCACACAAACAAGCCACGAAGATGTGGGCTGGTAGGATCTTCCAGAGAATCTGCGTCCATTCGAACAGGACATAGCAAATGTAAAAGGCGTTGAGGACCCAGCTCCACTGCGAGCTGTCAAGTCCGAGGTCAACATCAGCGCCAGCAGTCTTCGCATTCCCTATATTTCCACGGTCGAGGTACGAGAGGGCGTAAAGAATGCAGACGATAGGTAGGACACGTTTGTCAAACTAATGCCGGTCAGTGGGTCGCTATTTCTTCATTCGTCACTTTGCAACCAACACTTACTTTCCTTCGAATGCGGGTTTGTTCCAAGATTGTTACCTCGATGCGCTGAGTGGTCTTCTCAACATCTTCAATCTGCATGACTTCGGACGGTTTCACCTCGTTCTCGATATCACCCATGATCTTGGATCAGAGCGTTAATATCTTGATGCCAACAAGACTGTGGAAGGGGAGAAAGAAGAACTGAGCAGACGAGAGATCTGCGCGACTGCTGGGCTTCAGAAAGGTGGTCTATATATCATTGTTATGCACTGCAGTTGTGGTTAATTCCTCGGTCAGTAAGCTCAATGCTGAAGTATCCGGGCTGAGAAGCAAATATCCGACACCAAGGCAATCCAAGTCTCTCACGGGATGCCAGGACAGGCACAGGTCTGTCTGGGGAACCTGGGTCCGGATTAGAGTCATCCTTAGGCGCGAATGATCGGTTGTCAATCGCGCGGGGTTTGCAGGCCCCGCATGCGAGGTGCGACGATTCGGGTGCAAGATGTCGCACAGACCCCGACCAGTGGTATCCGTCGAAGTCCGAGTTTACCTGGCATATCCGGTAAAGTATATGCATGCCCCACCATTCTTGCCGAAAAAGGAAATAAAGATGAGATCAGAATTGAATTCGTGAACGTATAAAGAGAAAGGCTGCGCGACGACAGGAGGGATGTTAGACCAAACATTGTCAGACAAACCAAGTCGTCCTATCCAAGAGCGCACTCCTACACCATGTCGAAGTCTGTTGTCAACAGCGTTCCGTACCCTTTCAAATTCGAAGAGCCTACACCGACGAAGCCGGGAAAGAAAGGTCAGCTACAGGATGTCTCGGTCACGCTGAAGAATGTGCGAGGAAAGATCCCATCGATCCAAGCCTCGCACCTCCGCAGCATGATGCTCGAAGCACACAACGACCCGTCGAAGATCGTCGCCCATTGCTGCTCCTACGACGGGCTCTCGTCAAGGCTCGTCGAAGAAGCTGGATTTCCCGTAGTCTTCCTCGCCGGTTACGCCGTGTCCAGTTCTTACGGTCTTCCGGACACGGGATACATTGCGATGCAAGAAATGTCCAGCAAGATCCAGGAAGTGGTGCGGCAGGTCACGGTTCCTGTCATGGCAGATGGCGACACTGGATACGGAAGCCCGATGAACGTAAAGAGAACTGTGGAATCATTCGCGGAGGCCGGAGCTGCGGGTGTCATGATCGAGGATCAGACATGGCCGAAGCGTAAGTCCAAAGTCCGGAAGACGTAAGCGCTATATTTGCTGACGGTCAGCAGGATGCGGCCACACCAAAGGCAAGTCTGTTGTGTCGCGAGGTGAAGCATACGCGCGGATCCAGGCTGCCTGCGATGCTCGAGACGAAGGAAAAGACATCTTCATTCTTGCGAGGACAGATGCGCTTATCATTGGTTGGGACGAAGCCATGACGCGGGCGAAGGAATTCAAGCGCATTGGCGTGGATGCGGTCTTTGTGGAGGCGCTACCCGACCGCGAATCGATGATGCAATGTGTGAAGGAGGTCGGCATCCCCACTTTCGCTAACAGTAAGTGTCAAGTGGATTGGGCTTCCTGAGGTGCGTGGCTGACATGGCGGCAGTCATCGAAGGCGGCTTGACGGAGAACCTTTCGGCGAAGGACCTGGCTGGACTGGGCTTCGCTGCTGTGGCATACCCCTGGACTCTTGTTGCGGCAAAGCTCAAGAGCATTCGCGAGACACTCGAGGCACTCAAGAAGTCGATGACCGAAGGTGCGCCTCCGATGATTCTCTCGTACTCGGAGGTCTGCGAAGGGGTTGGGTTCAACAAGTACTGGGTGAGTCGCGTGCCAGCCACTGGAATGGCATCCGCTGAGCAGCTTGCAGGACCGCGAGGAGAAGTACAAGTACGACGATGCTGGGCTCTTGAATGGACGGGCTGGGAGCAGTGGCAGCGGTGCTTGAAGTGGGTGCGGATATCCGCGATGACGGCGGGGAGGGATTCTCGGCGACAGCGCGTTAGTAGTACTCAGCAGTCAATCGATGTGACGGTGGCCTGTTTTGCTCCGTGGGATGATGCGCTCGTGAAGCCTGGCTCTCCGGAGTCGCGTCGGAAGGCGGGAAGACGCCAGCGGCTCAGCGAGTGACGCAATGCCGACTTGCCTGACTCATGCAGCGCGCGGCCGACATCGCGTCGGGTCGGTTGCAGCCTCAGGAAGGCATCCAACAGCACCTCGTCGCGCCGCAGTCATGCCACCACCACGCGAGCCCGCCGCCGCCGAGATCCCGCCCTCCAGGGGCCTGATCGCCCACCTGCAGACCGTGCTCCAGGACCTCTCCAACAACCCCTACCCGCACGTCCCCAACCCGCCCACCCAAAAGAAACGCGCTTCCGTCGCGCTTATCATCCGCATCCAGCCGCGCTACTCGCACTGGCCAGACAAGGACTCGTGGCAGAATGGCGGCACGAGCGACGATGGCTCGGTCGAGGGCAGGCTGAACAAGTTCTTCGCGCAGGATTGGGTCCAGAATGGTGATCCGGAGGTGCTGTTCATCAAGCGCGCTCACCGGCCCGGCGACAGGTGGACCAGCCATGTCGCGCTGCCCGGCGGACGCAGAGACCCCGAGGATGCTGACGACCGCGCTGCTGCTGTGAGGGAGACATGGGAGGAGGTTGGCATCCAGCTGACCGACGAGAACTCCATCCCCGTCGGCAACCTGCCTGAGCGCGTCGTCACCACGTCATGGGGCAAGGTTCCGTATGCTGTCCGGAAGCTCCAGAGTGAAGAGTGAAGCACTGATGTGAACAGTCTCATGGTCCTCTGCCCCTACATCTACCTCCTCACCGATCCCGACCCCCCAGCGCTGCGACTCCAGCCAGCCGAGGTCGGCTCCACCCATTGGGTCTCCATCCGGGCGCTGCTCTCCCCCTCGCAGCGGACATACTGGCACGAAGACGTCTCCAACCGCCTTGCCAAGCAGGAGATGGGCATCAGGCGGTGGTTCCTGCGCGTCATGCTGGGCAAGATGATCTTCGCCGCCGTGCGCTTGATCCCGTCACAGAGCAAGTACTGCAGCACCATTCCCGGCTTCGTGCCGGAAGACAGTGAAACACCTCCCACAGGCATCACATCGCAGATCTCCAAATGGTGGAATGGCGTCCAGCCCACCAGCAGCACCGACACCCCGCTGCTGCTCTGGGGTCTGACGCTGGGCATCATGGCCGATTTCCTGGACCTGATCCCCCCGTACAACGCCGTGAAGCTCTGGTCCTACCCGACTTTCACGCCATATGACGTGCGATTCCTGCTCTGGGCGACATCATACAGCTTCCGGAAACGCAAGGCGAAGGAGGTGCTCGAGCACAACGAGGGCCCCATCCTCGTGGAAGAGGGGTTGGACAGTGTCGAAGCGCGGGCGAACGGTTCGGCGGATGCGCCAGAATCCGGCATCAGCGGCCTCGGTGTTGAGAGGTACTACAGCCGACTGGGCCAGAAGCAGCGTGCCACCCGGTCCTCCGCGGTGGGTATCCTTATTGAGGGCTATTATGACATCATTCGCAAGACCGTGGCGCTTGCCCTAGCAACTCGTGTTTCGGCATTTGCTGTTTTGGTTGCAACACTGGTGGTACGGTATAGACGCCAGAGATGAGTCCTTAGATCTTTTTGATTCTTGGTCTTTGGGTTGCACAACCGCATTTTGGATAGACGGGTTTATAAGCATACTTATTTGGATACCTCAATTTTGCTTCTCCCGTCTTGTGGCACTTACACCGCAGATGAAGCCTCAAAGATTGTGATGGGAGTTCGAGACATGAGCCAAACACTATTCAGTGGGATTAAGTGAAGCAGGAGGGACAAGCCACGCCCAGCAGACGTGGCGGGTAAAGGTAAACGCTCACCGACGCGGCGTTCCTGCTTTTTCACCATCTGCCCACTGTATGGCTGCGGTGCAGCAGTAACCAAGCTACGTAAGGAACAGCAAGACACATTCATGTATACAAGTCGAAATAAAAAGCCTATCACAGCCTCCGCGAGCTTGGACCGGGCATCATCCCATCACCGGAGGAAGGAGCCTCGCGGATGGGCAAGCTTCAACACACGGCAGCTTCTCTCGACGCTTTGTTGCGGAAGCCTCACTTTCACCACTGCCTGCTGAGGCTCACTGCAAAATATAGAAGATCTAAACAGATAGCCTTTCGCAGCAGGATGGTGTACTGGCAAAGCTGGTAGATACCACCACAATCTTCAAGACCAAAACCGAAGGGTTTGAAAGCTGACAAAGATTTGCCTCGGGATCGAGTCAGAATCCTGAAAGTGGCAGCACCTGAATAGTAAGCGAATAGGACTTACTAGCTTCATGGAGGTTTCTTTTTACTCTTTTGCGTCCTTCTACGGATGCGCGTCACGTGACGGATACTGCCGTCACTCTTGTTGTTTGCCGTGAAGTGCTCAACTAAGCCTCTTGCCCGGAACATTGAAAAGTCCAGTTGTTCGAAATTCTTGGCATCCTGCTCCGTTGTTCTCTCCAGGTCGTGCATGTCAATTCCCATCAATTTCCAGATTCAGCGCCTTGACAAGGAGCCAGACAGGAAAGTCACGGCAGCAACTTTCGATCCCAAGGAACCTTCTAAGCTTTTTTTTCTTTCTCTCAAATATATACATTGAAAAGAATATCTTTTCTATATACATCGATGTGTACAATTTAAACATTCTTTGCTCGTGCTAATCAAATTTTCTGTTCCGATGTTTTGACCATCCCTTCCTTCTCCGCAACCGAGATTTTCTCCCCCCCAAAAATAGATATACGGAGGGTAAGGAATATCGAGATCGAGCAATCTAAATAAGGAAACCCCCCTATCCCCTACCCTAAAATCAAGGAGACGAATGACAAAATGAGGCTTCTACCTTTCGCCTCACCGCCCGTTTTCCGCATTCGCAAGAAATTTTCCGTCAGGTCGTATACCGCTGTCGTTAAAGAGAGAATAGGAAAAAAAAAAGTCGTGCCAATCCCACTCTTTTCCAGATGCCACCCAAGATCTTTTCCTTTTGGCCGCTTCCCAAAAAAAAAGAATTAGTGTAAACGAAAGTGAGAAATGGAGAGGTATACAAAAGAAAAAGAAAACCCCTCCGTAACCGCCAACCAGAACACCCAGAAGGAAGGGACAAAAACAACAAACATTACCCAAGGGACACACCCTTTAAATGTTGACGATATTCCCCCAGATCGTCTCTTCCCACTTCCAATACCTCCTCCTCCTCCTCTTCATCCCCCCCTCCACAACCACCTCTCCCCCACCCCCCCAACTTCAAATCATCGTCAGCGTAACCGCCACCGCAATCACCACCACCACAACCGCCACCCCAACAACACTCATCCTCCGATTAAGCGTCCTCCACCACAACGCCCTAACCCTCTCCTTCTCCACCTCCGCCTTCGTCGCCCCCACCACCCCCTGCCCCTGCACATGCACCTGCGCCTGCGCCTCAAGATCCGTATCCGTCCTCGCACCCTCACTACCGGCAACATATCCCCTCACCTCCTCCTCTTTCTCCCCCTGCGCCCCACTACTTCCACTCTTCGCCGCCGCCGCCTCAGGCACCCTCAACACGGCCCCCAGCATCCACGCAAGCGGCACCACGAACCCCAGACAAAACAACCACATCTGCCTATCCGCCACCGCGCGCATCGGGCCGGCTTTGCTGCTGTTGCCGCCACCGCCGCCACCGCCGCCGACAATGTGGCTGGAGGGGTGGAGGCAGCGGAAGGTGCTGCTTTCGCGGTTGCGGTGGAGGTACGGAGGATGGGGTAAGGGGAAGGTGGGGGAAGGGGGGAAGGAGGTGAGAGGGTGGGGGTGGTGGGGTTGGTTGTGGTGGTGATGGTGATGATGGTGGTGGTGGTGATGGTAGTGCGGGTGCGGGTGCGGGTGGGGATGGTGGTGCGGACTCGCGGGCGTCGAGGAATCGGTGTAGGTGTTGTCGGTCGAGGTCGGGATCTGGCTGATGGGTGGCGGAGGTGGTTGGGGAGGGGTGCTGCGGCTGTAGCTGCTGCTGGGGTTGTGGGGCTCGATGCCTGCGGAGTAGGCGTCGGCGTCGTCGGATTGCGCGTCGGCTTCTTCGGCGGGGGCGGGGGAGGGCGACCAGTTTTCGCTGTAGACAGTGCTGTGGGGCCGGTTGCGTGGGCGGTGGATGCTGGCGACGCTGAATTCGGACGAGGCTGGGCTGTCGCTTGGTGCGGTGTTGGTGGGTAGAGAGCTGCTGGGGACGCGACTGCCGCCACCGTGGTGCCGGTTGTTGATGCTGCTGTTGCCGTCACCGCTGCCGTGGGTGGCACTGCTGACCTGGCGTAGAGAACAGCTGGAGGCCTTGGATCCCGTCGAGTCACGCGAGGAACCGATGACGCTTGGGTCGCCCGTCGAGTAGAAAGATCTGAGATTGTGTGAGTGGATGTGATTCCCATCAACGGAATTAACTTCAGCTTACCTGGCCCACGATGGTAACCCCCTGGCGATATGAATAACTGTTGCGTTGCTTGCTCCGCTCCCTGAACTTGTTGTTGACCTTGATGGAAGCCCCGAGTCGCTATGTCTACGTCCCCTCATGAGATTGAAGAGACTAGTCGAGTCTACGGACTGCCACGGATTCCTGATTGGTGGGATTTCTGAAGCCCTTGCAGCACCCATGGCTGAAGATTCCTCGCCACTATCATTTTCACTCCGTCTTGAAGGCGGCAAACTGTCCTCGATGCGCATGGTCGGTAGTGAGACCATAGAGTCGCTGGCGGTGTGTCGATGACTGGACTCTGTCGGTGGTATGCTGTGGGAGCCCGAAGGAATCGTGGGTAGGCGGTGTACCGGCTCTGACTCGCTCGGAGTCGACGGAAGTTGAGCGTTCCATTGCTGACGTTCGTGTGGCCTAGCAGCTCGTTTCGGGATGTTGAGAGGCGCCGGCTCGCTGTCCTCGGCGGTAGTGTATGACATGCCGGACACAGTACGGATTACCGGATATTCGGTTTCAGGATTTGCGGTTGCAAGATATGCCTTGTGTGCGGTAGACGGTGGAAAGTGGGAAGGAGCTATAGTCCGTGAATCATTGAGAAGCCTATCATTAGATCCGAAGTTCGTGTCTCGTCCAGAATAAGTATCGCCAGCTGATAAGGGGCGTAATATCTCATCGCCGTCCAAATATGGTGACATAGGGTTGCCAAAAGTAGAAACAGGTCGTTTGGAATTTGAGACGCCAGCACTGCGAGGTCCGAACAGAGGGGTGCGAGGCGTCTGGAGGCCAAAGGGCGAAGGGGTCCGTGTGCTAATTGAGGTGGGGCGGGTAGACGCGGACAAAGGAGGGTGGATGGTCCAGTTACTGCCCGTAGATTTGCGGTCTTCACGGCAGCGGGTGGAAAGTGTCTCTGAGGAAGCGGAGGAGCGGGTGGATGTAACGGTTGGCTGGAATTCCTCGGACGGCTGGATTGAGCGGATGGTGGAGCGCATCATGGAGTTGCGCGAGTTGACAGAGCCGTATAAATCACTGGATGGTCTCGGGCGGGGCGACCGAGACGAGCCATCGTCATCGGTGACAGATCTGATGGTGGTAGCAATGGATTGTCTCTTGCTTTCCGGCGACAAGGGCTCCGGTACGAGGTTGCCGAAGTAGTCGGGAGCATCCGAAGGGCCGACAGACAGGCGGCGAGCCTGCCTGGCCTCCATGGGAGTCTCCTGAGGCGGAAGAATGAAATTCGAGGTAGTGGGGCTGGGCAGTAATATTTGAGAGGGATGGGAAGGAAAGGGCGACTTGGAGTAGGTTGCCGACGGCGCACCACGCTCTAGCCTCGCCATAACCGCCTCTTGCTCCCACTGCGCAGCGCGCAGTGTTTCTCTCTCCATTTGCATGCAAAGTAAAGGGGGCATCGGGTGCTCGCAGCGCTCAGGAGACGGCGAACGCTCATTGCGCTCGGAAGGCGACAGCTCTCTTAATGGCGTCCTCTTTGGCGACATGACTGAGGCGGAGCGCCCGCGCGAGTCCCTGGATTTCCTCTTCGGACGGTTCTCCTGACCGTGCGGGGTTTGCGGGACGTCAGTCTGCGCGCGCGGGCGCCGCGTCGGCGAGTCATTCTCGCTCGAGCCTTTGGAGGTGTGGGTCCGCGCCTTCTGGAGTCTGTTGCGGATGGGGGCCATGGGGAGGGCGAATCAGACGCGAAAGGGACGGTGATGCAAAAAGAGGGCGCGCGGCCGCATCGAGCCAGACGCGCCGGGTGGGGGAGGGAAGGGGATCAGGACGGGGCAGCAGACATGAGCCCACGAGCGCCGGGCAGCGGGCGGAGAGCACGCAGGGGCAGTGGGACGAGGACGGCGCGCACTATATGCAAGTAAGTAGCGATGCGCAGGCAGGGAAGATGGCGCAAAGCCGTGATTCACGGCACGCGCGCGCAGCCTCTCCACCAGGTACAACGTGTTCGGGGCGCGGCGACTCATGCGCGTGGCGGGATGCCGTCAGCGCGGGAAGGGCGCCGGCGACGCTGCAGGTACGGGAGGCCAGCCCAACGTCTGCAGCCGCGCGGCGCGTCCAGGCCGGGGCGTTGGTGCGCGGCGATTGGCGGCGCGCCTCAGCAGCGGCAGCGAAGGGGGGCCGGCAAAGCCGGGGCACGGCCGTGGTGAGCGCCGGCCCGCGCGTGGTGTCGCGGTCGCTGTCGCTGTCGAGGCCGGCGACGCCCGCAGCCCGGGAAATTCGCGGCCGGCGCTCGCTTAGGCCCAGCTCCTTGGCGCAGATCGCAGCGATCCAACGGCAGGAACGGCCCTTAAGCACACCTCCTGCCTCCCTCTGCGCCGCCGCATCCCCCGGCCGCCGCGCGCGCTGCTGCTCCCTGCGGCTGTCGCGCCGCCCTGTCCCCTCTGCGCCGATCGCCCTCCTGCATGCTCACCGACACCCTCCATGCCCCCACCCAGCACGACTGTTTTGGATCCGCCGGGAAGGTCCCGTCTCCATCCTGCACGAGCCATGTCTTGCTGGCACTGTGGCCCGAGCGCCAGCCTTGCGATGCTGCAGCCGCCCATCTCATTTCGTCCGCCCGCCGTGCTCGAGCGTCGAGGCCGCTCAGATCTGGCTCGCCGCGCGCGGGCACCCGTTGGGCCGCCTGAAGATCGTTTCCACGCCGGCGGCGAAGGCCCGATACGTGAGTCGCTGCACCACCACCTCGAGCCCTCCACTCCCCTTCTGCGCGATACGGTGGGGCTCGCCCGGAGCAGGAGCCTGAGGCTGCCGCTGCCTCTGAACCAGCAGCCCCAATCGAGCACTTGCCGCCGCTTTTGTCAGGCGATGCCCGCTCCTCCACAGTCTCTCCGGCTCTCCGAGTGCTGTGCTGCGTCCAGACTCGCCGATCTCAGCGCGCCAGCAGCAGGCCTCTGCTGCCCGTGCTGCCGGAAATAGCGCATGCTTTACGCGCGCGCGTCTGCCCGGCCGTCTTCTTTCGTCGCGCTCAGCCGGCCCATGCCTGCCAGCTGCCGAAACGAGCATGCCACTTACTCGTGCCCGTGCGCTAAGCTTTTGCTTCCTCATCTCTTCTCCACCTCACTTCCCAGCTAGCACCAGCACCGCTGCCCCAAAGCTTGCCCCGAATCCGCATCTGCAGCTGGCTTGTGCGAGATCACGATGCCGAAGACGCCTTATGGTGGCCTGTTGTGACGGGAAATCTCCGAAAGAGGCGCTTAGCCCTGCGGGAGTATGTGGGCGGTTCGTCGAGCCTCCCAGCGCCCGATGTGCCACTGATGTCATCTCAGATGAATCTGCCGGGTCCAGAATGCGGAGTGATCACGAGCGCATTGTTGATGATGCTGTTGCTGGCCACGGCTTTTTCATTTCTTTTTTCCATTCTCCCCAGCAACGGCATCTCCGACAACCGGGCCGGATTGGAGGAAAGCATCTGCCTCGAGTCAGTTCCGCGCCAAAATGGGAGAGTTTGCGCGATACCTTGATCTGTTGGTCCCCATTTGGCCGACTTTGTTACCATGCATGCATGTTGTCTCGCTCTTGGCTGCATGCTGCTCACCGGTTTCCCGCTAAGAAAAAAATTTCATTGACCAAGACGCGAGGGCTAGGTGAAAGCATACAAGACATTGTCTCAGTTCTTACCATTCACATCTCTATGCAAGCTCACCGAGAAAATACCGAATCTGATTACAGTTAATCTCCTTAACACTTTTGGAAGAGCGTACCTGCAGGCTATGGTGATGCCAGTCCAGCAGCAGCAAGAAGAAAAGATACTTGACAGCACGACGGTCAACTCATAAGTCGTCCGAACCGTATGGCAGAATCTCTCTATGGGTATGAAAAATGACCTCCAGGAATGTTGAGGTCTCTCCGAATATCTCCAAACGTCTACTGAAATCTCCTCTACAACCTCGCCTTGACCTTCTCCCACAATGCTGGCTTTGCCAAATTAGCCGGCCCGTCGTAGAGATCGCGCTCGACAGCTCGCGCGTTGATCTGTACAGCAACACTAATTAGCCATAGGCAGGATAATCACATGCATAGAGACCACCTACATGCTGCATTCCGAGCTGTTCCACCTTCTCCACACCCAGTAACCGCATAGCCGTCTCGGTCTCCGCCTTGAGGACTGCAATGCCCGTCAGCTTTATTCGCCTCAAAACACTCAGCTGATGCCAGGGGGAACCTACTCTCCAGCATTCTCGCAACGCCCTCCTTTCCACCAGCGCCAAGGCCAAACAATGCCGCGCGACCCACGCCAACCGCCTTCGCTCCGAGACACAGCGCTTTGACAACATCCGTGCCCCTCTTGATACCACCATCCACCAACACCTCGATGCGGTCGAACACTTCGGGGCAGTACTTCCTAATCTCAAGCAGGGTATGCACAGCAGGCGGTGCCGTGTCCATGGCACGGCCGCCGTGGTTGGAGAGAATGATTCCCTTGACCTGGGGCGCGTACAGCGACGCCAAGTAAGCGTCCTCGTGCGTCTGGACACCCTTCAGCACAATGGGCAGCTTCGTGTGCTTGGCCAACCACGGCAGAGTAGTCTTCCACGTCAAGTCAGGCGCCGTACCCATGAACAAGCTCTTGCCGATACCGCCAGACGAAGCGGCCTTGGGGTCGGGCGAAGTCTTGCTGGCGGAGCCCTCTTGGACGGAGGAGCGGACCGGCAGATTCGAGCCGACGTTCTTGCTGCGCTCGTCGTGCTCGCGCTTGCCGGGCACGGGCGCGTCGAGCGTCAGGCAGATGAACTTGTACTGCGGCAGCTTGGCGATGCGGGCCAGCATGGCCTCGCTCTTCTTGCGCTCCGTCTGCACGTACAGCTGCCAGCCGAACATCTGGTCGGGCGCGGCGTCCTTGACGATCTGCTCGGGCGTCATGGACGCATTGTTCGAGACCAGCTGCAGCGCGCCGAACCGGGCGCACGCCTGCGCGATGCCCCACTCGCCGTCCGGGTGCGCGAGGCGGGCCATGGCGGCGGGCGACACGTAGATGGGCAGGTCGAGCTTGTGGCCCAGCAGCGTGGTCGACGTGTCGCAGTTGGTGCAGTCGACGAAGACGCGCGGCCGCAGCAGGATCTGCCGGTAGACGGCGTTGTTGAACGACTTGGACGCCAGGTCGTCGCTGGCCGAGTAGTAGTACGCCCACGCCTTGGCGCTGAGCTGCTTCGTCGCCGCCGCCTCGATCTCGTCGAGGTTCAGCAGCGACTCCAGGTCCGGCGGGCCCTCGGGCTCCTCCTCCTCCTCCGCCGCCTTCGCCTCCTGTCGTTGTTGTTGTGATTGTTGCGCTGCCGCTGGCGCCGCCTTCTCCTCTGCGGCTGGCAGCGTCGCCTCGTCGATCTTGCCGAGCTTGGCTTCGGCCGGGAGCGTCTCCTCGAGGATGCCTGGAGGGTGGATCGGGTCGTATTCCTCGGTTGCGTCTTGGCCGGCTAGCTGGAGGATGATTTTCGAGCCGCCCGGGTGCTCGGACAGGAAGGAGGTGACGTCGTAGACATGCCCGTAGAGGATGACCCAGCAGCTCTCGGGGGTGTTGTGCTTGGAAACTGCGGAAGTGGCGTGGTGGTGTTAGAAGTTCCGAGGGGGGTGCATGACGCGAGCTGCGGGAGTGGTGGTGGTGAGGCGACGGAACGCAACGTACCTTCGTCGTAGCTGAACACCTTCGCCATGCTTGCGCTCTTGCCTAATCTTTCCGGGCAATTGGGTGAGGGTGGAGAGACAGAGAGGGGGGAGGGTCGGTAGGAAATCGGGCGCAGAACGAAGAAGCAACCAACGCCGCTCTAGCTATGGAGGAAACAAGGTACAGAAGAAATGCGGAGGAGGAGGATGGCGGCGGTGGTGGCAGTGGGTCGGACGACACGACGACAAAGCCATTGCGCGGATTGGCGAACTGGGGCCCGCAGATCGGCTAAAGAGTGGGATATAGCTTCCGGCGAGCTCGGCCGCCCCGCGAGAAGTGTGTGTGGGCAGCAGCGAGTTCGCCGCGGCGACTGACGTCGGCGTTTGGAATCCGAGCCTCCTCGCGCGCGCCCGCGAACTTTGCGGGGAAGCTCGGCTCGACCTGCCCCCGCCCGGCCCGAACCCAAGTCAACCCCCCCAACTTTTTCCGTCCACACAGTCCACGCCAGACAGACGCTTCCGCGCTCGCGAACGAGTCCGCACCGCCGCAGCCGTCACTTCCAGACATTTTCCCGGCTTTTTTTTTTTTGGCTGCGTCGCCCCGTTCGGAACGCCGACGCTGCTGCTGCTGCTCGAGAATGATGCAGAGGCCTCGCAACCGTCAGGGCCGCCCGCCGCAGCAGCAGCAGGCCTCCGCCGAGAGAGGCAGAGGCAGAGGCCGTGGCGGCAGAGGACGAGGCGGCACCGGGCGCGGTGGCCGGCACGACAGCGCCGCGCCGTCGAACGTGCCGACCATCCAGCAAGTCGTCGCCGGCGCACCCGTCTCCATCGTCTTGAAGATCGACCAGCCGACCGGCCGCCAGGTGCAGGGAACGGTCGCCGACGTGCTGACCAGCGGGAACCATCCGCGCGGCATCAAGGTGCGCCTGGTCGACGGCCGGGTCGGGCGCGTGCAGCGCATGGTTTCTGAGGAGGAGGCAAAAGCTGGGTCGGAGGGGTTGAGCCGCGTGGGCAGGAATGGGGAGCCTGATGCTGAGGGGTACCAGGGTGTGAGGACTACTACCACGCGCCCGTCGACGTCGAGGTTTGGGATCAGGTATCGTGATGTGAGGGAAGAGGAGGAGGTGGACGGGCCGCCGACTGGGTACAGCTTGGGGGATTTTCTGCCCCCGGATCATCCGCTGCAGGAGCGGGATGACGGCGGTTATGCGCAGGAAACGGCTGGCTTTGGCTCGGCGACGCAGGTTTGCCCTGTCTGCGGTCTGTTCGAGGGCGACGAAATGGCTGTGTCGCATCATGTCAACTCGCATTTTGACTGAAGCAATGCTGCCGGGAAAAGCTGGATTATGTTCATTCCACGATTCCCATTTCGGCTACGGAAAACGACGCCGACTCCCTCACACGCCGATGCCGCCCCCGACGTCTATTCTTGGCGCCTCGCCCATCTCCTCCCTCATCGCTTGCTTCACGATCGCACCGCACATCTTCGCGTATGGATTCGTTCGGACGGCCATCTGCTTGGCCATGTCGTCACCGTATCTGCCTCCGAAGAAGAACTCCCGGCTCGCCATCTCCTCCAGGCCATCCTTGTCCTGGCCTTTCACCTCCTTCGGTCCGCTCTCCAGCTTGCCCTCGCCCGCTGCCTTGGCCGCCTTCAGGAGCAGGTATCCGCGGTGCGTATGTGCAGTCGCCAGAAGCCGGGCCTGAAGTGGTGACAGCGGATCCTGTGGTGATGCGGGCGACGCGAGCTCAATTGCCTTGGACAGATCTGCAAACAGTGCGTCCATTGTCTCTGCATTTTCGTGGCTGAACGCGTTCTCTTCGTCGGCTATTCTCAGCCGCAGCGCCTGCGCGCGGTTTGTGTAGGCGGAGGAGTAAGACGGATGCCGCTCTATCAGCTCGCTGAGCGCTGCTATTGCGGCATTGGCGCTGTCCAGCGAGGGGTTTTGCGTGTTAAGTGGAAGGATGGCAGTGCGCTCAGCGGCTTGTAGAGAGGGGAGAAGCGAGTCGGAGATGTGTGGTAAGCTTTGTGGCGGTTGCGGGATTATTTTGATTGAGGCGGAAGCAGAAGATTCGGGATCGAAGAGGGCGGAGAGGACTTTTGCGTCATTGGAGGAGAGAGAAGCCGTTGATGCGACCATGTTTGAAGAGTATCTCTGGAACTGGCCTATGGTGGTTGCGAAGGTAGGCGCGGTGTTTGCGGGGACAGCTCAACCAACAACGCAGATTTAATTCTGTCAACCCGCAGCGGCAGGCCGTCTTCTTCTACATTAGCACACCCCGCGGCGCGGCTTTGCCAGCTCGCGGTTCGCAGGATTCCCTGATTTCCCATCCGGCGCAAGCCTATTCGCAGTCCCTTTGTCCAGGAGGTACTCAGTTGGCCCGCCGCAAGCCGAGCGCAACCCCGGCCTTGGCACGCCCGCCCTGGAATATCCGCGCCTCGTCGCGCTTCCTCCTGCAATATCCGTCGCCTCCCGCGCCATCAAGGCTCCCGGCCCTGTCCTTTCTGGTGGGATCTTGCAGCGGCACCCGTCGGTCCACGACGGTTCTACGCCTTTGCTGACCCGTACGTCAGCGCACGGGAAGGAGGGGATGGCCAAACGCCTGTGCCGTCGATTCGAGGTATTTGTATGGGCGATGCGGAGTTCCGAGAGTCCCTTCTCTTCTCTTCCGTGTCTCAGCTGTCGCGGGCGGTCCAGATAAATAGCAATCCCAGAGAACCTCAACTTCCGCCGCATTCTCTCCACCAATTCTCTTTCAACTCTTTTCCCCTCTGCTTCCCCGACCCCTCAAGTGAACCTCACTTCCACGTCGAAAATGGCGCCCATCGCCGTCTCCCCCCCGCACTCCCCTTCCGCAGCGCCCGCCGACGAGGCGAGCCTGCAATCCTACCGCGGCTACCACCACGTGCACTGGTGGGTCGGCAACGCCAAGCAGGCCGCCTCCCACTACGTGACGCGCATGGGCTTCGAGCGCGTCGCGTACAAGGGCCTGGAGACCAAATCCCGCGCCATCGCCTCGCACGTCGTGCGCAACGGCGGCGTTACGTTCGTGCTGAGCAGCCCGCTGCGCAGCCTGGAGGCCGTCGAGAAGAGCGAGGAGTTTGGCGACGAGGAGAAGGCGCTGGTGAGGGAGATGCATGCGCACATGGAGAAGCATGGCGATGCTGTCAAAGGTCCAATCCCCTTTTCTTTCATTGAGAACTTTGTACTGACACGTCCCTTCAGATGTTGCTTTCGAAGTCGACTCCGTAGACGCCGTCTACGAATCTGCCGTCGCTGCCGGCGCCGTCAGCATCCGCGCTCCTTACACCTTGTCGACAAAATCCGAGGGCTCCGTTCGCCTCGCTACCATCAAGACGTACGGCGACACCACGCACACGCTCATCCAAAACTTGGACTACGCCGGTGCTTTCCTCCCGGGCTACCGGGTCGAGAGTGCAGTGGATCCGATTGCGCGCTTCCTGCCGAGTATCGAGCTTGAGGCCATTGATCACTGCGTTGGTAACCAGGATTGGGAGGAGATGGAGGGTGCGTGCGAGTATTACGAGCGCGTGTTGGGCTTCCATCGGTTTTGGAGCGTGGACGACAAGGATATCTGCACGTGAGTCTATCTGCGCTACCACCTCCACGTCCCGCCCCAGAACCAAAAGGGGGGGAAATGATCAGCAAGGACGACGAGGTTTGTCGGGACGACGAAAACTGACAGACACATTCCAAAACAGAGAATACTCCGCCCTCAAATCCATCGTCATGTCCTCCCCCAACGACGTCGTCAAAATGCCCATCAACGAGCCCGCCACCGGCAAGAAGCAATCCCAAATCGAGGAGTACATCACCTTCAACAGCGGCCCCGGCGTCCAGCACATCGCCCTCCGCACCACCGACATCCTGACCACCATCTCCAACCTCAAGGCCCGCGGCGTCGAGTTCATCAAGGTGCCCGACACCTACTACGCCGCCATGCGCGAGCGGCTGGCCCGCGCATCCAAGTCCAACAGGTGGCAGCTGCAGGAGGATTTCGACAAGATTCAGGAGTTGGATGTTCTGATTGATTTTGACGAGGGTGGGTATTTGCTGCAGTTGTTCACCAAGCATCTGATGGATCGGCCGACGGTGTTTATTGAGATCATTCAGCGGAGGAATTTCGATGGGTTCGGGGCGGGGAATTTCAAGAGCTTGTTTGAGGCTATTGAGAGGGAGCAGGAGCTTAGAGGGAATCTGGTGTGATGATGGTCGAGCGGAAGCGGAAAAGTTTGAAATGGTTTTTTGTATCAGCGCTTTGAGCGCATGACGGGAAGCCCCGGGAATATATAATTGAGGTGAGGCTGATTTGGTGTGCGAGGAGTTTTCGGTCGCATAGTCTTGAGCGGATTTGGTCAATCATGAATGGTAAGATCTTATGTAGTGTTCGGTTGGGGTAAGCTATGGCAGCTACGAGATATCAATAGGTGACTACTAATTTGACTACCCCTTTCCTTAATTTGACTACACCTTTCCTTATTTTGACTACCCCTCTAAATTTTATCTAGTTATTACTATATTTAGTAGTACCAAGAGTCCGTCTAACTAGCGCCAACTATCGTATCACGATATTAATTCGTCTCGAGATCACGTCGGCGAAAACACTAACGCTATCACCTCTACGCCGTCACCACGCCGTCACCTCCGCGCCATCACCTCCGCGCCATCACCTCCGCGCTATTACCTCCGCGCCATTACCTCTATAGCGACGCCGTTACCCTCGCAGCAACACCGTTACCCTCGCAGCAACGCCGCTACTAAAGACTACATAGGTATTAGATATATCTAGAGTATCTAGGCGCCTATACGCGTGGGCGTATTAGGTAGAGTACGTACGAGGTCGCGAATAGCGACTTACTATATAAGAAAATTGGGTAGGGTAGTCAAAATAAGGAAAGGTGTAGTCAAATTAAGGAAAGGGGTAGTCAAATTAGTAGAGGCCTATCAATATCAGATTGAGACAGTTTGCATTGGAAAATTAATTTCAAATTCTGGATACGAATTGGCGGCATGGTTACCGACAGTAATGCTTCCGAGTTTAGCAGAATCGCAGCATGAAAATGATAATGCGGGTGTATGGATAGTTTAATAAGACTATGAAGCAGTATAATGATTAGCACGTATTATTGCAAGTTACTGCAGTATCTCGTGTCAATTAAATTAAGCAGTTTAACACGAAAAAGGCGCTTTTCGCGCTCACAGCCTTCTTCCATCATCAACTAATCCTTCGTCATTTGCGTGCCTATTTAGCACAGCATGGCGATGGTTGACCGGGGTGGTAAACGAGGAGGGGGCAGCACCGCAATCCAGCCTCCACTTCCATTCGAACTACCACCAGGAGGTAACACGTATCAAAGTAAACTTCAAATTCACACAAGCAATCAATTACCCTCTCTACGCGGACCATCTAGATAGATGTGACCCGAGTCAAAGAAAAGGAAGACCAGACGAGGCCAGGCCAGGCCAGGCCAGCGAAGAAAAGAGAGAGGAGCGAGAGAGAGAGAAGCAGAAGCCATCTACATTGCCTGCCTGCCTGTCTGCCTACCGGGAGCCGTCATAGGCCAACCGGCCAACCAACCGGATTACCAGCCAGAAAACCGACCAGTCATCACTGCCCCTCCCCATTCAGAAAAGACGATCCACTACCTATGCAAATCCTCCCCCAAACAAGGAGCGAAAGGGGTTTGATGTGCACGCTACCGACCCGTCTCTCCAAATGAGAACCCAGCCCAACCAGCCAGGTAGATTAGATAGCCAGCCGAACAAGCAGCTATGCTTCCATCCCTCCTCCCCTCCCACACCTCCTCCCAAGCTCAAGCCACGTTCTCAGCGGCAATGAGAAGAAAAGGGAAGAAGAAGAAGAAGAAGAAGAAGAAGAAGAAGAAGAAGAAGAAGAAGAAGAAGAAGAAGAAGAAAAGGCGAGTAAGGAAGAAACATGAAGCCCGGAAGATATCCAGCAAGCCCCCTCCTCCTTAGCAAGAAGCGTGGCGAAGAACACATTTCTCCCACATCCTCCCTCCTCCCTTCTCCCCTCCTCCATCCGCTGACCGGATATTCATCCGAGACTTCACTCGCCACGAAAAAGGCAGAAAAAACGACAATGAACAAAAAGCCAGATATCGAAGTTGGAATTTTTGATGATGATTCACCCCATGTGCAGTGCCATGCCGATGCCCGCCCTCAAACGTGAAGAAAGGCCCCACGCCCACGCAATGCTCCCATTTTTTCAATGTTCATATTCATAACCGGAAACTTTTTGTTTGTTTTTGGCCATGACCTGAAAGAAAAAGGAAAAAAAAGGGAAAGAGATTCGTGTGCGGCCATGACGACGCTATCTGATGCTCGAAAGGGGTGTTTGTTGCTGGGTGCTGCATACGATCGAAGTGTGCAAGAACAAAAGAGGGAATGTGATTAGGGGAAAGCACGCAATAAGCAAAAACTAGTTACAATTTGGGAGAGAGAAAACCCATGGCTCGCGGTAGAGCGAAGCCACAAGTGAATGGCAGCCAGCGAAGAGCATATTCCAGCATCTTCAATTATGCCATGAGTGGTCGACGAGTGGCCGTGATCTCGGTCCGATCGTCAACGCGCGACGCAGCTGCGAGCAAGACCTCCAGCACATACAGCGCAATCCCGTAGGGGCGTGACCGTTGAGCTAAGCGAAAGCTCAGGTAGAGAGGGCCTTCAGCTCCGCAGCGCGACGGGACAGCATGGAGATCTTCCTGAGAATAGGGTCCGTGGGGTTGTTCTCGGCAATCTGCATGTACGCAGCCTGCAGGCGAGAAGCAAGGACTTCCATGATCTTGGGTGCGACCTCCCTGATATCGGGATCCCTGGGGTCAATGGAAGCAAATACGCTATCCAGCCACATGAGCCGCTCAGGAATGTGAGTCTCAAGCGAAGACGTGACTGCCGCAGAGACGCTCAAAGCCACGAGAGGGGTGAGGTTCTGGATGTACGCCGGGTTGCACCTCACGAATAGATTGTCAAACAGCTGCGTCTGGCGGGGCGATTGGAGCCACTGCTATTTTGTTACTATGATCGCTCGTCAATGCGGTGAAAGGCACACTTACCATGATTGTACCCTCTTCGTACTGGCCTTCGGCCATGAGACGCGTGATGTCCTCCTCCTCCTGCTCCGCCTCGCTCTTTTTGACAGCAGAAGTGACGGAAGCGGAAGTTGAAGGGGCAGACCTGCCTGAGCCCTCGCCCTGGACGGCTTGCTTCTGAAGCTTCAAGATCTCATCCTGGAAGCGGGCCTGAGCCGCCGACATGCTGGCGATGGTCTCACTAAGGCCAGTAACCAGGCTGGTAAGCTGATCGATCTTTCCGGCATCACGCTGACGCTGCATCTCAGCCTGGCGGAGCTGCTCGGCCATACGACGCTCCATGTCTCCGGCCATCTGCTGAACAGCATTGACGGTAACATTCTGGACCGATGATCCGATCATGTTGCGGATGGAATGCGTCAGATGCTGATCAATGTGGGCGGTGGTCTTGCCGGACACCAGGTCAGAGATAAGGCGCAGCGTCTCAGGATCCTTGAATGCCATGTTGATGGCTTGAGGAAGCGACTGCTTGACTTCGCGGGGAATCGAGACCTGGACGGACTGAGCAAGGATCTCGGTAAGACGGCGTTCGATCGTGCCAGCAACGAGCTCACTGAGCGAAGGAAGAATGATCTTCTGGAGGTTCTGAGTCACGATGCGCGACATGCTCTTTTCAACGTTCTCAGTAAGGGTGCTCGATACCAAGCGCAGAATAGCATCCATCTTGGCAGCACCGGCGGCTTCCTGGACACGTTTGTCGTCATCAAGACGGCGGTAGAGCGACTCCAGTTCCTTAGTGAAAGTCTTGTTGAACTCAGAAGAAACGGTCGTCTCCAGAGTCTTGACCAACTCCGGATCGACGCTCGCGCTGGTAGAGGGAACGACGCTAGTAGTCTGCACCTGGGTGAGGAGGCGGCTAGCCCACTCAGGAACTTCAGACTCAGGCAATTTCTTCTCCTCGATAGCCTTAACCGGCTCAGGTGGAGGAGTCTTTGCGCGTTGGGCGACATTAGCGTAGGATACCGTAGTCGGGGCAGTCGAAGGAGCCTTGAGAGCACTCGAAACCTGAGAGGGAGTATCGGCAGCCGCGGCAGCGCCCTTCTTCTTCTTTTTCTTCTCAGTCTTGTCACTGCCATTGATTATGGCAGCCCTAGCCGCGTCTTGCTGGTTCTCCACTCTTTCAAGCGTCGAAGCAATCATAGACGCGGTCTCGGGCGCCTGGGAGGTTGCGCGAGACCTGTTAGCTGGGTCCTTCTTGATGACCTCCCGGGGAACCGCACGTGCGCGACTGCTCTGCGTGCTCTGAGCCGCCTCGCCATTAGCCGAAGATTCGGTCGTGCTAGCAGCTTGCTCAGAAGCGGCCAGAACACGAATGGGGTTGATGTTGATGCAACCGTTGGACTCAGCATCGACAGGATGAAGCACCTTGCTATCCTTGCTCCAGCCGAGATCATCCTTCCGGATACCCAAGCAAGTAACACCCTTAGAGTGCATAACGTAGAGCTCAAACAGGGGTGCCTCATCGGGAGCGTAACTGTCGGGCGACGCAGCAGGCTCCTGCAGCATTTCCAAGCTGCGCAGTTGACCCTTCGACGCGAAGGAGAACTCGCGGATACCGCTCATGATGGCAGTGGACTCAGGCCTGGGAAGCTCTGCATCCTTGTCCGCAAGACGGCTGATATACTTAGCCTGGGACATGGCAGGGAGGTTATACCTGGGCGCAGACAGGTGGATGAAGTAGATGGAGTTTCTTGTGGGGTGTCCAACCGCCAGGATGCCGGTCTTGGGGTGGTAGGCAATGCTGCAGATGGCGTCGGACTCGTTCTCGTGCGGGAAGCTGATCTCCTGGACCGGCTTCTGAAGACCAAGATCCCATAGCTGGAGGGTGTGGTTCTGCTTCAGACCAACAATGAGATACCTCAAAGCAATTCCCTTCACACACGGGCGTTCCTTATCCAGGAAAACGACAGAAGTAGGCCACGACTTGTCGCCAGCAGCAACGGTGTTGAGCTGCATAGTCGGAGTACGGACCTCCTTTGCGGGGATGCGGCCGACGTGGGAGCCAGATCCTTCAGCAATCAACTCGCGAATGTCCCAGAACCTCAGCCTTCCAGCCTTGTCCAGGGAAGCGATGACAGTGTCATCTTCGCTGAAAGCAAAGTCTTTGCCAGCCTTGCCAGTGACAATCCTCAGGCAACGCTCGTGAAGGTATTTCTCGCTTTCGCAGATGCGAGTCTTGGGATCGGTATACTCGGGCTGGCGTGCAGCGTGCGGCCAGACAATGTAGATGGACTTGCCCCTACCGATACCAAAGAACTCCGGGTGTCTAGAGCTCTTCTTGGCACGAGTCTTGAGCTGACCACCGGAGGTGTTGTCGTCCTGAGCGGGAACGGGAGGGAAGATGAAGCCCTGCTCCTCAAGAGCCTCGTCACCGTAAGTCTCACCGTTGCCGGCGACAGTGGTCCAGAAAACAGAACCGTCAACGCCAGTTGCGAGAATAGTTTCAGTCTCGTGCGTAGACAAGTTGGGTGCACCGGTGCAAAGCTGCAGATTGAAGATGCGCTCCTTGGTAGTATTAAAGACTTGCTTGTACTTGCCCGTGTCCTGGCGAATGAGGCGGAAACCTCCATGCTTGGACAGAGCATATGCAATGTAAGTCTTCGACACGGTGACCAGGTTGCGGTCGATTTGGTCGAAGTCCTTCTTCAGGCGCGCAATGTCCATGATGTTGTCCTGACGGATCGGAGTTGGGGGGTCTCTAAGCTTCTTAAGCTCGATGGAGACAAACGGCCTCATGGGGAAGTTGAAGACAACGACAGCATTGTCGTCCTTTCCAGGGCTGTCTTCAACACTCTCCCAGCTGTCGGCAACCTTCTCTTGGGAGACGTCCTCAACGACTTCCTCGATTGCCTTGGCCAGATCCTTCGGCAGGCTCTCTTCGAACTCGCGACGAGTTTCCTTGTCCTCAAGCTGCTCCTTGGCCTCGGTGGCGACGTCGACGACAGCGTTCTCCAGCTCTTCCTGCTGACGAGACGCCTCGGCCGCCTCCTTGCCATTGGTAGCCTTGGCCTCCTTGTCCATGCTGGCGAGGGCTTCCTCCACCTGCTTATCAACGGTTTGACCGACCTCAGCCACGGCCTCAGCGACAGTCTCGGGCTCGCGAGCAGGACTAGGCGAGCCAGTGCCAGACAGCTTGCGCGACTTGGCAGCCGGGCCAGCACTGGTAGAGGGGGTATCGCGACCGTGCTTGAGGATTTCGACCTTGGGCGTGTTCGTGGCCGAACGGGGTTCGGGCTTCGGGGTGCGGTTGCGCGGCGACGAGGCAGACAGCTGCTCAAAGGGGTTGACGTAGGTGAACAGCGGGTTCTTCGTGGCAGGAGGTTCGGCGGCAGGCGGCTGCGAGCCACTGCCGAAGGCGTGCATCGGAGGCATGGATGCTTGCTGTTCGGCGGGAGGGCTGGTGGCCTCGAGCTTTGCGTCGGCAAAATCCTGAGCGAGATCGTCGACCGTGGCCTCCGCAACATCTCTTTCAATGGACTGCGGAGGCGGGGCGGGAGAGTCGCTCTGCGGAGGCTTGGGATGGTTGAGGAGCCTGAGCAGCAGGTCCTGAGGGTTCTCGGACGAGGAGGCCTCCGGGCGGAACTCAGGCTTGGTAGGCGCCGGCTGGGCAATGGCAGGCGACGTCGACTGAGGCTTCCGCATGAAGGAGGCGACCAGGTCCGAGGCGGAGATGCCACGGCTGTGGGTGGGCTGCTGGGGCTGCTGCTCCTGCGTGAAGATGCTGCTCGACGGGCGACGCTCGGCCCCCGTGTCGTGGGCTTGAGGCGACGCGGCGCTGGGCTGGTTGAACTTCAGCAGGTTGAGCAGGCTGGCAGCGCGGTCGGAGCTGGAGGGATCGGGCGCCGGCGTGCCCATGGCCGAGGTGTTTGGGCTCACGACGGCGGACTGGTGGTGAGGCTGCGGGCCGCCAGGTTGCGGTGAGAAGATGGGTGACGAGACGGTCGGCTGGTGGTAGGCAGTGTTTGCGTGGGCGCTGGACTGCGAAGCGCCGGGCGAGCTTGCGGAGTTCGACGGACTTTTCAGCCGCGCGAAGAGCTCCTGCAGGTCCGCCATGGCGTGAGGCCCGCAGCAGTGCGGCAGCGAGGAGAATTGATGAGGGAGAGGGGGGTGTGCGAGTCGGGGTGGGTGGCGGGCGAGCTGCAGCTATGATGATGATAGAGAAATTACGCACGGGCCGCCGTGGGAGATTTACCCGAAGTGCCATCGCACGCGCCCGGCGGCCCTCGCTTCACTTGCGCTGCAATCGTGCGTGCCCATTGTCCTGCTATGACTACGCTAGTGGCGGTGAGGAGGTGCTTGCCCGCCTGCGCTTCGATGGCATTCGCTGCGCTGCCCGCTGCGCTGCTCCGCCGCCGGAACGGGAAGCTATCGGCGCATCTCGCGTCCTGCCTCTCCGCTGCCCCAATGAGTCTCCGGCATCCACCAGGCCCTTGCCGGTTGGTCCGCTCTGACGTCTCTCGAACACTATGCGAACTGCACCACCTGCGAGTTGATGCTCCCCAGCAGCTTCGTCCTTCCCCGCTCGGGCCCGATGACCTCCTCCACGAATCTCAGACAAGACACTCTGGATGACCCGTACAGCCCGGGCGCACGCAGCCGCCGTATCTTGGAGCCGTCCTTCAATGAATACAGCTGCACGTATCCGTTCTCCTGCGCTGCCGCCGCAAGTCCAGACAGCTGATGCACGTCAAAGCCAGAAGCTTCGGTGTACGGGTTCTCGTAGTCTTTGAATCGGAAGACAGGTCTTGGGCAGGTTAGCTTCAGCACCGTGACCTGTAAAGCATGCTCTCCACATACCTGGTGGCTTTCCAGTCCTGGATCATGCGCAAGTCGTACAGGCACATGGTATTCTCCAGACCTGCAATGACAAGCCGTGATTCATGGTCTGCGCGTTTGATACCTATTACGGATGACAGGTGCCGCATCCGCGTTTTGCAGCCTCTGCTTCTCGTGTCGTAGAGTACGACGTCTCCTGAGCGGAAGCCGCCTGAGAGAGAGTGAGGGCCGAGCCATTCGAGCGCTAATGCAGCGTCCGGCCTTCCCTTGCGCTTCTTCTCAAATGCCGTCGTACCTGCCCAGCTTGCGGCGCCTTCTTCTATGCGAATGACTGTACAGTATGTCGTTAACTTCAAGCTGGGCATGATCCTCCGGGAAAGCTCTGTACTCACCAGAACCCAAAGTCGCCACAGCTATGATTTCAGGACCGGAGACGAACGGGTTGGGAGCGCTCGCAAAAAGCGTAGTATGGTTGCTTGGCCTCAAGGTTACGGTAGCATCCATATACACGCGGTCAAAGACTGACTCCTGGAACCTCAACGATGATATCTGGATCTCGGGTGGCATAGACGAGCCTCGTGTGGTGGCGACGACTCTGCGATGCGGTGATATGTGCACCGAGCTGATGGTGGATGTTAAGGCTTGGCAGTCTCGCTGATGCCACCTGGGTGTAATCCTTCTGGAGCTGAGGTTTGGGTCCACGAAAGTGCTCAAAAGCATGTGAAACTTATCTTCCACGCCTGTGATGAGGGTCCTGGTCTCGGCGTCGTAGTCGAAACACCGGACAATAAGGTTGCGGCTGACATCAGAGGACCACTGGACCCGCGGGTCTACGAAGCTGCTGGCCTCGAAGCCCGATGCGAGTGCTTTCGCGTGAGCATTCGGATCAGCCTTCAGGCCATAAGCCTCGAGCCTGAGATTCCACGCGCCAGGGTGTGGCAGAACAGCAGAGCGCTTGACGGTCTGTTTCCTCACTCTGGCCTGATGCTCTTCTACGCGCTTGCGCTTCTGAGAGAGGGGTCAGTCAGGGTCTTGCAGCTCCTCTTTGAAGAGGCTGGCTTACGTTGTTCTCGGCTTGCTCATGCCTTACTGCGTCTTCAGAGTACTTGGATCCGACAGGAAGGCGGTGGCCGGGTTGGATTTTGAAGTACTTTTTACGTTCACGATCTAAAGACCTGTTATCATTAATACCGTATGAAGAGGCTGGAGCGCAGGAAGACCATACCGTAGTAAAAACCCGGTAGGTCTGGAGGATCGGCCATGGTGTCGGCAGGTGTCCCGGAGCGGGATTTTCGCGACGTTTAAAGGGCGGCGCGGCAAGAGGAGCACGTCAGCCTGACGAGAGGGCTAGCGCACGGTGAAGAGCATCTCCCGCAGCCCCCACAAAGGACGAAAGGTTGTTGAGGTGGAAAAGGTCCGGTCTCGGTGATGGCGCGGATCAGAGCCAGCCACAGTTCTGCCGCCCGCTGCTCACCGCCTTAGCCATGACGACATGGCGGTGCTGCGCTGCGGAAATCGGTTGCCGCTGCCTGCTCTGCGGCTGATGGGGTTCGCCGTGTTCCGGCGGGAATGGAGACATACTCACTTCGGGATATAACAGCATATACTTTGGCAGATTGCTGAATGCGGGGCCTGGCCGCGGCTCACGCCTCACGCCTACCCGCCGACATCCATCCCCGCGCTGAGAAATCGACATGCAGGGATTAGTGTTAAACCTCCGCCTGCCTCGAACGCGCTGATGACGCAGCAGCGGAAGGCAAAAACATCAATGGCGCTCGCGTACCCTCTCTCCTCCGCGCATCCCTTCACCCGCGCGAGTACAACAAATCCGCCCTGAAGCCCCGCCGCGCAGCAGTCCGAGACGCACACCTCCCACCTCCTCCTCCTCCACCGCCACCACCGTTTCGGCGCCGTATATGCTCTCCCGTGCGCTCCGCGCCCGGCCCCAAGCTCCCCGCACGCGACTCGCGCAGATGGCCAACCATTTAAGCAACGGCGCCAACGGCAACGGCGCCGCCCCAACGACCTTCGCCCTGCGCGACCTCCCCAAGTCCAACGTCTTCACGTCCAACCTCCCGCCCGACCCGGCCTTCGAGACCCCGCGCGACTCGCACAATGCCCCGCGAGAGACGCTCGGCCCGCGTATGGTCAAGGGTGCGCTGTACACCTTCGTGCGCCCGGAGCCCACGCTGTCGCCGGAGCTGCTGGCCGTCAGCGGGCAGGCCATGAAGGACCTGGCAATAAACCCCGAGGAAGAGAAGGCGGACGAGTTCGCACATATACTGGCGGGCAACGAGATAATTTCGTGGGACGAGAAGACGGGCGAAGGCATATACCCGTGGGCGCAGTGCTACGGAGGATTCCAGTTCGGCCAATGGGCCGGCCAGCTGGGTGACGGTCGCGCCATCTCTCTCTTCGAGACGACCAACCCCAGCACCGGCGTGCGGTACGAACTGCAGCTCAAGGGCGCGGGCAAGACCCCATACTCCCGCTTTGCCGATGGGAAAGCTGTGCTGCGCTCCAGCATCAGAGAGTTCGTGGTCTCCGAGTACCTCAACGCCATCAACATTCCCACCACCCGCGCGCTCTCTCTTGTCCTCTGCCCCAGATCCAAAGTTATGCGCGAGCGCATGGAGCCCGGCGCCATCGTTGCGCGCTTCGCCCAAAGTTGGATCCGCCTCGGCACATTCGACCTCCTCCGCGCGCGCGGCGAGCGCAAGCTCCTCCGCCAGCTAGCCGAATACGTCGCAGAGAACGTCTACGGCGGGTGGGAGAACCTACCGGCGAAGCTGCCCAAGCCCGAAGAAGACCGCATCAACGTGACGCGCGGCGTCTCCAAAGACGCCATCGAAGGCTCGGGCAAAGAAGCGGAAAACCGGTTCGCGCGTCTGTACCGCGAAATCGCGCGCCGCAACGCCGTGACGGTGGCCGCATGGCAAGCCTACGGCTTCATGAACGGCGTGCTGAACACCGACAACACTTCCATCCTCGGCCTGAGCATGGACTACGGCCCCTTCGCCTTCATGGACAACTTCGATCCCAGCTACACGCCCAACCACGACGACCACATGCTGCGCTACAGCTACCGCAACCAGCCCACCATCATCTGGTGGAACCTGGTGCGCTTTGGCGAGGCGCTGGGCGAGCAGCTAGGCGCGGGCGCGCGCTGCGAGGACGACGAGTTCGTGAACCAGGGCGTGCGCCAGGATTGGGCGGACGAGCTGGTGCAGCGGGCGGAGCACATCATCGAGCAGACGGGCGAGGAGTACAAGGCCGTTTTCATCGCCGAGTACAAACGTCTCATGACGGCGCGGCTGGGCCTGAAGACGCAGAAGCAGAGCGACTTTGACGACCTGTTCTCCGAGTGGCTGGACCTCATGGAGGCGCACGAGCTGGATTTCAACCAGTGCTTCCGCAGGCTGAGCGACGTCAAGCTCGCGGAGCTGGAGACGGGCGAGCAGCGCGAGAAGGTTGCGGGTCGCTTCTTCCATGAGGATGGCGTTGCTGGCGGGGAGGACCAGGCGCGCCAGCGCATCAGCAATTGGCTGGAGAGCTGGCGGACCAGAGTCCTCGAGGATTGGGGTGAGGGTAAGGATGAGGAGCGCGCTGAGGCGATGAAGAGCGTGAATCCGAAGGTAAGCCCCCAACGACATTATCGCGAAATAACAGCACTAACGCTGTCAATATAGTTCGTGCCTAAGGGCTGGGTCCTCGACGAGTTGATTGATCGCGTAGAGCACAAGAAAGAGCGTGATGTTTTGAAGACCGTGATGAACATGGCGCTGAACCCGTTCGCGGAGAAGTGGGGCCTCGATGAGAAGGACGAAGAGCGGTTCTGCGGCGATCCGCCCAAGTACAACAGGGCGATGCAGTGCAGCTGTAGCTCATAGAAGGGTAAGATAGAGGACTGGGTATTTGAGTAATCCCTGGAAAAAGGAGGATTGCTTTGGCAGGCTAGAGCTACGATTTCTGTTGGTTGTAATGTTGGAGATGGCGGAATACCCAAGCGAGGATCAATTGTGATGCATTTCGTCCTTCTCAATATCGGACGTAAAACTGTATTTCGTATTTTGTGTGGAGTTCATCTTTCACGCTGTCAAACTCAAAGCCCCGTTCTGACGTCTGAACCATTTCGCACTAAATTGATGAAATTGAATCTTCTTCCTGCAACTGTTGTCATGTTTTCTTTCAAGCATTGATGTCCTCGTCCACAGCTCCAGCACCGTCTACGCTCTCTTCATCATTCCCCTCACCCACGAACTCCCAGCACAAAAACTTCCAGTTCAGCTCCGCCGGCCGCCAAAATAGCCCATGACCCACTCCACGCTCATCTGCGGTCATGCCTCCCGAGCGAGGCATGCGTCTCGCAAAGACGCAGCGATTGAAGCGGGAGTGCAAGATGGCCATTGAGCACATGACGCACGGCTCATGGGTGAGGTAAATCTCCAGATCAACGCAGAGATAGCCGTTCGGCGCCATGTTGTCCAGATCAAAGAACGCCTTCTCGACATCCGTCATCGGCGTAGCAGCGAAGACGTCCTCCACAGGATCAGCCGCCGCTCTCGAGACAGCTGGCGTCGAAGCAGCAGAAGCGGACGCCTCCTTCTGCTCACCACCCTTCTCCCCCTCCCCCTCCCCCTTCTTCCTCTCCTCCTCCTCCTCCTCCTCCTCCATCCTCAACCTCTTCTTCGCAACCATCCCAATCGCCCTCATCACCGCATGCGCCATGACATTCCCACTCCCACCCTCACCCCCACCCCCACACCACCCCCTCCCATCCCCCGCCACAACCACCCCCCTCCCCTCCTCCACCGCCCTCCCATTCCCATCCAACCTCCTCTCCACAACCACACACCCCACCCCCCTCGCCGCCCCCTCCCCCGCAATGCCCTTGTCGGCCGCCTGCCGCGCCGCCTCCCCCGCCACCGCCACCCACTCCCCAGCGCGCGGCTCCACCTCCGCGGCCGCGCGCGCGACGAGCGACGGATGCGGACCGTAGGGGTTGGTATGCTTGTAGGCGACAGGCCAGAAAGAGGCGGTCCAGGAGGCGGCCTGGGGGGCGGAGGTGGGGGCGAGTGCGGGGACGGGGAGGGTGTGGATGGTGAGGGGGAAGGCGGCGGCGCTGGCGCTGGCGCTGGCGCTGTCGCTGGGGCTGTCGTTGTTGGTGGTGGGGGGTTTGAAGGGCGGGTAGGCGTATAGCAGCGTGCTGAGGGTGGACGCTGGGAGCTGGGTAGAGGGGCAGACGAGCAGGAAGCGCGTCTCGCCCCAGGTGGCTGCTGGCGCGGTTGCGCGGGTGGGGGAGAGGAGGTTGAGGGCCGGGGCGGGGAGGAAGGAGGGCTTGATGACGCGGCGGAGGTGTTGGAGGTCGGTGGTGGAGGGCGGGAGGGCGGTGCGGAGGATGCTGGAGTGGGTGGTTGGTTAGATGGAGTGAGTGCGGTGGGGGTTGAGGGCGTGCGAACCTTAGGACGGCATTGGCTGATTTGGCCGGGAGCTCGACGACGTAGACATCGACTGTGGGGAGTTTGGTCAGCGTTGGAGCTGAGCTGCTGGCGGAGTAGGTGATGACGTACTGAGCTCGTTGCTTGCGCGGATCTCGCCCTTCGTCTTCAGCGGGACCAGGAGCCCTTTGCGAGGCGTGATGCCGAGGCCCGCCACGACAGCATCGTGGGGGGTGCCGCCGGCGCTTTGCTGCTTGCTCATGACATGTCGTCGAGAGAGGAAGTGGGGACGAGGTTGGCGGGAGGGCGAGAAAGTTCAGCCCTGCAGCGAAATTTTGGGCCGGGGCCCCGACCGCCGCACGCCGAGCGCCACGGCTTGCACCTCACCACCACGACCGCGTCTGCGATAAAGCTGTGGTCAGGGGCCATGGATTCTGGCTCCGAGAGGCGTCGGCGTAGTCGCAGCGCTCTCGGGATGTGCAGCACGGCGCTTGGGCCCTGGAGAGCTGCCGGCAGTTCCATTTCCTTTCCTCCTCTACAACTATCCTCTTTTGTCTGATGCTTGCGTCTGACCAATGCATTATTAATTCGTCTTCAACCACCTTTGTGTCGGCTCGGAAAAGACGCAGCCTCCCCAGCGCACACGAGCCGGCATCCTTCGTCGCTCAAGTGCCGAAACCACGGGGGCGCAGGCCCTCCTCCCTTGCAGCCGCCGCGCCATGCTGTTCGCAGTAATTGATACGCAGCGAGTCAGCTTTTCCCCGGCCGAGCTAGCTGTTCTGTGGGGTAGAGAACCTGGGGCAGACGCCGTCCAGCCGACGACCCCTGCCCTTCTCCGACTGTGGGGTAGCTTGGAGCGCCAAAGGGAACTCTCTGCCTAAGAATCGTCCTCGGGCCCAGCCTCTCGGTCTCGGCGACCTTGTACCGGTATAAAGCTGCGCGGCCCTGCTGTTGGCTGCCACCCCGGACATACCGTAGCTGCCATCCACGTCTGATGATTCACAGCCTCGGCCTTGACACTCCTCCCTTCTTCCCATCATGTCGGCAGAGGAAAAGGCGGACGCTATTCACATCGAAGCTGCCAATAGGCATGCAGAACCAGCGTCGCGCCATCGTCATGTTCATGTGAAGACCATACAAGAGGAAGCTGCCGAAGAGGCGTCGCCGCTGGACCTGGGCTGGAGGACGTGGCTCGTAGTCTTCATTGCCGCGTTCACGTAAGGCTGTCCGCCATGCCTCCCACCTCCCGCTAACAACGCGCAGAATTATGGCCCAGGTGTATACTACTGTGGCAGCTGCGTCTGTCGTTGCCTTCATCGCAATGGACTTTGAGGACTCTGCCCTGTCAGGTTGGATTATTCAGGTAAGCTCACTGAATAGAGACCTCTGGAGCCACTCGCACTCCGTTCTATGAAATTCTCCGGAAAACACCCCAGTGTCAATTAGATCTTGGACTCTTATCAGATAACAACACCCGTCTTCCCCAAATGACACATACTGAACGTATCCTCAGGGCCCTCTCCTCATGCAAGCCGCCCTGTCTCCAATCGTCGGCCGTCTTTCCGACATCCTTGACCGCAAATGGCTCGTCTCCATACCGCCATTGGTTGCCTTCGTAGGCGCTGTTGTCTGCGCAAAGGCCACTTCCATGAACATGCTGATCGGTGGTGGCATCCTCATCGGAGTGACCCTCTCCACTATCGCCATTGCTCAGTCGATCCCGTCCGAGGTTCTTCCCCTCAAGTACCGTGCTCTGGCAAACGGTATTGCCTTTCTGGGCGGCGCTTCAGCCGGAATGTAAGACATTTTCTATCTCCTGTCCATAATTTCAACGAGTCTTCCTTTTTTCCCCCAAAAAGTCCTTACAGTTATCACTCCAGTATCGGCCAACTCAGCGCTGGGGCCTACAGCCACATGAGCTCTGGAGGCTGGCGCTACATATTCTGGACGCAAGCAGCCTTCCACCTGACATCCGCTCTCGGCTTCCTCGCCTTCTATTGGCCCAAGCGACACTCCGACTTCCCACACATGAAGCTGAAAGAATACGTCTGGGCCTGCGACCCCATCGGCTCCATCCTCTTCATCGGAAGCTCCACACTAATCCTCCTCGCGCTCGACTGGGCCGCCGGCACCTACCCCTGGTCCGACACGCACGTCGTCGCGCCGCTCGTGATCGGCTGCGTCCTCCTCGTCGTATTCTGCATCTACGGTGAGCGCCCCTCCCTCCCTGCCTCCCCACCACTACTCCCATCCCCCAAACAACAACAACAACAACAACAACAACAACAACAACAACACCAACAAAAAAGCACACCCCCTAACCACCCCCCTCAGAATGGAAAGCCCGCCCAGACGGCCTCGTCGCCCACGTCTTCTTCCAAACCGGCCCCAACTTCCCCCTCTCCGTCTTCGCCTTCTCCATCGAAGGCTGGATCTTCTACAGCGCCGTCAACGCCATAACCCCACAAATGATCCTCCGCCTCGGGTGGGAAACCTCCAGCTGGCGCATCGCCATCCGCCAGCTCTCCTACACCCTCCCCATCTTCTTCCTCTCCATCCCCATCACCTGGTACAGCACCCGCCACAAGGACCTCAAGTCCCCCCTGATCCTCTGCTTCGCCCTCTTCCTCGCGCTGACGGTGTGCTACGCGTGCATCACGCCCGCCTGGGATGCCGCGCAGGTGGGGTTGAATGTTCTGAGTGCGGCGGGGCAGGCGGGCCCGCTGACGCTGCTGGTTGCGGCGGTGCAGTTTACGGCGCCGCATGCGTTTTTGTCGACGGCGACGGGTCTGGCGTTTTCGGCGAGGGCGATTGGCGGGGCGTTTGGGTCGGCGGTGCTGGACGCCATCGTCAATGGGCACGTCGAAGCGCATTATGCGGAGGCGGTGGGGGCTGCGGCGGAGCGGGAGGGGGTTGGGGCGGAGGCGGTGGGGAGGCTGTTGGAGGTGATGGCGGGGGGGTTGGGGGCGACGACGGTGGAGGAGGTGGGGGAGAAGGTGCCGGGGTTGGGTGGGGAGGCGGTTGAGAAGGTTGTGAGGGCTGGGTGGGGGGTTTATGCCAAGGCGTATCGGTTGGCTTGGGCGAGTATTGTGCCGTTTACGGTTGTGGCGTTGGTGTGCGTGGTGTTTTTGAGGGGGGTGAAGGAGTTGATGACGGAGACGGTGGAGGCGACGGTGGAGAGGGTGGGGCAGAGGGATGAGGAGAAGAAGGTTGCTGCGGAGTAGGGTTGAGGATGAGGGGGTTCGGGAACGAAGCCACTGGCTTGAAAGTAGCTTATTTAGCACAGGCAGTGGAGGTACACTTGAAGATAAGGTGCAGTCGTGATTTAGATGAGGAAGATCTGTCAATGTATAACGGTCTACTGCAAGTGTGAGATCCGCAGTATACTAAACAGAGTCTGATTGGCAAACGCGTAGCAGGAGCTTAGATTAACCCGTTCGGGAAGGTTGATCAGAGGGCTGCGAACCACCTGTCGGTCAGCATGCATGCAAGTCACTTCAAAGCCTTAGGCACACGATAGTTTGGAGAAAATTCTCAGTTGAAGTTTTGAGGTGAAAAGCCCAACCATACACGCTCCGTCGTCGCTTATACTCTTAGTCGGAAGCAGGTCACGACAGCGAAGCGCAGGGCGGCCCCCACCATCAAAACAGTAGCTAAATCCCAAAAAAAACATTGCAATCCAAAGTCCAACCTAAGTCCCACGGAGAAACACCGCGCAATGCAAAATCAGAGACAGAACTCAGAAAGAGAATGAAGCAACACCCAAACGCCGCGCAATGCAAAATCAGACACAGAATTCAGAAAGGGTATAAAACAACGCCAAACGCCGTGCCAATGCATCTATCTCTGCCAGGGGTATATCGCGATCAACATCAGAGGCAGAGTATGCAGAAAAAAACACATACAAAAGAAAAAAAAAACAAAGACAACGCTCAGAAAAGGGTAGTAAAGAGACGCCCGAACTCCCAAACCAACAAACGCTCAAAAAGAGACGTCAACGTCGTCGCCCTCAACTCAAGTAGAGTAGCCATCGTCGCCCTGCTGGTAAGGCTGGACATAGTAGGGACCATTGGCCCCGTACTGTTGCTGCTGTTGCTGCTGTGGCTGCTGCGGCTGCTGCGGCTGCTGTGGCTGCAGCTGCTCCACCGAGTAAACCGGCTGCTCGAACAGCCACCCGGGGTCAATGTCCATCACCTCACCACCCACATCGGGGTTGAAAGCAGCGGGCCAAGCGGGGGCAGCAGGGCCAGCGGGGACGGCGGGGGCAGCGGGGGCGGCGGGAGCGAGAGGGGCGGCGGGAGCAGCGGCAGCAGCGAAGGCAGAGGAGGACCACCCAGGCTCCTGAAACCAGGCCATCTCGTCATCAGCCTGCGGCTGATCGAAGACGTAACCGCCCTCCTGTCCATAGGAGGCGACGGCGCCATCGTAGACCTGGGCGATGCTCTCGCGCAGGCCGAGGGAGGGGTCCTCCTGCTGGGAGGGGAGGGGGCGGGAGGCGGAGGGGAAGGCGGGAGGGAAGGGGAAGGAGGGCTCCAGGAGAGAGGAGGGGTGGGCCGGGGGAGCCATGGTGGGGTCCGGGAGGTCGGCCGGACCGGGGACGGGGGGGAGGGGGGCGGAGGTGGTGGGCGGGAGGGAGGGGTCGAAGGAGGACTCGGGGAAGGTGAACCCCGAGTGGAGAGGGTCGAGCTCCGGGTCGAGCGGGAACTCGGCGGAGGCGGAGGAGAAGGTGGTGGTGGTGGGAGCGGCGGAGGTGTTCTCCGCGTCCAGCTGCTGCTGGAGGTCCTCCTCCGAGTAGGGGGCGTAGGGGAGGGGAGAGGCAGGGCAGGACTCCTGCTGCGCAAATTGCGCGTTGAGAGCCGCGTGTATGGCGGCGTCGAAGTCTGCGTCGCCGGCGTCGGAGGCGGTAGCGGCGGCGTCGGAGGCAGCGGCGGCGGCGGCCTCTTCTTTGCCCTTGCCCTTGGGCTTGGTGGAGCTGTGCTGGCAGCCAGGGCACAGCTTGATCCACTCGAGGATGACCTCCTTCATGGGGGTCTTATACCGGCTGCCATCACCGGGCTGCTCGGCGCACCTCTTCGTCTCATCGCGGCCTCTGTGAGTACCGTCTGACCTGTCGACGTGGGCGTAGAGGAGGCGTGCTCCCCACTCGGAACGGGGGCGGACGATCCCACCGGGGCGGGCAGTGGTGCCCCTCCAGGAGACGCCGTTGCCGCCGGGCGTCAACTTGAGTGTTTTTGTGACCCAGTGCTTGCGCGATGGCGTCACACGAGTGCGGCAGAAGTCGGTCTGACCGCGGAGGATATACAACCAGTCGTTGTATTCCTCTTGCTCGGGCACGTGCTTGTGGGCGACGACACCCGCCGAGGCGTTCTCACCCCGGTTGGTTTTCCTGCCAGCCTGGTGGCAGTTGAAGACCGCGTCGAAACGGGTCTGTGCGCCCGTGATCTCCTGCTGGATCTCCAGGTCGATGATCTGCTGAGCAGACATGGTGAGTTGGTGGGGGGGGGAGGGAGGGGGGAGGGGGGAGTGAAGAGAGTGGAGAGAGTGTGGAGGAGGTGGAAAGAGTGTAAGAAGAGCACTTCGAAAGTAAACGCCAAAGGAGCGTAGCACAAAGTGCGTAAGGAGTGGACTTTCGGGTTGATGAGCAGCGAAGTGTACTCAGTCGTCGAAAGCGTGGGGATGTGGTGAAAGAGGGAAGGCACTCACGAACTCCAGAGCTCTTCTTATACCAGGCCCTCAGATTGAGCGGTACGCTCTACCACGAACACCAGAATGAGAACCATGTCTTCGAGGAACTTAACATTCCCACGCCCTTGGGTACTTCCATGGACCAGTTGAGACGCCTCAGGGCCGCTCCCATTATGGCGTCGAAAGAGACGAATCGGGCAACAGAGAGCGCCCTGTTGTTGCTTCTTGTTTGGAACATGACGATAGCCATCACGTCGCAGCGCCAGGAGAGTATGAAGGAAACCGTCGCTAACGGCCGTCATAAACACTGTCAGGAAGGCGCGGCATCCCTCCCCACACAAGAGAAGGTTGTCCAGCGGCATTGTACTTGATGCAGTAATTTTTCCATCCCCGTGTAGATACTCAGCATCGTATGCCTGGCCATTACTACCAGCGAGCGCTGCGTGAAGCGCTCAGAATGTCCGGCGCTAGCCTTGTCGCTCTGCGGAATGGCGCACAGCCCGCACGCCGCAGTACCGCTCGCCGCAGTGCAGCTAGTGGTGGCTCTGGCAAAGTTACCAGACTTGCCCAGGCATTCGGGGTCACCAGTGACGCAGGAGGTGCACAGCCTCTGTGGATGAGCCCCGCCAAGACAACGAGCGATCCCGTCAGAGGACAGTCAGATTGCTAAGACGGCAGAGCGGGTGCGAGAGGAAGACGGTACGGATCGGCTCGCGGCGGGAGAGGCGCGGGCGGCCTCCCATGAGGAGTGGAGCGCACGGCCTCCAACCGCAGCGCGGCAGTTGCGGTTGGTACAGGACCACAGTTGGCACCGAGTCGCCAAGGCAGCCGCATGCTGCGCCCATTGGCCACGGGCTCAACGAGGGCAGTGCGGAAGGAGCGCAGAGACGCGTCCCCTCACGCCTTCCTACAGTAGCAGCGCCGCTGAATGGTGTAGAGGCATCGCAACTAAGCCACTCGCGCGGCGCCAAAGCCCCGTGGGTGAGTGAGCGCGGCGACGGCAACGATGAAGTCATTGTGGGCGGCAAGGTGAAAATTTTCACCGGTGATCTGCTTCAGTGCCTTCCCTGGAACCCTCTCATGGGCATCTACGGATTGCCGGCAAAGCGTTGCGTTGAGCAAGAGCGCGCAAGGTGAACCATGGTGTCAGTTAAATTGCGAAACACCCGAGATGAGACGGATGATGTAGGGCTCGGCGGCAGCAAGGCTTGTCGGCAGCGCCCTAGTCAGGTATGCCGGGCAGGTAGGGCGCGGAGGGACTTCGTCACAGTTTGTCTTGTGATCTCTTGCACCTCCCAATTCCATCATGACTGAGCATCAGCATGCTAAATTTCATCCTCGTCCATCGAATGCATGCCACAGTCCAACATGAGGCATATGAAATGGATACGGCGGAGCCCATGATGATACTGCGCCGGAGGAGGAGGAGAGCCTGCGTAGCGAGGGGAGAGTGAAGACCGTCAAGGAGGCTCAGGCAGGCGGGTGTTTCTCGTCCTTGATCTTCTCGCCACGCCCCAGTAACAACAGAGATTGGTGCAGTTGCCTTGGAAAATAGAGCGAATGTGCCCATTGCCCCTGACCGGTGACGACAAGGCTTGGCTGTGGTACATGGCGATGACGGCGAGAGGGTATTCCCCGACCGCACCTGGCTTCTCCTTCGACGTGCCGATCGCAAGCAGCCACCACCAGCAATGGGCAAGTGGTTGCATACTACTTGCCCAATCGAAGCAGTATCTGGCCATACTTCGCTATGTATTGAGGCGATGGGTTAGGCCTACGTCTCAAAGAAACCACATCCGTCCTTTCCGTGGATGGACCGACAACAACCACCAGTACAGTGAGCCGACTCCGTGACGGCAAGGGTACTATCCGTCGGTGGCAATAGCAGAGACTACCAACGCCAGCGGTGCATCGTATCCCCAGGTTGCAGGATGGATTCTGACATTGCTTCATCGGCAGTGAGAAGATCAACACCGCCAATACGTGCCGACATCTCGACGATACACGAGCAGCAGCAAGAAGTGCCGGTAGGAAGAGGTAACCGGGAGCGAGACAAGGACCCGGCGACATATATGCCAGACGTCGGCAATAAAGCGACGACTTGGTCCCCCCGACGGTAACAGCATATCAACGGACAGCAATGTCCAATGCCAGCAACACCACGCAGAGAATCGAATGCGATAGTAATGTATTGCAGGCCAGAAGCAGAGTGAATCTGCCGGCCAGCAAGTACACGGCGGCGACGACAAGGTTCAACGACGGCGGCGAGAAGGTATTACGAGGGCATCGGCATATCCTTAAACAAGGACTTCGGTGTGGCAGGAGCACCACATCACCACCGAAGAACAACGACGAAGCAACATCAACGATGTGAAAATAAACTCCGGGGACCTAATTCGTAGAGCGGCCCGACATCTTGGCGACTTTCGTGGGTTGACGCAGTGACGGCTCAGGGTTTTCTGCCCCTCCTTCGCCTTTTTTTCTCGGTCTGACAGATGCGACGCACTGTCTATTCTTGAACTCGGTAACGACAAGCGACTCCAGATGAATAGGAATGTGGGGTTTCGGTCCGACAGTTTGGGGACCTTCTGTGGCCAGAGAGATTGCTTCCCCCTCTTCCTCTTGTTTCTTTCTTCTTCGCCAGTGTAGTGCGCTGAAGCCTGTTGCGATCTTCTTAGCTCTTTCTAAATTCTCTAATATCGCCCTTACCAGATCAATTCGTTTCTTATTCTTTTCTGAGTCTGCTGAATTCCTCAGATATGAGCAGATTGCGGTCACTTATCCTTCAAGATCATCAGAAAAACCCCTGAGATTGCCTTTCCTCTGGCAGGAAAAGCAACCCCCGGGGGGTTGGACAAAAGTGTGTTTGATCAAATTAGTTTTTGACCACCTACCCGGCAAGGTCCAATCGAACTTTCTCCCGAGGTGCTCCTAACACACCGTGCTGCCATGCAAGGAGAACGAAGAGACGCGCCATTTTCTGCCCAAGCTTCCCGCAGCTCCAAATGTGCTACCGCCTCTGAAGGATAAAATCGAACTGCTGGTATCACAAGGCCTTGCCTGTTATGGGAATACACAGTTGAAAGTCGATATGAAAGAGGTAAAAGAAGGTGCATGGCGGTGTGGAAGGGCTTATATGAGTTCCATTGCAATATAAAAGTACAGACTGGCGAAAAGGAAAAGGTTCGGACCATACTTACCGCCTCCGCCTCTTTTCCTCGGGGATTCAATCCGCGCGCAGCCAAGGCCGGAACTCTGAACGAGGCGCTCTTTTTCTTTTGACTGCCACAGGCATGCGTTGCGCTCTCGACATGGGCTCGGGAGTTCTTGGGCGAAGCTGGCCCGTCATCTTTCTGACCCGTTCCCGTTCCCGTAATGCTTCGTTTCCGCCGCAACGCCATCGTACAAATCCCCCTCTCTTTGCTCCCGCGCTCGTAACCTAGGAGTCCTTCCTGCATTCCAAGATGCCTTTCGGCGGAGACGAAACGAAAAGGAGTTTACACGGGAAGATTGAACTTCTTTCCCTGAAGGACTCTGCAGCGCCACCGCGTCAGCTCAACCGGAGATTCACCGGAGATACGCCGGGGACACTCACTTGGTGTAGTAGATCCAGAAGAAGTCGGAGTAGAGAATGGTCTGGATGATGCCGGCGATCTGGGCGATGGGGTCGACGTAGCCCTCGGCGAAGTAGCGGTACAGCCAGTTGGGGATGTACAGCGCGCGGTAGGCGCCCAGCGCGAAGAGGTAGTGGGTGGTGATGGTCTCGGCCTCGCCCGTGCGCTGCAGCATGAACAGCTGCGGCAGGATGGCCACCGACTCCAGCCAGATGGAGAAGGCCCAGAGCATCTGTGGCGCAACAACCAAAAGTCAGTCTTTCTCTCCCTTATCGTCTTGCCTCCTCCATCTCAACTCTCTGCAGTATGGTTGCGCACCTCAGTCGGCGTGTACTTGTACGGGAACAAGATGGCCAGGACGGCGCTCGCACCCAGCAGGTACTGGACCTTGAAGGTGTCGAGGTTCGGGTCGTGGGTGGGGCGGTAGTCGTTGAGCATGAGGTAGACGGTGTAGGCGGAGGTGGAGATGAAGATGATCTTGAAGACGGTGTTGTACAGGGCGGCGGGGTCGTAGAAGGTCCAGAGCAGGTCGATGTAGCGCGTCACGTAGACCATGAGGTACAGGAACTGCGACTTGAACGAGATGCCATTTGCGCTCTGCGGGTCAATGCCTCGTCAGCGGTGTCGTGCTCGAGTCGCGATGCGCTGCGCTGCGGCGCGGAGGTCGGGCGAGGGCGCAGCGGTGGCGCGCGCGGTCGCCGGGGCGCTCAGGTACGTACGTTGGTCGTCTTCATCTTGTGGAGCAGGATCAGGATGGATATGAGGTGGGACAAGTCCCCTGCATTGGGCCATGGCTGTCAGCCTTTCGCGCTTCTCTCGTCGCCGTCGCCCGTCTTTGTGCTGTTGAGCTCGGCGTGGAGGCGCATGGGGCGCCGCGGGCGGGCCAACATACCCAGCAACCTGAAGATATTCATCTTGGGCAGCACCAGCAGCTCGCTAGCTAGATGTCCGGATCGGAGGTGAGCTTGTGGTCGGAGGTTGATTGAACGCGCGGAGCTTCAATCTGGACACGTTGGAGCGTGACTAAGCGATGAAACGCGGCCGAAAGGCGAGGAATCCTGGCCCCCCTGCGAAACCTTATTTCAACTCTTGCGACGCTGCGCGACGAAGTCTCTTATATCACGCACCCTGCCCATGGGCACAGGCAGAACTGCCGTACGGGTCTCTGTAGGCCTCGCACTGTGGGCAGCGCTCAGCGCCAGAACCGAACATCATCACGTTCTCATAGCACCGCGGCCTCTGTCACCTCAACACCATGGCTTTAGCTGGACGCCTGCGAACACGCAAAGTGGGAGAGCTCTATGACTCTCCACCGCCGTACAATACTCCCATTGGGACGACCGGACACACTCATTAAACCTCACAAACTCCACCACAGCTACCAGCCACGTTTTGGCCCGGGCGCAGGGAAGTCCCTGAACCGTACTGTCACAAGGATGAGAGGAAATCCGAGGCATCTCCGACTTTTGATGGCAGAAGCACGCTGTTTATTAACTCATAGTTCCTAATATCGACCTCGTTAAGCGAGACCGCACGCAATCTCCCGATGCTTGGAGGCTTTTCAACGACTGGTCATGAGAATACCGAAAAGTCGAGAACCTTGACCAGAAAAGCACGAGCACACTTACCACTTTTACCTCTTTGTGCTGAAAAGCCATGGTATACGTGCGGCGTAATCGCCTAAGGTAACAGTCCAACCAACCGCATCGTAGGAATAAAGATATCTACCTTGGAAAATTGTCGAGAGCGCTTCGCTACCGCTGCCTAATGAATCATAGTCCCTTATTGTCACTGCGGTAAACATGTCTCAGTAAAGCGGAATATTTAAAGACGCCGCCGCCGTTCCGAGTCTTGTCGGCCGTTTGACTTTCGGCCAGAAGGATACCCCGGACAACTTGAGGCAGAGAGACGCGTGAGCACGTGGCCCAGAAACGCGTTTGCTTGATTTGCCGAGGTTTCTTTCACTTTCAGTTGCCTTCAGGCTTAATGCGTGGGACATTCACGGGGGAAAACAAGAAGTAGGTCGCAATACAACTTTTTCTTTTTTTTTCCCGTCAATCCCAGATTGACCTCGAATGTCGACTTCATCGCCGCTTGACTACTATCAGGGAGAGGTTATTCAATATTTGCTAGCTCAAATGTTATTTCGTTATTGTGTACTTCCGGAACTACTCTAGTACAACATTACTTTTGTATCCGTAATTTACTTTTCCTCCACCAATTTCAGCACAAGATCTTCAAGTATCCTTGAATTGGTACAGCACGAGGAGGTTAGAATGCAAGAGCCGTAAAGCGCTGCCATGTCTCTCACTACCACAGTGTGGCGAGCGCTCGCTGGCGAACCATCCGCCGACCCATCGTGCCTCAGGCCTCACCCAGACCTTGTCAATCACCAGCGAACTTCCCCCCCACGCCGCCCGACCGCGCGGAAAAACCACTCCTCCGACCGGCCAAAGTCGACGTTTATGCAGCGCCACCAGCCCAGACAGTCCAGACAGCACAGCACAACAACCAAGACCTCAAGAAGCAAATGGACACCGGGACGTTACTCAGCACACCCAAGAGCACCAAACAGCAGCATTACAACCGCCACCGCAGCCGCGTCGCGACGCAGCAGGCGGTCCAACACCGCACCACCATACAAAACCCCCAGCACCAACGCGCCCGCCAAGCCTGCGCAGCACCTCTTGCAAGTTTTCCAAATCGGGACGCGCGCCAAGCCAAGGCTGCCTGAGGCGACTTTCTGCCTCATCACCATCACCGCCCGCCCGTCCACCCACACTTTGCAGCCTTACCACCGACCGCACCGATCGCACCGACCACCGACCGGCCTGCACCTGATCACCCACCCGCGGCAGTAGCGGCCAGCCGTCTTCGTTCCTGCCAGACAAAACCATAATCCGCCGAACCGAACCATACACGCGCATTCCCTCCTCCCGAACACCAGTACCCAAACTTCCTCCCCCCCCCCCACTTTTCCTACCGTATGGTTGCCGCCGACCGTGACTGACTCACACGCAAGCGAGCGAGCGAGCGCGATCCGTGGTTTGTGTAACCTGCGCGGGTACCTGCATTAGCGTGCCAGGTTTCGGCGATGATCGGAGTTCTGCCTGTACCTGAGCGCTGCCGCTCGATTCCCGCGGCGGGAAGTCGAAATTCCGGGCGGCGGTTTGCGGAATAGTGGAGGGTGTAGTGCCGATTGGAAGAGGCGGTAGGTAGGGTTGGTGGTGCAGAGATGCGCGCTGCCAGGCAGGCAGTCGCTGGGTGCCTGAGGCAGCGGCGGCGGAGAGGTAGGTTTGGACTGGGGCAGCAAGGATGGAACGCTGGAGGGTTTGTGAACAAATGCGGAGTTTGAGGCGGTGGGGTACTGTGTCTTAGGGTTGTTAGATATGGTGTATCTTGAGTGGATATGCACAGGCGCGTTCAGCAGGATGCCGCATTCACGCTGATCATTTCACGGTCGTTTCCTGAGCCCAGTCGATGCATGTATCATGCATCATATTCCTTCCGCTCATCCACTACTTTATCTCTACGCTTCCGACCTCGCCAATGGGTATCTCACGTTATTCCTCCGCTCTCCTCGCACCCCCCCTCCACCTACCTATTCACCCATCCACCGCCCCCGCCAGATACTCGCCCATCTCCAACCCCACCCCCCGCCCCAACTCCCTCACAAACTCCCACCCATAATTAACCCTCCACTTGCACGCCCCATCCAAGGGATCCGCGCCCGCCGCCCCGCTCCTCAGCAACAGCCGCAACGAATTCAGCGTCGAGATCTGCGTGTACACGTCGGCCGTTAGGGGGGCGTCGTGCGGCATGATGGCGTGGAAGATGGCGAGGAGGCGGTCGAGCGGGAAGGCCGAGGGCGTGAGCAGGTGGCGCGAGATCTTGCGGTGGGCGGTGCGGCGGCCGCTATTGTTGTTGGCGGCGGCGCGCTTGCGGCGCTTCTTTTCGCTGGCTTTCATGAAGTAGATGGGGTCTTGGCGGGCGGGGTTGTAGGAGGCGAGGTAGGCGGCGCAGAGGAGGTATTTGGAGAAGTAAGGGAGGTCGTGGGTGACTTTGGGGGTGGGGATGTTAGCGGACTGCGGTAGGACGCTTGTATTGTGTGTGTTTGGGCTGGGGCGAGGCGAGTTAGCTAGCTCACCTTTTGTTTTTGGCTTTCCTTCGTCGGTTTCTTTGGGCACGATTCTGTCGACCAGCGCTCCTTCGCTTTGGAATATCGTGCGCCGGTGCACGAGGAGTCGCGAGAAATCTCTTGTTCCGAATGTGCCGTCTCGGACTGGAGCGATGAAGGGATCCCACAGCTTATCAGCTAGCGCCCTGAAGCTGACAATATCCCGCGCGGCGCTCTTGGCCAGCGCATCCCATACGACGCCCAGGAAGCGCGTCCACACCCATGCGTTGTCCTCCGCGGCTAAGTCGTCGGTGTAGCCTTTCGATGGTGATGGTGGTTCGAGAAAGATGTTGGGTGGATGTTGGGATAGAATCAAGATTGCTTCGTCGCGAGTGTAGGAAGGGAAATGCACGCTGGGCGTGCTGGCGGTATGGAGGAAGCGCGGTCGTGGGACGGAGATGATGAGGATAGTGCTGAGGTTGGGGATCTGTGGTCAACGTCAGCTCCTAGTCTTGAAGAACGAGGAGGACATGAGATATTGGCATACAATCTCCCCAAGTCGGGCCAATGCGGGCAGTAGCGTAGGCGGGGCTTCGCGCTGCTTGTCAATGCCGTCAAAGACCAGCACGAATTGTTCCTTCCCCTCCAGCAGCCGCTGCAAGTGAACAAACAATGTGCTCATGTTCTCACACCGTGCGTAGGGACTCCTGTCAAGGCGCACATCCGGCTCAGCCTCGTCGACAGCGTCCAGGCATGCGGCGAGGGTGCGCTCGAGTAGGTGACGGCCGGTGATGCATTCGCGGGACTGGACGACGGCGTGGGCTATCTTTCGTGTCTGTAGGACGCCCCGGACAATGGAGGTCTTGCCGGTAGCATCGAGGCCGTGGACGACAAGGGTGGAAGGGCCAGGAAGCGGAGGCTGTTGGAGGAATCAGCTTGAGCGCAAAGGCATTGACGGGAGACGCACATTGTACAGGGCGGCGAGCTGGCGGATCTGCAGCTCGCGGCACGGGAAGTGCTCGCTCAGAGCGGTCAGGAGCAGCTCTTCGGGGAGCATTGCTAGGAGGGCGGGTTGTTGGAGCAGCTCTGGCGGCGGCGGCGAGAGCTTCACGCGCGTCGACGCGTCTGTGCGCGTGCGCCAACCGCCGATCCGCCGACCGACGCTGGCCTGGCCCCGCCTCTCCGCTGCAACTCAATCTCGACCTCGACAGAGCGTGCGACAGCAGGCCTGCAGGCATTCCGCCGTGGGGGTTGGAGCACTCATCCGGATGGCGGCGTGCGGCACGAAACCCTATCCTCGCACCAACACGAATGCTTCAACTCCGGATGCACTGCTATCCGACGCGCGAGATGCATGAATGTAAATGGACAACATGTCGGCGCTTACACTTGGGCAGGAGCGTGGCTGCGGCAGTGTTGCTGCGCAATGGCAAGGCTGCAACATGAAGATGACCCTCCTGTAAGCTGACTCTGATGTTGATAGGTGCTTCGCACAGCCCCCATCTATATTTTTACACTTGCGAGTCAGGAATGCTACACAGCAGCCTGTCTGCATCAAACATTCAATGGATAATATCAAACTTCTCGTTCTACGGGCCACGGCATGCTCCCAGTTCCACCTTCTCAGCACCCTCCAGGTTGAGGGCAAAAAAGCCCACAAGCTGGCAGGCAACCAGGTCACCAAGTCACCGCCTCGAGCCATCCGCGCATCATGTCGGACAGAGACGACAAGCTCTGGACCCCCCTCTTTCTACGCCGAGCAGCTCTCGTTGTATTCTCGTTGATCTATCTTGTGCTAATCGCCTCTACCGCTTTTCTTTTTCGATACTCCACACTGCACAACGGTTTGACCGCTCCAAATCCCCGTAATTTCTTACTGTGGCAGTATGGCCCAACCGCAGGTCAGTACCGGCCTTGAACTGAAGTCGACGTACACAAATACTAATACAGTGCTAGTCTTCACGCTGATCGCAGCCTTCTGGGCTCAGGTCGAGTACCGGTCCAAACAGCTTGCGCCATGGAGCATGATGGCTCAAAAACCCCAATCTGCCGACTGCAGCCTTCTCCTCGATTTCATAGAGCCTCTCTCTCCCGTCTCGCTTATGAGGTCTTTACGAACACCGGGAACATATCCTGTAGCTGTGGCTGTCGGTGGAGGGCTGCTCTTGAAAGCAACTACGATCCTGAGCACTGGTCTTTTCATTCTCCAACCTACGGTCATGGACCAGCCAGCAGATAACATCATGGCATCCGATGCGTTCAAGTCCGTCGACTACACCTCCATCAATGTTGACCGCCGCGCTCTCGCTCGTGTATACGGCATCAACAACTACAGCCTGCCATACCCCTCCGGAACCACCGCTCAATACGCATTTCAAAATTTCAATGCCTCCGCTGGTAAGTGTCTCTTTAAGTCCCAAGAGATCTTCTATCTAATAATACAAAGCTCCCGCATCGAGCGTAAATATTACCGGCAACGTCAGTATCTTCCAGGCCGACGTCGATTGTGAGGCTATATCTATTCAGAATACCACCAGTAAACCTATTCGCGGCCGGTCTGGATTCTCTACAAGCCTAAATGTCACCTTTTCGCTTGCCTCGAAGACCTGCGGTCCTTTCCAAGCCGAGGTTGCTGCGACCGAAGACTACTTCGAGATAGCTGAAGTATGCGGAAGCGACCGCGAAATCGAAATACGCTGCCCAGACAACGCGCCGCGACTTCTCATGATGCTTGGTACCTGGCAAAGGAGCGCCGTTGAGGTCAACCATATCAACTCTTCGGGCATTCTGTGCAAGCCATCCTACGGAATTTCTCCTGCCCGTGTCACCCTGAATGCCAACAGCTCAATCACCCAGAGCCCGAATATCAATATCAACGCCAATGCAAATTCGTCTTCGCTCTCAGGTTTATCTCCAACCAATCTCATCGATGCGCTATGGACTAGCTACAGTGTGGGAACCGGCCTCAACCTGAACTCGACAGAATTCCTTGCCGATTATATCCAATTCCTCATCCCAAGAGCTTCACGAGACGCGCTGATCTCCGACGTCGGCCTTTTGGCCCAGGGAACGCAACAGCTTTTCAGGGCCACCTCTGCCCAGTTTGCCAAACTGTATTTCATGCAACCAACCAATCAGCCAGTCGCAGGCGTCATCACCACCGTAGAAGACCGGCTTCTTCTCCGTGGCCTCTCTTTCGGGCTCGTTGCCTCCCTACTCGCCTTTATGGCCGTCTTCTCATTCTTGATTTTTGCGTTTGGACCACGAAGCGTTGTTCCGTGCGATCCTGGTCCTATAGCTTGTTTTGCAACAATCCTGGCTCGCTCCCCTGACCTAGATCAGATATTACGGGGAACAGGAACTCTGGGGCTAGCCGCACTTCAGAGAAGACTCTCTAGTAATTTCTACGGTACTCAAACATTGCGCTTGCCTTCCAGTCCTGTATTCAGTATCTTCAAAGCACCCCTACCTCCAGAAACCGAAGACGAGAAGCTACAAACCAAAGAGCTAGAACTAGAGGACGCTGATAAGATTCACTGGTACCGCCCGATTATTGTGAAACTTCCCATGAAGATCCTCATTCTTTCAGCTCCAGCCGCTATGATCATTACTCTCGAGATATTGTACAGCGTCTCTCGAAAGCACAATGGTTTATTTGATATCGCGTCTAGCGATTACGTTCACTACGCTTACACGTACATACCCACAACCTTGCTAGTCAGCATAGGACTGCTGTTCTCTGGTCTCGACTTCGCCACTAAGATCTTTCAACCTTATCAAACTCTCCGCAGCGGCAATGCCCCAAGTTTTCCGACTCTCTATCAGAATTACTTCGGCCTGGTCGGTGTACAGTGCCTATGGAGCGCATTACGTACGCGACGATTTGCTGTGGCAAGCTCTTCGGCGGGAGTAATACTCGCTCCGCTTCTCACCATTGCCGCCAGCGGATTATTCTTCACCGAATCACTGCCTAGAAACTATCAAGTTCGACTGTCTCAGACAAACTCATTTCCGCAAGACTCCAATGGTACAACGAACTCGACCTCCCTTGATGGCAATCTTGCCGGATATGATATGGCCAATCTGGTCCTACTTGACAACCTCGCTGAACCGCTATTTACGTACAACACTCTGGCATTTCCTGGCTTAGACTTACCGTCTTCTGAGCTTAATTCCAAAGGGAACGATGTGGGCCAAGGCACAATCACAGCAATCATTCCCGCTTTTCGGGCTCAAACAAATTGCTCAGGCAACATGATCACAAACATCACAACTGATCCTTCTGTCGGCTCAATCAACGTCTACGCCAACGCTCCAGACGTCTGCAATCTTGCCAAGTTGAACATAGCGATCGGAGTCATGCCAAACAATGTCTCCTTCTTCGGCGTTTGGGAGGATGTCTCCGTACACACCGTAACCGGAGATCAGCTATCCAACACCTCCACATGTCCCAGCCAACTCTTCCTCTACGGCCGCGTCAACAACACCCAGCCAACCGACATCACAGCAATGTATTGCACCCCCTACCTCGAACGCGTCCAAACCACCGCCACCTTCAACGCCAAAGACCTCTCCCTCTCCCCCACTCACCCCCCAATCCCCGACAACACCACAACCACCTACCTCCAACCCCTCGGCGCCCTCACCAACCTCGCCTACGCCATCTACTACCCCTACTCCGGCACCATCGACGGCGTCGGCTCCTACACCGGCACCATCACCCTCAACAACACCCAAGTCGACGGCTTCTTCGCCACGCTCCTCCACAGCGGCACCGCCCCCCCTTCGCCCTCCTCCCTCACCGGCCCCACCAACCGCCCCGCCCTCACCACCGCCATCTCCACCCTCTACGCCCGCATCGTCGCCCAGCTCCTAAACACCCAACGCGTGCCCACCCCCTCAACCCAAACCCAACCACCCGCCACCCTCACCCTCCCAAACCGCCTCCGCCTCAAACAGAATCCGAGCTCGACGCGCATATTGGAGGGGCTGCTCGCTGCGCTGTGGGTCTCGGCTGTGCTGACGTATTCGATGCTCGAGACGAGGGAGGTGCTGCCGAAGAATCCGTGCAGTGTTGCGGGTGTGGCGAGTTTGTTGGCTGGGGCGGGGATGTTGGGGGAGGAGGGGTGGGAGGGAAGGGTTTGTGCGATGGGGTGGTGGAAGGGGAGGGGGAGGTGGGGGGTTGATGTTGGGGTTATGGAGGGGGAGGAGGGGGAGGGGGAGGGGGATGGAGGGGAGAGGAGTGGAAGGGATGGGGAGGAGAGTGATGGGACGGTGTTTGAGGAGGATGGGCTGATTGATGGGGGGAGGCGGGAGGGGTGAGAGACCGCGCGATGGCTTTTATGGTGTATTGTTCAATGTGGGTGCAATAATGGCTTCCGCAGGTATTTGCTTTTGCTAATGTTTCCTTGTAGGATTGATCTGATTTGAATTTCCGAACGCCATGAGGTCGACACGCTGCTATATAGCTTTTGAGTATAATAGATATCACGTCTGTCATGTAAAGCGAACTTGGAATCCCTTCATCATCTCGCGGGCCACTCCAGTGCCCATCCATTCCCGCTGGAAATAATAGAACAGAAACCGACCACTCTGTGTTCAGTGGTAATGTGAACACAAGCAAACCCCCAGAAATCCGCCCAAGGATGCTCTGCAGAGATCTCTGAATGATTGGCATGGGAATTAAAGGCAGGCAGATGCGTTGGCAGCGAAGATCGAAGTGCGCATTGCCATCGCATGCACCCTCCGAAATCCTTCCTTCTTCCTCCTCAAGCCCTGTCCAAAACCCCAAGCAACACACTCCCCACCCCCGCAACCACCGGCGCATACCCCCAATGATTCCACTCCCCCTTCCCATTACCCTTGCAGACAGCACCATCCACAAACGCCACCCCACTGGCAGCAAGCAAGATCCAGCCTAACGCCTTACGGTCTCCAAAGTACGCGGCCGAGTACATGGCCAGACCCATGAAAATGTCTCTCGCTCCGTAGACGATCATCAGGTCGTCGACGAGCTTCTTCGCCGAACCGGAGGAGGCTGGGGGCTCGAATTCGAAGAATGTGAGCGCGTTCTCGGGACGCAGGATGGCGTTGATGCCGAAGCCTATGAAGATGGTGGCGAAGACGGTGGCGGCGAGGCGAGGGAAGGCGGATTGGGAGAGTTTTGTCGTACTAGCCATGGCTTCATCAATTGAGGACTGTGGGTTCGGTTAATGATGGAGCATTGATAGGTATGTTAGCGCTGTTCCGCACCTTTTCTTTGTTTGTGAGGTACGCTTTCGGTGGATAGACACAGGCAGCAGGTTTCTTTGACGCGTTCACGAAGCTGTTTTGGCGCCGTTGTTGCTTTATAACGCGCGTCGCACGCCCAGCAGGCAGCAGGCTGTGGGATTGCAGGGATGCGCGATTGGAGCTGAGCTTGCGGTAGATCCCGTGGGAGGATCGCGGGGGAGGGTTGCGGGGACAACGGGCGGGTGTCTATAAGCATTTCACACGCAGCACGTGGCTTCTAGTCGTGCTCGAGTCAATCATCGGGCAGTAAGAGCAGTGTATGTCTCGTAAAGCGCGTGACCAAGCTGGCGGCACCCAATAAAGCTCTTGGTCTTTGAGCCCGCCAAGAAGTGCAAGCATCAGAGAAGTTACCACATATCTACAAGAAGGCAAAAATTGTGAATGTTGAACTACGATGATAGGTCCAACTCAGGTTCTTATTTTGAAGAGGGAAATGAGAAGTAAATCAGTATTTACAAAGATCCTCACCACGGCGAGAATTTAACGTCTTCCAGTCCTCCAGCTTCATAAATCCGCTAATCCGATCAAATCGGCTTACCTACTGGTAGGTAACCTGGACCTCAGAGTCGCTGGGAATAGTAGTGGTGGTCAAAACCTGGTTGTTCTGACTGATATCAATAGTCGACGCGCCGCTGGTGCCAACGCCGCCCGCAGAGGTCTGGGCACCAGCGCCGGTAAACAGCACGGAGCCAAAGTTAGCGAAGGGGACAAGCCCGCCGCCGGACGAGAAGTCCTCAACGATCCACTCGGCGTTCTGGCCGGCGAGGTTGGCGTCGCTCGAAGGCGCGTTGAGCGTCTCGCTGACGCTCTGGCCGGTGGTCAAGTTCTCGATGACGGCAACGCCCTGGCTGGTGCTCGAGGAGGTGACGGACATGGAGATGACGTCCCCGGCGTTGATGGCTATGGAGAAGTCGGCCGCGCCGAGGGGGAACCACTCGTACCTGGAGAGGAGAAGAAGGCATTAGTACGCGGCTTGCTGGGACGTGTTGGCCGACTGGAGCTAAACTTACCAAGCACTGTACGAGTAGGTGTTCGGGTTGCCCGTTGTGATAGAGAAGTCAACCCCGGTCTGGAGAATGGCGTTGCCGTAGGTGTCACCGTCAATGCCAACCCAGGCGGAGGCAGAGTAGCTCCCGTCAGCAGTTGCCTGGGGGACGGGGACGGTAACGGTAGCTGAGACGGCAGTGAAGGTGCCGGATGGCGGAGACGCGTAGACGGCGCCGGCCCAGTTGGAAGAGTACTGCTCGTGGGTGACATTGCTATCGAGCTGCTTCGCATCGGGGGCAGTCAAGGGCATCAGGGGCTTCGACTGGTGAGTGCGGGTGGCACGGGAGGCGACGCGCTCGGCCAGGCCGCGACCGCGGGGAGCGGCGAGCGCGGTGGCAGCGAAAAGAGCGCTGGTGATGACGGTGGTGAACTTCATCTTGGTTGAGGCGAGGCGAGTGGAACGAGGGCAAGTCAAGGACTGGAGGCTTCGAGACCGGATCTTTGAGCTTGGTGATGGCCATTTGACTGCGAAGGCCTGCTGCCCTTTATACTTGCTTCCCAACTCCTCGCAAGATGGGGTGTAGTTTCGCTAATGTCGCGCGACTGGGTGGGATACATTGCGTTGATGCCGCTTCTAGCAGGTGGGAAGCAACAACGTGGGGCCTCCAGAGGGAGAGGTAGGGAGGGAATTTTGAGATATGCACTTGGTCGCCGGGAGAGAAAGTTGCCGAGAGCACTTGTTCATTAAAAGCATTTGACGAAGCAACTGCCGAGACCTCTTGGCTAGCTTGTCTTGACATGATTGCGCGTGGCATGCATTTGGGCCGCTGTTTCTTTAGAGCTTCTACAATGAGTTTGGTTTATTCCTTCTCCGCGGGCGACACTTGCGGAAGGTATGCTTATAGAGTCGTTTTTACTAACGTAACGGAGTCTAGATGTGGAAGCTAGCTTCTTGCATGATCCTTCGCACATCCTTTGGCGGTTTAAGATTGGCGCGGATGGCGGGCTTACGTGCTAATTCACGGCGGCTACAGTAATGGCAAACTAGATCCAATCATTTATGGGTGTTGATAACAGCCGCTCTATTGCGGAGGTACTTACCAATAAGGAAGGTGGCAGGGGTGTTAGGCTATGTAGATCATCTGTGAAAAGAGGCTCTAAGCCGTCGGACGCCCCTTTAATAGAAAAATACCTGCTAGATGGCATGCCTAATTTGATCCTGAGATCTATGGTCGAATGAACTCGGCCCTCCAACAACGTCGACGTGGGGGGCGCATCCTTCCTCTTCGGTGCTAGCACTCCCGTCCTTTCCGCCTCTGCTGCTGACGACGCTGTTTAAACTCAACGGCTTGATCCTTCGTATGGACTGTCGGAGGTGTGCTATCCAAAGTGGAACAGGCTGTTCATGCGGGGGATTCGGCATCAACTATCGTCGGGAAGCCCTAACACAGCAAAGGCTGAGGCAGATGCTATCTCAATGAAGACAACCCCTCCCAAATGAGACTTAGTTGCTCAAACACGGTAGGATGTTGTATTTGCGGCTGCTATTAGGGGCACTTAGGATCAGACAGTCAGTTCTCATCTCCTGTGATATTAGGTCTTGAGACTATGAGCTTTACTTTTGATATTTCTACAGCTTCCCCCATCCCTCCAGTCAATCCGTCATCCACGAAAAAAATCTCAGCAACAATTTGGGTATCAGTAACCCCCAGTTTCCACACCCCCTTCCAAACCCTCACCATCTCAATACCCCTGCCACTGCCCCTCCATCCCCTGCCCCTCCCACTGCACATCCATCTCCCCCTCCCCCATCTGCTGCAACATCTGCTCCTCAGCCCACCCCATCTTCTCCAACTCCCGTCTGAAGAAATCCTGCTCGCGATCGAGCACCCCCCTCTCAGCGCCCAGCCGCTCGGGATACCTCTTCAGATTGAACCAATGCGTCAGGGCCCTCAACGCCTGCTCGAGCGGCACGCTCTCATCCACGTCTGCATCGACGTCCGACCCGGCCAGCCAGTCGTCGCGCAGCTCCGGGCGACAGTGCAGGTACACGGCGGTGATGACGCGCATGTTGCTCTGACGCCACTTGCGGCCGCAGTAGGGGACCTGGTTCTTGAAGAGCTTGAGGGTGTAGAGGCGTAGCTCCGGTTGGGGGATCTTGAGGCTTTTGCGGAGGTACTGGGAGGATTTGTACTGGACGAGCATGAGGTTGCGGTGGGCCTTGTTCTTGCAGATTTTCTGCATGATGCGGAGGAGGTTGATGTTGGTGAAGAAGTTGCGCCAGGAGAACGAGGTGATTGGCTCGGTGGGGATGTTGTTGATCGGGATGCCCAACTCGTCGACTTCGGGTGGGGCGGGGAGGACGGAGGTGGGGTTCGTGTCGGCGATGGAGGGGTCTTCGGTGGTGGTGAGGAGGTCTTCGGAGCGGCGGCGCTTGATTGGTGGAGGGGCGGCGTCGTCGGAGTCTTCTTCTTCTTCGGCGGGCGCTTCGCCGGTGTTGGGCTCCTCTTTCGCGCCCTCTCTAGAATGCGTACGACAGAAAGTGAAGAAGTTAAGGTCCTCTCTGTCACATTTGTAGTTGATTGCCTTTTCGATCTCCTGCAATTGGAGGAGCTTGAGTGTCAGGGGGATGTAGTTGGAATCAACCAAGAGCTGTGTCAGATACTCCATCTTCAAGACATCTGTGATTTATATTAGTCACTTATTCAACCCCACAGAATGTGTCAACTTACGGGACAATTTGAACCACTTGAGCAATAAGATGAGAATACCGGACGCAGCCTTGTCTTGGATCTCCTCCATCCTCATTCTGTCCAAGTCTTCAAGGGGGATCTTTGAAATATCCGCAAATGACCCGTTGAGGCTGCCATCGGATTTGTTTCCTGCGTTACCGTTCTGATTCTCTTGGAACCCACCGGTCATCGCGCTGGGGCTGCTGTTTTGCAAGGCGAGTGTGGCCAAGTGAGCGAGGAAAGTCCTCAGCAGAACGATGACTAGAGACTGCAAATGGGGGAGAACGGTTGCCTGTTGATGTTTGTGTCAGTGATAGCCGGGGCGGGGGACACTAAGACTACGAACGTAAAACTTCTCGACTTGGTCCAGTTTGGCAGGGACCTTCTCTTCAAGAGGATCAGTCTCCGTCGGTTCCTTCTTCTCAAGCTCAAGATGCTGTAGCTTGTTGTTGAGGTCCAGCGGGTCAATATCGGCATCCTCGGAGCCTGTCCAGCCACGCTCGTATTTCATGAAAAGAACGCGCTCCTCCCACAACTGTCTCATTGCGCGTGAGGCCCTCATTCTCTTTGAAAAGAGCTCTGCAGCTTCAATGATAGAAGCTGGAATGTCACTTCCCTCCCATTTACGTCCAACAAGCATATCTTGCAGATCGGTAGATCCTTTGCCGCCGAGGTTGTTGCTAGATTCATCGAGTGGTGGGTAGAGGAAGGGAAACAGCTGGTTGGTTTGATAATTTTGCTTTTTGCCACCCTTGCCTCCGGGGCCAGCCGGCGACGGGGGCGGGGACGGAGCTGGTGTTGCAATATGGACCGGCTGATGAAGTATTGAGCCTCCGGTGCTGATATTGGAAATTCCGGGCCCGAATGAACTAGCTTCCGAAACCTTGCTGGGATGGTTCTTCAACGGCGGAAGGATGGAATTATTCTCTGGCTCGAGAGGGAATAGAGGCTGTGGGGGGTTGTAAGCGGGATACTTTGAGCTGATCTCTTGGCGGAAGACATGGTAATCCAAAGGCGAAGCCGTGATGACGGGCTGGCCGCGGTTGTCTGCGGTTTCTTCTTTCGGGTTGCGGAAGGTTGACTTCAGCTCCTCTACGTCTTTGAGGCCACCGAAGTTGACCAAGAGCGCTTTCCATGTTAAGAGCAGGATCTGGATGCAAGTCAGCTGACGTGGACCAGGAACAAATGCTTAAGTGCTCACCTTATGTAATGGCGGACCAATGGAATCGTCCCATCGTAAGCTCGTGATAATCTCAATCATAAAGACCACAACATCCTGGTCCAAACGGGCTGCATCGGGAAAATGAGCGAATGTGCCGAAACACCCCTCTCGGGCCAAAAAAGGCTTACCAAGTTTTTGACGGAGTAGTGAAGGTTGTTGCTCGGTCCGAGCAACCTCGTAGAACATGTACATCAGGGTCAGCGAGCAGAAAAGCTCGCGGCGGTCGGATTCGCGGTCCTCCTGGGGGGCAATTTCCTGCTCGACGACGTCGGTTGCACTTGGAAAGGGTCAGTCTGGCAGGGCGGGAGGAAGAACACGGCCGGCCACTCACAATTCACGCAGGCAGGCTGCGCGGGCTACATCAAAGATGGGTTGAACGCCGTCACACTCATGAATCATCTGAACTCCATTGCGAATCCAGTCTATCTGCACCTCTGATTTGACGTAATACGAGGATTGGGCGGCATCATTGGCCGGCGAGGGTGAGTCTGCTTCAGCAGGGGCGCTGGACTGGGACTCGGAGAGCCCAGCAGTCTCATGCCAGCAGCCCAAGGCAATATACACCAAAGCTTCCAGGCTCCGCATCCGCGTGTCTTTGTCGGACTGGGCCAGGTTGCCAATCAGTTTACGAGCGAGCTGGGCTCTCAGCGCGGGCTCGGCGTTGCACCAGTCCATCTCGCCCTGCTCGTAGGCGGCCAGGTTCGAGAGGGTGCCGTCGCTGAGGGCGACCCACTCCTCGACGAAGGACGACTGGGCCTTCAGCAGCATGGCCTGCTCCTCGACGCCGTACGAAAACCACTCGTCGACCTCGCACTCGAAGGAGGCGGCGTCCTCGTAGTCGAAGGCATACGGAGTGGGCTCGACGCGGGGCATGTCGACGACAAGCTTCTTGAGCTGCAGCAGCGACAGGGAATCGGTGGGCTGGTGGCCGGCCTCGAAGGGCGGCGCTGGCGGGGCGGGCGGAGGCAGGCGCTGGGGCGCGGGGGCGGACTTCTCGCGGCGGAGGCCGGGGCGCGCGGGCAGGGCGACGCCGTCGCCGGGCAGCTGGGGCTTGGAGCCATCGAGCAGGAGCGGGTCGGGCTTGCTCGCGGCGGGATCCGGCGGGATGGCCATCATGTCGGCCTCGTCCACGCCCACGGGCACCTGGGGCTCGGGCGGCGCGGGCAGCTCGGCGGCGGGCGGGTCCATGGTGGCACGGCGGTGGGAGAGTGGGCGTTGGTGAGGGCGGTCGCGCGACAGGCACCACTCGCAGGCGGCGGGCTACGGCGGCATGTGTGCGGGAGGGGGCGATTGGCTGGGGGCGGGGCGCGGGACGAGGAGGCAGCAGGCAGGGCGCGGGCGGCGAGAGGAGCGCGAGCGCGGCGGTGTCTGGTCACTGGTGTTGTGCGGCCGTCCGACGTGGGACGGCGCTGCGCACTGACGTTGGCGCGCCGACATGACTCGCCCGCCGCCGCCTCTCCACCACACGCCGCCCTCACCACCGCCGCCAACGCGCCCTGCTGCCTCGCCAAGCGGCCGCGCTGATTGCTCGCGCCTGCTGACCGCGCATGCGCTGCCCGCGCTCTGGCATGCGCTGTTCCTGAGGTGCCGGCTTGGCCTCTGTCACTGGTGGCACATTCCTCCACGGCGGCCAGACCGGCGAGCAGCCCGCTGCGTCAGACGCGCTCAGCAGCAGCCGCACCGCACCGTTGCACCGCCTCGAATCCTGGGGCCGCAAGTACTCGCCCCTCCTTGCGCGCACCGTGGCTGATGGAGCGCAGCATCCGCCGGCGCGCCGGTGCTGCTGCCGCATCGCGCGCAGGCCGTCGGATTAGGCTCGCGCGACGATTGGCGTGATGTGCGCTCGTGCAGTGGGCGGACCGCGTCCCAGCTGCTGACTCTGCTCAGCCTTGCCGGCGATCACAGCACGGGCTTAGCTAAGGGCGCCGGCCTGCTCACGGGATCCACGGCAGGAGAAATCGTTCCTCGCTCAGGCACCGCTTCGTGGCGCGCCTCGCCGGCCCTCGCTGGACGCCCTTGCCGTCGCCCAATGCCCGCGCACGCTGCATCCATGTCGCGCCGTGGCGAAAACCCAACCGGTCACATCCCTGAGACAGCCAAGCATCGCAGCAACCACAGCCGAGCCCCCATGTACTGCGTCCTGGCACCTGGTGGGGACCCGCGCTCAAGTAAGACAGCAGCCAAACACCGCCCACCGCCCTGCCCGCCCTCGGCAGTGCTACGGAGGATGGGGACGGACGTCACTGCCACATGGCCCTGCCCTGTAGGATGCCCGTGGCCGCCGCCGCCGAACGCCCGCCCTCGCCGCTGCGACCTCCACCCGCGAGTCCCTATCCATCCTAAGGCCCGACTGTAGCCTGCGCCCAAGGTCACAATGCCTCCGTCCGCTCTGCGCTTGGCGTCCCATGATCTATTTCCGTGTTCACTCGCTGACATCGTGCCCGCTCGTAAGCGGCGTAACTGCATTCTGCATGCACTCGCTCTTTGTCATGGCCTTATAAGTCGCTGCTGTCCTCCGTGATGCAGCTTTTCATTCCAAAGTCAAAAGTCCCAAAGTCTCTTCCTCCCTGCCTTCCGCGCGTACATAGCCGTCTTGCTTTCTTGCCTCATACTTCTCGCGCTCCTTCCCACCTCCGAGAGACCATGCTGCCCGCTCTGTCAGCCCTCGGCGCCGCCGCGCTGCTGTCTCTAACATCACTGGCCAATGCCGTGCCCCTGGAGAAGCGTGCTGTGAACGGCCCCGTCGTCTCGTCCAACTTCCCCGATCCGTCCATCATCAATGTTGGCGGCACCTGGTACTCGTTTGGCACCAACCCCTCAGACAATTCTGGCACCCACGTGCAGATTGCCAAATCCTCTGACTTCAAGTCATGGACTGTGCTCGGCAAGGACGCACTTCCCAATCTGCCCGGTTGGGTTTATACCGCCAACCCTGCGGTTTGGGCCCCAGATGTAATCCAGAACGTATGTCTTCTCCTCCCGCCTGTTCGCCAAGCGGAGTTCGCTCACCTAGGATCTCTCACCAGGACAATGGCAAATTCGTGCTCTACTTTGCTGCCTCCCGCAATGCTGATCACCACTGCACTGGTGTTGCTACCTCCGACAACATCGAGGGGCCTTACACCGCCCAAGCTGACCCGTGGGCGTGCCCGCTCGACCAAGGCGGCGCCATCGACGCCTCAAGTTTCCGTGACTCGGACGGCTCCCGTTATGTCACCTACAAGATCGATGTAAGTCAGATGATGTCGCAGCCGCACCTGCCCGTGGCCCTAACATGACGGCAGGGCAACTCTCTTGGTGGCGGCGGCGTCTGCGGCAACACGGAGCCGCCGATCCATTCAACGCCCATTATGCAGCAAAAGGTCGCAGGCAACGGCATCGACAAGATCGGCAACGCCTACCAGGTGCTCGACCGCTCCGCCGCTGACGGGCCGCTCGTCGAGGCGCCCAGCATCGCGAAGATGCCCGACGGCCGGTATGTGCTGTTCTTCAGCTCCAACTGCTTCTACACGATCAACTATGACGTGACCTACGCCATTGCAGACAGTAAGTCCCCAGCCCACCAATCCCGGGCGCCGCTGGTTGCCTGGTGATCAAATCCTATATTAACCGCGCATGACAGGCGTCTCGGGTCCCTACACCAAGTACGGCCCCCTATTCGTCTCTCAGGGCACGCATGGCTTCTGGTCGCCCGGCGGCGCCAGCGTCTCTCCCGACGGGAAGCACTTGGTCTTCCACTCTTACCTGGAAGCGGGATCGTCCATCCGCGCCATGTACACCGCCACCCTGACCTGGAGCGGGAACGTCGCGAACGCAGGTTAAAAGCTAAAAGAAACCACCACGCAAGACATCGAAGAAGAGAAGGAAAAAAAAATAACGAACCCCACGACGCAATGACTTTTCGGACCGACGACACGTCTCCGCCTTTTTTTTCGATACCAAACCCCACTGACCCCTTGTCAGCTGACGCAAAGTACAGTAGTGTGTTCTGTGTAGTATTCTGTCGCGCTCTCTCTCTCTCTCGGCCCCGCTTTTTTAACGGGCGCCCGACGATCCGGCTCTCACTGGCTTTTTTTCCTGTTCCGGGGAAGAGCGGTAGCATTGCGGGGAACGCGCCTCTTTTGGGAAACCCCGGTTGCAGTTCGCGCATCGCTGGCTTGCATGGTGTGGCTTACGGCAGGCTGCAGCAAAACAGCCAAGCAGCAACGGCGGCGGCGGCGGCGGCGGCGGCAAACCGACGACTGTGACGACATCTTGCTTTTTTTGTGAATTTTTTGAGTCTGGGAAGCGAGCGGGAGCATTTTGCATGGCGGGCTGGGCATGGGACGAGAAGCGGGACTCGCCGTTATGGATTTTGCTTAATTTCCTATTTTCTTTGGTTCCGTCCGTTCTTGAGCGGAGCGATGCGATACCCGATTCGGTACCGATGATTGCGATACCCCTCCAACTATCGTTTGGCATTATTATCTTTTTTTATCTGTTACATCGGCTTCAGCCTGCGTTGTCGCCAATTCCCCGAAGTCTTCGGGAACACGAGAGAGAGACAGCAGACAGAGAGAAAGAAAACCGATTCCGTACACTTGCATGCATGCATGACAGACAGATGCGCGGGGCAAGTGGAAGCATTTCGGCATTAGCGTGCGTGATCAGAGCTCTAGACGGCCGGCTCGCCAGATGGAACACCGCTTGGCCAGCCTTTGCAGGGACGTTCCCGTGGTTCGGGTCGAGGCTATCTCGCAACGGCCGCTTGTCACTGCTCGTTCCCCCCTCCAACGAGAACCGGACCAAAGCTTGTATTGTATTTACCGATGCCGATTTACTTTTCCTCCCGATTTACTTTTCGCGCGCGCGTGCTCGGCGCTGCTCCTTCCTCCTCCTCCTCATCCTTCACCACCACCACCACCACCACCACCATCTCCACCTCCACCTCCACCAACTACTCCACCAACTCCTCACCACCCTTTTCCGGCCCCGCGCTCCTCCTCTGGCTTGCCCAGGCAGCAAGCAATAAAACTCAGAAGCACGATGACATCGCCCCACATAATCCCCGCCCCTTGCCCATAGGGTAAGCAACCACCAGACTATTGACACAAAAAACCCCGATCAGGAAATCGGGGCCGTTGGCAGTCAGTCAGTCGCCTATCGCGTTGCGCGCCCCAAGAAAAAAAAAATACCGCCGGTCGGCCGGTCGGTCGGTGGGTGGGTGCAGGTAGGTAGTAGTAGCCAAGCGGAGGATGAGGCGGAGGAGGATGAGCGGATGGATGGATGGATGGATGGATGAATGGATTGATGGGATGACATGGCACGAGAGGACGGATCCTCGGGCGGAGAGAGAGAGGCATCGCGTGATTAACCGATGAGGTAAGAAGAGGGAATGGAGGTACCTAGGTAGGAAAGGGAAAGGGAAAGGGAAAGGATGGCATCCCTGCGTTGTACGTTCGCGCGCCCGGTGGTGGCGGGGCGTTTGTACGGTGTAGTTGGGTACAATACGGATCTGACGAATTATGCGTGCGTGCGTGCGTGTGGGGGGGTGCCGGTGCGTGTGTGTGTGTAGGTGCGGGGGATCTGTCATTTTTTGCGCAGCTCTAAAATATGCTTGTTGTGGGGAAGCGAGCGAGCGTGGGAAAGGGCGGCCAACCACCGCATGGGACTACCGGTATTGGCACGCCTGAGTTTTCGGCCTTTTTCGGCGGGCGCGCTGCGGGCTCGAAGCTCGAGGGGAAAAGAGGGATTCCCCAAGACGCGGAGTGAAGCGTCGATGGCAGCAGGTTAACATTGTGTGGACCACGGCAGACTACTGCGAGGTTTGTTCTATGAGGCGTCGGAAAAAGCACTATTGCTACTCTTGCAGAAGATGTAAGGTTTAGGGCTGCGGAACGAATGACGTGATAATCGCGTCTCTGGTTTCCTCTCCGCAGGCAAGCCACACAGCCAGCTGTCAACGGAGCCAGAACGAAAAGAAAAAGAAACGAAGGCCATCGTGCAACCCCAGCTCAATCCAGCCCCAGTCAGCCCAGCACGTCAGTCAGCCCGCAGCAAGCCCGCAGCCCATCGCAGCGCGCCCTGTCAGACCTCAATACTGCCTCCTTCCTCGCGCACGGCAGAATCTCGCGCTTCCCTCACCTGGCCATCCATAGTTACATCCGATCGACGGATGGCTGGATGTCCGGCGTGCAGTACGTACATGCGTAGCGCAGCTTGTGGCGCGCGCCCGGGCTACTACCGCACCCTAATCCTTACCGCCTCCGCTACCCGGACACCGGTCAGGCTGCGTTCGGCTTTCTGTGGCCCCCTGCAAGCCGCCCGCTACGTACATAGCTGTACATGCAGCGCATGTACTCGTAATCTGCACGTACTTCTGACGCTCCTCGTGACCCGCTCGCTCACCCATCACCACCACCCACCCAAGCAAGCCCGCTGCTTGCCGAGATACATGCTACGTACTAGTAAGTCTAGACGCGCCAACCCCACCCTGCGCGAGCAGCTGAGCCTATCCGTTGTATTTCCCGTGTTCCGTCACGGACTTTTTTTTTTTCTTTTCATCTTGGGCTGCCATGCCGCAAGGCTGCTTGCTTGCTTGCTTGCTTCTCGCCGTCTCTTCGACTCATTCATTCCACTTCGTTTACTGCAGAGAGCAGAGGGAGCTCGCATCACGCCATCTAACCCCCTCCAACAAACCACGAGGCGGACAACGGAAAAAATAATAATAATAATAATCAGAAGGCCAGCCAGAACCCTTCCACGCCCGGGAACGAGCATCGGAACGGGACGGGAGAGAGGGTTGTTGCTGTTGCCCTGGGAGCTCTGATCGAGAGCGGTCGGACGGGACGGGACGGACGGACGGACGGGCGCGCCGCGAGCTTCCCTCCTCGGCAGGAAACCTGGACGGACGACTCGCGAATCATGTGCACCCTTTTCGCCGATGGCGGGCTGTTCTGTGAGAAAATACGTGTGGATGGTGAGGGGACGGTGGGGGAGAGGTGTGGGTTGTCGTTCATATAAAGCGAGACCACGCGGATCATCCGGGACGTCACCTGGTATCAGAACGGTCCTTTGCCGAGGACCCAGACTGGGACCTGGACGGAGCGGGTGTGGGTGAACTTCTATTGGTAGGAGGTAGGTTTATTGGTTTATGGAGTTATAGGGGTTGCTGGTGTTGTAGTGGTGGTGTTTCTGAGACACCATGCGCCATCTTCTTACGCTATCCAGAGGTAAGCAGAGAGATGACGTGCAGCAGTCAAGTGGCTGTGCACCCCGCTCCTGTCACGTTCGCGCGCTTTCCTTCTCACTATAATGCTTTTGTTGTGGAGGATAGAGAGCGTTCCAGCCTTTACCGCCAAGCTCTGAAGTGAGGAGCACTCGAGCTTAAAAAAAAAAAAAAGAGAGCAAGAGTCAACTGACATCCAGGCCGCCAAAGCCATAGCCATACAGTGCACCGTTCGGATCTCCAGAGCCGCGCCGCGACGCCGCAGCGGGGCGGCGGCGGACGGAACGCCTGACAAGAAGTACCAAGCAACAGCCACCCCCGACAAGCCCCAGCGCGTACACGTACCCGCGCACACACGTACCCGCGCACACACGTACCCGACAACCCGACAACCCGACAACCCGAAAACCCGACCAGCGTGGCATCTCCGAAAGCTGGAGCTTCAAATAACAGCGCAAAAAAAAAAAACAAGTCACATGCAGCAGCCCATGTCTTACAGTAATAACTACGTCGCAATTCGTTGGCTGCCCTCGGCGGTGGGGAAGCACGGGTTCTAGCATGATGAAGTGGCACGAAAGAAAGCTGATAGCGCGGCGGCACGTGGATGGGGGCATGACCCAGGGAATTGGGCAGAATCGGAAATTTTTGGGGTTGGACGCCTTGTCAGGTGCAGCGCTTTGCGGCCGCCGCTGTGGTTGATAGGCAGAGCTAGAGGACGTGATCCTGGCGGTTAGGCTGTGTGTAGACTAGTAGGAACGTTGGGAGCCGAAGACATGTGGAAGAAATGTAGGTAAGAGCCCGCGTGCCGCGCGGGATGTTAGCGTCGCGTGGGCGTCGGTCCTAAGCAGCACCGAGATAGAGCTTCCATGCAGGTCCCTGAGTCGAGTGGGCGATAGTAGGGCGATGTACAAGGCGTCGTTTGGTTGTTGGAGGCAGAGGATCCTGTCGCGTCAGGCCACCAGGCAGAAGACCCGTCGGCGAGGCCAGTGCCAAGCAAGCGACAAAGAAATGTGTGCAGCACGCCAAGCTGCCACAAGCGCCATTCCGCAAAGACAAGGCGCGGGAAGAAAAAGTAAAGGCGGTGTTTGGCTGGCTCGGACGGTTGCGGGTCCGCGCGTGCGCGCGTGCGCGTGGGTGTGCATGTGGATATGGAGGGCCCAGCCAGCAAGATGAACGGGAGCGGAGGGCATGGCCAAACGGGACTGGAGTGACAGGGACTCGGCTTGTGTGTATATACATTCCGCCGGTACGTATATACGCTGGTATGCAGGCGCCTATTTTCCATCCACTCGTCGTGCCTGACGAGCGACTTGTTCCTGGCCACTCGCAGCGGAACGTGACCTTTCCCCACTGTCTAGACTGAGACAAACCCCAGCGACGCCAGCGGGTGCAAGTTTCAGATTCGAAGATGTTCGATAATGGAGCCAACGACAATCTGCGGGACCTGTGCCGGCGGCGAATGAAGGAGGCTGGTGGTTATGGTGCCCTGGTATGTGGATGGTCTCGTGAGCGCGGGTTATCATGTGATGGCGGCCGGCGCGGGCTCGGCTACGGGCACCGAGCATGGGTCCGGTGGGTACTGCGGTGGAGGACGAAATAAGGGTCCTGACTGGCGTCCTGGGCACGGCATTGGCTGGTTTCGGCGGAGATGTCTCGGATAGACGTCCCTGGCTGCAGCATTTAGGTTGCAGACTAATAGGCTGGCGGAGTATCGACCGACACTCCATTGTCGCGGTTTGCGCCTGGACTGTGAGCAACGTCCCCTCCGAAGGGCCTGATAGGAACTGCTCCAAGATTAGACTTCCAGTGATCGAAACGCATGCAAGCGACGGGTAAAAGATGAAAAACTGTTCAGAAGTAGAAGTACATGAGAGAAGTCTAAGACTCAGGCAGCCACCAAAAGTCCCTGATGAATTAGCTAGGAAAGACTCTCATGTATGTGCAAAAGAGGCTCAGACCGTCCGCCACCAGTAACTCCTAAGACGAGTCCTCCAATAACCCTGGATTCCGAGCTGCAGACCGAGAATACACCAAAAACAATAGCCACATAATACGTCTCCAAAGCCGAGGTGTACGGTGGCCGTAGAAGTTGTGCAGAAGCAAAGTTTCAAAAATCCCAATGGAGCTGGGAGAAAGAGGAGCTAGAGAAATTGAATGAAGCAAACAAACCCAGGAAAACAGTCATGAGAGTCGTTCATGCCGTCATCCCAACTGTCAGAGATCCACCAGGCCGTTGGTAGAGAGCAAAGCCACCCACTCATGTGATAGCGTAGTGACTGCACTCACGTCTATCTTCGATCGCCTCAACTGTCGCCGTTTTGGTCAGCCTTGTCGCCCTGGTTCTGGAACTCTTCGGGGACGACGCCTGCATTCTGGCAGGCTTTCTTCCATATTTCGCACTCGGCCCAAGCACGCTGGCACTCCGCTTTGAATTTGTCGCAGCTGGCACTTAGCTCCGTGATGGCCTGTTCCGTCAGAAGCTTCTCAAGCGTCCACTTCTCGATGTTCTGAGACTCATTCTCCTTGAGCTGCGTAATGAACTGTACGGCGCGCTGAAGAATCGATCCCTTGTTCTTCTCGCAGCCAGGAACAATCTTGGCAAGCTCGTTAATCCCCTCATTGATGGTCTCACGGCGGCGTCTCTCCACTGTCGATATGTTAGCGACAACATCGCTATGAGACGCCAAAATACTGCTCAAACAAACCTTCTTTGTGGTTATCCCTGCGAATCTTGTGCCACTCTTCCGAACCAACAGCGGGCTTCTGATTGGACTGGGAAGGAGGGGACTCGTTCGAAGCCTGGGCCGCCTGGGTGTTTGATTTGTTCAAGGCATCCAGACCGTAGTCAGTCATGCCGTGGGACGACTGATGCATGTTATGATCTCCCATACTGAACGATGAGCCCAGAGCCCTATCGCCCTCTCCACCTGCCGCCTGATTCTGGAAGGATAGCTCTGTGGCCTGAGGAACGGTCATCTGGAAGTGGTGAGACAGGGCAGCAGCAGCCGTGTCGCTCGCATTGGTGGGATTCCCGCTGCCGTTCTGGTGCAGACTGTGATCATTCGCGTGTTGTGCGAGCTGGCTGAAGTCTATGTCGGTATTGGTGTGGTGGTGGATGTCGTCTTCGCCTGTTCCGGCCGTATGGTGGCCTGCGAGGAAAGCAGTGCCAGACTGGTCGTTCAGACCAGTGCCAGCGCCGCTAGCATTGTTTGCCGAACCTGGTGACACGCGCTGGAATGTCGAGCCGCGCGAGGCGTCGCCAGGGGCCGTTCTGCTGCTCGTGGGGCCCTGGTCGAGGGAGCTGCGCTTCCGCTTGTTGTTCTGCATCGTGGTCGTGTCCGCAACCTCGGGCTTAGCCTCGGTTTCAGGGTAGGTGGCGACGTCGGTCATTCTGAGGTTGTGATTTCTCACCCGCCCAGATGTTGCGGAGATCGGGGAGAGTGTGGTCTTGTCAGTAGTGCTGTTGGTAGTAGCTCCAAGCGCAGTCTGCACGATGGTGCGTAGCACGCAAAGACCAACGGCAGTTATAGGCTGATGCTGCTATGGTGGCACGACACTGATATGCGGGCTACCGGAGCGCAACAGCGGGATAGGCTGCTAAGGCTGGTTCCAGTGCCGGGTGTTCTAGCCTGCAGCGGCGCGGTTCTGGCAGTACAGGCGCCTGTTCGCAGATGCAAACCTGCGGAGGTACAAGGTGGCTGGCGAGTGGGCTATAGACAAGGGACCAAGGGCCTATGCGACGGTTGTTCGACGGCAGGGCTCCGCAACAGGAATTAGGCGAAAGCACAGAGCTCGATGAGGCAGGAAAGCACTGCTTAAGGGCCTGGTGGGTGTTGAATGTTAGCACGTGTCCTACAGCAAGACTCCAGTGCGACGTCGACGCAGAGAGGCGTCCGATTGGCGCAGACCGATTGCTTCCTCGCTGTGGGACCAAGCTGTCAATTGCTTGAAGAGCAGTCGTGCCATGGCCCCTGCCACTCGCACCGCAGGCCCGCCGCACCCATCGGCATCACCCTGCGTTCGTGCGTGACGGCGGCAGCGGCGACGCGGGACGTGGACGCGCCACGGGTGCGAGGAATGCGCGTGGAGCGGCGCGGTCGCGGGCGCCGGCAGCGCGAGGACGGCAGAGCGGGCGGCGGGCGGAGCGCGGTGGCCGACGAGGAGGCCAGAGGGCGACGAGAGCATGGGGCGCGCAACAGGGAAGCTCGAGAGGCCGTGTCGAGCTGATGGAGACTTACCCGCTTTGATGTTTCGTGAGGCCGCTGACTAACGGCAGGCCGTGGTCCGTCCAGAAATCGTGATCGCGAGAGCGTCTTGCGGCAGCGGGCGCAAAACCACAGCCGGGGGGGACGGGGAGAGCAGGCGGGTCGCAGAAGAGCCAGCTAGCAGCCACGCGAAAAGCTCGCTCTTCAACGTGCTGCAGCTCGATGGTATTCGCGATGAGGGACGGCGAGCTGGGAAGCAGTCAGGTGATGGTGGAGGTCACGCGTCCGACGGCGGAAGACACGGCTGTAAGTAGGACGGAGACGACGGCGGGGGCGGTGCCAGCATGGAGTCCGAGTGGGTGCAGGTGAGGCGGCGCGGGCGGCGAACCGCAAGGGAGCTGCTGAGTCAGCGCCACTACGCGAGGCCGTGCTCCCGCGAGGGAAGTTGCGGAGTGGTGCCATCAGCGATTTTTGTGTCCAGCGGCCGCCCGTTTCGTGCAGCGTGCTTGGCCGCAAGGTGAGCTTTCGACGCGCTCAGCAATGCGTTATTTGCCCTCATGGGCCTGCCGATGCCACCCCTCTGTCTGCGCTACCACCCTTATCATGCATCTGGGCTCTCACGTGCTGACGGCGATCCTCGCTCATTGGCTGCTTCTGTGGCGTGGCTGGTCATGCCCGAGACATACAAGCCGCCCCCCGCAAGCGTGCCAGCTGGCGGCAGGCCGCCATTCCCATTGCGCTCAGCGCGGAGAAACCTTTTTCCCGATATCCTTCCATGAAACTCGGAAATAACCCAAGGATCCCAGACGTCTTCCATTCCGCAGGGTCCGCGAATCATCGTCTCACTGTCCAGAGAGGTCGTGAGCATCTTCGTCGTCACGATCTGGCAGCTCGTGTCGCTGGACGCAGCGCCTTTTTCGTTCTGGCAGGACAAATATCTTCAGCATTTGCAGGCCGTCGTGTCCTTCCTTCACGGCGGATCAAGAGCATTGATTTTCAAGGCAAAACTGTGCCAAGAAATTTCATTTTTCACTCAGAGCTCTTCCTGAAGCACGCTTGCATGTGTAGCACACCTTCTCACGCTTTGGAGGCTCTGTCTCTAGGACGTGGTGTTTTTTCCCCACTTCATGTCGTCGCACTCTGCCACCTCCGAGCACCTCGGCTCCCCCATTAACCAAAAAGTACATCTTCCAGGACCGTTCGTGCCAGCAGGTGTGAATGGTGGCACTTCTTCCGTTTCGTCCCGATGGATAGCTTGTCTCGCAATACTATCCGCTGCGACACGAGTTCCCAATGCTCCTATCTCTCGACACGCCGAATTTTGTTCCGCCAGAAGAAAGTAGCTTTCAGCACATGAAGACGGAAGTAATGAGCTTATCCTGTAATACTGCTGCGAGTTCGTTGTCGACTTTTTTATGTTGAAATGGTATATCTCCGTAACCGCCTGTAGTACTCAGCTGCTTCTTGGCCCTGCATCTCGGTATATAAAGTGACCCGTTTCTTCTTTAGCTCTCCTGAACCTTTCTACCGACATTCACGCGGGTACACCACCCCAAGCATCTCGATGCATGGGATGAACGTGAATGATAGTTTTACTTCTACTACTGACCGGGATAGACCATCTTCTATGCAGGCGCAGATTCAAAGCAGCGGCCCAAATTGACCATGAGCGCACCGCTCTCTGTTTCGAACGCGGAAGGCTGTGAACAATGAACCACGACTTCCTACAGCTCCGGGCGGATCAGGAACGCGCCCACGCAAGCATCCAGGAAGACAGTCAAGGCGAGCGCTGCGGCCTGGAGTGAGCAACCAGTGCGATACGCTCAGCTATGCTGCTACATTGCGGCCCGGCTGGCCCACGCGGGTGCTGGCTGAGGTACATGGCGCCTGCCGCCTGGCCGAGGCAAGCATAAGCGAACCACCTGCGCGGTCACGTCGCGATGCATTGTTCGCCGGCCTCAGCATTGCAGGATTACTGCTCTCATCTGCACTCCAAATGCACCTGTGGTCTCGTGGCCGCGTCGCTACCGCCATTCCTCGTCCTGACCTGCTGGATACGCCCTCCGTGTTCCACTCCGCACCACACCTCTCGCCCGTTCTGGGACTAGATGCAGCCTGCACATTCACGTGCCGCTTCTGCGCGTTGTGATTGTCGCCCGTCGCGCCCTGTTAGTGGCTGCCGCTCGCGGGATGCGGCTGGCGCCCGCCAGGCTTCGTTCCCACAGCGCGCCCGCCTCCTCGTCGCGACGCCCAAGGGCCCCACCACCCTGCAGCCGTGCCGTGCCTGGGTTACGCGGAAAAACCATTTCCCTACATTTGCCTTCCAACGTCTTCGACGCGATAACCAGATATCCGCTCGCTGACCGGCCGCTTGCTCTCCGCGCGCCGCCCCCATCCTTGGGCCGCCGCTGCCCCGGCCTGCGGCAGGAGTCGGAGCGCCGCCTGCATAAGAGCGCCGCCTGTCGCCGTCACAAGGCCGTCAGGGTGCTTTCGTATATTCTTTGCCTTCGCCCAGCACTCGAATGAGAGGACCGGCCATGAGCATGGGGCAAACCTGCCGCTGTACTAACCCCCAATCTGGCCTAAGATGCTTCCGCGCCACTTTCACCTGATCCGTCGATCTGTAGGCGGCCTGTGGCTGATCTTTCCCGTTCGCCAATGGCTGCTTCTATCTTGAGCTCTTAGATATAGCCAAACCCTAGCCCGCGGCCGCCCCCCTCATTAACCAACTTCATGCATCTAGCAAACGCCACACCGTCTGTCGCAATCAATTTCCCGGTCGTAGAATCCTTGTCGGTATTGCCCCCACGGTGTTCACGCCCCGACGATCTCGAAGATGCATGATCTCTGCAGTGCATGATCTCTAGACGATCGGATGAACATCCTCTCCTCGTCCTAGAAGCAACATCCAACCAGTGGCCGCCTTCTTAGCAATTGCCTTGAATATGTCTGCAACGCGGAGAAATTGCACGCGCGGCTTGCGCTTGTGAGTATGTCAGAGGTGCGTCTTGTTGACCGCATTATTCAGACCTACTAACTTATATGAGATAGTGCTGTCTCTTTCAAGAGTCCACCATGCAGACGGGACTTACTCTTCTCCAAAGCCGGCTCCGCGTACGAGCTTGGCTCTTTCATGAACATTCCGACCTCTAGAAACGGAAGTTTGGCACTCAAAAACTGGGGCGCAGGTGGTGTTATCAGGTATGAAGGTTTGCCAACTCATGAAACATTACACAGAGAAGCAGCATCTGCAGGGACGGATGACCAAGGGTGAGTCTATCATCGACCCATCTGGGTGGAAGATTCGAGTCTTTATCTTGTGCTCACAAAGCAGATGCAGCTACCACAAGCTGGGTTGGAACAGCTCTACACGGTGACTTTTGATATGGGGAGTAGAAGAATGTGTGATACAAGGTCGGTTCGCACAGTATTACAAAAGCAAGGCCGACGGCTCATGCGTGAGGAGTTGAAGCATTCATTCGGGTGCCGCAGTGTGGTAATAGAAGCCCTATTTGCATCCAGATGAATGCTTCCTCCATAAGCGTTGCTGTTACAAGCGGGCCGACCGAGTAAGTCAAGAGGATGAGCGAGTTAGTGAGTGGGTGGGCAAGCGGCTGGCTCTTGCCAGTTCTTCCGGCGAGGGGATGAAGGGCCGAGCTGGAAAGCGACGGCCAACCGTTTACGTTCACCTTTTCAGAGGATCAACGTATTCTTCACGCCCTCCTTCATCGACTTTTCATCGTCTTCTTCCAGTCACTCCTTTGCTTCGAACAGCTTCCAGCGCCGCCGAGAGACGCCCGTAATGACGCGCTTCGTCCTCACGCTACTTCTTTACCTTATCGTGCCGCTGACAGCAGCGCGCCCCTCATCTACCGATAGTGCGCTTTCAGAAGCCGCGACTCCTCACATTCGCGGTGTTAACCTTGGCGGCTGGCTCATTCTCGAGCCTTTCCTGACTCCAGAGCTTTTCACAGCGAACGGCGTTGTCGACCAATGGACCTTCGACCAGCAACCTGGATCCGCTGCTATTCTGCGCCACCACTGGAACACATACTGCACTGAAGCTGATATCAAGAAGCTTGCTTCTTATGGAGTCAACGCGTCCGTTCTACTCCGCTTTGTTACCAATGAGCCGTAAGACTTCTACACTGATACCTTATAGGCTTCGCATCGGTATCGGCTTCTGGGCATATGACAACGCTGGCACTCCGTATCATTCCGGTGCTGATGCCTACCTCAATAAAGCTATTGATTGGGCTAGAGATGCTGGGCTGTTGGTCGTTATCGAGCTTCATGGTGCGCCTGGCTCTCAAAACGGCGATGCCAGTTCAGGCCATCAAGGCCCTTGGCAGGTAAGGAAAGCCCAGAATAGAAAGACAGAGCTGACCACCGAATCTACAGTGGCAGACTGGAGAGGGTAACCTAGCGCGTACCACGAGTGTTCTCGAGACGATGGCGCAGAAATACGGCACCAGCGAGCTTTCCAACACGGTAGTCGCGATCGAACTTGTCAACGAGCCTACGAATACTCTACCGAACACGTTTGAGATTACGAAGTCATGGACCAAGACTGCCTATGCTGCTGTGCGTGCTGCCGCGAGTAACAAGAATTTGCGGATCGTCATGCACGACCAGTGGGTCACTCCGAAGAGCTGGCTTGACATCAATACAGCGCTGAATGGGCCTAGCCCTGACACCTTCGTTTTGGACGTGCACCAGTACCAGGTCTTCACCAACGAAGACCGGAATCTGGACCAAGATGGCCATGTCAGGAAGGTCTGCGAGTTTGCGAACGAGCAGCTCGCAGTCGCCAAGAAGAGTGGCCTACCGATTCATATTGGCGAGTTCAGTGGCAATACTCTCATATGCGTGAATCCGGACGGAACCACATTTGCAGACCCGGCAGGCACCGGCAAGATCTGCCGCGTAGCTGGTTGCCAATGTGAGGCCGATGGTGGCATCACGGTAGATCAGTGGGGTGATTCTCTCACTCAGCAAGTTCGCCGCTACATCGAAGCTCAGTTGTATGTGTATGAGCAGTACGCTGGAGGTTGGTTCTTCTGGAACTTCAAAGGTCCCGGCTCCTGGGGCTTCATAGCAGGAGTAGAGAAGGTGAGTAACCTCGTCACTTGTGATTACACGTAGAGATATATTAATTCCCCTCCAGGGCTTTATTCCCCAACCTCTCACGAGCAAGCACTATCCCAACCCATGTTCTTAGATGAATTCTGAGCTGCTGGTGGAGACGTAGAGAGTATGAAGCGTATCCAAAAATAAGATTCTCCATCACTTTGCAGCGAGAATGTAACTTAGGGGCCGTCAGGCCTCCTTGCGAGTGCGTGTGCTCCATAAAGCTCCACTGTAGCGGCTAGCTTGGCGGTCCGCGTCCCAGGTCAATGCAGCGCGTGAGGGTGAATGCTGTGGCTGCGCATGTTCCATACTCTCTATATACGAAATGGGTTTCTTGGAGAGCGGTTTCTTTGAGAGAATTGGTCGCGTGCTCACAGTCTCGACTCCCGACGAGGCAGAATCGATGGCAGCGAATAGCCGGTGGCGGGGGCTGGAGCGGCGGGATAAGATGCGCCTTGCTGCCTCAGCGGCCCGAGCGCAGTGATGACAGCTGTGGCCTTGGCGTGCACGGATCTTCCGATGTTCTCGCGCGCGCTTCTGCTCGGGCACATTGGAGCTTCGCCTCGACTCCAAGAGCCTCACTCACCATCCACCTACGTCCCGTCCGCCGCGTGCTCCTGCCTCCTCGGCGCAAAGCTTTTCGCTCCCTTCCCACGCACCTCACTCCACACGTCACACTTCCAGCGCACATCCACGCCTGCCACAATGTCCACCGGAAACATCAGCAACCCGCCCAGCTCAGCTCCCGCTGAGTCGAAGAGCGCGCGCAAGAAGAAGGCCAAGGCCGAGGCTGCTGCCGCTGCCGCTGCTGCTGCCGCTGCGTCGCCCGCCACTCCGACGCAGGATGTCTCGACGCCCGTCGAGGGCAGCGTCAACGGCGCCGAAGACTCGGAGCACCCGTACATCAGAGAGCTGCAGAAGTACGTCTGCGATGCCGTCGCCACGCCGCGAATCTCCAATGGCGCTCGTTTGCTGACTTTGCACTCACAGGAAGCTCCGCAATGTCAACAAGAAGCTCGTAAGTACCCTCACGAGATCACCTTCCATGACGGAAGCCCAAGGCTGACGCAAACGCCTTCTAGAACGCCATGGAAAAAGTCAACTCCGTAGTCAAGGAGAACCCGGACGTCTCCCTCGATGACCTCGTTGCCACCAAGAAGATCAACAACGACCAGAAGGCCCAGGCGCTGAAGAAGCCCCAGCTCGAGGCTGACCGCGACCAGCTCGAGGAGCAGCTCGCCCACTACAAGAAGGTCAACGACGACTACCAGGGAAGGCTGACCCGCCAGAAGGAGGCGCTCGAGGCCGCACACGATGAGAAGACCAAGGAGCTGGAGAAGACGATCAAGGCTGAGGAGGAGGCCAAGGCCGAGAAGATCTTGAAGCAGCGTCTGCTCATCTTCTCTCAGTTCCTTAGGGCTGCTGCTGCTAGGCGCCAGCAGGGAGATGATGAGTCGGAGCTGTCCAAGGCGTTCGAGGGTGCCTTGCTTCAGGTCTACGGTGGTAACCCGGAGGCCGTCGAGGCCGCTGAGAAGCTGATCACCGGATCAGAGGAGCACGTCATCTCGACTGAGGGCCTTGAGCTCACCGTTTCCTGTAAGTCAAAACGGCTTGTTTTAGCCGATACCTGTCACAGCTGTTAATCTTTCAAAAAGACGCCCAGGTCAAGCAAGCCTCCGTCGAGGACGCTCCCTTCGCTGCCGAGGAAGCCTGGGTCGACGAGGTTGCCCAGGCCGAAGCAGCCCCGCCTGCCGAAGACACCACTGTCGGCACCGACCCCACCGTTGCCCACGCCGGTCTGACCGAACTTGACGCTGCCGCTGCTACTACGAACGGCGAGTCCGCTGCTCAGACCAATCCTGTTCCTCCTGCCAGTGTTGATGACGGTGCCGCTAATGCTGCCGGCGCCGAGCAGTGGGATACCAAGGTCCCTGGCTCCGATGATCCTCTTGCGGAGAGCTTCGAGATGGTCCCTCGCGATCCGACTGAGACTGAAGCTGTCCACGAGCCGGCTCCGGCTGCTAGCACCCAGAGCTGGGCTGAGGACACTCCTGCTGCTCCGGCTGCCCCTGCTTCCACCACGGCCACCAACGGCGATGGATTCCAGGAAGTCCCCTCCACTCGTGGCGGCCGTGGCCGTGGAAACTTCCAGGGCGAGCGCAGGGGTGGCTACAGGGGCCGCGGCGGCCCCCGTGGTGAGGGCCGTGGCCGTGGTGGCTACCGCGGTGATCGTGGCGGCGAGGGCTACCGTGGCCGTGGTGGATTCCGTGGCAGCCGCGGTCGCGACAACCATCAGGCCCAGCCCTCGCAGTAAATCCAAATATCTTGACTGCCAGTCCTCGATTTGGACACGTCGATTTACGACAATCTGAACGGCCCACGGGAAAATGCAGAAGGTCCCTGGTTGGTCTCCTGACGTTTTTCTCTCTACGGTTGATGTAGCGATTCGTTTCTGAGCATTTGAGCGATCTGAGTACGGTGTTTGCACGGATCGGTCGTCGGGTCAGAGAAGAAAGAGAAACTAAAATCATTCACGGTGTCTTCAAAAATTTGCATAGCATTGGAGCCTGGTAAACGGTGCAAAAAGTTTGGGCCTAGGGTTTTTCCTATCTCAAAGTCTCTCGTCCGGTCTTCTGGGTTTGATTCTAAAAGGAAACACGGGTTCGATGGTTGGGCTTTTTTCTTCATGTTCTCTTCATTCACTTCTTCTTCTCTCGCTTGATCAAACTTGCTTCGAACTTGTCAGTAACTTCCTTCTTTTTCTCGTACGGATTTTTTTCAGGGGCCTGTTAATCCTTTTTCACGGGATTTCCTTTTTTCTTCTCCTTCCACGATCTGGTTACGTACGAATACTGCCCTATGACCGCATGAGAGCATCAGACCAAAGGCTTGCTTGCTTTGCTACTGCCCTTCGAGGTTTATGCATTCTATGTAGAAACATCTTTGCTGGGCAGATTGGCTGTTTCTTGCTTTTCATGTTGTGTTTGAGAAAAGCTTGATGGTCTTGGGATGTACGATACTATATCTCAAAAACCGAAAAGTCATCACACATGGCCGGACAGCTGGCAATATGCACGGCGATCACAATGCCGCGCAGCTGGTCAATAAGACGCAAGGCTGGCGCGAAGCTGCAGCCAAAGCGGGGCTTAGGTAGACCTACATTTCTGCCTTGCCAGCCCTTCCCAAGTCATCTCACTGTCCTGTAACACAACTGCACAGCCTCGTCGCCCGCCCGCATACCTAGTAAAGCCTCACCCCCTACCCTCCGCCCCGTCCGTCCCTCCATCCCTCCCCGAGACCCTCAATGCCCCCATCCTCCTTCGCACCACCGTCACCACCATAACAGCCATGGACGGCCTGTCCGGCACGGCTAGCGCCTTCGCCGTCGTCTCGCTAGCCGTCCAGCTGGCCGACAGCGCGCACAAGCTGCAAGCGTCACCCCTCAGCATCCGCAAGGCCGGGAGAAGCCAACCCACCCGCTAACATCCTCACGCAGGTGCAACTTCCTCTCCGCTTTCAAACACGCGTCCGAGGATATCGAAGATATCGTCGATGACCTCACCGTGCTGAAAGACGTGCTGAAAGACGTGCAGCAGTACGAGGAGGTTTTCGGACCGCACAGGGCTACGGCCGCGGCGTTGAATCGCTGCGGGCGGCAGATTCGGGCGTTGGAGAATGTGGTCAAGATGTTGCAGGAGGATATTGGGAGGGGTGGTGCGGTGCGGAGGAATCAGGCGGCGTTGAAGGCGGTGTTGAAAGGGGATAAGATGAGGAACTTGAGGGAGAAGATTGGGGAGGCGAAGGGGACGTTGATGTTGGCGTTGGAGGCGTCGAGTCGGTGAGTTGGATTGTTTCGCTGTCACTTTCTTTTGTCTTTTTTTTTTTTTAGGGCGCGGAAGTTCTTCTTCTGCTGCGGGGAGTTGACTGACACTTTTCTCGCCTCCAGCCGAATCCAGCAAACGCAGTTCTTCGCTGTCATGCAGGAATTTGGTCGTCTTGATGGCCAGATGAGCCAGCTTGGCGGAGAAGCGTCCCAGACTCAGTCGATAATTGCCGCGAGTCTCCAAGATCAGCTCTCGACGCCGTCACTCGATACCGCATCTGCTCCGACCACTACCACGACCCCTCCTTTGGATGATCCTTCAGCGATCCCATCCGTGTTGTCCCTAACCCTCAACAATCGACATTCTCGCACCAGGCCAAGATACTTCCGACAAGAGGCTTACTGGGGAGAATGCGGGAGCTGGACAAAGACCCTTATTGGAACCCTCCAGTACGAGAGTGGGACACAGAAGTCAAAAGACATTGACTCAGATGAAGATGAGGCTGTCCGGATCCGTTTCCAGCCTTCATGGTGGCTCCAAAAGCTCGGCGTCAACGTGTTGTTCCAAGCCCAGATTGACAGGTCTGCTCGAAGCGGATGGACAGTCTCGCTGAATACCCCGCATGTAATCATCACCTCCCTGAGTCTATTTTACTGAGTATGTTGTGCTGATTATCATTTCAGTTGATTCCAAATGACTGCAATGTGTCAGACATGATCCGAGAGGGAGATCTTCAAGGTGTACGGGACATGCTCTCCAGGGGCGAAGTGAATATACACTCTGTTGATATGTTTGAAAACACTTTGCTCCATGTTAGTCGACCAGCAATGCTCCACATTCCACTTTTAAACAGCGTACTCACAGAACCAGCTTGCTGCCGAACGCAACCAACCACAAATTTGCACCTTTCTCCTCGACGCCGGAGTAGATAGACTCGCGCAAAATTGTGGCTCTCTGTAGGTAACTCATTTCATTTCCATTATGGAGCAATGCTTACACTTCTGTAGGACAGCATTCACACGCATTGATAAGAGGCCGCCACATGGAGAGAAGCTTCGCCAGAAGAGCGTGGCAATTATGGAGACCGTACGTGCCTTCATTTCCGCTGGCGAGGATTTCCAGGATGACAACCCCTTTGCGTACTTGATGATGTTCCTTCGAATACATGATCGCTTCAACGTTTCCCATGGTATTCCATTCACTACAAGCCTACTACGCTGGCTCCTCGAACAAAGTCTGCCTAGAATGATGTTGGACTCAGACTTTTTCTATCCCTATTTCACCTTTACACTCCTATCAATTAGGGATTCTCGTTCTCAGGAAGAATTCCTACATGTACAGAGCCCCGTCCAGTTCATATTTTCCGCCTTCCTCTTCTGTACTAGCGCAATTACAGGGGTCTTCGCCGGGTAAAACAGCCGCGCCTGGCCGGCTTTAGTTCTCAATTTTGGACTACCTGGCGCTTGTATACTACTTTACAAAGTCTGAGGCGGTTTTTAGCTCTTAGAAGATCACTTTGAACTTCCTCTCTACCTTCTTTCTCGGCTTTCTTGCTGTCTTATCTAGTAATTTAAGGATTAGGCTCTTTGCTTGCTTCTAAGGACTCATTTTCTCCTTCTCCTACGCTTTTCTTCTCTACCTAATTCTTCTAGAGGCTCTCTGCTTAGCTAGGGCCTATTGATCCTCCTAGGAGTTATCTCTAATGAGTACTTCTAAGCCTAGAACCGTGTATATCGAGTCTTCCTGCTAGGCTACTCTCCTAACCTTCTTACTAAGAAGTAATAGGATAAAGAGCCTTAATAAGTGCTTGTACTTCTTCTTAAGATACTTCCTTTGCTTAACTCTAATATCTTGAAGCAAAAGCTTATGTAAAAGAGCCTTTGCACGCACCTTTTTGTAGTAGCCTAGCTCATCTAACTCTCCTTCTATATATTTATTCCCTCCTTCTAACTAAATAACCATTTAAATATATCTTAGGATTCTTCTTATCTATGCCTAAATCCTCCACTACTCTAGGTCCTCCTAGGCTTTTAGCTAGACCTTCTTTAGAGTTGCTTTATCCTTTAGGGCTCCCTTTTACGTAGTACTCCTCTTTAAATAAGCCTAGTAGGGCTTAATTATGTTTAAATCTAGCGAATTCCTAGGCTAGAGAAGCCTAGTTACTTCTATTGCATTTATAAAGATATTATAATGCTTTAAAGTATAAGCAGCTATACTATCCTCTTAAAGAAGCATTCTCTAGCCGTAGTAGTGTCCTATTTAGCTAGTCCTAGAGTTATATAACTAGTTATAATACTAGTAGTCCTAATAGAATAGGAGAAGCTTTAGGAGAAGAATCTGGTTAAGATATCTCCACTAGTCTATTCCACCCTTTTTAGCATTTCTCTCCTATCTGCCTGTTTTAGAAGTAAACTTCTACTTAGGCTGTCGTCCTTTATCTAGGAATCGAAGTCTAGAACGTCTTTCTATAGTCTCTCTCTCCTACTAAGCCTTTTTTTTAGCCTTAACTATAATATTCTACTAGTTAAGTACTTTATTAGCCTAGTCTCTTTTTACCTTCTTCTCTACCTCCTAGATATAGTAGGGTCCTTTAAAATCATAAGAGAAAGAGCCCTAGAACATGAATTCAGAGTATCTAGCCTATCTACGGCGTATGCACTCCTTATTCATACGTTTATTCGGCTTTCTCTATACTCTCTTAGCACCTCTTCTCCTTAGTATAACTAAGGTCTCATTAGTCTAGATAACAGACTTCTACATCTCTAGAGTCTAATGCTCAACTAATTTATAGAACTAAAGGCGTCTAGCCTTCTATTCCTTAGTAAGTCCGGGCTTCTTAGTTGTTTTTAGCTTTCTATATCCTTTGTAGTAGAGAACCTATTATATTACGTTAGTATCTATTAGGAGACGGAGAATCTCTAGTAAAATATATAGAGAATCTCCAGAAATGAGTAAATACCTTCTAGATAGTCTCTCTTCCTAAACCCAGTTCCCCTTTTAAGATATCTAGGCACTTGGTTCTAGCGTATCTATCTTCCTTAATTGCTTAAATAATAAGCTATTTAACTACCTTATTAACCTTGCGTATACCCTAGTTACGTGGTATATCTTTAAGGAAGATTAGGAGGAGCCTAAGCCCTAGTTTCTAACCCCTTTCTCTCGCCCTAGCCTAATGCAGGCGGAATGTACGGGCAGTAATACCTGTTTAGTACTCAATCTCGACGTATAAAGCACCTGCAACACGCATACTAATTACTATAGCCCTTTTAGTTACTAAGTACTATAGTGCTGCAAAAGCAGGGACAGTAAGCTAAAGAATAGCCTATTGGGCTACAAAACAGAAGAAAAAGAAGGCTTTAAGCCAAAAGGTCTGCATTCTAATGAGATTAACTAAATTTGGCGTGGTCTGTTGCGTAGCTGGTAGAGTAGCTAGTGAGTAGACCGAATTTTGGAAGCGTTATTGTGTAGCGAAGCAGACTCCTTGCTTCTGACCAGGGTACCCAAAAAGGAAATTGATATGCTAAGCAACCTGGCCAGAACCCCTGTCCTGCGCTAGTACAGAAGAGGAAGGCGGAAAATATGAACTGGACGGGGCTCTGTAACGCTTCAAAGCTGCGAGAACATCGATTTCAAGAGAACAGCTCTCGCGAAATTCGTTGCTACCAGAAGGGATGCAATTTCCCTAGCAATGATTGACAAATGGTTAAACGAGACGGGCGGCCAACATTTTGTCGCTTGGGACCCCTTTTCAAAAAGGCATGAAACATTGACCTCGGCTTCAATGCGCACTCCTATCTCATTCAGCAATCTGCTGGAACTTCTGCGCTTCAACTCAACGCCGATTGAAGAGTTCGTAAGGAGGGAAATTCCTGTCTTAAACCAGGTCTGCCGCGAATTAGAGCAATGGACCGAGCAGACGCTTTTGGCCTTGTTCAACTGGGACTTCGAATACTCGCAACTGAAGCATCGAGAGTGTTCTCAGTGCCTTGTTGAGACTCATCCGTGGCCTCAAGACGAGTGGGATGAATTGTGGAGCTTGGGATTGCAACAGATTCGCTCAGGAAAAAGCCCAACAGGGTCATTCGAAAGAGAGCAGAAGGAAGATTTTGAGCGTTGTACAGGATACTGTGAGCGGTACCGTGCCGAAGGAATTTGTCTATCGTGTCAGAGCAGTGACAAAGAAAGAGCAAAGGTGGAAAGTGACGCTGGGAGTGATGAGCTCGAAAGTTCACCTTTCTTATTAGATATCTAAACAAACAAATTCCAAGCCCATACTTCCATGGGATATATTCACCAACTCCACATATTCGTTCTTAATCCATCCATTCGAGGATAGTCTGGGCCGCTAATTTTGTATCATTGTAGTGTGTAGGTAAGTACAACGTGCTAAAGTACTGTTTATTAGTGGATAGGCGTATCATTCGTCGATTAACACCGGAATCACTCATCAACATCCACCGGATCTCCGTCATCGCCATCTTCAGGAGCGTCAGGCATATCCGTGTCCGCCTACGTTTCCGTGGGGTGCTCAACATCGGGTGGGAAAAGGTAGGTACCGCCGCACGTGTCTTCGTCGAGCAACTTGATATTCCAGTCCAGCAACGCACGCACCTCATCGTAGACCTTCTGTGCCGTGCAAAGATGGATGGGACTGTTTCGAGCCGCTGGCCGGGAGGGAGATCGGCCTTTCAAATCTTCGCACCGTCACCGTTGTCCTCCCACGTCAAACCCCTCAGCCGCGAAGGCCGAACCGTAGCTCAAGAGGGCGACCCACACGGTGCATTTGAGGAGCGAGGCAACACCACCAGCAGCTGCAATGGCGTCGTGCCGCAGTCAGACCAAAAGGCGTCGTCCGTCCCTCACCCCCCGCCACCGCGCCCTTGAATCCACCGTCTGTCTCCCTCCCCAACGAGCACAGCACACCTCCCACCAACACCGCAACCCTCCAAGCGCCCACACATACCAACACAGACGACGGGAACCACCGCCCACAGCATCCACAGCAACGGACACACCACCGCAAAGAATCACAAACACCCCCAAGCCGGTACGCTCGGCCCCCTTCCCTGCCCCCTCGTCCTCAACACCTCTCTCTCCATCCCCCTTATCCCGCTGCGCCACCCTCCTCTCTCCTCTTCCCTCTCCCCTCTCACCACCACCGCGACGCTGCACCACCGCCCACCCCCATTCCTCCCTCCACCAACCTTTCCCATCCTCCCTCCCCTGCTCCTCCTCCCCCACTACTACCAACCCCACCCCCAAAAATCCCCTTATCCAAGGCGCATGACACGTGTACACCGTGTAGCTCATCCGGGTTGGATGATGATGATGATAATGACGCTAATGGCGGCGCCGGAAAGGATGAGCAGCCGGGCGAAGGCGTGGTTGAAGACTACGAGGATGGTGTGGTAAGTTTCCATGGTTAGGGGTTGTTGAGGGCGGGGAAGTTTTGATGTGCGATTGTTTTGGCGGTGGCGGTTGCCCGCCGGGGGGGAAGAGAGTGGAAAGGAGTTAATCGGATTGGTGAAAGGAAAAAGAGGGCCCCTAGTCCGTAACGTTCTGAAGAGTGTGCAAGGAAGATGGCTTCTTGGGAGGTTGCGCAGCCAGCGGTGCTCTGTCTGTTCTTTCTCACTTGAACCGTTCGGCAAGACTTCTTACGTCCTGCACGAATCCGCCATTTTTAGAAAGTGGGTCAACAAGAGCCGAAAACGCGGAGCATCCGCACTGTTTCAATGCTCAAACCCGCATTGTGGGTTGGTTGCTCGTGAAAAACTTATGGAGCGTTCGAGAAGCCCCGGGTATAAGATAGCCTTGTTCTTCAGAAGAACGACTACGAAAGACATTATCAGCATCGGGGTATCGCAAAAGCGGAAAACGCAAGATTCGAAGACGATAAAAGACACTTTCAAAAAGACAAAAGACACGCGAGGATTCCAGAATCGTGCCATTCGTTTGCATGCTAACACCTCAGCCGCGTGGCTGCCTCATCAAAAAGGCATCTTCATCAACTCCAAGCAACCCATTTACAACCCCATTTTAACCAAACCCTCAACCGGGGTATCTCGTAGGAACTGAAAAGGAAAACCATCAATCCAGGGAAAACCATAAAAAAAAATCCCTGAACGATCCACTTTGCTCCATCGGTTTGACGTCAACGTCGTCCGTCGTAGTAGTACATGCGCGCTTCGTAAGCGGATCCTCTCACGTCATCGTGTCGGGCGGCACAGTGAGCGCTAGAGATATTCAAGCGGGCGGCCGCCTAGACACCCTGATGCATCTGCATCTCCGGAGCGGGACGCGTATCGTTGCTCTTGCGGGTGCGCCAGACGTGCAGGGTAGCCAGAATGGTGGTGCCGGCGAAGACGAGCCTAAAAAAAAAAAACAAAGCCATTAACCACACTGCTTCTTTCTTTCTCCCTCTCTGATACCAGGGGGGACCGCTCACCACTCAAAAGCCGCGAACACGGTCGCGGCCTTGGCGCTCGCGCAAACGCTGCCGAAGCACACGCGATCGTCGAGCCAGACGGCCAGGGCGATGAAGCCGGCGAACCAGAAGATCATGGTGACGGCCTCGGCGAACAGGATGCCGAACTTGTGGGCGGCGGTGGGGAAGCGGGCGGGGGCGATGACCAGGTAGACCAGGGCCAGGATGGTCCAGACGGAGGTGAAGATGAGGAAGTTGATCTCGTCGGGCGAGTTGGCGTGCCAGTGCTCGGTCCACCAGTTGCAGACTGCATGCTGGGTTAGTGATGGTGCGGTGAAGTGGTTGTGGCGTGGAGGCAAGCTCTTGGGGGGATGCGCAGGTACGTATACCAGGGTGTTGAAGGATCTGGTGTGTAACGTCGCTTGGTGGTGGTGGAGTCGTGCAGGAAATAAAGCGCGGACGCAACTTACCGTAGGCGGTCAAGCCGAGCACAATGATGGTGAAGACGGCCTGCGCAATGCGCAGGGGGAGGGTGAAGTTGAAGGCCATGGCGGTGGTTCAGACGGAGCGGTGGAGCCAAGGGAAACAGCGCAGGAATCGAGAGCAGCGGACGGGTGGAGGCGGGGATGGCAGTTGTGTTAAATGGCGGAGAAGAATGAGCGAGACAAAGGACGATGGATGCAGCGCGTGCGTCAGGGTCGGACGGTTCCTGTGCCACCACCGAAACAGGATTTGGGAGGGGCGCGTCGGCAGTGCGATTATGCAATAGCAATAGCGCTAGCTCGATCGCCCGTGTCTTGCGCCGTCCCGCGTGAATCGGTTCACGTCAGCGCAAAGCAGGTTTTCCGCGGGGGTGGTGTGCGTGCCAGGCCAGCCAGCGAGCAGCAGCAGTTGGAGCGGAGCGAGACGAGCGCGAGAGAGAAAGAGAGAGTCGTCGGTTTTAAGTGGGATCGCTCGGCGTTTTTCTCAAATCCGGCGGCTGCTGCGCGAACCTTCTTCTTGAGAATAAATTGCAGGACAGAGCCGTTGGGCGGCTCGAAGAGGCTGCGATCGCTGTGTCGGAAATGGGCGTGTCTGGCCGGTCGTATGGGATCGTGCGTGAGATATAACGCTCTCTCTCTCCTAGCGCGAGGTGAGCTGTGCAGTGCCAGTCCCGCGACGGGGCTATAAGTAGCTTCTTCTAAACCTTATACCGTCCCACCCGGAGCCTGGCCTCACCTCGCCTCACCTCGCCCCGTCGCTCTCGCAAACACCACCGCCGCCGGCCCGCGATCCGTGACGCGTTCCCGCTGCGCCCATCGCCCGCCCATCAGTCGCAGGCCAGCGCGACAGGGCTCTGACGATTCGCCCGCGGCCAGCCCGCCGGGAAGCGCCCATCGATCGACCGCCGCGCGCCACGACTGCCCGGCGTCAGAGCGTCGAGGGCACCTGGCGCGGCGCTCGCAGCCAATCAACGCGGGCGCGCCCCCGCGTCGCGGGCCAAGGCGATCCCTGAGCGCTTGAAACGTGTTTCGGCATGGGCTGCTTGAGCGTGTGCACGTCAATGCGAGAGCGTGCTGGCAGCAGCTGTCCGCCCACGCCTGCCTGGATGAGCATGCACGCACGCTCTGGCCTCTTGACCCCCCGGGCCCTGGCCGCTGCGTCAAGATGCGTTTGAGAGCCCGTGTCTTCAATCTGTCTGCCTCCAAGCCGGATCGCCGTGTGCTTTGGGATTTGGCATTATGTGTGTGTGGCTGAGCCGAGCGTCTTTTTTTCCCTTCCGTTCTTTTTTCTCTCTCACAGCACGGAACTGTGGCCAGAGGGGGGGGGAAAATGACGAGCCTTGGCGTGTACTTGGATGGCGTGGTGTGGATTGAGTCTAGAGGCAGGGCGCAGCCAGCGAGCTGGGCCCGGGCTGATCATCAGCCTCGTGACAGGTGACGAGGGAGGCGCCGTTAGCACCGCCATCCCGCCTCTCCCGTGCCATTCTTCCGGCCCTGGCACCGTCACGTTGCCTTTCCATTGGGAGAAAAAGCCCGGCTAGCCAGACGCCGACCGCACGTCGTACCATCTCGTCGGGCAAAATTCTCGAATCCTGAAAAGAACATCGTCATCGCCGGTGAGAATCATCACCAATTAGCCCGCTCGAATTTGCCTATTACCGCCATGACGATGACGACGACGACGCCCAGCTTACTCTCCGTTCCCCTCCGCCCGCTGCGCCTCCCCAGGACACGACTGGACATCTCCAATGCTCGGCGCAGTGCATGCACGCAATACCTCTGTGGCTTGTCTGGGTCACTACGGCGTCCAGTCGGCCCATCTCCATCTCAGCAGCCTCAAGGCGATGCGTAAATGTCTCTCCTGCCCGGCTGCGAATTGCATCCGACCTTTCCGACGCTCGGCAAGGGATTCCGGTCCGACCGAGAAAGGAAGGCAGCAGCCAGTACGTACGAAGAGACTGAGTTTGGATTTATCTCTCGCTCAAAACTCGTACAAAAAAGTAAGCTCGCGTATGCAGAAGCCGCCAGAAGGAAGGTTCGTGACCCCATCCGTTCTTCAGATTCTTCTTTTGCTCCTTATCGCAATGGCCTCTTCCATTCTTGCGTTGATTAGGACGCCTTACCCAGAAGAGTCTTATCCATCCAGAAACGAGACGAAAACCGGCCACCAGAAAAGGAGAGTGCCTTGCTAACCACGTAAGATGGAAAGTGACAAAAAACCCCTGATTCCTCAAACAGTGCCCCTCCATTCCCAAGAGGGGCAAAAGGTCGCAACGCCAGTGGTATAAAGATATTTCCCCGAATCAACGAAAAAACGCCCGTCTTTCATCCTTTTTTCCATGCTGCACCGCCTAACTCCATCCACCCATTATCTAAGAAGTCGAAGCAAAGCTCAAGTATATCGCCACGTCTCTCTGCCGCTGCCACCAGCAGGCGGCTGAGCCTGGGCCTGTGGCTGTGGAGCTGGCAGTGCCACCGTCTGCTGCGCCTGCTGTGTCTGCGCCTGCGCCTGCGCCACAGATGGCGTCGTGGGGGTGACTCCGCCCGCTTTATCGCCACCAGCATCACTGAGCGGGCTTACTGCCGGGCGCTGTGGTGTCCTCTGCTGGGACTCAGCGTCCGCCTCATGAGGCCGCTCGCCATTCGACCGTGCCGGCGTCATCGGCACCAGAGGATGATTGAACGGTGAGGGCACCTTGGTCTGAGTATCCGGTCCGAACGCGCCGCTGTCATAGCCGTAGCCAGGCTTGTAGCCGCGCGTGTTTGACGGACCCGTGTAACCACCGAGAGATGTCGCGGGAGGCATAGGACGCTGTTGACCCGGCTGGAAAGCTTGCTGGGGCGCCTGGGCTTGAACTTGAGCTGGTTGTTGCATCTGCTGCTGCAGCTGTTGTGCTTGCGTTTGCGCAGCGAACCGGCGAGCGGCGTTCTCGTTGGCCTGAGAAAGCTGCTTTATCAGCATGTCGAATTTGGGCATGTTTTGCATTTGAGACGTATTAGTCCTGTTGACGTCTGCTTGGAAGTCTTGCGGGCTCTGGAACATCAGGCCCGGCCGGTTGCTTTGAGGGGCTGGAGGCCCAGGCATGTGAGGGTGGCCATAGCCGTAACCTCCGCCGAACCCATTGGTGGTGGACAAGTTCTTCTGGGGCTCTGAGTAGCCAGGATAACGTTGTGCGTGCCTCTCTGCCATGATCTTGCGAGGGTTATACGCCTCAGAGAAACCACTCTTGCCGGGATATGGCGATTCATACACCTTCGGCCTGCGCAGATAGGCGTTGCGCAAGTAAGGGAATCGTTGGAGGAACTGTAGATACTCCAGGTCTGGTTGCGCCGAGCTCGACGAAGATGTAGACTCTGAACGAACGGCCGGTGAACTACTGTGGGCAGTGGGCGACATTGATGTCGCCGATCCAGTCGAACTACCTGCTGGAGGTGATGCTGCCGCCGGGCGTGGCGGTGGATAGTGGGGAGACGAGAAGGACGGGCGGTGGTAGTTGGGGTAATGCACCGGTTGGCCCGTACGAGGATCGTAATAGTTGCCTGCGTATGGCGAATGTGACATGGTTTGATGATACGGGGGAACATACGCCGCATCACCTGCCCCATGACTAGGATGCCGCGAATGAGGGGAGCCGGAAGAGCCAACAGAAGGCCTACGTGCGTCGGGATAAGAAGGGACACCGTAAGGATAGGGAGGGAGGGGAGGGGGATATGAAGTAGAACCGTGCCTGCTTATCGGCTGGCTTCCCTGCTGGTAGAGATGCGGGTACGTCGCCTGTGGCCTTTGGTCGTGCGGGTAGCCAGGGTATGTTCCACCCGACTGCGGCTTGTACTCGTACGGCCTGCCAGATGCGTAATGAGGCTGCATTGATTGTCTCTGTGCGGCCATTGCTCCATTGAGAGCATTGATGTTCGCGCCAGAGGGATAGCCAGGCCCAATAGTCCGACGGTCGATGGCGGGCACAGGTCGAGGCGGAGGCTTCACTGTCTCCAAGAAGTTGCTCTTGGGGTTGTGTTGTTGCTTCTTCGGGTCCTCTGTGTACTGTGCCCTTGCCTCCGTAGAAGTTTTCCCAAGGTAGTGCCAGAGCTGGTTGGGTTTGCGGAGGTCGGTCTTGGTCTGGAAAGGATTCTTGACCTCGGCTGCCTTGGCATTGTTGAATTCTGCCCACTTGTACCCAGCATTGGCATCACAGAAAGGCTCGTCCATCTCCGGCGGCCCATCTTTCTGATTCTTTGCATTGAGCGTGGACGAATTCTGGTTGAGATGTTCCGGAAGGGGCTTCGCGTTGGCGGATGGTTTCGGCCGCAGCGATTGCGCTGGGTCGAGAGCCAGGAGGTACTTCCATTCAACCTCCACACGCTCAGTACTAAGAGAAATATTAGCCTGATTCCCGGAAAAATTAACTCAAAGGCTACGAACCAAGCTGGCAGGACGTCAATGACGACACTGAGCTCTTCGGGTTTGTTCTCCACCACGATACCCGCAAATATCTCACCAGCAAGGTACTGAGCCTGAACCACCTGTTTCGGTTCGATGGTCTTGGCAAAGTCTGTGATGAGCTTGTTGTTCTCAAGTGCTTCAAGATCAGTGTATCTAGGACGCTTAGCACGGTGGAAGCGACACCGCAGATCAAAGCCATCGCAGTAATATTCGGTGCCGTCTTCATCGAAGGTAGGAACGGGGCCTTCATCGATCTGAACACCAGCGGCAGCAGCGCAGGTTGCGTGGAAAGCTCGGATACACTTCTTGGAGGCGCACTGGAAGCAAGCGCCGCGCTTTGAGCGACAGAAGTTGCACTTGAGCTCCAGGCGAGCCTTGTCAATGTTTGCAACATTACAGACGCGCTCAACGCCATCCTCTTCGATGATGTATGTCTCTGGCGTATATAGAGCGCAGAGACGGTGGGCCTTCTGTCCATTATCGGTTGGGAGGAGGACGTCAAACGCGACATCGTTCGGACACAACACGCAAGGCTCCTCCTTTGGAACTCTGAGGCGGAGCTTGACGCGCTTGATCTTGCCTTCAGGCGCCTTGTCTCCTGTTTCTCTCTTCCTCTTCTTTGCAGCGGTCTTCGTCTTGCCCTTGACGCTAGCGGGAGGACTGGGAAGGTCCTGGTTGGCCTCGTCTTCGTCCTCTTCGTCCTCTTCGTCAGTTTCTTCGATGTATTCAGGAGTCGGCTCGCCACGTAGTTTGCGCTCGATCTCGGCAACATCAACCCACACGCTGTCGGACTCGCAATCGCACTTTTTCGCGATCCTGCCGTACTCAAGCCATGCTTCGGTGGCGAAGTTGACCGATTCAGCGCAGTTGTAGCCAATATTGTACCCGGAGTGGTATCCATAAGGGTATGTCAAGACGAATTCCCCCTCGTAATGGACGAGCTTATTGACTTTGATGCCAAATTCGTTCTCAAGACGCTGAGGCGAAATGAGGTATGTCTTATGGCGCAGGAACTGGCTGCAGTTCTTGGCATCGTTGGACCATATGCCTGATGAAGTTAGCTTGTGCACAACTGAGGTAATGGATGAGACTCACTCCTCATGGCGTTTTCGAACCGGCGGGCATCCTCTTGTGAAATGCTGTACCACTGCTTAGGAGCTCCGAAATGGATGTAGTTGATGGAGTACAGATCAACATCCTCCAAATGCCATGCGAACGTCGCCTTCCACATGCCCAGGTACAGGTAGGCAGTGTTGACGCCAGGAACCTTGGTTCCGAGGACATCAAGGAGGTTTTCAAGCTTTGCAACATTCCAACTGGTGGTGGATTCGTCGAAGAGTGATCCGGGCATATCGGCGCCGTACATGGGTTGCCCAAAATTGATCGTCTTCCAGTAATTTTGCTCAAGTTCGGCACAGCGCTCCTTTGTAAACTCTTCAACTCCATGGAGGTGATAGTCGAAATTCTCGAATGCCTTCTCGTCAACTTCATCAGCAACTTCGCCCCGATTGTGCTTCCGACGTGACGAAATCGACTTCGGCTGGCGACCTCTAGGTTTGGACGGGGAATCGTCGCTAGTTTCCTTTTGTAAAGTGACAACCTTCTTGTTCACCGCAGATGCTTCCTCCGTAGGCGAGGACGGAGTCGGCGGCACTTGAGGCTGGGCTTCAGCTTTCTCGGTAGACTCCCTCTCAGGCGACTGTTCTTCCTTCTTCACCTCTTTGGGAGCGTTCTTCCTAGGACGTCCTCGCGTCCTTTTTGTTGTAGCTTCAGTAGGTGTTGGTGTGCTACTGGAGTCTCGCGCGCGGGAAGCTCTGGTCCTAGTTGGCGGAGCCTGGTCGCCACGACGTTCGCCACGTTTTGCTGGAGGCTGATGCTCCCATTGCTCGGTCAAAGCTTTCCACTCCGGCAGGTTGTATGACCGCTGCTTTTCGACATTCTGCTGGGTATACTGTCCACGGGAGCCAGAGAAGTCTTGCGTGATAGGATTCTTGACTTTGATTTTCTTGACGGCCTCGTCGAGGGCTGGGAGAGATTTGCGCCTGCCATGGTGCACGTTAGAAGCATGTTGCGCGAAGTGGTTGGGTCGCGAGTTGTGAGAGCTCACCATTCGTCGGGCGGGATGACCTTGACAATCCCCGACTTCATGCCGTACTTATCAATCTTATCGATGAACTTCCTGAAGCTCCGGAACTGGGCCATGGTCTGCAACAACAGTCAGCCACAACTCGACGGCGGCACTGCATGCGCCCACGGCGCGCGACAGCTGCGGGCATTGGAGCGTGCAGCTTCAGCTGGGCCGAGGTCGGAGGGAGCGCGACGTACCGGCTTGAAGACAGGGATCTTCCCGCCGTCCCAGTAGTGGTCGGGTTCAACGTCGCCAATGTCCTCGTCGTCGTCCAGGTCCAGCTCGGACAGCTCGGACGACGAGCCCTCTCGCTTGCCGCGGTCCATGTCCTCGCTTGTGGGGGGCGTCAAGGCAGCCTTCTGGTCGGGGTGTTTCGCGGCGGGATCGGTGGCGGGCGCAGGGTGCGCGTCGGGCATGGGGAGGTCGTCCATGGCGACAGCGTGCGCCGAGGCGCAGAGGGCGTGGAGGGTGGTGGGCGTGGGCGGAGCGCAGGAGCGGGCGGTCAAGGTGCAGTATCGGGGTAGCGAGCGAGCGAGCAGGCCTGGTCGCTAGCGAGCTCGGGAGGCTGGCGCGGTCGCGCGAGGGGCGGCGGAGAGCGGGCGATGCACGAGCAGCCGGTGCCAGGACAGCACAGCTACGGGCGGCGCATCGAGAGGGGCGGGCGTGCAGGCTTCGGGCGGGCGTCGCGTGCTGTGTCGCGGCGGGAGGTCGAAAAGTCGGGTCAAGGAGCGGAGAGGTGCTGAGGTGCTTCGGCTTGGCCAAGATCCGCTAAACCCTGTTCTCCCGCGTCGTACGCCGCTCACACCACCCTATCGCGCCTGCGAGCCTCCGCCCTGCGCCCGCCGCCGCCAGCGCCCACACGGCCCAGCGGCCGACTTGCCTCGCAGAAACGCGCACTATGCCGCGCACGTCGGCCCCTGGCGCGCTGGCCTGGCTGATTAAGCAATCCGCGGTCATGTGCGCGCCAGGGCGGCCGTCACCGTTCGCAGCGTGCGCGCGACAGTGACATCAACAGCCCTACCGTCGGCGTGGGCAGGGGTGGGCGATCATTGCGGGGGCGGATATGCCGCAGCTTCGAGATTTGCATCTGAACATGGCTCGGCGGGCGCGGAGATGGCCACTCTGACGGACTCTTAACATCGCACAGGCCCCAGCCCCAGCAGGTGCTTCCTCGGCCTCATCAGAACCGGCCCGTCCGGATGCCAATGGCAGTCAGAAGAGCAAGGACGTCACTTTCAACGCCTGCATCACGGCGGAGCTCCACCCCCGTCGCGGAGCCTCGCCCCGCGGAGGGTGCGACAAGGGCGCCCCGTGGCAGGCGCATCTGGAGGAGCTCACGAATCACGTCAGCCAGATACGGGCGCGGTTCCTGCATCGTGCATCCGCGGGAACGCGAATCCCGTCGCGCCGCCGCGACCCCGAGGCCCCGGACGGGAGCTCCCTTTCAGCCCTACCGCGGTCGAGGCCCCACGTGGTGAGCAGCGCTTTGTGCCTGCCTCTCCCGGCCGCTGGTCCGTGGGCGCCGAAGGGGGAACCCCTCCTCCCAGGTTGCTGACACGCATCGATCGCAGAAGCGAGCAGATCTGCAGCATCTCATGAATTCCGCGTGTAACCCCGACCTGCCTCCTCCGGCCCACGCGCGATCAGCGTCGAAGAGCTCGTCCGGGAAGAATCTTCATCTTCGTGCGGGGCGTCCAGCCCGACGCGCATCACTGAAGTGAGGAGACTAGCCACGATGACATAGCGGACAAGGCCTACGCTCAAGGCGCTCTTCCGCACTCGGCCGCTCGCCCCCTCCACCGGGGTGGATGCTTCGCGTCCATTATCGCGCGCACTTATCAGGAGACGAGCTCAGGCTCGGGCAGTGTCCTCAGCGTCACCTGAAACGAAGCTGATGACGCACGCGAAAAGCCCATCCGAAGTTGCGTCATCCATCAAGACATGTCAGCTACATTATTTGCTGCACAACTTTGTCTCCCCGGCTGCTTGAGTTGCTTTTCGGAGGAGAAGCGCTGAATTTTGTTTGCGGTCTTGGCAGCATTGCGGGTCATACATCACTGAATCACTGTGGAGCCATCAGGAGCAACTCGCCTACCAGAGGACTTCAACACTATCAGAAGAACGCTTGGATTCCAACGATCAAGAGCTGCGCGTGCAAAAGCCGTCTATGCGTGATCACTCTGATCTCTAATCAGCAACGGTCCCTCGATATGCGCAGGAACCCGTTCTTCTTTCAGGTAAAACACACCGGCTCGACGCTGCTACGTAGGTATATGGCTATGGCCTGATTCTGATTTCCCCTGCCAGATCGGATACCGCAACTCCGTAAGAAACACATAGTGCGTTCTAGAAAACGCTGAACCGGATCATGCTGCGCTTCCCTTTTAGGTATCGCGTGTCTCGCTTAGCAGCCTCTCCGCTTTCACCTTCCATATCAGAATCTCAGTCCAACTTTTCCCTCCTGCTATGATATGAAGATGACAGCCTTTCCATTGCATGACTTCTGTCACGCTCCCATTCAGATATGACTTCTTAGTTTGTCAAGAACTTTTCCAAACTACCTCATCTCCCCCATCACCCCCACTTTTCCCTCTTCTCGCAACCCTCCCTCTACCATGACTGCCATCCATTCATGCAGATGTGAAAGCACAGGGTGATCTACAATTTACGCATCCGGACGAATACTTCAACTTCCCACACGCTATCGTGACTTTTCCTCCGTCAGTGTATGTCCTTGCCCTGGCTCTCACGCCATCGAGGAAGAATGGGTCTCTTTTAGCCTTGGCGGCGAGTGAGTGTTGCGCTTCCAATACTTACGAGGAGCGAGAGGAGCAACAGGAAAGTCCGGGAACCAACAGCTCAGACTCGCACCCCCAAGAGCGTGGTATGTTGAAAGCATGGGTCGCTCCCGCGTGATCTGGCCTCCGACCGCAATTTCATGGATGGACCAATCGCGAGATTTGGTACGACCAGCACCCCCATCATTTCATATTTACCCGGAAACAAATCACCCTTCGGAGACAATTCTGTGCAATCATGCCAGACTACACTTCCACCTTGCTACAGACAGAAATCCTCGGCATCGGCACCCTCCTCCCGGTGCTTTCAAATGCCTTGCGACACTCTATTTCTTCTTCCACGCCGCAACTCTTGTACCAGGCCAGTAACCTATCCCGACACACGCAGGAACGCACTTCGTTGGTGGGTCGGCGATCATGCCGTGCTTGTCCCACCGTTTTCTGTCTTCTTGACGAGGGCTTTTCGCTAGTTAAAGGATATCAAGTGCTGGGGCGAGACGACAATCATGGCAACAATGTGTGCTTGACCTTCTGGCGGCTGGATTGTTATTGATTGAATGCGGGATTCAAGAGGTTAAAGAGAAGAAGGAGACAGAGGGGAAGAAAGAAGGGTAAGAGGAAAAAGAGTAGAGAAACAAGGAGGAAAAGAATAATGAGTGGGAATAGAAGGAGAGAAAAAGGGAAGGCGGGAAAAAAGGAGGGAGGGAAAAAAGGAATGGGGGAAAAGAGAGATGGGAGAAGGAAGAAGCAGTATTCAGCTTCCATCTTGCCGCGGCTATAATAATCACTTATTATCTTTGGTAATTCCAAGAACGCATATCCCACCTGAGAAAAAGCCAGTCGTCGGCAAGCTGCGCAGCCATAGGTCTTTCCCACGTCCATTGCAGCTTATCTGTTCAGTGTCTCTGCAATGGTATACTGGTATTTCAGGAATTGGAGGTGATAATACATTAGGCCAGAGTTGATCTGCGCTCCGTCAAGCATCGGGATTGGAGAGTCAGTCTCATGGCTATGCAGCAGAAATGAGAAGACTTTGAGAACATGGTGGACAAAAGAACTTTTGAGGTCTCAATGGAACTCATTCAAGGGTAAAGAGGATCCAAACAGGATCCAAGATATCAGTGCAGAGCCGTATATCAACGAACGAATCAATACATAATCCTTTTTTTTTATGGAAATAGCCAACAAATTCCATCATGCGAACACGCTTTGAAGTATTTATGGATGAGATATTAGTTTATACGGAAGGGCGTACGTAGTTGAAGTATTCATCTCAATGGAAAAGTGGAGTAAAGCGTACCTTTTGCACATCCGAATGAATGTCGTAACTCCCCATATAGGCAGTCACTGACTCTGAGGCGGAAATCATATTATTCAGACTATCATAAATCCGGAGTAGTCATTATAGGTAAACACTTACCTGCAGTGTAGATACAAGCACCTGCCAATATTCTCAGCTCTTGGTATCTATATAAGAAATTACAAAAGAAAAACATATATACGTACAGTAGTCCGTAAAAAGAAATTAATTAGAGGTAGCAATCCATTAGCATCATAAAGCAGAGAATATTAGACCGTCAGTGGCTCCACGGAGTCTACATCTCCTCTAACAAGATAATTGACTCTCCAACAAGTCAGAATGTTCCTCAGTTGATCGGGGAACATCTACATTGTTGTTGTTATGAGAGTGTTGACGAAAAGGGATCCGAGACGGCATCAGTCCTTGGTCTATATAGCCATTGCTTTTTTCTGAAAAGATATATCCAATACAAACATCGATATTCTACGGTCAAAGCTTGGAAGCCATCGTCAACAATTGTCCAGCCGATGACATTCCAACTCGGCCTCTTCAACCTGAAACTCTTCCGCGAGCATCTTGATGCCAGCCTTCTCGTCGGCGTAAGTTTTGTGAGCTAACATCTTGGGTGGATTTGGATGCAAACTCGGTGATTAATCGATCGTTAATCGATGTTCCAGTTGATGGTGAAGAGGAGTGGATGAATAAGAAAGAAAGAAGAGAGAAGACCGGAGAAAGGATTCTTATGCAGGGTGGTCCGCTCGGGATCTGGGCGCTATATGTAGGTTCGGTCACTAAGAGTCCTATTTATGCCGCTACAGCCTCTCTCTGGCATGCTCTTGCACTTCAGTTACATGTGGAATATGCATACAGAACCAAGCCGTTAGTGGATCTCGCATATAGTATTCCCTCAACCGTGGCTGATGTACATACATATACACCTGGAAGTCACCCAAAGTCCATGGATTGGAAGACAGAATTGAAACGCACCTACCAGTGCTATCATCTCTCCCTACCAGCCGCCAGTACTTGTCGTTCTGGTAACTTTCAACCAGACAATCGAATAATGATTCCGTCAAACCACCGACGACGTATCTTTGCGAAGTGAAAACAACGAACATTTCTGGCCTTTTCTCAGAGTCCTTCAACCTTGCCAGCATATGCCACTCCAGCCTACCAGACCCCAGCCGATTTAGGTACTACCAACAAGTTGGCTGCACGAGGGCCACGGGTAAGTTTCACGCCCGCCAAATCGCAGGCCATGCAATTCTCTCCACGGACGATTGAAAACCAAGTGCCATTCACAAGTCACTCCACATGCCAGCCAGACACCAGAGAATAGTCTGAGAGAAACAAATGATATCATTCCTACATCCACAAATCACACCGTGCCTAATCCCACCTGTCGCCCCGCCGCGCCCCGCCGCGCCCCGCCGCAGTACATCAAACAGAGGGTTCAGCCAGCACTACTAATGCTGACCTCTACTAGGCCCACTTTCAAAAAGAGAAAAGAGTAGGTTTCAAAACTAAAAAAAACAGGCAAGCCAGCGTTGGAGCAAGCAAACCCAAACAAAACCCAGCCCTGCAAGCAACCATCGAATCCAGGCCCTCGAGTAAGGAATTTCAAGGAGCAGGGGGAAAAGAGGGAAAAGCATGGGAATCTATATACAAGATATATCCACCGGGATCATCGCGATCAGTAATATGAGTTGATGCGATTGGTGGAAAAAGAGGAAAGCCTTTGTCATCCGTCCGTCCGTACACTAATTCCGACCAACCAGTTTCCAAACCCGCCATCGTGAGATAAAATCGAGGAAAAAATGTGTAGGGGAATAATTTTCGTCAAGTGTTTGTTTTGGGGCATGTGTGTTTGTGTGAAGGGTATGTAGAGTGTTGCACACATAAGTGCCGTGTCGTTCGCTTTGTGTGTTCTGCACAACGCCCTTCGCACGCTTCAGCAGATGCGTCAGGGTAAAAAGGGAAGAGGTCAAGGAGATATGAGAGGGAGCAAGGGAAGATGAGCCACACCTGAAGACACCGCGCTGATTGAAAAAGGGAGGAGAAATTCATGGCGCGCCAAGGTAATAGAACAGTTGCAACAAAATCAGATCTTGTGCAAAGGGGATTATTACGCGGTATAGGCTGCGATCGGAAAATCATTGATGAACCAAAGCAGAATGCAAATGCCTATGCACGTACTCCCTTTACGCCATGCACAGAGGAGGTACTCCGGCAGAAAGAGGAAAATATTGAGACATGGGTGGTCTATGCCACTTCGACAACGCGGCCGTTGGTGGTGGCGGTGCGATCCTGGACAGCGCCAAAGAAGGCTGACGCTGCAGCCCACAGCTGCGGTAGCCTGCTACGCAGCATCGCACATAGGATGATGAGCAGCAGCGGGATCCAGATGAAGAATAGGTTGCGGTCGCTCCTGATGCGCTTCAGCTTCTGCGCATGGGCCTTCCTAACCTGCTCTTGCTGCTCTCTGGTCAGGCTCTTCTTGCCAAGCTGGACATTCAGGCTGCTCTTGCTCTTGGCATCGGATGAGCCCGAAGAGCTCTCTGCCTCAACGTCAAACTGCTGGGCGCAAGCTTCATCGAGTAGGTGGTCTGCTGCGGCCTGAGCGACTGTCATCTTCTTGATGTCTGTATCCTTGTCCGCATTCTGCGGATAGATCTCTTCGTATGCAGGAGGTGCCGCCGGTGTTGAAAACAGGTCCTTCCACTTGTAGTCGTTGCTGGCCGATGGGCGAGCCGTCTCGTCGCTCGAAGATGAAGGAGTCCGCGAAGGGCTGCGGTGAGGAACCAGCGAGCTGATGCGACGCACCATGGGGTGAGCTTGATAGTCAAGGTTCGGGAGAGGAGGAAGGGCGGGAAGCGCCAGGTTTGGCAGATTCCAGTGCATGTTCTGCTGGAAGTAGTGAATCTGCGCAGACAAATTCTCCCTCCAAGCGTTCATGGCGGCTGCCACAACAGGTGAGAGCATGCCAGGCTGGCCTTGCTGAGTTGCCGGAGGCAGCGGGAGAATCTCTTTGGCGCTACCGCGACGCGAAGGCGCCCAGTTGGCAACAGAAGGCTCCTCCTCCGGTTGCTCAGACTCCTCGCCTTCATCCTCGTAGTCAGCTTCAGCTGCGGAGAAGTCGCTCACGTGGCTCGGAGTTGATGACTCCCACATCGAATGAGTGGAAGCAATGCTGCTTGCCCTGCTACGCATGGAGAACGTGACAGAACCGGCACTACGCGTCCTCCTGTGCGACTTGACGCGCTGAAGAGCGTCCAGGACGTCCTCAGAAGCAGCAAAGTCGGAGGCCAGGTAACCTTGGAGACTGCGCATCATAGGGTCAGCTCCCTTGAGGATGAGACGACGCACAATCTGAGAATGACCATGCATCGCCGCCATCATCAAGGGAGTGTAACCGCCACGGTCACGTGTGTCGGGATTGGCTCCTCTTGCGAGAAGGCCAGCGACCACGCGACCGTATCCAAGACTGCATGCAAGAGAGAGGAATGTGGCACCGGTCTTGTTCTTAAGGTTGAAGCGGGGTGCGTGAGGACTGTCATCCATATCAATGAAGTCCAGACATCTGAGCAACATCTCCTCGGCATCCAGCGGCTGGAGATTCGAAGCATCGAAGCCTGAGGCGGATCGTTGCTGCATGTTTCCTCCTCCCGACATGGCTCCAGCAGCCCAACCGCCAGAAGCCATGTTGACAATCTGGCGAGCGAAGCCCCGGTAATCCTCGGCTTTAGCATTGCCAGTCTGCTTCTGACACAGAATGCGTAAAGCTAGCTCGCAGATCCGCTGGTCCTCATCATCTACGTATGTAAACGTAGCTGATGGACCAGGCACAGCCGGTGGCGCAAAGCCTGTTTGCGACGTGGGTCGCACGGTAACAGGAACCGGTCCGGCATGTGCAGACGGAGGCAGGAGGCAAACCAGAAGCTGGCTATTCCAGAATGTAGTGGTTGTGGCAACCGTATCGCCAAATAGAATCTCCATATTTCTGGTGAAATTGGATCCCAAACACGAGACCTCAATTCCACCGGACTTGGAATATTCACCCGGTGTAACCTTGTAGATCTGCGGCGCTGGACCCTGTCTTTGAGATTCCATCTGCGGCTGCATCATGCTCATGGGATTGCCCATGACGTTCGGGATGGTAGTTGGCGTAAACGTGCCCATTGATTGCCTTCCCAAAGACGGGCTTGGTGCGCGGCTGTGGTGCGCAGAATTGGGCACCGAATAGAACTGGTATGCCAGGTTCTCAATGCTTCCTTGACGTTGACCCGGCGTGACGAGGCCACCGTTGCTACCGGGAGTTGATGGTCCATTGTAGGGTGGGATGGTGAGTGGCTGCATCATAAACTGTGATTGCGGGTCATTTGCAGTAATGAACGCTGCGGCTTGGGGTACCGATGTGACAGGCATGGTTGCTGGGATCGTTGCCGTCTCTACACTTGTACCGGGGCTTGTTCCTGTGCAGACCCGCGTCATCGTGAGCTCTCGGGGAAGCTTGTGATGATGGGTCGAGCTAGATTTCCTCTTCTTGTTCGGCCCGGTCTGCGTGGCCACAGGCGACGTCTGCCGCGAAAGATTTTTGGGGGTCATCGTCGTTGATGTCCCCTGTGAGGACGCATTGGATGGCCTCGTAGCCTTCGGCTGGTTCGTCCAGCTGTTCTGGAGTCCCTGCAGGTCATTGGTGGAGTGGTACGGCCTGCGATGGAAACCAGACTGCAGATCAGGCTGCTCTGTCGGAGTAAGCAGGGGAGCGTTGAACGGCTGCGACGGGTCTGTGGGCATTCCGGAAGTGGTAGGAATCGGAGCTCCTTGCGTCTTGTGGTCGTCCGTGATAAGGATCGGATTCGTCATTGATTGCGCGACGATCTGATTCTGATAGTCCTTGATAGTGAAAATCACGCTAGAATGCGCTGTCAGTCAATGTTCCTCAGAAATTCATCAGAATGAGAAAACTCACCGGAAACCAATCTTCTCGCCCTGGTGGCGGCAGTAGCAAGCGATGCGCATGGGCACTTCTATTTGCAGAGCGCCGGCGGGGAAGGTGATCGAGTTGCCACTTCCATCGCTCTTGGGGGGTGCGGGCGGCTGCCAGTCCTTGTATTCCTTGTCGTTGAACACAATGACCCGCTCATACTCGTACTCGGCCCACGCCTCCTCATCCTCCTGCTTCTTGACTCTCTTCCGTGCGGCGCGCTTTCGCTCGCGCTGAACACAATTCTGACAAATGCGGACTTCCCCACCATTGGCAGGCTTGTCGGGGTCATCGGGGTCGTCATCAACCATGTCCCCTTGCGAAGCCCGCCGAGGCTGACTCTTCCGTGTGTTTGAGTCGTACCCTGCGGCTCTTTCCAGGGCGCGATTTCGCAGTTCCGCCTTCTCCATCGCACTTGCGCATACCAATGAGGTATGGAGCTCCAAAGTGTCGGGGGCCTTAATAATCTCTTTCGCCAAGAGTTTAGGCTTTGAAACAGTGTGCGTGGGAAGGTGGAGCTTCGTGACTCCCGGCGGCAAAGGGTCCAAGGTTAATCTAATGTTGATCTGCGTCTCAACCCGCGACTTATTGCCGTCCTGGTGAATGTAAAGTACCGTCGGTCGCCGTTGGCCGGGGATGTGATTCGGAAAAACGAGAGCGTCCGCGGAGGGAAAATGCTGCATGGGGGTGTGTGTTGGCGAAAGCTCATTCTGCCACGGGTTGTTCTGGAACGCGGTGTTCAGTCCTGCGCCGTTCCAAACGGGCATGTTTTGGAACATGTCGCCGTTGCTGAAAGCGGCTGGCGATTGGCCTTCAAACATGGCGGCAGGTGAGGCGCCCTGGCTTCCGCTCATGCCTGACATGGGTGATTCGTCGCGGGAGCCAATGAAAAAAACGTTGTCCTTTGGTGCGGCGGACCGCTTCAATCTGTTAGCCGTGAGTCAATAAAAGCAGACAGGGAGCGGCTCACCTGGTTGCTACTGCGAGCGTCGGACGAGCGCTGCTCTAGTTTGGCAGGTGCGACGGTCGTGTGCTCGGGGGAGCCAAAATTGAAAAGGGCGGGGCTGCTCGCGCTGCTGCCGACGTCGAAGTGTGTGGCCATGGTCTTGTTGATCGAGTCGACATCCGTCTCCAGGGCCAGGCCGTCCTGAGGCTCGCGCTTGACAAACATCATCGAGTCCCGGCCGTCGGAGGCTATGTCCAGGCCACCCGTCGGGTCCTTGTGCCACTCGCTGTCCATGTGGCTGTCCATGCTGTCGAAGAGCGCCGAGGGCGACGAGTCGGACGAGGTCATCTTGCGCTTTCGCCGGCTGGACGACTCGGACGACGAGTCCTGGCTGGAGCTCTCGGGCGACGAGGACGACATGATGGAGCGCGGCTGCAGGGTCGACTGCGGCTGCGACAGGCCGGGCGTCTGCTCGCGGCGGGCTGCGAAGGCCTTGGCGGGCGAGCCGTAGCCGGCCAGGGCGGCGGCGCCGGGGGCGGGCGAGGAGATGAAGGCATCGTGGTTGATGAATTGATCGAAGTTGAGCGGGGTGTCGTGGGCGAGGGCGGTCGTGTCAAACATCTGCTGGTCGGTGTTCCACGGCTCTGCCATGTCGGAGTCCATGATGTGCGGCACGTACGCGTCGTCGGTCGCCATTGCCAGCGCTCCGCGGGCGGCGGATGGCAGAGGACAAGGTGCCGCGTCGCACGGCGGCGCGGTCGGAGCGCAGGGTCGAGGGCACGCGGACGGGCCTCGAGAACGTGCGGGCGAATTATGCGGTCGGCGTCGAGGGGTGCCGGCGGGCGCTGAGATGGTGTGCTGCTGGGCGTCACTACGCGGACATGGCAGGGCGGAGGGAGCGGAGCGGGCGTACGGTCGATTTCGCAGGCTGCGCGGGCGGTGGGTGCGGGTGCGTTGTTGTCGCAGGCGATAGGCTGCTGCGTGCCCGCCTGCGTCGTCGACTCGACGAACCCTTTTCGGACGCGCGCCTGGAGGCCAATATTTCGCCGAGGGAGCTCGGAGCGAGGGCGGTGCTCAGCTTACCGCCAGGCTGACCAGCGGCGCGTTATACGGACGACGCCTCGACGCGGAGAGCGGCCGTGGGCGCAGAGTGAGGAGAGAGTGTCGTCACTGGCGGCGCAGTGGTCGCTGGCAGGAGCAGCACGTCGCCATCTAATGATCGCCGCGAGCTGGGCGCTGTGCGGAGAGGAGGCCCTTTTGCCCCGCTAGCAGCAACGCAGTAAGGCGCCGCAGCAGCCTGCAGCGCCGCCCTGGGCCCCCCGCCGCTGCGCGTTGCGGGTGCCTCTCTCGCGCCTGCGCCGTCGCGCGCGCCTGATTGGGCCCCGGCCGCGGCGGACTCGCCCGCGCGGCTTCCCTTGGGCGTGGACGCCCTAGGCCATCCTGGCCCGGTGTGCAGCGGAACGGCTGCCGTTGAAGCGCTCCAAGTACAGATACGCGCGCGCCCGCGACCACGCCGCCCTGCTGCGCGCGCTGCTCGCCACCGCGCCTGCCGCCGCCCGCCGTGGCCTGCGCCGCGCTGCCTCCTCCGCGTCGCCGCTCCGCCCGTGCTGCTCCCCGCGCCGCGCGCCCAGCCACGCCGCCGCGGGCCTGCTCGAGAGGTCGCGGTACCTCTGCGCGCGGGCCTAGCTGCATGATGAGGCTGGTTTCTGGGCGGGTCTAACGCAAGATAAGACTGCCTGGCGCATCGAGCCATGCCGCTTTTATCAACTCCATCCAGCGCTGCTCGGGCATGGGGCCCGGCGGACGGCTGCCGTATCGCCCGCATAGCGCTCAACGACTCCAGATGAAAGCGGGACGCGGCGAGCTAGGCCCCGGGGCAGCCGCAGCTTGACGTATAGCTCGTCGACGGCATCGTACGAGCTGCCAAGGCGGGCGTTGCAGCTGCCGCAGGACTGCGATCCCCACAACTCCACCACGACTCCTCACTCCTGTCCGGGCAACCGCTGACGTCTGTCCGGCGCCGGTCCCGCTCCTGGGCTGCCCGCCCCGCGTGCTATGCGGCACCGTTGCGCCTCGACTATTGATAGCATCTCGCGGGACCTCACCTCGCCGCGGAATGCCGTAGCCGCAGCCGCCCACGCCCACGCCCACGCCCCTGCAGACACAGAAGCACGCCGTCCACGCCCGTCGACAGGTGCGGATCGCGTTACGGACAGGCGACTTGCGGCTTACACACAGCAGATCCATGGCTCTCCGCACCAATGGAGGCGGCGGCAGCTGGTTGAGAATTGCCGCGGAGATTCGGACCCGCCACGGCTCTGACAGTGCAGAATATTCCTTGAGGGTGTGGGCATGTTGTTGGCACTCCTATTCTCTCCGAGGCGCGCTGGCTTACGAGTGGCATGCACGCGCCGCATTGCCTGCATTCCCAACGGCCGATAACGCACCCTGCATTCTGGCGGCCCCTGCCCGGTACCTGGCGCTGCGCGCGATGGTGCAATCGCTGCGCAATCCAGTCGACAGCAGCTTAAAGCGCGCGCGTGCCAGCGGCGCCGTTGCTGTGAGGCTCTGGCCGTCTGGCGAGCTAGCGCGTGTACCTGCCAATCCTCCTCAACAAACCCTCTGGCTGCCCCGCGGGGCGAGCCCGCCGCCACGGAACGCTGCGATGACGACAAGGGCGCCCGCACTCAACGCGCCTATGGCCGCCGCGGACGCCCGTCCGGCCAATCTCTTTAAGCTCAAGCTATTTCAAGAGCCTTTTTCGCTACCGCGCTCTCCCTGATGCTCCCGCCCGCCGCCGTTTTCGGGCCCGCGCCAGCGCTCGCCCTCCACCTAGCGGCCGCCGCTGCAGCTATCGCCTCCGTTTGATAGGCCTCCAGTCGGCGCGTCCCATATTTCTCTCGCCTCAAGAATTCGCGTCTCGCCTCTCCTTCCTGACTCCCATTCCACGCCGATAAGCGCAACGTCGTGAGTAGCCTGAAGTCGGCGCGAGCGGGTCGCCGCTCCCGATCGTCGCGCTGCGTCGGCGCAGATCGCCCACCAGCGTCCCGCCCGTCCCTTGGTCCCCTTCTTTTCTTCTGCCGCCGCCTGCGATCGATTTCTCCGACCGGCGCCGGGAATTTTCACGCTACCTGGCCTCCGATCAGCTACACGCCCACGCCCACCTTCTCCATACGGCGCCTTCGCCCAGCTCCAGCAACCGGTCCCTCATTTCCTTCCCGATTCTCTGCTCCTCGCGACCTCGTTAACCTTGTTTTATGCAAGGGTCCTCGGCGCTTTTGACGCCCTCTCCCCCGAGCTTCCTGGAACTGATCCAGACCGGCACCCCGCGACTGACTTCATTTAGCCTTTTGAGCGACTCGACTCAGCGTCGGGCTGTTATAGCCTGGCCCGGCCGCTGCTGGACCCACCTTCCGAGCGAGCTTCTCGATTACCACGTACATTCTCCACCGGGGTAAAAAGATTAGTCGTCCTCGCCGACAAGTCGGAGTGACGCATCGGCTTCTTTTTTTTTTCTTCCTTATTCGGTCTATCAAGACCTCACTCCTTGTGTGACGCTAACCACGCCTCTCCGCCTTCTCCCTTCGGCTCAAGCGAAATGCAACACCCACAACCTTCGCTTCGATCCTCGCTCGCTTACTAAACGCACGGCAGGCAGGCAGGTAAGGACACCACATCCCAGCGCGCGCGCGCACCAACTAGCGAAAAAGAAATCAAAAGGCGCCGGTTTGCCTATGTGGGCATTGTACCCACACCACCGGTCTCCGGTCGAGACTTGAGACATCGGGTCCGGTCATGCCGGCGCGTGCTGCAGCTTGCATGATCCCCCCGGTACCAACCACCGCTCCGGCCCGCCGGTGTGGGTTGGCTAAGACGCGCGAACCTCCCGCCTCTCCCTCCCTCCCTCCTTTACGTGAAAACGGGGCGGGGTAAAAATCGTTCGATCGATGTGGTGGAGGTGCGAGATTGCGAGCTCAGCTGATGATGTGTGGTGTGGTAATCGCGCGTGCGGGAAAGTATGGTTAGGTGGGTAGGCAAGCCGTTGGTACAGTACATTGAATGGGCGGTAAGCGAGGGAGCTGAGCCGGTCGGCGACTTGGGGCCTGCGTGACCTTCCGTATGTGTTGTCTGATACGGTCTTCTCCGCGACCATGATACCGGAGTCTTCGTGGCGCTCGACGTAGGAAGGTGAGTTGCTGTACGATCTCGGATTGCGCAGGTCACGAGCGAAGTCGTTTCCGATCAGGGAGCGAGGAGCCATCCTCCTGTCCGTTCTCAATGCAACGTTGGAGCTTTTCTCTGGGAGCCAAAGTCTGGCGCGCTCGAAACACCCGGCTTTCGACGATGTCCTCACTTCACAAGGCTCAATTGTCAATATTCTACGTCTTTCCAATATCAGTATCGTCGTTGCTCTATCATGTAATACATTCAAATCGCCTCCACAATGTTGGATTGGACTATGCTCGAGGTTACCGTACAATTTTGCTCATTGCCATCGCCAAGACTTCGGAATGACGAAGGACAGTGTTCTTGGAAAGAAGTGGAGAACCACGTCGACGAAGCGCCGCACAGGAAACTCTCGGCACAGCACGAGCAGTACACGTTGCAAAAGGTGTCATGGGGCACACTGTCCGCAAACCTCCAGCCCCTAAAGAAGCAGTTGGCCGACTGTGAGCTGACCCCAAAAAACCACAGTGAGCTTCTATAAAGAGACTAGTCTAATACAGGTTGCGTCCTGCTCGAAGACGTGGCTACCGTCGCCGTTCCGGTCAAACAAATGGCAGTTTTGCCCCCGGCAGGAGCGTTTTCCTAGCCGAAGGGCGGATGGATGATGAGTTAAGGTTTGCAGCCTCGCTTCCTTCATGCGGAGGAGCGCGTACGCGGGTCGCTCCGCGCGTGTCAGGCGGGTAGGCATGTGAGTGGGCTGGTGCGTACGGGGGAGATAGGAGGATTTAGGAGGCTGACACGGGTAGATAATGCAGGGTGGGCGGTAGTGCGGTGGGCGTTCGACTGATGACGTGTGAACTTGACACGTGAATGGGGGAGGGCGAGTGGTTGTTAGGGGGTGGCGTTGATGTCAGACTGCTTTTAGCTTGCTTAAGAGGCGCGGTAAACTGTGTTTCTCTGTCATATCTTGCAGTAATATCTGTGTCTGCTGCATTCAGGCCTCTAACAGCGCAATATCGACTTCTTGTGCTGTGAGTCTGTTTCGAGGAAGCGCTCTAAAGCCACTGGGGAAGGATGTGGTAGAGCTGTCCGGATTTCCTGAGATCGTATCGCTTTCCCATTCCCCTTTGAATTGCATTCAAGATGTTCGTATGCTGTGCCGCGTCAACAAAATCGAACGATCGTGAGATGTCACTCAACTTACCAGGATGGACATCAACCATCACGATGCCATACTATTACACCCTCCCCTCCATCCATCCGCGAAAACGAAAACTCGCAGAAAGCTCGGGAACAGCTTGGGGAACGAATACCCCAGACTGTGTCCGGATCAGCGCACAGAAATGGGTCCCGGGACAAGGGGTGCGGTGATCCACTCGCGTGATTGTACATATCAGGACGCATGGGCGTAGCACTTCCATTCGTCCGCCGTTGGGACGGAGCAGCTACATACTGGTAAAAGCAGCCCCAACTGGCTTGCATGTGCTGCAGGCACATACGACATACATACATGATCTCGTGAAAAGACAGGGTCAGGAGAGGCGTCTTCCGATCAGCCTACGCCGCATAAGCCTCCGAATCCGGAGTGCCGTCCGGGAAGCTTGTGCGTAGAAGCAGCCCCCAAGTGGCGCAGACTTTTCGCTCGTCAACTGTCTTCTGTTCATGATGAGGTACGTCTCTTCATCGATATTCATACATACACTACCAAGTCTCATCGACACTCATCAACTACCTCACCAACAAAGCCCGTGACAGGACCGGCTCACCCCTTGAACCTCCATCTAGCAGTCCTTCGCCGCATCCAGCGCAATGATCTTCCTCGCCGCATGCTCCGCCACCACCATAGTCATCGCATTCGTGTTACCAGTCGGCACATCATAATGAATCGACGCATCCACCACGAACACATTCTCCGTCCCCAACACCTTGGCATCCCCATCCACCACCTCGCCCAACCGCGCCGACCGCACGAAATGCGCTCCCGCCGTATACGACGCCAGCAACTCCGTCGCATTCGCAATCACGCTCCCGCTCCTCCAATCAACCGGCACCCACGCCTCGCTCGTCCTTAGCAGCGCGAGCATCTCGTCTAGGAACGCGACGACGGCGGCCCTGTCCTCGGGCGTCCGCATCCACGGCTGCGTGGTGAAGGTGGTCTTGCCGTCGGCCGTGATGCCGAGGACGCCCTCGCTGGTCAGGCCGTGGGTGAGGTAGATCTTGAGGGCGATGACGTTGCCGTCGTCGGCGTTGACGGTGCCCTGGAAGAAGCGCGTCACGCCGTCCTGCGGCCCGACGCGCGACGTCCAGAAGTTGAGGCGCTGCATGCCCTGCGCGAGCGGGCCCGCGCCGGCAGTGTTGTAGAGGGCGATATCGAGGGTGCTGGGGGCGGTGGGGTCGTAGACGGTGAGGTTGGCGGCGGCGGAGGTGAGGTTGAGGTTGATGTAGAAGATGGGGTGGTCTTTGATGCCGATGCCGACGGGGAGGTCGATCCAGTCGGCGCGAGGGGGAAGGGTGATGTTGGTTGTGCCGTTGGCGACGGTGAGGATTTGGTCGATGGGGCCGATGCCGCTGTTGAAGAGGACGCGCGGTGTGGACAGGGAGCCGGCGGCGAGCACGACTCTGCCGGTTGAGGGTGTGAGATTGATGATCTCGCGCGTGCCGTCGCTGTTTTCGATTTCGACGCCGGTGGCGGTGCCGCCGCTGCGGACGACGCGAAGCGCCTTGGTGTGGAGCTTCAAGGTGAAGTTGGGATATTGTTGGGCAAGAGGGAGGTAAGTTTTCACGGGGCCGGCGCGGCGGGAATCCTGGATGTTCCAGGGAGGGTAGGCGTAGACCTTGAGTCGATCGTCAGCTTCCTTCTAACTTCTCTGTACTGAAAGGTGAGGTACCTGGTGCTTCTCGTTAGGTTGCTCAATGGCGTCAACCTCCGTCCAGCCATTCTTTCCCAAGAAGCCTCCGAGGATGCTGAACACGTTGTAGTCATAGCGTCTTCCATCCCCAGAAGGAAGGTTGGTGCCTGGATTACGCTCGTACAGCGCAGCAGCAGCCTCGCTGACGCCGTCTTCCCACGTCCAACCCTCCGGCCAGGTCGCGAAGTCAGCCTCCTGAGGGCGAACAAAGATCTCAGCGTTGACGGAACCGCCGCCACCAAGGACGCAGCCAGCGTTTGACGCCGTGTCCGTGCAGAACGCGTCGTTGTTGGTGGTACGGATGAGATAGCCATAGGCAGGGCAGTCAATAGGCGTGATGGTGTTGTTCCATGGAAGAGTGGCGTTGTTGCCGCTAGTGTACGCAGACGGGCCGCCGCGCTCGAGCAGAAGGACGGACTTCTGGGTCTCTGCAAGACGCTCGGCCGCGATGATGCCGGCAGTGCCTCCACCTACCACGATGTAGTCGTAGGTGGTGTTGGAGGCGAGAGCCCCAAGGGCCAAGAGATTGAAAGTAACGAGGGACCGCATGGTGACTGTTTCTCACTTCCCCCTTACGAGAACTGAAAGAGCGATCTTCCAGGAAAAGAGGCACTGGAAAGAAAAGAAAAGATTGAATTATGAGGAGTGAGGAGAGCAGCCTACCGGACCGGGCAACCGACACTTAGCCTACGTGGAGGACATCGACAGCCATATAAACAGGCGGCGCATGGGCAGCAATTCGCACCGGTGCCGGACCACATTCTCTTCTCCCTCAGGTCCGGAATATGGCCGCGCCCAGACTGCGCAGTGCGCGCTTCTTCCGCTTTACGAGGTGAAGGAGAAGGTAGAGTGATTTGGGCATAGATTATCGGAGGATCTAATCGATCAGACCAACGCGGCGCTGTGCCATTGCGTTTGGTCAGCGGGGACAAGACGCCCAAGAAGTCTTGGCGAGTCAGGCGTGACCAACTTCTTGCGACGAGAAAGGAGAAAGTGGAGTTGATCATGGGCTTCGCCGACGGTTACGGACATTTGACCGATCCGAACACCGGTGCTCCGTGGGCGAGGTGGTGCTGTAGAGGAGAAGCGTGGGTAACACCAAAATGCATCATCAACGACGAGACGATAACGGTAGAACAACAAGATACACAAGGCTCTGACTCTCTGATCTGGATTGCGTCGGCGATGCTCTCGTCGTAGGCCAAGACATGGAGCTGGTATCGATACTTGGCATCTCCCCATGCTGTTTGTCATAGGGCAGGCTGCTGCGATGTCGGATTTCACCGCTGCAAGGAAGATTGTTCACCCAGAAAACAGGCAAACAACCGTGGAACACGAGCTCCAGCTAGCTGCAAATGGCTATTTTCAACGCCGCGCCAAGCCGCACCTGATTCAGGCCTAATGAGGCGACGAAGATCCGGTATGTCAGCAGCGCAGGAAGATCCGGAACGTCGGCGAGCACGAAAGTCCGTGGCCATTAAACGTGCTCGTTCGATCGGACTGACTTGCAAGTCGTTCGAGACTGAAGCTCAGGGCAACCTCTTACGTAGTAGATCTTCTCATCAATGAACCCCGGATATTGCAACTTAAACCGGGACAGCTCTTAGCAGTCCGCTAGTGGCCGTGCAAGAGGACCTTCGTCAGAGCAGCTATTGATGACGTGCACATAGAGTTGAAGCATTCATACCCAGACGTAAATAATAGACCAAGACGTGTGCTTGATGCATCCGATTGAATGCTTCGACTCTGTACGCACAAGGCGATCCTGATAACGCTCCTCGTGACAGAGGTCCTCGTGCACGACCCTTAACGGACTTCCGAAGGACTATCCTGATCTCAGGTGCGGATATCTCGGAGCGAGAAGCTTGTCCGACTGTTCTCTTGGGGTAGATCGTCTGGGGGTGTGCACAGTGCCATGAGTATGAACACTTCCGTACTTACTTCCGAAACATTGCAGTAAATTGAGCTGTCGGTCCGACTTCTTTATTACATTTCGCCTCAGGTGAATGCCACATGGGAGAGTGTTGTGTATCCTGAATCGTAAGCCTTCTCGGTACCATTGGAGTAACGGGAACCACGCTTGTAGTCCGAAGCGTATCGTAATTGCTCCTGAGTCTGCCGCAAAGTGTATTCGAGGTCAAAATTATTGCCAAAGAGCCTGCTTGTCAACGACCAGCATCTGCCGCCTTTCGTCTCCGCGCCACCGTAACCCAGCTCTGCACCCTCCATCTTTCCAAGTTTGTCCGTTTGCGTCGTACAGCCACCCTTTTCGGAGTATGCGAAAGCTAGGCGAGGATAAGAAAAGCTGTTCATTTCCTAGATAGATTAAGCTGTTAAGCAAACCTGCTTCTCTCCTTTCATCTGTCCCGTCTCCAAGGCCCTGGACCGGTGTTCACGTTCCGAGTGACACAGCCCTGAACCACAAACCACCGTCGTGGCACTACGATCCTCCCTTTGAGTTTGATTCGTGGAGGCTCCAAAGCAGGTGGTGGTTTTTCTGAACCATTCCAATTTATCCGTGTGGCAAGCGTCGGAGAGTTTCGGATAAGTGTTGTGACCTGGCCCTAGGGCACCTGAGGCAGTTTCTTCCCTCCCGTATGAGATTACAGGCGCATCATCCATGTCTGCAGGCGTACCAGGTAGTTTCCAACTGTGGTCGCACGGGTTATGCGCCTTGATATAGGAGCAGATACACACTGCAGTGGATTCTTATTTATGATTACCGATAAGCCTCGGTAAGTGAGTGTAGCAGAATCCGTTGTAGCATACTTGCCGATCGTACAGGTCCAGACATGATGGTGGGGTTTTCATCACACTTTATCATTGATCAGCCTTGGAGAATCAAGTAAACCGTGAGGAAAGTCTGCTGTGAGCAAGAGTCGCTTACCTGAGCTCGTCAGACGTGCCGCTCCTAGCGATAGTCATTATGCAGAACAACATTCACACAGCTCTCCAAGTCGGAATGTTCAGTCGAAGCAAAGAAAAAAAGCCATCGCATACCCTAGTGGTATATCAGATTACCCCAGCGAGGAAAAGAACAACAAGCAAGAGCAAACTTCACCTCCAGCCCTTCCCGTCAATTCCCGCAAAGAATCAGACGCCAACAAGCAGTAACGATGTAGCACTCACTATACCTGCCATCCCACCTGACCCGGCTGTACCCGACTCGAAAGCCGTCATGCTTCCTTCTTGCTCAATACATACCCCTTCCACATTCCCGGACTGCTCTACGATACCATACATGCATACTCTCGAAGAATCCTAGATATAGACACAGACCTGCCTCTGATATTAATCCTCGGGTCTGACGAAGTAAAAATGAAGCAAGCAGAGAATAAGGCAGAAGCATGGAAGGAAAAAAATCGAAAACAAAAACCACCGAGAAACCAGCAAATTCCTCATGAGCATCATCAAACTCTCGCAATGTCGTGTACGGTCGTTAAGGCTTTGTATGGGTGTATCGCAGTCGTGAACAGGTCGTAATGCGGGGAAATTCCCGTTTTCCACGCCCTCCGGAGAAAAATAACCCTTTCCCAATCCGATCCCTGAAAGGAGACTCGTAGCTAGAAGGGGACTCGTAGCACTCAAAAAGGAAAACTTGAAACCTTGAGAACGCCGCCGGGGAACAATTGTTTTTTCCCCATATACCATGATTTCTTTTCTTTCTTTTGCTGAACAACTGGGGGGCCGTGAGGCATCGTCGTACGGGGCGATCTTCGGAAGTGAGGCCGCAAGACCCGGCAAGCAATCAAAATGCGAAACCGGCCAGAAACAGGAATGAGGGCACCACGGATATTATCTGGGGAGGTGCTCGGCCATTTCGATGGAAAGATCCCTGATCGCCCATCTCCAGTCATCGCCAAGACTCTCTCTTCTCTCACCAACCCATCCCTCTACTCTTCGTCGCCAGACGTCCTCTTCGTCACGTTGACGCTTAATGAAGCCAGGACCAAGGTCGAACTCCTCGCTCACAAAGCTGTCCATTGGGGTTGCAGCGGCACTGGGACCTCCAATTCCAAGGGAGAAGTACCCTCCAACACCAGCGGCAACGTCGTTCTCATCCTTCAGGTCCTCGATGTCGGCAAAAGGGTCGGTCTCTTCACCAATAGATGCAGTTGGCGAAAGCGGGCCAGTGGCGCGTGGATCAAGTTTGAGCCAGCACATCCGGCGCGGGTCGAAGACCATACCTTTCTCTACCTGCACACCACGTGACGATGAGATGTGCGAAATGAGGGCTGGTCGAGGTGGCGAGCTGGCATTCGGCGCCGACGCTGGAGTTGGGAGCGACGGAGTAGAGCGTGTATGATGGTGAGTTGGGAATTGAGGCTGAGAGTGCGAGTGTGAATGTGCGGAGACGATGCGAGGGCGCTTGGCTTCCTGGACAGGCGAAGAGAAGCGCTCGAGGGCACGTTCGTTGCCCTCCCATCGGTGAAGGACAGGGTTGTATGTCATGCCTTTCTCGTCTGTAATTATTTTAGCATGGTGAATCAACCTTATTCTAGGATGAAGTCGACTTACTCTTTACAGCAGGTGTGTTCATCTGTTTGATCAGGTACGGTTTCTGTCCCGATCCTCTCTTACGGTTTGCCTGAGGGCTAACTTGAGGACTCTGCGCAGCAATTTGTGCTTTCCAGTTCGTGCTCACAGGCATCAACGGCCCGGAGTCTGGTCGAGGCCTTGGTCCACCTAAACGTTGCTCTCTCGCTATCCTACTCGATGCAGTGTCGCGAGCGAAACTGGGCGTATTCTCACGCTGAAGGGTTCTCTTCGGTGTCGGTGAAGGTTGCGGCGTCTGGATGCGTTCAGGATCGACCGGAAGCCTGCTGTGGCTGACTTGTCGGATCATCTTCGAAGGCGGTCGGTTCGAGGGTTGCTTCATGTACTTGTTCTCCTTGGCAGCTGACGTCGGGAGGTCATCAAAAACGTCAAGTTCTGAGCCATCACCAAAGTTTCGCTTGCGCGCAGGCTTTGTGAACATGCGCTTGGTTGCGGCCTCACGGGCAAGAGATGCCGGAGCGATATCCTTCCTATTACCAGACCGACTTGGGGCTTCCGCCTGGCGTCCTATACGAGAGTATGCTCGAGGGGTAGGTGAATGAGCACGAGGATCGGAATCCCGACGCAGATGGGGCGCTGAAGCTTTGGTTGTGATGTGCTGTGACTGTCTGGTTGAAACGCCAGCGGGCAGAAACGGTTTGCCTGTCTGCTTGCTACTGGGCCGATAATCGCTGCGAAGCACTGGAGCCGATCGCTTCGCTCTCAATAGCTGTGCATTGGTGGTGGTGGGACCTGCCCGGCCGTGATGGTTTGTGTAGGGGCCACCGGACTCGTAGACGGGATCAAGCCTGGAACGAGAAGCGACCGGCGCCAATGGCCTCGGAATACGGGAGACGGAGGAGACAGATGGCTTGTCAGTGAAGGTCAAGGTTGTCGTTGAGCGGACTGCGGGCGGTGCTGGTTTGTTTGACTGCACCTTGATGTGGCGGTTGACTGTTAGTTTTCCCGTGTCCAGACCGTCACCAGGGCCCATTTCGATATCGGCGAAGAAATCATCATCTTCGGGAACGGCCTTGAGCGTGGCAAGTGGCTTCGGTTGCAGTTGCAACGGAGGGAGCAGCGCAGGCTGTGGCTCCGGCTGGGACGGGATTTGCGCCTGGGCCTCAGGTTGGGCTTCCTTTTCGGGCTGGGGTGCCGTTCCTTCAGTCAGATCGGGTGCGGCAGTAGCAGTAGGCTTCTCCTGCTCTTCCGGCTGCTCAGGAATGGAAGCAGGACCATCTGCTGGGCGCGGCTCGGGCTGGGGGGTTTTCTCGTCGTCCGTGTCGGCTTCCCTGCGCTTCCGCAGCATGGCATTGAAGTCGATGGGCTCCTTCGGGAGCAAGAGGCCGCCAAACTCGTCATCCTCGCTCTCCAGCGTCATACAGCTGCCCAGGCTGGGACTCATGGCTGCAGACACAGAGGAGCCGCGGGTGCGCTGGTCGCGTCGCGTGCCGCCGAATCGGATGCCCAGGGAACCGCCTTCGGCCCAGTCGTCAAAGTCATCGTCGTCCTGGGCGGGCGTTACGGGAGGCCGAGGAGGTTTTAATTTCAGCGTGCCCGAGCTAGGTCCGGGAAGCTCAAGGTCGTCAGCCCAGTCGTCGTCAGCGGCGATCTTCTGGCGCGAGGGCTTCTTTCCCAGACGCTTGATGGCGCCGCCGAGAAGAGCCGAGGAGGGCACAGAGGTGGGAATGGGAATTCCGGCGAGTTTGGCAGAGGAGATGGCATCTTTGGTGGAAGACTCGTCGTCCGGCGCGAGCAGGACCTGCCAGTCCTCCTCGCCGGCGACTGACTCGGCGGAGCGGAGGGACGGGGCGCGCGACGACAGCGAGAGGCCGGTGTGCGACGAGGCGCTTTGGACGAAGAGATCGCCGTGGAAGTCGGCGTCGTCGTCCCAGTTCTCGACGGAAGGAGCCATTTGGGCGACGCGCTCGCTGAAGCTGCCGCCTTTGAGCGACGCCATGCGACAGTCTGGGGGGCGCGCAGCCCGGGTGGAGGTGGATTTGAGGTGGGAAGGTTGCTGCGATCGACCTGAGGTGGCAGGAACCGGCGGCGTAGCAGCCAGGGTCCCGCGCCAAGCGAGCCCGAGCGCGCGCGCGACGGCCAAAGCAAAGCCTCGCGCTCGTCGTCACGGCGCGCGCGGAGGCCCAACACGAGCCGGACCCAGTCGCGTGCGGAAACGCGCGAGGCACCGGCGATCCCAGGTCGGCCCGCGCGCTGCATGCGACGCGGCCGCGTACCTGGCGACGCTGCTGCTGCTGCTGCTGCGGCGCAGACGGCGCGAAGGCGCTGCCGCCGCCCGCTGCCGCTGCGGGATGATGCTGGGGGCGGGCCCTGCTTGACGCGCTGGTCGCGCGGCGTCGTCGGAAACACGCGTCACAGCGTCGCTCGCACATCCAACAACCCCACGCTGCCGCCCGCCACCACGCCTGTTCCTGAGCGCGCACGGCCTGTGCTCCAGCGGTCGCAGTTTAGGCCGGGCAGGCAGCAGGCCACCGCCGCCGCGACCCACAAGGTCCCTCCAGGCAGCGTCCGCCGCTCAGCGACCGGCTCGAACCGTTGCAGTTTCATAAGTATACCCGGCGCGCTGCAAACTCGTCGGCTTCATTCCCGCTGCGCCGCGGCGCGCACCACCTATTACACACCAGTCCCGCCGTGGCGCCATGTCGCCGAAGAAGATTCTGCGCGTCCGAAGGACCGACGGCGACGCCCCAGGCGAGGCCGCGCCCGCTTACGCACTTGTCTCCGTCGAGCCCGCCGGCCCCCAGCCGCTCGACGTCAAGCTCGTCGGTACCGAGGGCGAGAACGTGTTCGCAGCGTCAAGTGAGTAGCACGCCGCGCTCCACCGGCTCCATATTGCACCCGTCTGTGACGTCTGCGCGCGTTTCATGCTAACGGTCTGGCCGAATCTGCACAGTTCGCCAGAGTCAAATCCGGAAATTTCGTGACCGCAAGTACGGTGGTGCCGATCACGAGTGGGAAACAATACTGCGCAGCAGCCTCCTCCAGGACCCGGTGGGTGGAGATGACGCCGAATTCCCCGACAACCTGGAGATCGTCGCGTCCGTAGTCGATCAGCATTTGAGCATCGCGTGGCGGAAGAATATCAAGGGCATTACGGTGAGTCTTGGATTGACGTCATTGTTTACATGGCCTGACCTCCGCCCTAAGCAACGGCTGGGAAGCATCCCACTGGCCGAAGATCGCGACACGGAGATTGAATTCTTCGAATGGTCCGCGATCGCCGTAGGTGCCGCGTCCGCCGCGCAAGAGCAGGCCCGAACCCTCCAAAACAAGTACGAGGCGCAGCAGGTCACAATCAGCAAACTCAAATCGCAGCTCGACGACTTGATTCAAGCCAAGCATGACCATGAGAGCGCCCTTCTTGCCAAGTTCCAGGAGCTTCTAAACGCGAAGAAGCTAAAAATCAGAGATCAACAGCGCTTACTCGCAGGTGCAAAGGTGGATCCTGCCGCAGGTCCGTCTCCCCGGCCGCACCACTCTTGATGAAAGCTAACGGCGAAACAGCGGCAGCCGTTGAGCGTACCAGGGGCTCCACGAGGCAGACTCGGCCCCGCAAGGCCGGGCCATCCCGGGCGACCAAACGCAAAGCAAACGGAGGGACACCGGCTACTGAGTCCGAGTCAGAAGCCGATGAAGGTTCACGCATGCAAATCGATGAGGAGGCGGAGGCCAAGTGGGAAGAAGAGGACGAGCTAGCAGAGGTTGCTACACCGGAAAAGTCTGATTTGGATGAGACCGAAGACGAAGACGACGAGGGCTTTGACGCTGCGCCTGCTTCGCGCCCAACAAGAGCCGGCGTGGGTGCCAAGGGCAAAGCAGTCGAGACAGCGATGCGCGACCAGAGCGCTGAACGTCTACCAAGCGCAGAAGCACCCCCTCCTCGACGAGAACTGCCTTTCGCGAAGAAGTACAGCAACCCACGGCCCTCCAACAAGCGTGCCGGGAAGGCAACAGTCACAAAACCGCAGTATGACGAGGATGAGACCACGGATGATGACGAACTTTAGTTTTCTCGGGCTTTCCGAAGTCTTCACAATGCAATGATTTCTTGGTGTTGTAGTGAGGTAGCACCCGTCGGCCACAAGCCCTCGGCCGTTCCGCAATCTTGCAACATGTCAAGAACTGGGAGCCCGTTACATGAGCGCGTGGATTATGCCTGCCTCCGTTCTGCGGTACTGTAACCTTGTTTTCTCTCGCAGTTTTTGCGGAGGTGGATTCTGTTTATTTGGCATTGGCGACGACGGATGGGCGGTCTTCACGGGGTATAGGCAGCACGATAGCCCCATAGGATCTTTCACATTGGCATCAGAGAGAGAGAGCGTGGTGTCCAACAAATCGGCGCGGCTTGCGGCATGTGATTGCGACGGCGTGGAGGATCGGCGGCCGCCGTTTGATGGGCGGCAGGCGGGAGGCGGAAGGCGGGAGGAGGGGCCTGGCCATCAAAACGGCGGCAGCGTGCAGTCTGGCAGAGAAACACGCGGAAGGGGTGCTGCAGGCACGCGCAGTCGGTGCGGCGGCGCGGACGAGGCAGAGAATGGCAGAGCAGCGCGCCGTGTCACGCAAAAACAAAGGCGCGCGTGCGGGCGCCGGCGGGCGCAACATCGCGCCTGCCCTGGATCCGCCGCCAAGACGCGCACCCTGGGGCCTGACGTCCGCATCGTCACCGCCGTGCATCTGCTCCACGACACCCAGCGACCGCGACTGCTGCGCCGTGCCCATCGAGCCCCTCTCGCCGTCTGCCCGCCGCCGTCGCGCCTTCCGCCCCTCGACGCGCTGCTCGCGGCGTCCTCCTGGCCCAGCTCCGCGGTGCCCGACAGAATGCTGCTCAGCGCCAGCCCATGACCGAGTCAGCGGAGGAGTGGCCGAAGTGAAGTGAGCTTGCGTGCGTCGCCCCCAGCATGCCGCCAGCGGCGAGAGCGCGATCGCTGACCTGCCCGCGCAGAACACGCCTACACGCGCCTGCTCCGCCCTGACCGCGCCTCTCCACGTCCCGTCCGAACGTCGCACAGCCCGCCCGCTCCACATAGCAATGTCCATATCAGACACGTCCACGCCGCCCACAACCGCCGCAGCCAAGACCACGACGTTCTCGACCTCCGTGGCGGCCGAGGATGAGGAGGAGCTGCGCAAGCTGGACCAAGTCTTCAAACGCATCCGCACCAACATCCCCGACACCCCGTACATCATCACCGTCCCGTGCGCCGAGCCGCGCTACCACCACTGGTCGAGAGAGCAGGCCGAGAGCTGGTGCCGGAACACTCCGTTCGACCCGACCGAGGAGCGCCTCCAGTACATGAGCTTTCTCTACCGCGATCACGCCGACAGTTGTTTCGTGTGCCGAACCGAAGTCGATGAGGAGAGAGACCGCCGCGCCGCCATGAAGACCAAGAGCGTTCCGAGCGGGACGAGCACTCCGGTGCGGAGCGACGTCCCGAAGAAGAAGATTTCGTTGGCTGCCTACAGCAGGAGTAAGCAGGCCAATGGCCTACCGCCGAAGCCGGGCTCTGTTCAGGGCCAATCGAAGAAGGATAACACCCCTACCACTGACTCGAAGCATTTGCCGGAGAAGCCCGCCGAGGCGCACAAGACTGCCGCCAGGCAGGAAATCAGCTTGTGAGTGATGTTGCTCCTGGTTTAGAGATCTTACAGCTCATGCGATGTAAAGCGCCACCTCAGAGACCGAGGAGGAGAAGCCTTCACCGGCGAAGAAGCAGAAATCTCCCCCGCCATTAGCAAAGAAGCCGCGCATCTCCGACGCACCCCTCGAGAAGACCCTTACCAATCCCTCCACCAACCCGCAATCCACCCCGCACGGCCTACCGCCCCTGGTTTCTCCAATATCGTCTCCGAATCCTCTCGGCCTGCCTCCTCTACTATCTCCGACCCTCCCCGATGTCATCGAAGCCGAGCTGGAAAAACTCGCCGAGCGCCATAAAAGAAATAGCTCAAACACATCCCTGTCGTCCGAGCAGAAATCAAGCACGCCGACCACAAGTCTAGAAGCCAAAGCACATCAGTCTTCTACTCCTACAAAGAATGCGATTCGCATATCAGAGAAGAGACCTGCGGATCACAGGTCGGAGGACTTGGAAAGCAAAGCAACATCACGCTCCCAAGAACATACGAACAGGCATGCCAGGGTTCCTTCGCAAAATATTGCTGGCCTATCCAAGGCGGCTAATGAAAAGCCACGCAGGCTTATCGTGAAATTGAAGTACGGCAGGAAGCGCAGGCAGGACGTCGAAAGGTGCCTGAAGTTGCCACCCGGTCGAAAAGCTCGTTCCAAGGAAGAATCTGCTACGGAAGACTCTCAAGAATCGGAAAGAGTGCGGAGGCCGGATGCTCCATCCAAGAGCAAAGACCTACCAAGCAAAGAGGGTACGCGTAAGCCGGTGCCTCCAAGCACCGTAGATGGAAAGGACAACAAGAGTCGACATGTGGCAGAGAAACGCCCGCGCGCTGCTGATGAATCTTCCGCGGAAGCTCCACCTCTTAAGAGGCCGAGGGCTCCCTCCAACCTCGACCTTGACAAGAAACCGCGGACTCCTGTTCCACCCTCCACGCAGTCTCCATCTGTTTCAAGCAAATCCGCACAAAAACCGCAATATATCACTCCACGCAAAGAGATCAAGTCCGCCAGTATGATGCGCTCAGTTTCAAATGACAGTAACGGCATCACCGTCACGCCCGCTCAGTCCGGAAGCACGCCAAGTGACGCGAAAGGCCCCACAGTCACGATCAATGGCAGGCCTAACGACGCTCAGATATGGACCACTTATTCACGGAAATTCAACGACCTTGGTCGCCGTCTTAAGCATGAGGCTCAAGCATTGTGCGACGCTCGCGGCCAGGCATCATTGCGTGATCGTAAGAAAGGGGCTGTGATGAGCATCGAATGTATTCTGTAAGTTCCCGAGACCCAAGATGCGTGACCACCAAGGCCTACGAACTAACCTTGAAGCTAGCACCTACATGGCGGCATACTATAGCATGGACTATAAAGCACACCTAATCTATCAGCCAGCCGACTTCGCCGGTAGCTGGCGTACTCTTTTCCCGTTATTTCGCTTCTTCAAAAACAACTGCCAGGAATTCCCGCATCTCGAGGGCCTACGCCTCCAGCTTGGAGCAATTATTTGCGCACGCATTGCCACTATCGTCTCCCAACGCCCTCCGCCGCATCACGGTCAGACCGACCAGGAGAGAGACAGAGATGGCCCAGGTGGAGATAAGAGCTTTGTTACTACCGAAAAAGCACTCTCGATCATGAGTGAGAACATCCAGACAATGGCCACGCTAGTTGCCGAGTCGCGATCGAAACTACCCTTCGAAGATCTCATCTCCTCATACCCGAAAACATGGGACGGTCGTGCTCGAAGCGTTGATGTGGAGAACGATCCTCGGAGCTGGGAAAAGATGGCCCCTGGAAGTCTGGAAGGCAGTTACACCCTTCCTTTAGGCGCCGACACCACACCCGGCCAGGCCGTACGTATGGGCATTGCGTTTCTCGAGGAGTGGATGAGCAAAGAGAACGTGGATTACAAGTTGCAGCTGAAGCTGTGAGCGCGGAAGAAATCCCGCGAAGGGATTAAGTTAGGGCGTTCTGTGAGTTTTGGCGTCGTGGAATCGGGGAAAAGTGATGACCATGCCCTGGGTACACACACACGTGAGAGAGGCACATGGGTATCGTCCGGACACGCTCTTCTTCTTTTTCTTCTGCTCGTTTAGCGTAAGCTGGGAGCCTTCTTTTCAATTGCCCATACGGTTCCCTTTCTTTCTTCGGAGAGATGATGATTTGGGGATCCGTTGGGGTTGGTCGGTCCTTGTGTGTGAATGGTCCTTTTTTTCGGGTTTCGGGACCATGGATTTGTGCGGTTTTCTAAACGATACCCCCCGGGATACCCACTGCTATCCTCTCCTTGTATTTTTATTAAGGAGCTGGAGTGGGCGAGCGAGCAAGCGAAGCGAGAAGTGAGGATAAGTTTGAATACTTTATTTTATTTGCACTGAGAGCGGTCTGTTGTCGTCGGATTTTGTGGCCAGAACCCGGTATGGCTTTCATGCGGGCTGTGCAGACGACGGTTTTCCACCTAGCTTAGCGTCACGAATCGACGGCCTGCCTATTGGCAAGGGCTAGCAAGTGTCTGGAGGTTCCGACCAGACTAAACGGGCGATAGGAAAAATACGATAAACAGATTAAATATAGATATACTCAATACTGGAAGTCGTGCCCAAGCCCCGCTGCGCTGCCCTTTCCCATAACTTGAACGTTCTACGATGCAAGTAATTCCTACCTACCTATCCCAACGCCTTTTCCACATGAGTATTACTCCTATCACGACTACCACGCTGTAAATGCGCCCTTCTTCTCCCTCCCCAATCTCCCACCACTTCAACCACCGCGTCCTCTGATCGTTCAACCTCTACGCATTGCTGAGCTACAATCTTGCCTACCGACATACTAGATGTTACTTAAGACACAATAAAGTTAATCGAGTAAAAGTGGCTGTCCCGGATAAATATTCAGCTCTAGATGGGTAGTATAAAGTAATATCAGACAATGCCCGCCAACCAAGTGTGAAAGATGACAATGGCCTACAAATGCTCACGTGGCGTTGCGATACGGGATTCTAAAAGCGTAATGAGACTCAACAGCACGGGCGACAAGACAACGAGAGACCATCACCGCTCCACGTCTTTGTACGCGCCCCATTCGGTCTAGTTCCATGCACTCCAGCCGCTCCGTCTCTTCAGCGGATGTTCTGTTCTGGTACATGCAGCCGTTGTCTCATCGACAAGGTCCCAAAGGCCGCATCAGACACTGTCTCATCCACTCAAACATCCCACCCACCCGCGCACCCTCCTTTCGCCCACCAAGGACAAAACCCAGTACACCCCCACCACAGTTCCCAGCTCCAAACACCCACGCAATCCCCCCGCGCCACAACCACTCAAGCCGTCCGTCCGTCCGCATCACCCGGATATCCGCCCACCCACGCCGGCGCATCGAGCCGCCGCCCTCCCGCGCACCGCTTCCACCGACCACGACCACGACGCCTCCTGCACCGTCCCCATCCCTCTCTCCCTCTCTTTTTCCCCATCCTCCCTCCTTGCAGACCGGCGGCATCGGCCCTCCCTTCCCCCCAAAACTCAACTCAACACCCACATCAGCGCCGCTGAGCTCGCGCGTCATCACTCGCTTGCGCGGCAGCAAAGAATGACAGGCCGACGCTCCTCTAGCTGGGAGGAGGATGCGCGTGCACTGGGGGTGACGTCTCCACCGAGGCTTGCTATGGATGAGTTGGAGGAGTTGAGGATGAGGGTGGAGGGGAAGGAGATGGAGGAGATGAGGAAGGTGGGGGGGAATGTGCAGTTGGTGGTTGGGGAGCTTGGACTGGGGTTGCTGCTGTTGGGGATTGCGTTGTTGTGGCGTTGAGGAGGTGTGGGAAGGGAGGGAGGACGGTGGGTGTGCTCTTGGTGGGTGTGGGCTGGAGGGTTGGTTAGGAATGTGGGATGAGGAAGGACGATGGAGAGGAAATTGAGGGGGGAGTCTGGCGATTCTTTTGCAAACTCCATCCAAATGCAAGATAAAGGGCCAGATTGCTCAGAAAGCCTGTGCCTTTGCTCTTGAAATATGATTGCAGTTCTACACCTACCGTCGTAATGTTAAAAGACTCGGTGGGTGCGGCCAGAAGACGACTAAAGGCAGTAAGCACCAAAACCACCGCTTTCAGACATGCTTTTTCAATGGACAACATTCATTCATATATACATCTTTCTCCACATGTCTTCACGACTTCCATCCAAATGCTCTTTTTTACTCGACCTTGACAGGCTTGCTGGTATCCAGCTCATGGAAGCGCCGCAGATCCATGGGCTTCTCCAGGAGCGGGATGACATAGGGGTCGAAAGTCTTCCAGTACGGGTTCTCCAGGTGGTACTTCTGGCTCTGTTGACACACCATCAAAAAAACATGCCCGCACAAGCATCAAGACGAAGGAAGACATACGCTCTCGTGCTCGTACCGCTCGACAATGCACCACGCACGCGGGTCCTTGTGGTCCTGCATGACGTGCCAGCCGATGGTCTCCTGGTCCTTGGAGTAGACTTGCGAGGCCTCGATCAGCTTGTTGCGGAGCTTCTCCTCGACCTCCTTGCCCTCCTTGGCGTAAAGGTGGACGACGATGGTGTAGACCATTTTGGTTTGACTGGTGCTGCTACGAGCGTTAGTGGTGTGGTGGTTGAGGGACGTCGGTGGTGGTGCGATTGGATCGTCTGATGTCGCTCAGGATGAAAGGGATGATGATGGCCATCGGCGGTGATGCATTGCACTGCATTGCGGACAGACAGCTCAACCGTGCTGGAGCGATCGACGGTCATGACCACGCGGACGAGCACAACGCCATCCAGCAATGCGGACGACGCCGCAACAGCGCTGCTCACCCCGTGGCGTGACCACCCGCGCAATCCATCTTCCAGAGAACGAAGACAGACTCTCAACTCAAGGACGAAGCGCCAACCCGTCGGGATCCGAAGTCTAGTGTGTGTGCATGAGACTGAATGGCAGGAAGCACTCACCTTAGCGATTTGGTTCCAAGAGAATTGGTGCAGGAGGACGTCGGACGAGGGAGAGAAGAACGATTGAGGGGCAGATGGAGGGGCAGCAACGGAGTTTAAGGCTGACCGACGCCAGACCCACGGCCCCGCAATTCCTCGACGTCGTTTGGACTCTTTGGATTCCGCTTGGGGCCGCAGTTGTACCGAGAGCCAGCCAGCTGACTGCGACCTTAACCAAGAGCGGCGCATGTGCTTTGTTGAGCTGGTAGAGCATTGCACTACGAAAGCCAATGCACGGGGCGAGAATGCTCAGATTTCGGATTGCCGATATTTATTTCTCTCATCTGTTCTGTATCTGCTCATATCCCATGCGCGCCCAAGCAACTCTTCTCGAGAGCCGCAAGTATCCTGGATGACCAGCTCGTCTACAGAGAGAAGCATCCGTGCTCATCTACTTTGCCTACCGTTAGATACTAGCACCCTTGCTACCCAGGGCCCTGGTATCAATGGAGGAAGAGGAAAATGTAGAGGAAATGTAGGGCCTGCACCTATATAGTACAAAGCGTCCCGAAATTTGGTCGAAGATCTGAAAAAATAACACATTTTCAGAACGAAGCAGAAAAAGAAGACGAGGATCATGTTGACACTCTCATCCGTTAACGAGAAAAGGAAACCCCCGTACTTTCTCCGTCCAGCGCGCACGCTATGCAAAAAGCTTCCGGAGAGATTGATTGGTCAAAAGGAGAAAGATGATGACGATGATGACTGGTGAAAAAACGCCCACCCAAATCTCTTTCTTTCCGCACAACATACACAAAAAGCGGCAAGAGAGCCGGAATCCCTTGGAGATTCCGATACAAAGTCGACGAAACCGCAGGTGGTGGACCAGGCGCAACCTGGTGATGGGCGAAAAGAACCAAAAGCCTTTTTTTTAACGAAACCGTAAAAAAAGCTGGTGATATGCGGACATAAGCGAACTCCGCTTTCGAGAGGACATCGACTGGAGGAAAAAGCATCATTCATGCAGCAGCATGACGGACCATCTACATCATCGACATGAGCCCATTGGACGCGTACGCCATCGGCTTGATCGGCGGGTGCGGCACCGCCTCGAACTTGTGGAAGTCAAGCTTGTAGTCGGGGCCGATGTTGATGTAGGCGCCCTTATTCTCCGTGCTGTCGCAGTACCTGGGCGCGGAGAAGACTGTTTTGCCATGTTAGTTTTTAAAATCGTAAACAGTGGAGGCATGGGCAACGCGTACCAGTAATGCACCTTCCGTCATGCTCCACCTCGTAGCCCTCCATGCGGACCTCGTGACTTCTGATGACGGCCTCGAGACCGTTCTTCTCGCAGAACTTCTTGGTGATGTCCGGACCGAACTGCAGGCCGACACCTCTCTTGCTGGGGCCACGGCCGGGCGTGGGTTGCGGGTCCGTCCACAGCATCTCCATCATCAAGCCGCTCTGGCCAGGTTGCCTCTGCTTGTGCCTGTTCAGCTTCCTGACATCGTCCAGAGTGATATCGTCCTTGGAGAACAGGCCGCCGTGCAAGACAAAGAACTTCTTCCCAATGAGCGTCGCCAGAGGCAGTGCGGAGAAGGATTCGGAGAAGATCTTGAAGACGCGCTCGGTGTACTTGGCGCGACACTCGCCCTCGAAGCCGTACATGCGGTTCATATCGTCCGTCTCGTGGTTGCCGCGGTTCAGGAAGAAAGTTTTGGGGTAGAGCATCTTGTAGGCATAGAGGGTGAGCGCGACCTCAGTCGACCACGAACCACGGTCGACGAAGTCACCGTTGAAAAGATACGCGTGCTTCTCCGACGGGAAGCCGTTGAGACGGAAGATCTCGAGAAGGTCAAAGAACTGGCCTGCACTCGCAATTAGCCCATGCACGAGCAATCCCGACATAAGACCTTACCGTGAGTATCACCGCAGACGGTGATCGCGGTATCCTCGGGCACGTCGTACTCGACCATGGTGGGCTCGTTGTAGACAAGCTCCTTGACGGCGATGATGATCTGGTAGACGTATTTCTTGTGGATCTTCTTGCCGTCCTTGAACCTCTGGATCATATCTTCGATAAACTCCTTGGTCATCTCCTTCTCCAGCCGCACGCCGTCGTAGGCCTCCTCGACGACCATGTTGTCCAGATCCAGGCCCTCGATGGCGGAGGGTGCGTCGGCGACTTCGATGGCCTTGAGGAAAGCATCGCGCTTGACGACCTTCTCGCACTCGGTGTGTTGCAGCTTCGCGTTCTTGTCGCCCGGGTTCTTCCTCACGACGATCTTCCAGTCGCGGAGGGCGTCGCTGTGCTTGAGGATGGCCGTGTTGGCGACGGCGCGGCGGTAGTAGGCCTGGCCACAGCATTAGCACCCGCGCTCTACCACAAGAAAAAAAAATAATTTGCCACGAACCTTGACATTGTTGGGATCAAGGTCTAATGCCTTGTTGGCGTCGGCGATGGCGAAGCCGTATGCCTCGAGTTTGATGTTGGCCTGGGCAGGGCTCTATCAGCTCTTGTCGCGTGCGCCACTGCAGCGGTTGCGGAATGCATACCTGGGCGCGGTTCGTGTAGAAGGAGGGCTCCTTGTCGTAGGTCTCAATGGCCTTGGTGTAGAAGTCGATGGCAGTGGGCCAGTCGTGCTCCTTGAACGCCTTGTTGCCCTTCTCCTTGAGGGCAATGGCGTCCTCGAGCGCACCCATGGTGGAGGCAGAGAGACGAGTACCGAGTGACCGTCGACGCTCGGGCGCGCGCGTAGCTAGCCACGCAGCAAGGCAAAGAGAAAGCGAGCCGGGGTAGAGGACAGCGCACGCGGGCAGGGGCGTGCAGGCGGCGAGAGGCACGGAGGAGGCAGAGCGGCGGAGCAGCAGCAGGAGCGCGGGGGAAAAGGACTCGTCAAATTCGAGGCGGCGGCCGCAGCGACGCGCTGGAATGCGATGACGGCGGAAAGGTCGAGAAGCCGCCGGCCGTGGCCCGAGCTCCGGCTAGCTGAGATGTGCGGCTCTGCCCCAATCGCCCTCACCACCCGCCGTCGCTTTGAGGCGCGTCTTCGTCATCCTCCCGCTGCTCTACGCGCGCGCCTTCGCCCATCCTTCCGCTCCCCTACGCGCCCGCCGCTGCTGCCGCCCACCCGCGCGCTTGACCCTCTCCTGCCCGCCCGCGAACCGCCGCGTCTACGACCCCCCACCGCCGCCGCCGCCAGACTCCGCCATGTCGCAGCGCTCGTACGTCGCGCCCTCGCAGCACCGCCACCTGCGCGCCTGCATGGTCTGCAGCTACGTGCAGCCCGCCAACCGCTTCCGGCAGCTGGGCTGCCCCAACTGCGACTTCCTCGAGATGCAGGGCGCCGACGAAGCCCACATCGCCGACTGCACCAGCGCCGTCTTCGAGGGCCTGATCGCCTTGGCCGATCCCGGCCAGAGCTGGGTTGCCAAGTGGCAGCGCTTCGATGGGTATGTGCCTGGCATGTACGCCACCAAGGTTTCTGGCATTGTGAGTGTTCCGCGTCTGCTCGGGGATTCGCGCCGAAATGGATGGGCGCTTCTGTGAATGGGTTGCGCTGACGCTTTCTTTGTGATAGCTTGGCGAGGAACAGGTCGCTGCGTGCGAGGCCGCTGGTGTCAAGTATATCCCGTAAGTCCCTGGGGTTCAACGACTGTGCCGGGTCCTTTATTGACGACTTCCTAGGCGTGATGGCAGCGAGCAAGAAGACGTCGACGCATGAGATAGACCTCCCTCACGACGAGATATCATCGATACCTTTTTGCATTTGAGCGAGTGGCGTTGAAAGAGATTACGAGGTCGGGCACTGTTGGCGTCAATGAGCTTTAGTCGATATTGGGTTTATGGGCGCCACGCGGTCGTGGCAGCTACAGGGAAAAAAGGGCGAAATTCCAATATCTTATCAGATGGGATTCATCGCGAATCTCAATCGAGATCTAGAAATGTTCGGACGGAGAGCCAATGGTATCCTTTCCCATCACCGTATCTGCCTCCGGTGGTCCATGCGGTCTGTGAGACTGTCGACTGTCCCAGGAATGTGCTCGAGGAGGCTTGAGGAGGCTCAACCAACGCCCGGGCTGGTTGACGGACATGGAGCAAAAGCCGTCCACCGAAACAGTAGACGATTTAGGAGTGAAGCGTTTGTCGCGAATCTCACCGAGAGATCTATGCCTCGGTGTTCAATGCTGTATGAAGATGGCAGGTTCTTCAAAGCTTGATCTCTCGCAGTGATCACCATATGCGGACCTTACAGGTCTGTACTAAGGGCAGGGGTCCGGGACTTGTACCTGACTTCGTCCGTTGGTATATTTGACTTCCATGCGAAAACATGCTACTCACGTCTTCGTCACTGTCTAATGGCACTAGATTGAAAGAGGAGTCTTGTAACTTTGGACATTCGTAACCATATAGGTCTGTGTATATACGTCCACAAGTGTCCCACATGATCTGTAACTGCATCTATTCCAATTCTGGCGAAACGCCTCCCATGAACGCAAAGAGGTATCGCTTAAGATATATGAAACACCAACTCCTGTCCTATGCCTATGCTGAGACAATGCAAATAACGCTCATTATGCCCTTCAGTCGTGACGCAAAAAGTGGGTGGGGCATCGCAGATTACGCCACCCATCTAGCAGGCGGATTAAAGCGCAAACAGCAAGCCAGCGGCAGCTGCGGCAGCGACCGCCTCCATCGGCATGGCCGTCTTCATCGGCGCCGCAGCGTTTCCTGACACTGAGACGCCGCCGTTCCTTGCCCCGCCGGTGGCAGCAACCACGGCGGACACGGCGTTGGCCACACCCGTCGCATCGGGAACGGACGAGGTGCCAGTGCTGATCTCCATGATATTGGAAGCGGTGGCGTTGTAGTTGGTCTGAGCGAGCGAGATCTCGTTGTTGGCGAGGTCGTAGACAACGTAAGCCGAGCGCAGGAACGTGTCACCCAGCACGCTTGTCGAGTCGCCAGCCGGGCTGATGCCAAGGATGCAGATGGGTTGACCACGTGCATAGCCGGCCAAGAGAACCATCTCATTCATCGGGACGCTGATCGTCGGCGAGCTGAAAGTGAAGTCCAGCGTGTCATTCTTGTTGGCGAGGTCGCAGTCGACGAAAGCGGCGCCTTGAGATGAGTCGTACGTGGCGCTGAGATCGCTGTAAATGCTTGTGACCACTGAATCCGGCAGGTAAGTCAGGCTGCTACCCGAATCGAGGAGGACGGGAACGACATTGCTGCTACTGTCGTTGTAGCTGAAGTAGGACCCGGTGTTGCCATTGGAGCCCAAGCCAGTCAATGCGATGATGAATTCTCTGTATTCACCGTACTCCTTGAGGATGGGCAAGGTGGACAGAGTGCCGTGGTATTTCTCCGTATCCACACCACCGAAAAGAATGCTACCTCTGCTCGCATCCAGATCGTTCAGCCACAGGCTGTACGCGTTGGATTGGATAACTCCCTTGTCGACGAGCAGCTGCGGCAGATTCGAATAGGCCTCGAGGCCGGCTCTGTTGACGGCGACTTCATTCGAGGTGTAGCCGATGCCCAGGACGCCCTCCGTTGAGCTCGAGGTGTACCCGATGCCAAATTGCATATCCGTCAGGTTGCTGCCGCCAAAGTTGAAGGTGTCTTTGGCATAGTCACCTGATGCACCAGAGCCATCGACGTAGGAGATGTTGAACAGGCTGTTGACGTATTGGTAGGTCGAGGAGTCGTTCGCGGTATAAGTTCCCGCAGCTGAGCACGAACTTGTCGTGGAAGCACACAGCGTTGAGTCCGCGGTATTTACCCAAAGGTCGCTTGATCCGGTGTCGAGGTGAAGGCGGAGCGATTGTGCAGGCGTGCCCAAGCTGGCATTCGCAAAGTAGAGCGTTTCCTCATTGTCGAGGTTTTCCTGGAGACTGTCTCTCTTCCGCCTCCTCCTCTGGTCGCGCGCGAGCGGATTGGTGACCTCTCTTCTCTGGACGTCGGCGCCGAGGACCCTTGGTGCAGAATTCTGAGAGGCGAGTTAGGGGATGCAGGTACGGCGGCATACGCGGGAGGGGGAAGCGAACCTGTCTCCTGGCCAATTGGAGAGCGTCGGTTAACGACAGTAGGCTTGTAGCCAGCGTCAGTGCGGTAGCGCTTCTCATGGTTCGCGGCTGAACGACAGTTTTGCAAGTAGACGAAAGAGGAATGCAAAGGAACACAAGGAAAACCGCCCAGGATATAACGCTCAGAAGATAGCAGGCGGACGGGGGCCGAGCAGCGGCTGCAGCGCCTGTGCGACAAGGATTTATTATGAGCCCCGCGGCGAAGTACGTACGACGTACGGTGATGACGACGACTCTCCAGAAGCAGTGTGGCGGTGGCCGGCAACGACGGACCAAGCTTACCTCACACGCCACCGGCGAAAAATCAATGAAAGAAGGACTGTAGCGGACGGAGACGGCTAACCTCAGCGCCATCGGCGCGCGGGGAGCGCCTGAGAAATACATCGATGCCGCGCGCTGAGACTGTCCTTGTGTTTCGCCCGCTGATGGCTAAGCATTGCTTGGCCCGGCGATCTCGAAGGCTGTGCGGAGCGTTGCACGCTGGCCATGTCAGGATGCCGTTGACAGGCTGCTGGCTCTAAGCGCCGGCGAGCTCGACGATAGGCCGCCAGGCGCGCACGCCCAGACCCGAGCAGCGGGAGCAAGATACAGCATCTGCGACAGGAACAGCCGGCGATGCGGGCGCCACACGGAAGCCGCTGAATCCGAGGACTGCCATGCGCTGAGCCGCTGGGCGCTGTTGGCCAAGGTAGCCGTCAGGCCACACAGCTGAATAACGTGCTGCCACCTGGCCGTCGCGCTGCCCACGTCCCGTACCGCATGGGGCGCCAAGCTGAGACTGCCCTGAGGGCCGTTGTGACGCGTAAGGCTGCGGCCCCCGAAACGCGGCTGTCTCCGCGCACTGTCCGAGGCGGTCGGCGGCCGCAGCGCGAGCAGCAGCGCGGGTGCGTCAGGCCGTCTCTGGGGATCTGGAGTGCGACGGCGCCCATCCATGCTCTGTGCCCTGCATGACAGGAGGGATGTCGTGGTGCGGAGAGTGTGTGAGCAGCGGAGATCGCTGCGCTCGGGCGGCGGCGAGCCGGCGGCGTGGGCTGCGCGAGTCGCCGCCAGCACGTGACCGCGGACGCTATCGCGTGTCGCGTGAACGCGCGGACGCGCGACGGCCAGAGACGCAGTCGTCACGCTCAGCACTGCGCCGCCCACCACGACCGCCGCCATGGTGCACGCCGAGTCATCCAGCGCCGCCGCGCGCAACGGCCTGAAGACCCAGCCGAACGGTGCTGGCGCAAGCTACGAGCTGCCATGGTTTGTCACGCCGGCCGCTGCGCCTCACTTTGCGCTCCCGCACGCTGACCGTTTCGCGCTACAGGGTCGAGAAGTACCGCCCCGTCTTCCTCGACGACATTGTGGGCAACACCGAGACGATCGAGCGCCTTAAGATCATCGCCAAAGATGGAAACATGCCGCACGTTATCATCTCGGGCATGCCCGGTATCGGCAAAACGACGTCCATCCTGTGTCTGGCCCGCCAGCTGCTGGGCGACGCGTACAAGGAGGCTGTTCTGGAGCTCAATGCCAGCGACGAGCGCGGAATCGATGTCGTGAGGAACCGCATAAAGGGATTTGCGCAGAAAAAAGTCACGCTCCCACCGGGCCGGCAGAAAATTGTCATCCTGGATGAAGCAGACAGGTAGGCCCTGAAGAGAGTCTTGTCAGGTGTCGCTGACCCGCCGGGCAGTATGACGTCGGGCGCACAGCAGGCCCTTAGGCGGACTATGGAAATCTACTCATCAACTACGCGCTTCGCGTTTGCCTGCAACCAATCCAACAAGATCATCGAGCCGCTGCAGTCACGTTGCGCCATCTTGCGCTATTCGCGCCTGACGGACGCGCAACTCGTCAAGCGGCTGATGCAGATATGCGAGGCAGAAAAGGTCGAATACTCCGAAGACGGTCTTGCCGCTCTCGTATTTTCGGCCGAGGGCGATATGCGCCAGGCCATCAACAACTTGCAAAGCACATACGCCGGTTTCGGTTTTGTCAACGGTGACAACGTATTCAAGGTCGTTGATAGCCCGCACCCGATCAAGGTCCAGGCCATGATCAAGGCCTGTCATGAGCAGAAGATTGACGTTGCACTTGATACGCTTCGAGAGCTATGGTGCGTGCATGTTTATCTGCGGTTCTTGTGACTCCTGGCTGACGTCTGCCACAGGGATCTTGGCTATTCTTGTCACGACATCATCAGCACGATGTTTAAGGTGACGAAAAGCATACCCACTTTATCTGAGCACGCAAAGTTGGAGTTCATCAAGGAAATCGGCTTTACCCACATGCGCATCCTTGAAGGCGTGCAAACCTTCCTGCAGCTTTCTGGATGCGTTGCACGTTTGTGCAAGATCAACATGAAGCCTAGCCTGTTCGCAATTCCCAAGTCTCAGTCGTAAGCGCTTGGACCAATCTCTGATAAAAGTGTTTCTGGCATCTTACGCGGCGTTACGGAGTGCGAGGGCGGTTTACAGGGTCCGGGGTGGGCATGACGACCCGGACAGGATTCCAGGATTCGGACCAACGAGGGCGCTCGAGATCATCCAGGGTGTGATTTTACAAATGATGCGACAGGTACTGGTTCCGCTGCTATAGCTCAGACGCCGAAGGAGTCCCTGTCAGACAGGTAATTTGCTACCAGCAGTCAAATTTCAAACCTTTCGGCCTGCGTGGAACGCGCTCCTCCCTGGCATCCCTCATAAAAGGCAGCAAGCAGCAGGCAGCAAGGCAGCGATGGACAGCCGCTTGCCGCCTGGGAGGGCGAGATGCACTAACGTATTGGCCAGCTCGCTCCGTGCATCGCTTTGGCAGCTCGGAGCCCGCGACAGCCCCATCACCCCCATCACCCCCAAGTTGTGGAGTCTACCAAGGCACAAAGGCTGTACAGCTCCCGCGACCAGGGGAAGGAGCCGAGACGGCGTAGCATGACCTCATAGTGGTGGGCAAGATTGTTCCTGACGCTAGCCCCGCGCGATGGGGCTCTGGGATCTCGTCTATCGATAAGGAAATACTTACCCCGCGCGCACTGACGAAGCCCACGGCTTGGGGCGCTCGATTGACGTGCAATTTATTGGCACGCTCGCGCAAGAGAGTAGCTCAATCGCTCGAACAGGCTGCGATCCCCTCCCCCACGCCCGGCGAGGAATGGGCGTCGTCCTGCAAAAGAAATGCGCGAATCAGAGCGGGCCGCCGCGTGCTCAGGTTCATTGGTAGAGAATTGCGTGCTTGACGCCATCCAGAGGTCCCAGCAAGACCCTCATCCCAGATACCGATCTCGGGCTGTCTACCCTGATCTCTCTTTCTTCTCCGCTCTCTCCTGACTCTACCGTGTTCTGCTCGTTCGGCGCCGATTTTCCTGCCGTGAAATTTTTGGAGGTACCCAGTGGCCTGTCGTACGACCGGAGCCTAAACTTTCATTTCACGCCGCCCGCGCTTCCTATATTCCTCCCAGACTTCACCTTTGTAACCCTTTGAAAGAGCAAGACACAATGAGCGGCGAGCTTCCTCAGAGATTCGAGACTCTTCAGCTTCACGCTGGGTACGGCTGACCTTTTCGCGCCGAGCTTCTGACTGTGCTGACTGGATTCTCACAGCCACGAGCCTGACAGCGCGACCAATGCCCGCGCCGTTCCCATTTACGCCACCACCGTGCGTTCCAGCAGCCTCCGCACTCGTGCTCTTGTTTCTAATCTCGAACTTTGCAGTCTTACGTGTTCGATGACTCCGCCCACGGCGCGAGGCTGTTCGGCCTCAAGGAGTTCGGCAACATCTACAGTCGTCTTATGAACGTAAGCAATACACTCGGCCCGCGCAATCTGTGCTAGTGCGCAGATAAGCTGACCAGCTTCGCACCACAGCCCACCGTCGATGTCTTCGAGAAGCGCATGGCGGCGCTCGAGGGCGGTGTTGCGGCCGTTGCTGCGGCGTCGGGACAAGCTGCGCAGTTCATGGCCATCACGGCCCTCGCAGAGGCTGGAGACAACATCATCTCCACCTCCAACTTGTACGGCGGCACCTACAATCAGTTCAAGGTTGCTTTCCCGCGTCTAGGCATAACAACCAAGTTTGTGAATGGAGACAAGCCGGAGGACTTTAAGGGCTTGATCGATGACAGGACTAAGGCCATCTACCTTGAGAGCATCGGAAACCCCAAGTACAACGTGCCGGATTTCGAGGCCATTTGCGAAATTGCGCACGATGCGGGCGTGCCGGTCGTTGTACGTCATACCCGGCATTTTAGGAAGATACTGGATTATGGACTGTCTGACTGACATGCGCGGGGGATTGCAGGTCGACAACACCTTCGGAGCCGGTGGCTACTTCTGCCAGCCCATCAAGCACGGCGCCGATATCGTCGTCCACTCGGCCACCAAGTGGATCGGCGGCCACGGCACGACCATCGGCGGCGTCGTGATTGACAGCGGCAAGTTCGACTGGGGCAAGCACGCCAAGCGCTTCCCGACGATGGTCGAGCCGTCGCCGGGCTACCACGGCCTCAAGTTCTGGGAAACCTTCGGCCCCATCACCTTTGCCATCCGCGTCCGCGTCGAGATCCTTCGCGACATGGGCCCCGCCATGAACCCATTCGCCGCCCAGCAGCTCCTGCTCGGCATCGAGACGCTCTCTCTGCGCGGTGAGAGGCACGCTTACAATGCCCTCAAGCTGGCCAAGTGGCTCGAACAGAACCCCAACGTTTCTTGGGTCTCGTATCCCGGTCTGGAGAACCACCCTTCGCACCAGCTGGCCAAGAAGTACCTCCCCAGGGGCTTCGGTGGTGTCTTGTCGTTCGGCGTGAAGGGCGGCGCCCAGGCCGGTAGCCAGGTCGTCGACAACTTCAAGCTGATCTCGAACCTCGCCAAGTTAGTTCCGGGAGATCTTTACCATTTCCACGATGCAAAGAAGTGCTGACGAAGAACCACAGCGTCGGTGATTCGAAGACCCTGGCCATCCACCCTTGGACCACCACACACGAGCAGTTGTCCGACGAGGAGAAGATCAGCAGCGGTGTCACCGAGGTAAGGCTCTGGCTCGGTCCCGTGGATCAACAGGAAACCGGATTACTGATGTTTTCTCTTTCTCGTAGGATCTCATCCGTATCTCGGTCGGTACTGAGCACATTGACGACATCATTGCCGACTTTGAGCAGTCGTTCGCCAAGTCGGCGACCAAGCCCGATGCTGCGAGCAGCACGGCAAATGGTGACGTGACTGGTAATGTGGCGGTTGATGCTAAGCTGAGCGGTTCTACTTAGAAAGAGTAGAAGAGAAGAGATAGAGAAGAAAGAGACACGAGAGGGGCTTCTGTATGTGATATGATTGAACGTTTGCGAGGGATTGAAATGAAATGATTCAAACGTACTTGTCTGCTCGAAATTGTGTGGAAACCTTTTTATTGAGAGGCGGTATGTAGAGTTGAGATTAGTTCACAATGTTAGTCTCCAGACAACACAAGAAGGTGCTGAATAAGTGGTCGTGGAGAACCCCTGATTACGATGTTTGTTTCGAGGATTTATAGTCTTGCTTGACTTATCTCTGTTCCCCTTCTCGAGGACGACTCAAGCCGAACCATTTCCCCGCAAGGCCTTCAATCAACCAAGACGGCCACCCATCCACACCCCTTCCCGTCTCCCAACCTCCACAGCCAAACATTCACCCCAACCAGCATGACCGACTTCCTCATCCCCCCTTCCTCTTTATCCCCTCGCTCCCCTTCAACCCCTCCATGCCCCTCCCCCCCGCGAACCTATCCCCTCCAAGCGACCCCCTCCCAAGCCACACCCTCCTCCTCTCCCCCCACCACTCCCTCCACTCCCCCTCCCCCATCCCCACCAACCTCACAACCTCCTCCTGCGCATCCCCAAACCCCGCCCCAAACTCCAGCAAAACCCTCACAACCTCCCTATCAAAGCACCCCAACCCAGCCTCCTCCCCCCACCTCAACCGCCCAAACTCCTCCTGCTCCTCCCTATCCGTCTTGTCCCACCTCCTCCTCATCCTCCCCGCATAGTTGTTCTTACTACTACCACGACTATGTCTCTCCACCCTCCCCTTCCACGCCTCCCGATCCAAGCTCTCCCCCGGCGGCAAAACCCACTCTAGTATCGAAACGCCGCGGTACGTGGCTGTGGCGATGGAGGCGCCGTGGGCGAGGAGGAAGCGGACGGTGGCGGCTTGGCCGGAGAGGGCGGCTATGGCGAGGGGGGTGCCGCCGTCGTTGAAACGGGCGGTGGTGGTGAGGTGGGGGGAGTGGGTGTGGAGGATGTGGAGGAGGGGGAGGGAGGAGGGGCCGGTTAGGGCGTTGAGGATTGTGGTGGGGGTTATGAGGGGGTGGGTGGGGCTGGGGGTGGTGGCTGAGGTTCCGTTGGCGGTTGATGTGCCGTTTGGAGATGTGGTCCCGTTTTTTGTGTTTGCTGGCTTAGCGCTGGTGATGCTGATGGCTGGATCTTCGGTGGTTTCGTCGACTGAGTCGGCCATGGTGACGTCGCTTGCGTCACTCACCTTTGTGATACCGTTCGTGGTACCGTTCGTAGTACCGTTCGTGCTTCCGTTAGGCTCAGTCGCACTGTTGTTCGTGGTGCCTGTCGTCTCACTAGGGCTGTTGCTACGAGGATAGTCCTCAAGGAAACGCTGGACGATACGGACGGCACCGTAGCTGGCTGCGGCGTTGATGAGGGATTGTGGATCTGTGTCGGGGTCATCGTCTCCTTCCGAGTCCGTGAGAGAGTAGTATGCGTCGGTTTTCGGATCAAACTGGGAGATGAGATAGAATACACGGTCGAGGTCGTCATTGGCAAAAGCGGCGTTCATTTTGCGGCGGAAGAGGTTGTAACGAGGACGCTTTTTAGAGCGGCTGCCGGGTGCCATCGTGATTTGTTGGCTGTGCAGCTGGGGGAGGTACAGAACGTAGTTGCCGCGTCAAGTGAGCGATGATGGACTGCTGGACTTGGCTTTGCGGAGTTTGGTTTGGAGCTTGCCGATGGGAAGAACTTTCGTTCAGATATTGTAGAGAGAGAAATGCGGGTTGATTTTGTAGCTGCGAGTAGTGACTGCTGGCAGGCAAAGATAGTAGACGTCACATTACCCCGGCGTTTGGTGGATGAATAGTCTTCTTAAGATCTTGTTGAAGAACGACGTTCAAATGCTGGAGTGATTGTACCAGAAAGGACAAAGCCATCTAAGGAAGCCAGCCATCGTTCTTGCGTTGTTGCCTCACCTCGATGCCCTACTATGATGGGTAGGCACCGCCAACAACCAAAAATCAAAACGGCGTAGACGCGAATGAAGCAGTCGGATTAATCCGCCCCAGTGGAAATCATCGCACATAGGCGCAGAACAAGTCATGGATGATGCCGTTGAGGCACCGGATCCAACTGAGCTTGGAGAAAAGAAGTTGAAAAGACACGGCTCAGCGCGAGGGAGAACTCGTCGGCGCAACCCTCGACCAACGCACTTACCTGATGCTGACAAAGGCCGACGTCCAGCTCTCACGTTCGCATCAAACACAGCAAACCGACGCCGAACCTAGGCATCTCCAACACCGGCAAGCGATGCCCCGAAAAGGAAAGCGGCTTCCTATTGGAGCTCTCGCAACAGCGCTCCCCCGCATGGGCTGGGCGCAAAAAGGCCATAACAGCGATCAATTAAGGTTGTCGGTAAAGCCCCTGGACAGACGGCAGAAGCGGACGAAGGAGCCTCTGACAGCGGCTCCTGCGACCAGACCACCGGATGCGGCAAGAAACGGCGCCGGCCATATAAGAAGCGCAACATGTGTCAACGCCAAGGCGGCGCGCTCTCTTTCATGTGAAGGCGTCACGTGCGGGCGCCGGATGATGCACGGCGATCTGATGGCGTGCAGGTGGCTTACCCCGGAATTCGTGCCGCAGCGCGCAGCAGCGGGCAGAGTCGGTCAGCAGGCGCGTGGCGGGCGAGGCAGGGCGCCGGGGGAGGCGCGCGATTCGGCCGGGCTTCGCGGCGGCGGGCTCGTGAGCGGGTGCCGCGGGCGTCTCTGGCGCGCGCAGCAGCTGCGGTTTGCGGACAGCGTGGCGGCGCCGGAGATGGCGGCTCCTTAAAGAAGCGGTCGTCGGCGGGGCCCGTGCGCTACGGCCGACATGGAGGCGGCGCGCGTGGGGCGCGCGTTTGAGCCAAATGCCGAGGCACCGGCGCGCCTGTCCTGCTGTACCTATCAACCGCATCCGCCGCTGCCTCTTTTGCACTTCACCTCCGCGTCTCCGTCCCCCCTCCGCCTCCACACCTGCTGCGCTGCCCGCTGCTGCGTGTTGCGCCTTCTCCCGGCCCCTTGCCTTCTTTTTCCGTGCTTTTAGATATAGACGCTTAGACGGCGAGCTTCCTCCATCCTTAATTCCCGCCGCCCTGACATCACTTTCCCGTCTACATTTGTTAGCCGCTCTCCGCCCACCACCCCGTGAGTGCCCTCGGCTCCCGCCTCGGCCGCTTCGATAAATCTGTCTCAGCCCACTGACGCCCGCCCTCAGCATCTTTGTCCTGCCCCTTCTAGCTGCAGCCCGCGCTATTCGGCCCTTGTCCACCGCTCTCTGCCATCATGGCCCCAAAGTTGCTTGCTGTCCAGCGCGCTGCTGAGTTGCAGGGCCTGCCGCCTGCAGGCCAACCCCACAGCGCGCCCGTGCCCGGCACCGCAACCGAGACCAGGACCGCCGCTCACAGACATTGGCGCTTCGTCGATGGCATGCTCGAGACGCTGGACCCTTCGGTGAGTCCGACTGCCAGCGCAGCGCAGACTCGCTTGTGGGCCAGCCGCTGATCATCCCGTAGGTCAGGACCATGCATGACGCGTTCGAGCAGTCGGGTAAGCTCTCTACCGCCTTCTTTCGCGCTGCTTGAATTGCGGCTGACCTTTTTGCCAGCCAAGCACAATCCGTCGAGCCGCTGCCTCGGCCACCGCCCGTACGACCCTGTCACCAAGACCTACGGCCCGTATGTGTGGGAAGACTACCAAACGGTCCAGAGGAGGAGGGCAAACTTCGGCGCTGGACTGGTGAAGCTGCACGAGGAAGCTGGCGTGACGCAGAAGCGCGGGTATGGAGTCGGGCTGTGGTGCCAGAACAGGCCGGAGTGGCAGATAGCTGGTACGTGAAGTCCCGGAATGCTGTGATAGTGTTGCTTTGGCTGACGAGTCGCCAGATCTGGGAGCCATGTCGCAGGGCTTGTACACCATCTCCATCTACGACACCCTGGGCCCGGACACCACTGAGTACATCGTCAACCACTCGGAGATGAAGTGCGTCGTGACCTCTATCAACCATATCATGACCCTCCTGAAGCTCAAGCCCCGCATTCCGAGCTTGAAGATTATAATTTCCATGGATCCCCTCGACGCGGGCGAGAAACCTGGAGAGTCCAAGGGTGATATCCTCGACGCCATCGCCAAGGACCTCGGCGTCCGTGTCGTTTACCTGAGAGATGTTGAGGCGCTTGGAGAGAAGAACCCTCGTCCGTACAACCCTCCCACGCCAGACGATATCATCACCATCAACTACACGTCTGGAACCACTGGCAATCCCAAGGGCGTGGTTTTGACCCACAGGAACGCCGTTGGAGCTGCCAGTTCGTCTATGATCATCAGCAAGCAGAGTGGTGAGGATGTCATCTGCTCTTTCCTGCCTCTGGCCCACATCTTTCAACGTGTTGGTGAGCACACGGCTCTCTGGGGCGGCTGCTCCATTGGATATTTCCACGGCAACATTCAGGAGCTGGTTGATGACCTCAAGCTCCTGCGGCCGACGGCGATGAGCGGAGTACCTCGTCTGTTCAACAGGTTCGGTGGTGCTGTCAAGGCTGCCACTGTTCAGGCGCCTGGTATCAAGGGATCGCTCTCCAGGCATGTTGTGAGCACCAAGCTGGCCGCTCTCAACGGCCCTAATCCGACGAACAGCCACTTCTTGTGGGACCGCATCTGGTCTAGGAAAGCCGCCGCTGCGCTCGGTCTGGACAGGACGAGGACCATGATTACGGGCTCGGCGCCAATTGATCCCTCGCTGCAGGATTTCCTCCGCATCGTCTGCTCGAACGAGTTCCTGCAGGGTTACGGCTTGACGGAGACTTATGCCGCCTCGGTTGCACAAATTGTTGGAGACTACTCGTCAGGCAACTGCGGCGCTTCTGCCGCGTCCAGCGAGTTCTGCTTGGAGTCGGTTCCGGATATGGAGTACCTCGTCAGCGACAAGCCCAACCCTCGCGGCGAAGTGCTTCTGCGCGGCCCGACGCGCTTCCGCGAGTACTTCCGCAACCCGGAGGAGACGGCCAAGTGCCTTGATGACGACGGCTGGTTCCACACGGGCGACATCGGCGAGATCGACGAGCTGGGCCGTCTCAAGATCATCGACCGCCGCAAGAACGTGCTCAAGCTCGCGCAGGGCGAGTACATCTCGCCGGAGCGCATCGAGAACGCCTACCTCGCCAGCTGCAACTGGCTCGCGACGGCGTATGTGCACGGTGACTCAACGCAAGCCTGCCTAGTAGCGCTGTTCGGCATCCAGCCCGACCAGTTTGCGGAGTTCGCGGGCAAGGTGCTGGGCAAGCAGATCGGCGTCAGCGACGTGGCAGCGCTGAAGGAGGCGGCGGATCACCCGAAGGTGCGCAGGGCGGCGCTGAAGGAGCTGGACAAGGCTGCGAAGAAGGCCAAGTTCAACAGCTACGAGAAGGTGAAGGCCATCCGGTTGCTGATAGATCCGTTCACGATCGAGAACGAGCTCCTGACACCGACGTAAGTTTGATGATGCTGTTTGGTTGGAGGAGAGGATGTGCTGACCGGACGAACAGACTCAAGCTCAAGCGGCCGCAGACGGCTAAGATGTACCGCGACCTCCTCGACCAGTGCTATGAGGAGGCGCTGGCCGAGCCGCCGAAGGCGAAGCTGTAAAGTCCTCCTCTTTGCCCAAAGTTCTCTCTTCTCGTTTGGCTAGGGGCGGCAGATGTTTGCTGCGCGAGATTTCTGTATTCGTCTTCCATCAGTGTCGACGCGCAACAAGTGGTCGGCAGCTTTTCGTGATGATTGGTAACGATTGGACGGCTCGGATCTCATGGACGGGCGGGATCCGATTTGGGGGCACGGAGGCGGCATGGGATTGGTCACGGCGACCAAGGTATGTGAATAGCCATTTGAAATAGAGGAATGGGGGTGCATGGCTCGAGCATATGGATAAGGCTGGGGAAAGATGGGGTTAGAGGAAGGCCGATCTGGGCTGGGCAGGCGAAGTAGATATGCGATCTGTATTGTCTATTTTTGAAGAATGTGGAGCCACTGCTACTCTTGCTTGGCTGGAGGGGATGACGCAGGATTGATAAGCGCGGAAGCGGGCGATGGGGAGATGCGCAAGAGATGCGGAAAGGGGGCGGCGAATACGACGACAGCTGCTTGCCTTGAGGGCCTTGGGCAATTAGGCTTCGCGGTGCAGCGCGTGTACGAGCGGAGGCGCGTTGCTTTTCCGAGGGGCGCGCAATTGCGTCGAAACACGCGGCCGAAACAGGGGAGGAGGTGTTTGGCGGCACTCGCACGCACGCACGCCGCCGCAGCAGCACGACGCAGGCGCGCGAACAGGAGGCGACAATAATTGCCTCGAGAGGCTGCGCGGGAGCTCCTCTGTTTTTAAGCAAAAATAGACTCGCGCGCCCCACCACCACCGGCCGCCCAACGCCCGCGCGCGCCCGCACCGCCGCCTCCGCGTCGACATGACACGGGAACAGCAGCAGGCGTAGGGCTGAGCGCTTGGCGGAGCAGCTTTCCCAGTTTCACCTCTCGCTGCGCTCTCTCCTGCTCTCCACTCTTTTCGCCCTCTCTCTCTCTCCCCTCCCCTCGCCTCGCGCCGCGCCGCGCTGCGCTCCTGCTGGCTATACTTTCCCTTCTCGATCGGACGGACCCTGAGCCCCGCCCGCTCACTTCCTCGCCCGTGTCGCCCTGCTCGCGCCGCGCCGCACCCCGACTCAAACCGTAGAGCAGGCAGGGAGCGCAGATTCCTGCTGCGAGAACGCGCGGCGCGCGCGCGCAAAAGACTACTACTCGCCCTGGTTGCTGCTGCTGCCGCCGCAGTTGCTGCTGCTGCCCGCAGGAACTACCTCCGCCGCGACGCGTATACCACCACCACCGCCCCAACACCACCACGACCACCACCACCAACAACACCCCCCGCGTCGCTCGTCGCTCGTTCTACACGTGTACCACGGAACACGATGAATTGCCCGAAGCTCACGCCCCTCCAATCCCGCCTCGCCGCCTCGCTGACCGCCCTCCTCGTCCTCATCCTCATCTACCTCTCGCTCGACCCGTCGCGCCACTTTGCCGACGCGGCGGATGTGGGGTCCGACCGCGAGGCCATGCGCGAGGATCATAATCATCGGAGGTTAGTGGTGGATGTGGATGAATTGCTGGGGGAGGAGCTGGAGGACGAGCTGGAGGGGAGGAGGAGGAGGGATGCGGAATTGGAGTTGGAGGGGGAGGAGGTGGGGATGGGGGTGCGGTATGAGCCTGAGTTTCAGGGTGTGAGTAGGGATATTATCGGGAGGCAGGCGGACTCGTACATGTTGCTGGCGAATAACAATCCGGGGACGAATACTATTTCGGCTGGGAATACGATGGTGTATCGGTTTGAGAATTCGTCGGTTTGGGGCAATTTGTCGGAGGATACGCCGGGGTTGCCGACGATTGAGGGGAGGAGGATGTTGGTGAGGGATCAGGTGGGGGAGCTGAAGAGGAGGGAGGTTGGAGAGGAAGGAAGTGTGGAGGAGGAGGAAGAAGAGGAGGAGGGGATTGAGGAGATTGTGGACGGCAAGGTGGTGCTGCGGAAGAGGCAGACGACGGGGAGCACTCGTGCGGTATACATCACGATGAATACGTGCACCCAGCCCGGCGTCAATGGCACCTCTACCGCCGACCCTCCGCAGCTGACGCTCTATGTCTCGACGTCTGACAGCAACAAATCCCCCGGCCCCGATGGTACCAGCAACCTGCAGTCGACATACACGCTGACTGGGGGCCACGTGAGCGCCACTGTCAATGCGTCGTCGAATGTCTACATCGGAGTCTCTGCGCCCTCGCCTTTACCGGACGGGTACTCGGGCGACTGGCAATTTCAGGTCGCGGCTTCGATAGACGCACCCTTCCATCAGTACAACTACCGCGACCCCGCCGACGCTTTCGTCTTCCTGGTCGACAGCGATACAACTTCGGCACTTTTCGTCACGGACAATCTGACTCTATCCAACCCTGGCGACGACGACTACGAGCGCTGGATGAAGGCCGGCAACCCGTTCCAATTGTTCGCTTATAGTACCAACAACAGCGCCATAGCTGGTCTGGAACGGTCGTACTGTGCTTTGGAGCGCGCTTGGAATGACCAGCCAACGAGCCAGATTAGCGGCATGACCATCAGGGGGTTGGGGAATAAGCCGAAGGAGCAGTTTTACGTGCAAGGTCTAAATGGCAGTACTTCCTATCATGCATTCCCGGTCATGTACGGCAACTCGACGGCGGCGGGAAACAATGTTGTAGGCGGCGGTGGTCAAGTTTGGTCACCGGTCAACTTCACCACCAAAGCCGGTAAGTTCATGTTTCCCCAGCGCCTTTTTCCTAGTGCGGCATCACTGACACCTCCCTCTCGCAGATGGCAACTGCCAGGTCATCTTCAACCTAACCTTCTGCTCCGAAGTCGCCTACGCCGTCCCCTCCAACCCCAACCGCTACAACCTCTCCGCCCTCATCGACCTCTACGACCGCAACGCCCAGAGCCTCTACGAAAACTTCAACTACTCCCTCCAGCAGATCCCCTGCAACACCACCAACACCGCCCAATACTCCCTCGCAAAGACCTGCGACGACTGCGCCCACGACTACAAAAACTGGCTCTGCGCCGTCACCATCCCCCGCTGCGAAGACTTCTCCTCCCCAGACGGCTGGCTGCAACCCCGCAACATCGCCCAGACCTTCATCAACGGCACCAACCTCACCTCCACCACCTACGGCCGCGACCCCACCTCCAACTCCTCCCTGCTCGACCGCCTCTACGCAAACTCCTCCCGCAACCCCCTCATCGACCGGGACATCCAGCCCGGCCCGTACAAGGAGGTCCTCCCCTGCGAGGACCTTTGCTACAGCTTGATCCAGAGCTGTCCCGCGAGCTTTGGCTTCGCGTGTCCGGTGCCGGGGAAGGGGCTCGAGAGGAGTTATGGGAATCGGTTGGGGAATGGGAATGGGAATGTTACGTGTAGTTATCTGGGGGCGGTTTATTACGTCAATGCTGCGTCGGGACGGTTGGGATGGGGGGCTGTGGTGGGGAGGAGTGTGGGTGTGGCGGGGGTGGTGGGGTTGGTGTTGGGGGTGTGGTTGTAGTTGGGTGGGGTGTGAGGGATGAGTGGAGAGGTGGGGAAGGAGTGTAATACTTCTGTTGCATTGCTGTGTCCGTTGCTGGGGAGGCTTACTGTACTTTTTCTGGGCGTTTGACAAGATGGTGGGCGGGCGCTTTCTTTCTGTCGCTGTTGCCTTTTTGGAGGCTTTTGGGTAATCAGATGGCCATGCGTAATGTTGTCGTCGTTGCCGTCGCTTGTTTGAATAGAGAGCTTTGAGCTCTTGTATGCATGGGATTAGGCGCTTTTGTATCTATCTAGCCAGCGAGAAGCGTACGAAAAGTAATGCCAAGCTCCTTTTTAAGTGCATCTGTTCCGTGGATCGTGTTCGTTTCATTCTCAGTCTTCGTTCTGGGCTGGGTGGCTCCCAGAGGTAATCCAACATTGAACGGATTAGAGCTCCTCACCTTCCATTATTTCCTTATGTTGCGGCTCCAGATAGCTTGACCTGCCGACTGTCCAATGCGGGAGGACAGGAATGATAGAAGGATGGATATAAACATAACGAAGCCAAGTGATACCTCCGCAATTTTCTGAAGATATGAAAGGGGTCTTGGCCGGGAGGCCAGCAAGGACAATCTGCAACAACTCGAGAATGTTGATGAGAAGGACAAATCAAGATGATTCGAAGCAATACTTATACACCAGGTTGACGAACGGTATCTAGGTTAGTAATGTATATCTGGCGCCATAAAGTTAGCTGTGACCAACGATCGTGGTCCTCAAGGATTCGTGACACTGAAAGGCAGCTGATGCGGCTTCCGTACCTGTCGTTCATGTGGGCCGACAGACCATGAAGCGAGAGATGAAACTTACTCCTCTCCCGTCTCATCCTTGGGTTGGAGCAGCTCGAGCAACTCGAGAACACCTCACCAGGGCGTCTTGTCACGTCACTGGTCTGCCAGAATCAAGATGAGTACTTACCTGAGGGTGTTCGAGACCTTTCGCGTTGCATTGAGAAGTGACTTGGCTTGACCTCCGTCGTAGACAGTCCTATGTATGCTCTACAATTGATCACCACGATGGCGCTCAGCTTTGCATGGCAGTGACGGTGATGATGACAGCTGTAACACACAATTAAGCGCCGCTTTCAAGCTCTACGCCAACTCCGGTTTTTCGCTTATAGGCAGCTGGGTAGATGTGGAAGAGAGTATTGGCTGACAAGCGAGTACATCTGACTCCGATTCTTACGGCACTAGAGAGGTAGTGTTGCCGGTATCTTGTGTAATGGCAGCGCATCCAACGACCGGCGATCGGAGAGGGGAAGAGACGCAGCGTTGAAAGACAAGCATGAATAACGGGAAAAACTGTCTCGCAAGGCTTCGAGCGTCGCAATAGAGGGCCCAGCCATGTGACCACAGTAAGAAAACATAGAGGTGCTGGCCAGCAGTCAGCAGAACCAAGACTGTGCGCGTCGACTTGTAATACACCACAGGAAAGTGCACCATCATGCTCCATGTGCATAATCACTTCAGCCCCAGACGCCGGTACCATCCAAAGCACCAGCAGTCAATGTCCAAGACACATGATAGCCAGTAACATAGGGATCGGAAGTCTATTAACCCTCTCCGCCTCTTTCGGAATTTTTGAAACACCCCTCCCTTGGAACAGCTAAAGATCTCAGCACCAACCTCCAAGACCAAACTCCTTAGCCTTCGCAGTACACCCATTCCGAAAATTTCAGAAGCAAAATGCTCCATTCTTTCATACTTTATCCGCTGCTATCCCCGCTTTTCATTCCGGTCCGCAGTCTACATTTGATTCGTTCATGCCGAAGTAAGTTTTTTTCGTGGTGAAAATCCAGTAATCCAGTTTACCCAGCCGGTCCCATTTCGCCATCGCCATCGCTGTGCCCATGAGGGTAGTAAAAACGAGAGAGAAAAAGAAAAGGCCGAAAAGGGATAACGCCTTAAGCACCTTGCCTGCACCACCAGTCTCGCAAGTAGAAGAGAAAAGGTCGAGTAGTGAACCGAAAAAGGCCAGGAGAATGAGGAAAAGCAGGAAGGAAAAAAGAAGACGAGGACCATCCAAGGTCCACCCACCCATCGCCCGTGCATTAATCAACCGAACCGAAGCCCACCCATCCATTCATCCGTTCCATCACCACCGGTCTAAAACGCAGCCCCACCCAACTCACCCTCCCCATTCAAACTCCTCAGATGCTCATCCGCCAACTCCGCCCGCAAGCTCATCGTCTCGCCCTCCCGCTCCAACCTCTCCCACTCGCGCTTGCCTCTCCGACCCAACGCCTCCTTCTCCGCAATGACCTCGCGCAGCTTGCGAGCCTCGTCTTCGAGCTTCTGCAGACGGCTCGTGTCGACCAGGTCCTTCTGGCGCTGACCGCCAGGCACCATGACCGGCAGATCCGCGAGATGCGCCGCAACGGCTGCATTGGGGACGGCGGAGACGGTGCCGGCAGGGCCGGTTGGGATGGTGGGGCCGCCGGGGGCGCCGATGACGCCCATTGCTGCGGCGGCAGGACCGGTGGGCGGGACGGCGGGGTTGTTGAAGCGCTGTGTACGCGGGTACGTTGTTGATGTGCTGTTGGAGGAGCCGCGGAAGGGTGGCAGGCCCCCGCGGGGGCCGGAGGGGGGGCCGCCGTAGCCAACAGGCCCGAGGCCGCCACCTCGAGGGCCCCAGGCGCCTGAGCCGCGGCGGGGACCAAGCGGTGGTGGACCGGCAGGGTCGTAGGGAGGGTACTCGCGGGCAGGACCTCCGCCGAAGCCGCCTCGGCCGCCGCCGCGGGGACGGGACGGTGCGGAGAGTATGGGGTTCGCGGGGCGGGTGTGGGCGGACATGGGTATGGTGGATGCGGGTCCCAAGGGTGGAGACATCGCGGGATAGGAGTAGTTGCGGCCAGTAGTCGCGGCCGGTCCAGTCGGCGGAGCGCGTGCGAAGGTTGCGTCGGGATTGCGAGGACCAGTTGGAGGGACAGGAGCGGCGGCGGGAGGAGGAGCAGCAACAACAGCAGGAGGAGCTGGGCTGCCATTGGGAAACGGTTCGCGTTCGCGTTCGCGGATGGGGACGGGAGGTTCGCGGCGGGGAGGTGGCGGAGAGCGTTCACGTTCGATTGAGCGAGCGCGGTACGGGGAGCGTGGTCGCGGGGAGAAGTGTTCGACCGGAGGGCGTTCTTCAGGTACTAGACCAAGCCTACTAGGGTGAACGGGCGGTGATGAACGGCGTGAAGATGCAACAGACTCGCGACCAGACTTCACACCGGCGTCGTATGCAGGCCTGGGCGGCGAAGGTGAGCGGCGCCGCCATGAATCGACAGCGTATAGATCGACCCTCTCTTCGCGCCTGGGAGGTGAGCGGGAGCGCGGTCGGTAGCTGCGTTCGCGGGGTGGCGAGTACGTGCGACGAGGACTGCGTGAACGTTAGCACATATTTGGAGTGAACATATCGTCATGTCGAAGTGACGTACCTGTAGGCCCTGGGCCTAGGCTCGTCGTACCTGCTGGCTCTCAGCGGCGGCGAGGCAAGCCTCTCTCTCTTTGCTGGAGGAGGTGAGCGGCCCCGACTGCCTACGGGCGACACGTCCCTACTCCGCTTCAATGGCGGAGGCGACCTATCCCTCACTGGCCGAGGCGAGCGCCTATCATATCCAGTATCTGCGTAGTCACGCACCGGCGATCGCGCACGATTGTCCCGTCTGTAGTCCTCCCGGCGAGGTGAGTAGTCCCGTCTCGGCGAGTACTCGCGTCTGGGAGAATAATCCCGTCTCGGCGGCGAGTAGTCGCGCCTAGGTGAGTAGTCGCGCCTAGGTGAGTAGTCGCGCCTAGGCGAATAGTCCCGCCTGGGTGAGTAGTCGCGGCGAGGCGGTGACCTCGGACGAGCCCTCCATGTGTCGCTCTCCGGCCTGATGTACCCTCCACGAGGACTGCGCGACCTGCGGCGGTATGCGGGCGACCGGCTTCGAGGACGCGGGGCTCTGCTGGACGACGGGACATATGAGTCGGCGGGCGGAGGGCGGCGTGGCGGAGAGCGCGTCGAGCGGTAGCTGTCGCGTGGCGGCGGCGATCTTGCTGGGCGGTAGGTGGAAGCGGACGGCGGTGCATAGCGCTCGCCGCCAGGCCTGTAGGACTGCATGTCAGCTCGGATCCTGCTGCAAATGCGTGCGTTGCCGTGGACGGTGTTGGCGTTGGCCCAAGCTGGCGCGCAAGCAAGGTGCCGCAGATGTCGATGTTGCGGATTTACAGAGCTAAGCAGCTCGGAATTCGGCTCACGCACCTTCGATCCCTGTCACGGTCGCGATCCATAGCGATAGCGTGCCTAGACCTGTGTGTTGGGCGTCGAGGCGGCAGAGGTCGCGTCGAAGTGGTTGGTTGGTCTGAAGCGCCAGCGATGGTCGAAGAAAACTAACGAGAAAGGAGCTCGACCAGCCGGCGCGCACGTGACCAGGCGTCATCGCGATCGGGCCCTTCGGCGCCGCAGCCTTATGCTCGTCGCCAGCGAGCTTATCTCAGTCGTTCCATCGCGGCCAGACAGATGCAGCCCCGGGGCTCCAGTGCTCGTGCGGTGTGCGGCGGCGCTCATGTGAGGCGGCGTTAGGCCCTTGTTGTTCCAGCAGGTCGACCTCATACGTACCGCCGGGTCTCTGAGCCGCATCGTGACACCTGGTTGGTCCGTGGCCCGTGGCTGTATCGTCGGCGCCGTTCTGCGTCTGCCTAAGCCGCCGTCAGTGCAGAAACGTCCAATCATGCCTGCTCGATTGCAGGCTCGTCACTCAATATCCCAGGCCCTACTCGGAAGCGCGCTTCTCGACATGATCACTTCTTGTACCCCAGACTGCGCATTGCGGCAGTCGACGTCGGAACCCCAGGCAGAATTTGCAAGCATTGTTCTTATGGTACTCCCTGATCCCGGAAACCCAGCCCACCCAGCAACGCCCGCCGGCTATGGAAGCTTTCCCAAATGCATATCCTGATCCCCTCGTGCAACTGGTATCTTGACAACCCGGCCTTGCCCCGAGTTCTTAATCCGTCCCCAATTTTTCGTCTTTTGTACAAGCCATCATGGGCTAGCGCCTGCTGCGGCGCTCTTGGTCCTTCTTCAGCCTCTTGGCGCTCTCTTCGGCGATCATCGAGCTGAGATCTTCATGGTAGGCTCCCCATTCGCCTTGCTGCTCAGCATGGCGCTGTGTCTCGTACTGCTTCTTGATCTCGTCCTTACTCAGCCTGTCGTCTCTTTCAAGAGCATCCACATCAACGCTAACATCAACATCGCCCGCCTTTCTCTTTCCCCTCCTACCGGTATCCTCCTGTCCAAGCACGGGCATGTTCTGCTGAGAAGACTTGAGATCGTACGCTTTCTCGCCGCCAAAGAAACCTTGAGACCGAATGTTGTGTTCCGGCAGAACAGTGTAAGCCGAGCGCGGTGCTGTAGGCTCCTCGGTCTCGGTGCCGCGGCGCTGCTTGCGCAGGGTGAAATCACCCGCAACGCTCTCTGCACCACCATACTCTGAAGGCATAGTAGAAGCCATGCCACCAGGTGTTGTTATGCCGCTGGTGTCTGCAGCACCGCCCACATCCGATTCTTCGTACTCGTCTCCCTCCTCCTCCTCCTCTTCTTCGCTTTCTTCTTCCTCCTCTGACTCTTCTTCCGGCTCCTGAAGCTCTCCCCACAGCGTCTTCTCGACAGGCTCGCCGGCTGGCTCAGGCTGAGTCGGCTGAAGGACACCGAACACATCTCCACCGTAGAGCGGCCTGTTATACTCATCCACAGGCGGCTTGCCATACCCACCAGGGTGAAAGCCCCATTGAGCACCAGGAGGGGGCGGAGCGTTCAAACCTGGGATCTTGAGAGCAGGGTATGAAGGAGGCGGGCCGAAGCGCTGCATGTTGATCAGCCATGGCGGAGGAGCACCAGGCGGAATGTTCAAAGCTTCTTTTAGCTCCTCACTAAGCTCACCAGGACGCAGGTGCCTCAAGTTCGTCTCGTATTCCTTGCCCTCGTAGTAGACCTCGCCATACCTAGTCAGCTCGGGCTTCGTCTGGAATCTGAAGAAAGCCTCGTAAAGCTTCTGGTAGTCAATGTCAAGCTTGCCCAGCTTGCCCTGCACACGTTCCCTCTGCTTTTGCTTGAGCGACTGCTGCTCCTGCTTCTCGAGGACGGCATCTCTCATCTCGGCAATACCAGTCTCCTGGATGAACTTGGGAAGGGCAAACGGCGGCTTTTCGATACCTCGTTTCGAGGACAGGTACTCGCGCTTGAGCGACCAGTGGTTCGGAACGGGGACGACATTGCGGTGAGACTTGATGGCGACAAGCAGGCGGGGATCGGGCGAAGAGACATCGGTCCATTCCACCAACTCGGGTTTTCTGACCAGGGCCTTCAACTCTGCTACCGACAGCTTATTCAGCTCCTTCTTCTTCTTCTTCGACAACGGCTTCACTTGGTTCTCTTCCTCCTCGTCAGGGATGTCGTCATCGGCATCGAAATAGACCTCGGGCTTCTCAGGCGCCTTCTTAGACTCGTCGTCTGCCTGGACCTCGCGGAACTTCTCGATGATGTCTTTGAACTGACTGTACAGCGGGTCGGTCGGATCTAGGTCGGGTTCGAGGGTCAGAGCCTGGGTGAGGGCCGTTTCGCCATCGGTGGCAGGCTGAGAGTCATTGTTGGTCTTGAGCGCAGCGGGCGGCACGTCGCTGGTATCAGTGGGCTGCTCGGAAACTTCCCTCGAAGTCTCAGTCTACGAAGCGTCAGTCAGAACAGCCGTTTGGACAAGGGAGTGATAGCAGGCTAGCTCACCTCGGCCTTCTTCGCCTTCGCCTGGGCTCGACGCCACGCGTTCTTGGACGCGGCCTTCTTCGCGCCGCCCGACATTTTTGGATAGCGTCGGTCGACGAGCGCAAGGCCGTGCAGGCGCAGGAAGAAGAGAGGGGATGCGGGTGGAAGGTGCGGGTGTGGAGGCGGTGGATAAGGACTTGGAGCTGCGAGGGTGAACGTCAAGCTCCGCGCCGGCGCCAAGACTTTTTCCGCGCGCAATTTAGTGCTTGCCGCCAAATGCCGCCTGCCGCCCCTCGGCAACGGCAAGCACTACTGGACTTCTCTTTCAGGCAGGCGCGTTCACGACCCTCGCGCGACCGTCGCGACGACATCAGCCTGGTCCGAGGTACCTCCTCCTCGCCACCCTCGTCGCTGGCCATCCCGTCCGGAACATCGTGCCTGCATCCAGCCAGCCAATCACCGGTCTCGCTCGCAGACAGCAGAGCGACACCAAAGATCCTCACCGGCGCTGGGGCCGATATGTTGAACAAGCCAATCACGACGTCTAGAATTCGTCCGCTTCAGAAAGCATTCGGCCGTGGATTTGGCCGCTCGTCTGATAGATCTCGATTGCCTGCAAGGCTTTCCATTCAGCATATCCGTTTGCCACCGCCTATCGATCGGTCCACAGACGAGTGAGCAGAGGCAGGCGAGGCGAAGGAGATGTCTGGAACCGTGGTGTAGCACACCTTCTGAATACGAGGAGTCCAGTCCGTACCTTACAGCAATCTGCACATCAGACCGGGAAGAGATTGTCGATGCGGTTCTGGATGCGATTGTGACACGATCGCTGCCACGTCGAGTCTCGTGAACAGTTGCAGAAGAGGCGTAATCGGAGACATTGGCGAATCGAAGAATCAGCAACACGTGGATGGATGCAAGCATTCCCAGCCCGCATTCTCGATCCCGTCTCTCACGACGACACGGAAACAGCCTCAACAGCACGGCTACTGGCGGGTAGAGCGCTCCACGCGTTGCGGCCCTTTGCATCGCACATGGCAGGTAGCGCAGCAAACACCGCGGCGCTTCGCGCGGTACCAAGCCCAAACGTCGCCCTCGGAGCAGCTGTGCGACTTGTGCAGCACCCCGTCTGGGAGAAAGGACATGACATGGCAGCCCGGTCCAGGGCCTTATCAACGCTTTCGCGGCAGCCAACAGCAGCTCATCTTCTTGCGCAGACGGCAAACCGGAGAGCCGCCGTGGCTGCAACGTGCGACGAATTGACAGGTGCATCTCAGGATTACTCAGCCACAGCAACCCAAGGCAGGTGGTAATTAGCTGAACCGTTGGGCACGGCAGCGTTGTTGCATCCGCCGTTCCTCCAAGATCCTGTCCTACACACCACGCACGACGGCCAAAACTTCGTCCAACAGCCCTCCAACCTCTTCAAGGGCCGCCTGGCGAGGTGAGTGCTCGCGGTACGGATAGCAGCCGCCAGCGTGATCCGAGATCCACAGCGCCAGAGCCGAAACCCACAATTGTCCCATGCTCGGCAAATCTCGAGATCGACCCGGCGGACGCACCACAGCGTGGCCAGAGCAAAAGGTCGCGGCTGGTAGGGCTGGCGGCTTCACTGGCGAGCGGCGGCTGGGAATCACGAGCGGTGCTGAGGCTGTCGCCGCATCATGCGAGGACCATGCGAGTCGTGCTTTTAGTTTCTGGCGCTTCGGACCGCGCAGCTTGCCAGCGCGCCCGGTAGCAGGCGCGCGATTTGGGCAAGTCGAGCAGCGCGGGTCACGTTCTCGCGGCGGGCGCCCGGGATTCCATGTCGGCGGCGGCGACGCCCAAGCCCAACCTCGCGGGCGGGGTGTTATCGATATCGGTGGCGTCCCTAGCTGCTTCCAGTCTAGCCAGGCACTTGTTTGAGAAGCGGTGAAGGGCGCGAGAATCACGCTGCGCTCCGCGGATTGCTCAAACGCCCGGACTGGCGCCGTGCCGCGCGAGAGCGGCCGTTGGCGGGCGGCCTGGGCTTGAGCAGCCCGCGGCCGGGTCGCCGCCCGTCGCACAGCGATGGCTCTGTCCTGGCCGCGCCGGCTGCCCCGCGCGAGCGACCCTGACGGCGGGCGGCGAGTCAGCGGCCAGACCGCTTCCCTTTGCAGCGCGGGCGTAGTGATCGGAGCGTGATCAGAGAGGGCGCTGGCGTCGATCGAGCAGAGACCAAGCCCCATCCTCCGGCAGTGACGTGAGCGCGCGTTGGGCCGGGTGGGGAGCGTTCTTGTGGCATGACGAGGCGGGCGCCCTGTCCATGTCGCGCGGACGCAGGCCGGCAGCATAAGCATATCGCGGAGGAGGGCTGGGATGCGCGTGCTGCGAATAGGCGGCGCGGGCGAGCTGGATACGTAGCGTAGCAGATAGCGAGGCGCGATTGGGGAGCGCCCTGGCGCGGCCTTTAGCGCTGGCGGAGCGCTCCCACAGCGTATGACTGCTGCATGGGGAGGTCAGGGTCCGGCGGCGCAAGCTGGTCTCCAGTCCCGAAACCACGCCTCCGCTCCCTACCCGCGCGCCCATTGCCTCGCCGTGTACTTGTACGATTGTGTCGCCCTCGCTGTCCTGTACCATACGCCCGCCACGCCCGTCCGCGCGTTGGGCCTCCCTCCGCCCTGCTCGCCGCGCCCCGACCAGCCTCTGGCCTGTCCCGGCCGCCGACCAGGCGCTGTACTGTACAACCGCTCAGGCGGCTCTTCCCCAGCGGCCTCACCCTCGACGTGCGCCCGCCGCGCAGCTCGAACCCGCCCCCGCCGCCGCTCGAGCGCGCTGCCTGCTGTCCTGCTCAGCCTGTGAGTGCCCCTCCAGCTTGCCCCGGGCCCTGCGTGCGCGCCGCCGCCCGCCTGCGCCGCCAGCCTCCAGCGCGCCCAGGTACACCGCCAGCGCCCGCCCGCCGGCGCGCCCGCCCGCCAGCAGAGAACGCGAGTGCTGATGTCTCGGAGCGACGCAGGTAAAACACCATGGCCTTCGCCAACGGCCTGGGGGACCGCCCCGAGGACCGTCGCTTTCGCAGCCCCCAGTCCCCGCGCGAAGAGTCGACCTTCCCCAGCTTTACCTCGCCCATTCGCAGCATCGCCAGCCAGATGCAGGCCCACACCTCGACCGCCAGCGACGCCCGCGCCAGCCTGACGAGACGCTTCACCACCAACACCGTGCCGCAAATGCCCACACTGTCGCCATTGTCGCCAATTGGCCAGCAGCGGCGGCAGGCTGCTGAGAATACCGAGTTGACGTCTGCGGTAAGCACTTTTTGGTTCCTCGCGAAGCGCGCCGTGTGCGACATGCTTCAGCTCCCCGCTTCTGGCCGCTGCAATCCGCAGCCCGGGTCGAGCGATTTCATTTTTGGCCGGCGCAGGCTGCCTCCGCGGCATATGGCGGGCGGCGGGGCGCGAGTGCGGCTGGCAGTGGACAATAGCGCTAACACTTCGAGCAGACGTATCACAAAGTGCAGCTGGTAAGTGTGCACTCGCCATTTCACTTCACTTTCACTCTCGCACTGCGCATTGTCGTCCACGCGACCTCTCTCTCATCGTCACTCTCGCGGTGGTGCCCGTGCTTGGCGTGCTTCCAAAAAGAGCCGCTTGAACCTCCACCCCCAGCCCTCTCTTCTGCACCCGCAAACCCCCCTCCTCCTCACACCATCCTCAACCACAATTTCTTCGATTACGACCCCAGCACTGCATTGCCTTACTACGAACGCCACAAAAGTTCTTGTTCTGCCCAAGATCCTCTCTTCTTCGACCCGCATCGCCAAGATCTTGTAGTGCACCCGCGCAGCAAGACCCCGGGTCGATAGGAGATCTTGGTCCCTCAAGATCTTGTTGTCTGCATCACTTGCATCCCATGACTAGCCGTACTGCCGAAGACCCTCTTGGCTCTGCCGCGAGCTCACCTTCTAACACCAACTCAACTTCCGAGGTTTCCCAGCTGGCTCCCCAGGCTAACACCAACAACCTCCAGCTCGAGAAGAAGAAAGCCGAATACGAATATCTTAAGGAACAACGCCGTCGTTTCGAGGCCGAGATGGAGCTGTATGATATCCAGATCAAGGGCGCCCAGACCGAATACAGTCGCCTCTCCCAGGAAGTCGGCCGCAACAACTTCGCTGGCCACCAGAGCGAGCCGACGACTCCTCCCGAGTACCGTGACACCGGCTTCCCGTCTGCCTTCTCTCGCCCTCAGCGCTACTCCATGCAGAGCTTGACTTCACCTCAGGGCTTCCAGTCTTCCGCCTCTACCTCTACTCGTCCCAGCCGTTCGGGCTCTCAGATCACCTCTCCTCCTCGCAGCTACAACCAGGGCGTTTCTCACATGCCTTCCAAGTCCATGCCCGGTTCCCGTCGTGGCTCCGATGAGGACGAGGACAACTACGAGCTTGACATCTCCGCCATGAACCCGCGTGCGGGTGCTGCTGCGTAAGTTCCTCTCCCTTTCTCTCCTGCATCTTGTGCCACTGCTCCGGGAACACCACACGACCTGCAACAGCTTTCACTTGGCAATTACAAATCCTTGGCTTCGCGTTTCTTGTCTCGTCCCCTTTGGCCGTGCATAAGGTCCCAAGGCAGTGGATCTTGGCGAGCCCTTGCATGTCACCACGTCTTATACGTCAGGCCGCATTCCGGCGCGTCTCGCGCGTCGGTACGACCTCTCCAGTGCGAACCTTGGCTGACCATTTTGAAGACTCAATAGGAATTCGGTTCCTGTCACCGGCCTTGACCTTCGTCACCGCGCAACTACGGATCTTCCAGACCTCACTTCCGTCCTGGGCCACATCGACACTACCAACTTCCTTTTCGGCGACGACGACGAGAAGCCTAGGAACAAGGATCACAACCCCGCGGCCTCGCCTGATGTCAAGAGCTACCTGCAGATGAACGCGACGGACGACAAGTTCCCTATCCTGGTTCGTCGTGACGGTGAGGGAGCCATGCAGCTTTCCGCCGCTTCCGCAGCTCTAGATCTTGCTTCCGTGTCGTCCCACTCTCCCGACCCTCAGTCAAACGGATGGGCAACGACGTCCCGTCACCGTCACGCTCAGCACAGCCTCCCGGTGAACAACTTGCACAAGTCCGATGACTTTAGCTTGGATGGCGCCAGTGGTGCAAACGGCACTGAGACCCCCCGCCGCTCTACCATCAGCAACCGTCACTCTATGGAAGTTAGATTTAGCCCGTTCGGCGACTCCAAACGCCCTGGATTGCTTGCGACCCCTCCCAACGGATCCACGAATGGTATGCCTAAGCTTCAGTCCTCGTACTCGACCAACGATATCCCGACCATGAAGAGCACCAACGGCCTCAACGGCACTCCTTCTGGCTCCAGTTCCGGTGTCAACTCGCATGCCGAGCAGCACCTGCACAATCACAACGCTAGCATGGGTCGCATTCCTCCGAATGCCGTCAACCGTCACAGCCGCGAGCTGTCGGGCGGTGAGAACAGGATTGAGGAGCCCAAGGGTGCTGCGGCTTTCCGCTCCATGGGATCTGCTTTGCACGCCAATGCCGCGCCCTTCGGACCTGCCCTGACGAACGCGACCACTGCTGCCACTTCGAACGGCAACACGTCTACTGCCGGTGTTTCCTCGCCTCCTGCGACTACGATCTCTTCCCCCAACGGCATTGGCATCACCAGTCCCCCGATGTCGCAGTACGGCAACCTGAATACTCCTTACTACGGCGGTTACGGCATGTCGATGCTCAACGTGGGAATGCAGAACATGGCTCTCAACGGACAGGGTCCCTACAACCAGGTGCCGCCCATGTATGGTGCGCCTTTCAGCCCATATGGTCAGCCCTTCCAGCAGCCGTACGTCCAGCAGGTTCCGGGTCAGTCCCCGTCCCGCGTCCCGGACAGCCAGGCTCGTGTTATCCAGCAGCGTCGGATGCAGAACCAGGAGGAGCATGTTCGTGCTACGACCAACTACAATTTCGACTCGTTGATGCCGCATGACATCGTGGAGCTGTGCAAGGACCAGCACGGATGCCGCTATCTCCAGAAGCAGATTGAAGGCCGCAACTTGGATATCGTTAGAAAGATTTTCGATGCTACCAAGGACCACGTCGTTGACCTCATGCAAGACCCGTTCGCCAACTACCTCTGCCAGAAGATGTACGAGTTCTGCAACGATGAGCAGCGCACCGCTCTGGTTCACAACGCTGCTCCCCAGATGGTCAAGATCGCCTTGAACCAGCACGGTACCAGGGCCTTGCAGAAGATGATCGAATACGTCTCCACTCCGGAGCAGATCAACATCATCATGGAGGCTCTTCGTCACAACGTTGTCACTCTCATCCAGGATCTCAATGGCAACCATGTCATCCAGAAGTGCCTCAACCACCTTGGCTCGAAGGACTCCGAGTTCATCTTCGAAGCTGTTGGTGCTTCTTGCGTTGTTGTTGGAACCCACCGTCATGGCTGCTGTGTCCTTCAGCGCTGTATTGATCACGCCTCCGGCGACCAGAGGGTTCAGCTGATCGCCCACATCACCGCCAACGCCTACTCTCTGGTCCAGGATCCGTTTGGCAATTACGTTGTTCAGTACATCCTCGACCTTCAAGATGAGCAGTTCACCGTTCCTATGTGCCACAGCTTCCGTGGCAGCATTCCCATGCTGTCCAAGCAGAAGTTCAGCTCGAATGTCGTGGAGAAGGTATGAGCTCCTGGTGTCTTCTGAAGTCTTGAGCTATAAACTGACAAACTCCAGTGCATCCGCGTTTCCACCGCTGACTCCAAACGTGCCTTGATCGAAGAGTTGCTTACGCCTGGTGAGCTCGAGAAGCTGATTCGTGACTCGTACGCCAACTACGTCATTCAGACTGCGGTATGTTCAATGTTGAATCTGTAGTAGTCCATTATCTGACAAAATCACAGCTTGACTACGCCGATGCGCCCACTAAGATCCGCCTTGTTGAGGCCATTCGCCCGATGTTGCCTTCCATCCGCTCGACTCCCTATGGCCGTCGTATCATGAGCAAGATTCAGGACTTCGATGGTCGCATGAGCACCAACTCCAGTGGCCAGATTACGCCGATTGCTGGTGCTGCTCCCGGTCAGATTGCCTACGTTGGTCAGATGAGCACGACTCCGCAGCAGGGCGCGTACAACAACATGGCCAATGGCTACGGTGCCAACCTGGCCTCCCCCCAGCCGCACCGTCTTTCCAACGCGCAGGTCCCGAACCACCTCCAGGCCACTGTACAACAGAACTTTGCTTCCTACCGTGGAGGCCAGCAGCCTAACGGCGGTTTCTTCTAGACGTCGCCTATTCAGGTGTCGCTGTTTCTGCTTGCATGCACGAGCTTCCCTTTACTTTCTTATTATGACTTTGACGACTTTCACGACTGAGTGATGACGACAATCCGGAGGAAGAATCAGCGAACTTCGACCATTGCATCCCTTTCTGTCCAGATGAGGATCCATACGAAAAGAACAAAAGCGGTCTGGAGCCGGTCTCTTGACATGAGAGAGTCACAACTTCGTCTGGCATTGTCCTCATTCATTCATGCATTCATTCCTTCATTACTTTTTAAACGACGCGACACACATTTCCAGACGTCACGAACCGTCCTGGGCCAACATCCCCTCTGCACAAAAGTAGATCGCGGATAAGGTTGCTGCTGCGATTCGCGACACGGCTCTCATCAAGACAGCAAAAGTCCTCTTTAGAAGGGCCCCGAAGGTCCTCTCTTTCCTTTCTCCTACTCTTGATGGACTTTCTGGATCCTTTCTGTATAACAGTTGGACACGGAGAAGACCTTCTGGCTGCTACTCAACGACCACAAAAACGACAAGAGAAAAAATGACCGCTTCTCAACATCTGCATTTCCACGGCATTACTGAAAAGCGGGTGGTGGGGAAGCGACTGGTTGAAGGAGGCTTTTTCTCCTGTTTTTGCCCTGCACTTCACTTCTTGCTTCTGGATTACGAGATCCAGCCCCTGCATGACACGGGCGTTTTTTCTTCTTTACCCGACACTTCAACTGCACACAGTTAGGCGACTTCTTCACTTCTGCATTAAAAACACTTGCTTCAACGGTTGCATAAACACTTTCTGCTTCTTCACAAATGCCCCCTCTCCAAAAGGAGGTCACACCCCTCTTCTGCTCTTCCCCAGCTGTGGGTTTTCCCACCTTTTCACCCCCCCTGCGCCCCAAGCTTTGTTTCTCTGCTTTTGATTTTCGGTGGGCGGCATAATTGATTCCCTCTTGGCCTTTGATTTCCTGCTTTCTTCTTCTTCATCAAACTGCTGCTTAAGCCATTCGGACTTCTCGATATCCCCCCTTGCTTCCCTTTCGGCTCAGCGCTTCCCTGCTTTATACCAATTTCTCTCTTCCTTCATGGGCATTGTCGGAAGAGGGAATCAGCTAAGTGGTGGTTGTGGTGGATGATGGGTTCTAGTCGAAGCTGCAGGTTTTTTTTTCACTTGCGATCATCGAGGGGGGATCTTCTTTTCACTGCTCGGCTTCTTCTCAGCATGCGTGCGTGCGTGCGTGCGTGGTGCATGGTTTTGGTTTGCTCGTTTCCTCTCTTCCTTCATCAACCCACCTCCTTCTGTTGCATTCATCATAGCATTAGAAGGAGCGGAAAGAGGACGGACGTTGCCATTCCTGGCTGCTTCTTTAGGTAGCGGAATACATACCCACAAAGTACGTAGGTAGCGGTAAGCTTCGGGCTTCTTTCTCGTCATGTCTTCTTCTTCTTCTTCATCCGTCGGTCGTCCTCCCAAAGGCATAGCGTGCGAAATTTGTTCTGAACACCTTTTGTTTTTCCTTCCTTCTTCGCGAGAGAGAGAATCACGAACTGGAACGGGAGGTGTGTGTGTGTGTGAGTGTGTGAATCTGTGTGTGTGAGTCTGAGTGATAGGTGGATGAAATGTCTGTCTGGATCGATTTGAGGAGGGGAAGAACTGGATGATGGATGGATGGATGGCTGAATACGGTGACCAACAAGAGATGATTTTTTAGAAAATTCTTCATTGTTTCTTTTTTCCCTCCTCCCCCTCCTCTCTGTTTGGTCCTTTTGAGTAACTAGTGGGGTCTTTTTGTGTGATGTATATTTTTTTTTTGCTAGGTATGTACACTGGCCAGTTGGCCGGCCGGCCGGCTGGCTGGCTGGCTGGCGCAAATTATTGTATGACTCTTGGCTCTCTCTCTATCTCTCTCCCCCCCCCCTCTCTCCACCCATGCATGCTTTTCCCGTGCTTCCGGCCCCGTGTCGACGGCGTGCGCGGCGTTGTTGTGCCTTTTCGCTGCTCGTTGCTCTCTCTCGGGAGAGGAGAGTCGTGGATGCCTGCCTGTACGCTGCTCACGAGGCGACTCGTGGCGCGTTGTCTGTTCTGGAATCTTTCGAGAGCCGTCGCGCCGAAGGGCTGGCCGGCCGATTCGTCGGGGAGTTGCTGAGTGGCATTGAGGGTAGGCGCGCTCACGCAGACCGACGATAGCGGGGCTGCGGGCGTTCGGTGGACACGACGACATGATGATAGGTAGGTGGCAAGGTTTCGGTAGAGATATGCAGTGGTGGGGCTAGTGGAAGACGAGAGCGGGATTTTGTGATGAAGAGAATGTTGCCCGGGGTTAAGAGAGGAGGGTATATGATATTTACGGTTTTTTCTAGAGCGGGTCGAGAGCGGTAGAATGAGCGCAAGGCAAGTATTTTACTTGCACGTTCGTGGACTCAAGACTTAGTTCTCAGCTATGCTCAGTTCCATCCGATTAATTGGTAGAATGCTTGATCTACGATAGCCCGTTTTATGGAGTTGATCTTTTACAAAAGCGGATGAAGTCTTTGCTTTCTGCCGTCAAGAAGGATGGAAAGATATGCACAACGCTCATCTCACGACATGCACGTGCTGATGCCTTCCTGGTTTGAGCGTCGTCTAGTGGATGTCGGCGAAAAATCGGCTGGAGTTCGTCACCAAGCTGTGTCTCCGACATACGTAAGGAAGTCAACAGCGTTGTGGTTGGGGTCTCCATGTCAAAGCAGCCGAGGCGTTAGTGCGGCTTGGGGTCCTTGCGTGCGGATCGAAGGGGTGCGGTTGCCGTCGGACGGAATAGTGAAGTCTCTAGATCAGAAGAAAGAGGCGTGATGGTCAGGAGAGAAGAGGAGTGTTGAGATAGGATGATGCTCAAAGTTAGAGAAGAAGTCGAGGTCTGATGATGGGGGAAAAGTCTGCTTGGCAGATGGCAACGCTTGATGCGCGAATCAGTCAGAGGCATGTGGGCTGCGGTCTTGGCCGCGCGGACTTCTTCGCGAGTACCGCTGCCGCGGGAACGAGCACACTACGTTCGAAGTTGTATCGGCTATTTACCTATTCCGTCACGCCGGACTTGTCGTCAGGCGTCCATTTCCTTCCTTATTAGCCAGCTTCCGGTTTGGAGAATTCGCAGATTAACTTCGAACGTCTGGGAAGTTGCTTGGCTGCCGGTCTGTCGGGGTCTAGAGTGTCTTGGAGGCACGGAATAGCGTGCCATGTTTTCGCGAATCGACTACATTCAGGTCCTGTGCCGGATTGGGCATGGTCAACCGGACTTGAAGGGATATCCTCCCGGTAAGCCAAGCATGCATTTCTGCATCCGAACGAATGCTTCTACTCCGAAGGTACGCGGGTCTACCGTACTGCTATACGATCATTGTCTGGATCTGCTTTGTGGAGGCGAGCTGGAATCGGCGGTCCGGCAAAGTAGCTGATAGTAGGGAAATGCTGTCTATACGATGGACGACAGCGCTTCCGCGTTACCTCTGTCTCGGGCCTGGGGATTTATCACCGCAAGTATTTTCGCCTAGCAGTGGTTATATGTGGCATGTTAATGGGATTGGCAGTGTGGAGCTGGACTGACTGCACGATGCAGAAGCGAGCGAGCTGTTGATCACTGGGTGTGGAAAGTCGGTGGTTGATCGGTCGTTGATCCAATGTGGAGAAAAGTGATCGGCAGCTGTACTTCTCATGTGTTCGCCGCTGAGAGGTGAAAGAGGGAGAAAGTAGCGTGTTTGCTGAGAATCTTTCCCAATGTTTCAAGATCATCTCTTCAGAAGTTGGACAGGGATGGTGATCGTTGGTCTTGCTTACGGCGGAATAGATGATGTTGATATTTAAGAGAACTAGGAGAAGTGAATGGAATCTCCTCTAGTATATCGGTAGTAGAGAATAGCTGGTCTTCTCTATACTCAAAGGCGAAAGTGCTCTGAAAATACAGAAAGCTTAGAGACAAGCTGCGATTCACTAGCACACGTGCAGGGCTCGAAATTCCGATTTGCACATGATCACAAGAGTTCGTCATCGCTGGGAGTATGCAACAGAGGCCCAGCGTCGGCTATTTGGTGTCACAGTGGGCACTGAGCCAAGATGGAGAGTTCCTGGCGCCCAGAAGTCGGAAAGCATCAAGGAAAGGGGAAAAGGAGAGATTGCTGGAGGCGTGTGTAAAGAGGAGCCATCTCGGCTCCAGCCAAGCAGCATAAGAAAGATGCAGAGGAGGGAAACAAGACCCGGCGGGATGGGGTAGATAGGGCAAGGAGAGGTAGACTATTCGGGGAAAGGCAGCAAGATGGTCTATATCGGAGACGGGATATAGGGAGGATGACGAATCTTCTAGACTGGAAGAAGCGACGCACAGCCAGGTGTCGAGGGCCAAGCGATTGGTGCGAAAACTGGGCGTGTGCGCGTTTGCTGGGCGTTCGGGCCGGAGGGTGAAGGGGCTCGGCATGTTCGGTTTTGTCGCGCGGCTCCATGCAGACGACCAAGCAATGCGCAGGCCAACGACTGATGTTGCGAGAACCGAGAGGGCGGGCGGGGCCGAGTCAGCGCGAAACCCGACTGGCTGGCGGGCGTGGGCGCGTTTGCAGAGGCGGGTGTCAGGTTAATGATGCGGGCGGCGCAGGGCGCGGCGGTGGGGATCGGTTTCTGGCGGCGTTTCATGATGCAGACGCTGAGGCTTCGGCTGCGGCGACGATGTTTGCAAACCACGAGGGCGGCCGTCAGGGGGCTGAGCTGCGCGGCGGACGTCTGCGGACGGGTGCTGGCGTCGCGAAGCTGGAGTCGCGGAGCTGGACGGGCTGCTCGCTAGGGAGCAGCTAGTTCGTGGCCGCGGGCAGGAGCAACGCCTGCGCGCAGCAGCTCCAGCAGCAAGAGCCGCCGCCGAGTCGCCTCCTCCAATCTCGCCAGCGCCCCAGCACCCCTGGCCCGCGATGCCTGCGCCCATCACCCTCCGCGACTGCTCCTCCCTACGGCAGTTGTGCCCCGAGCTCTCACCACCCGCTCGCTACCCGCTTGAAACGCCGCCGCAATGCTGGCACAGCGTTATCTCCGCCCGCCCTATGCGAGCGAGCTCCGTATATAGCTGCACCCGCCGCCCAGCCTGCATTTGCCTCCCCTCCCAAGACACTCCTTCTCTGTCCATCTTCGTTCTTTCCGGTCTCCGACCACCTCCACGTTCTTTCCCCCCGGATCATTCTTCACTGTGTGAAGCTGGGATCCTTTTTGCTTTGACAGCAGCCCGCCTCTTCCGTTCAGCCAACCAGTCCTTTCAACTCATTCCACCATGTCTGCCCTCTTCAAGACCGCCGGCCTCCTCGGCGCCCTCGCCTCCACTGCCGCCGCCCACGGCACCCTCTCCGGCGTCGTCATTGACGGCACCTACCACCAGGGCTACAGCCCGTCCATGCAGTACACGACGCCCGCCCCCGTCGTCATCGGCTGGGCCAGCCCGGAGGATCTCGACAACGGCTTCGTCGCCCCGAGCGCCTACTCCGACGCCAACATCATCTGCCACAAGGGTGCCACCAACGCTCAGACCAGCGCCTCCATCGCCGCCGGCAGCGACATCACCCTCGAGTGGACCACCTGGCCCGACTCGCACAAGGGCCCCGTCATCTCCTACCTGGCCAACTGCAACGGCGACTGCAAGACCGTTGACAAGACCACTCTGGAGTTCGTCAAGATCGATGCCAAGGGTCTCGACGTCGACACCCAGACCTGGGCCGCCACCGACCTGATCTCCAACAACAACTCCTGGGTCACCACCATCCCCTCGAGCATCGCCGCCGGCAACTACGTCCTGCGCCACGAGATCATTGCCCTCCACGGCGCCGGCTCCTCCGACGGTGCCCAGAACTACCCCCAGTGCATCAACCTCGAGGTCACTGGCTCCGGCACCGACGACCTCTCGTCTGGCGGCACCCTGGGCACTGCCCTCTACAAGGAGGACGACCCGGGCATCCTGATCAACATCTACCAGACCCTGTCCACCTACGTCATCCCCGGCCCGACCCTCTACTCGGGCGCCTCGTCCGGCTCTGCCACCGCCGTCGCCTCCTCCGCCGCCCAGGCCACCTCGACGCCCGCCGCCACCTCCGCCGTCGCCACTTCCGCCGCCGTCGCTACCAGCACCCCGGTCGCCGTCGCCGCCGTCTCCTCCTCCGCCGTCGTCACCTCCGCCCCGGCCGCCTCCGCCACTCCCGCCGCCTCTGACGTCGAGGGCCTGACCTCGTACGTCCCCACCTCGGTCCTGACCGCGGCTGTCACTGCCCTGCCCACCGCCACCGGCGTCGCCCAGCCCAGCACCGAGCTGCCCTCCAACTTCACCGTCAAGGACGTCCTCCAGTGGTTCACCTACGTCATGGAGACCATGCTGAAGAGCAACGGCAACGCTCGCCGTCACGCCCGCGACATCAGGGCCTAAGCGCTAAGACTTACGTGGTGCATAAAAACGATCTACGAAGGAATGGGTTTCCTTGTCGATGCGTGTGCGGTTTTTGCATTTGAATATTTGACTGGACCATTTTGATGGCTGAGCTGCTTGAGGCTCGCAAGCCCTCGTCTGCTGTCTTCTTCTTCTTCTTCTGATCTTCGACTTCATTGTAGTTATATTGATAAAAATCGAACATAGTGTCTGACAGAGCTGCTTGAGTGTTTGCTTGAACCGTGCTGCTATGGACTGACTTTTGCGAGTGGGTCTCGCAGCCTCTTGACCGGTCCGTGAATGGACACGGAGTTTCGATGTCTGTCATGCAATGTTGCGTCAGATGTTTGAGCGCTTCGCTGTTTGTACCCAAAACGGCCTTATCGCTTTTGATATTGTAACCCAAACGAAACGCACTACAAAACATGCAGCAGAAGTGTTTCATATTATGTAACTATAGTAGGGCTGTTGTTTGTCCTTCTTCAACGTCGGCGTTTCAAGGACGTCCTGTAGTTCTTAGGAAAAATTAGATGAAGTGTGGCCTGATATCGAAGGTAAAGTCTGAGAGGACAGAGATCGTGCTCGCTTCACGCATCAGCAGGCTGCGGCTCCATACATTACCAAACTTGATCATCCGTTCGGGCACGATGGTTCGAGTTTTGGGTGCAACTCCTGGCTCACGCTCCTCGCGTCCTAGAAGTAGTTTATACGCAGTCGTCTCATCCTCGCTCTCGTTCAGAGAGTATTCGCGCAGAGCCACCTACTCTTTTCGAACCTCTGCTAGGAATTGGCTGTTGATTGGCACCTATGTCTGGAGATCGCTCTGAAAGCCTGGTAATTTCCTGTACTGTTCGATCTTGAGAGAAGATGTGGTAGAGGGCGGATCGGTCCCAAACTGGTTCCAAAACGACCTGGGTCTTGACTCGTTCGATGTCTTCGTCGGACTCGATACTGCGCGGGTCGAGGATGGTGCTTTCGAACAATGCCGTGCCCGTACCGTTCGATGGCGTGAAACCTCTGTCCATGACTCAATTCCACTTGATCATATACCCGAGCCGCGTGTCTAGTAGCTCGCACCTCGCATACGTCCTGATGCTAGAGAGATGTTTCCATCATCACAATATCCTGGCCAGACTAGATTGGCTTCGGTGGTCCTTTTCGCTGTATCTCTGACCGGGACCGTATATCAGACACCACCATTCCTTCTTTTGTTCGATTGATCAAATTCATCCTATTCAATGCCCCTTGGTATTGAGTCCTCTATTTTGAAGCTATACTACTAGCTCCTCTTCAAAAATCAGCTATTCCTCAAGCGTGAGAAGTCGCAAAACCCTTCTATCACGAGCTTAAAACTAGAAACACCCATCCATTCCCCTGCTTTTCTGATGTATCGAAAACCCCCAGAAGGTAGAAAATAAGAAAATATATAAAAAAAAATAAAGGGAACAAACGCCACCCGTATGCCAACCCACGCTATGCATGCCCAAAAAGATAATAATAGAAGAACCAGACCGCCTCAAGTCCAGCCCCCCACCCACAACTTACTCCTCCACCGGAAATTCATCCCCCAACTTCAAGCTCGCCTTCACGTTCATACTCAACAGCTCCTGAATAAGCAGCTTAGCCGCATACGGAATAGTCATCCTCACGACGCCCTTGCTGCTCCTGCAGCTCTGGCACCACCCCTGATAGCCCATCATGCCGCACTTCTCGCAGACATCGCACTCATGCGCATCCGAGCTGAGCATGAGGCGCTCGAGCAGCAGCTGGCTGGCGCCGTACGCGATCAAGCAGTCGCGCTCCATCTCTCCGAGGCGCAGGCCGCCGTCGCGCGAGCGACCCTCGGTGGGCTGGCGCGTGAGGATGGCGCGGGGCCCGCGCGCGCGGCTGTGCATCTTGTCCTGGACCATGTGCTTGAGCTTCTGGTAGTAGATGGGGCCGAAGAAGACGTAGGCGGGGAGGCACTCGCCCGTGATGCCCGACGTGAGCATGTCCTTGCCCGAGTACGAGAAGCCGGCTTCGAGCAGGATTTGCGACATGTCTTCGGCTTTGGAGCCGCCGAAGGCGGTGCCGTATTGGAGCTCGCCGCACATGACGCCGGCTTTGCCGGAGAGGAGCTCGAGCATCTTGCCGACCGTCATGCGCGAGGGGAAACCGTGCGGGTTCATGATGATGTCCGGGCAGATGCCTTGGTCGTTGAAGGGCATGTCGATTTGCTCGGCGATGATGCCGACGACGCCCTTCTGTCCGTGACGCGATGAGAACTTGTCACCCAGTTCGGGACGACGCGTTTGCCGGGTTTGGATCTTGATGACAGGTGTGTTGGACTCGTTCTCGGTGAGGAGGACCTTGTCGACGTAGGCAGGATCTGGCAGCTTGTAGCTCATGGGTGTCGGCCGGAACTCGATGGCTTGCTTTCTCCTGCCTTCCTCAAGACCTAGGGGGCTGGTCTGAATCGGCATGAACTTGTTGAGATAGACATCGTCCTTCTCGAGCAGCGTGCCGACCTCCGCGATACCATCTGCCTCGCCAAGCTTTTTGTGCCTTGGATTGACCGGTGTTCCATCAGTGTTCCTCTCAGGTCCAGTGACCTTGTCCTGCGCACCGTTGGCGTACGACTTGAGCGTCGTACTGGCCTTCTTGAAGACCTGGCAGCGACCAAAGCCTCTGTCACAGGATGCTTTGTTGATGACGAGGGCATCCTCAATATCATAGCCAGAGTAGGACATGACGGCGACGGTAGCGTTCTGTCCGGCAGGGAGTTTGTCGTACTTGATGAGCTCGATCGTTCTCGTCTTGACCATGGGTTGTTGCGGATACACCATGAGGTAGAGAAGTGTGTCGATACGAGTGAACTGGTTGTAAGCAATGGCACCAATGGCTTGTTTACCCATGGCGCATTGGTAAGTGTTACGGGGAGACTGGTTGTGGTGAGGATAGGGAATGAGGCCAGCGACAGCGCCGAGAATCGTGAAGGGCTCGATTTCAAGGTGCGTGTGGTGCTCCTTGAGGTCCTTCTCGTAGATGCAAATATTCGAGTCGTTTTCCTCGTTGACATCCACATACTCCACAAGTCCACGCGAGAGGAAATCGTCGAACTCCATCGTTCCCTTCTGCAGCGCTCGGAGATACCGCACAGACACTCTAGACTTGCCGCGCTCGACAACGATGAGCGGCCTGCATATACGGCCTTCATCCGTGGCGATCTGAACGGCGTGATGATGGTGGTTGATGTGAATGCTGACAAACTCCGAGATGCGACCCATACGACGGAACTTGCGGAAACCGTTCAAGAACTGCTTTGGTTCGCGGGTCAATGCTAGTGGTGAACCGTTGACAAAGATGATGTAAGCACCGTCGGAGTACAGCTCGGTTCCACTGGCCGACTGAACGTCCTCAGCTCCCAAAATAAACACTACCCTCTTGACAGGCTCTTCCGGCACTTCCGTGGTAATGTGGGTCATGAGCGCCAGGTTCTTGACCAGACCACAAGCTTCACCTTCGGGCGTATCCGATGTGCAGAGCATACCGAATTGAGAGGGTTGAAGCGCACGAGGACCGGAAACCTTTCTCGTCTTTTCGAACTGGGAGGTGATACGCGTCATCATACCAAGAGCGGAAATGTAGCTGAGACGGCTCAGAACGTGGGTGATGCCAGCTCTCTCCATGCGGAAACGCTTTAAGCTCCAGTTGCCCGTAGCGATGGCTCGCTCCATGCCCGCGGTGATACTCCAGCCGTGGGTTTGGATGTGGTCGTAAGCATCAAACTCGGCCGCGCGGTTGGGCTTCTTGAGAATCTTGTCGATGGCCGCCTTGAACTGGAAGTTGAAGCTTTTGAAACTGTCCTCGAACAACAGGGCCATCATCTGACCTGCCAGCTCCAATCTCTTGTTTCCGACGTAATCTCTGTCATCAACCATCTTCGGATCGTGAATGGCCATCAGAACTCTCCGCGTCATGTACGCGATGTACAGAGCCTTAGGCCGGAAGTTCATGCCGACAACCGGGACGTGACTCATCATCATATTAGAGAGCGCGTCGATGGCCTCCTGCTGCAGGTTTCGAGCTTGTCTGTTGCCGATAGGTTTTCTCAACTGTCGTGTCCGCTGGCCGATATACTCCAAAGCCTGTTGTTGCGTGTTGATTCTGTCTCCCTTCTCATTGTAGCAGGCCTCGAAGTTGACGGCGAACTCATCTTGGTATGCGCTATCGTCACCGGCCACAAGGAGTAGAATTTCGTGCTCGGATTGAATTCCCATGCCCTTGAACGCAATCACGACGGGGATGTCTTCGGTGAAGCAGTTGTGCTTAAGGTAAAGCAGGCCTTTCTTGAGCAGGACGTAGCCCTTCGACTTCCGGTCGACGGTGAAACTAGAACAGTCAGCGAAATCCAGACATATTCTTGCGATGGGCGCGTATATACCTGATGGCGGAAGCCTGGATAATACCCTTCATAGACTCAACAATGACACGGTTCTTGCTCAGCTGCTCTTGAACAAGAATAACCTTCTCCTGTCCTCTGGTAATGAAGTATCCACCAGGATCAATCGAGCACTCGCCAAGCTGTCCCATCTGCCTTTCCGTTTTCCCCCAGAGATGGCACTTGTTGCTGCGCAGCATAACAGGCATCCTCCCAATGTGAATACCCTTCCTCTTCACCTTCACGTTCCCCTTCTTATACTCCACATCCACCACAATCGGTGCAGCGTACGTCATATCGCGCAGCCGACACTCATTCGGCGTAACCGTCGACTGCAGCCCACGCACATTCTCCTCGTCGGCACGACAAGGCTTCAGCACGCGAATATCGGTGTACCGCCAAAAGAACTTGTCGTCCACATCGCTGTACACGTACTGATTTGCGCGCAAAATCTCCTTGAGCTGGTGGTCCACGAAGTAGTTGAACGAGTCGATGTGCTGCTTGACCAGACCCTTCACCTTCAGGAACGCCGGCAAAAGGTTCCACTTGTCCTCGGCCGTGTTGATTGGGTCCGTCAGCGACTTGCCGTAGTAGAAGGGCTGCAGCACCGAGTCCATCCCATCGTCGCGCCGCCGGTGGTGCGGCGCCTTGCGGTGGTGGTGGTGGTGCTCCCCGGCGGGCTTGGGTTGTTCGGCGGCGGCGGCGGCATTGCCTGCGGCTCCGTCGGTCTGCGCAGCGGGTTCGACGGCGGCAGCAGCGGTTTCCTGCGCGTCGGGCGCAGCGGTCGAGGCGTCGGCGTCGGTGGGCTTTCTGCGCGGCACGGCGCGCGGGCGGCGGACAGCTTTTGCGGCGGGCTGGTGGTGGTGCGGGAAAGCTTTGGTCAGCGGGGAACACCCCCAGAAAAAAAGAGATTGAATTGTGCGCGCTGGGGGAAGGGAGCGCTTACCTGGGCAGCGCCGTCGGCAGCGTCGGCCGGGCCGTCCTTCTTCGCTTTGGGCGGCATGGTGGGTGAGGTGCTGGGTTGTCGCCGTTTGCCCCGCGGGTGGTGAGTTTTCTCAGCTTCTGACTCGGAGGATCGCCGACGGTTGCCGCGGTGGGCGACGGTCCCTGCGTCACTGATGTCGTTGCCGCTCCGTTCGGTGCTGTTGCGCCCGGGCAAGAGTCGCGGCGCCCACAGGACTTGGAGAAGCAGTGAGGATGATCACAAGTGAAGTGTTCTAGCAATAATCCACCCAGGTGAATGCCACAATTCCATGCGCTCGGTGTCGCAGCGCTGCACTGGACCCTGCTTTCGGCATCATCACCAGACACTCTTCCATACATATGTACAGCACAAGCAGCTCGGGCAAGTAAGCCGAATTTCACATCAATTCATTTTTTCAATAAGGAGTGATTCGCTCAAAAGATCACAACTTCATACCCTCCATTTCACCACTTCACTCGCACCTTCTCCTTCCATTTACGACCGGTCATCCGGCGAGAAAGTGTCGTTCCAGAAGCCACGGTAGTGCTTCTGCTCGCCCAACTCCTTGATCTGCTTGACCTCCGCCGGCGTGAGCTTGAACGTCGCAGCACGCAGGTAGTCCGAAAGGCGTTGCTCCTGTCAAATCTCTCGTCAGCACGCCCGCCCCAACACACCCCGCACGAACGCGCGCACTCACCTTCGAACTCGTCGTGATCGCCACAATATCCTGATCCACACACCACCTCAACGCGACCTCCGCCTCGCTAACCGCGTACTTCTTCGCCAACGCGGCCTGGAACTCGTCGACGGGGCCGGGCTTCGCCTTGGTGGCGGCGGACAGCGGCCCGTACGCGGCGGTCGCGATGCCGTGCTTCTTGTGGAAGTCGAGCAGCGGCGCGTGCTGCAGGTACGGGTGGAACTCGATCTGGTTGAGGGCGGGGACGACCTTTGCCGTCTTGAGCGTGGCCTCCAGGTGCTGGGGCAGGTAGTTGGAGACGCCGATGGACTTGGCCAGGCCGGCGGCTTGGATTTCCTCCATCTCGGCCCACTTGGCCTGGAGCTCTTCGTCGGATTTGGCGAAGAAGGGGGCGTGGATGAGGTAGCTGGTTTTTGTGAAGTTGAGAAGGCCGGTTCTGGAAAGGATGGGCTTTGCATGTGTGAGACTTACAGGTCGACGTAGTCAAGCTGCAGCTTTTTCAAGCTGGTCTTGATCGCGGCCTTGATGTCCTCGAGGTTTCCGTACACCTTGGTCGTCACGAACAGCTTCTCGCGCGGAACGCCGCATTCCTTGATGGCGAGACCCAGCTCGGGCTCGGTCTTGTACATCTCGGCGCCATCGAGGTGGTAGTAGCCGAGCTTGATGGCCGTCTTGGTCGCTTCCACTAGGCTTTGATCAATCTGGTCCTCGTCGCCGCTCTTGTACCACGCGGTTCCCGTGCCGTAGCCGATCTGTGATGTTGGTTGGTGTTAGCCAGGAGGTATCACGAGTGAAGGATTGCTAGATCATGGAGGATTGGAGCAGGGATGAGCATGGCCGTCTATTGATGCTTATGTAGAATAAGCGGTAGTGGCCAGCGCTACGCAAGCTTAGCCAACCGGGTGCAGCCGCGCCAATAGCTCTTGTGGCCGCTATATAGAGGTCGTAAGGGAGACGGAGACATACGAGGGGGATGGAATTGCCATCGTTAAGCTTCAAGCTTGGAATCGGGGTGTGAATGTTAGCCATTGTAGAAATACGTGTATGCGTGTGTTTCTGTGACAGCTGTAGCTCGTGGGTAGGCCGAAGTTCTCAATGCGCAGGAGGCAGTGGTGCAGCAGAAGAGGTGGAGCAGCAGAGTTCCGCGGGGCAGGAAGAGATGAAGCAGAAGCTTTATTCGCGGCCGCAGCAGGAGATCTTATCCTCTCCTCAACGGTGCGCGTAATTGCGCCATGGCCTTCCCTTCTTCTAGGCATCTGACATTAGTAATTGAAGTGCGGAAGCAGTTCCACTTCCCCGACGCGCTTCCAATTATCCCAACTTTCGCTGGCCCCCAACCCCACCTCGCGCAAAAAGTGGCTCACACGCCATGACGTAGCCGAATTCGGATGGGGCGGGATGCGGCAGGATGCGGCAGCCTAAAAGTCGCGTACGTGCGTCCTCGGCATCTCGTCGAAAAAAAGTTAGGTACGTGGGGCCTCCTGTCGCGGCGGTCAACTTCCGCGGGGCGAGACTCGTAACTTCATCTCCTCCACCTTCACGACTCCGCCTTTCTTCTCACGACGGGAGAGTCCTTCTGATCCGGACCGGAAGCGTGTAGGGCGTACATTTTGACAAATAAGAGTACGATGAGACGGGCGCCACTTGTCCGCATGCATACTTCGCGCCCTACCGATGCTTCTACTCGCTCGCAGTACGAGAAGGGAGGTGGAGATATCGTTGGCTAGACGCATTCCCAGGATGCAGGGTGCCCGCCTTTCTGGTTCGTGCAATGGGTGCATGAGATGCCTTTACATCGCTGCGTTTGCAGTGACCGACTGGTGTTGTGGGTGCAAGGTCTGAAACTGGTCCCGTCTCGCCACAATCCACTGGATGCACGAACGAGACGAAAGCCACAGATTTCGGCCTCTCAGAAGACGTCTGGGCGGGGTAAGTGCAGCTTCTGCTCCCTTTATCAGCTGCAGATATCCCTCGCCTCCTTTCCGAGCTTTCGTCGCTGCCGTCATCCATAGCGCCAATGTCACCCGGTCACAGCGGTCCAATGTTTCGAAGAAGCTTCTCATTGCCTCTATTCACGTCGAATTCAAAGGTATTACCGCGAAACTCAAGACCGCCGACGCGAAAAGAGAAGGATGAATGTGCGCCGAGTCTAGGCTTAAAGAGATGTGGTGGGAGAAATGTCCCAGTTGCAGACAAAGGATCGTGGGGGTAGTAGTGCTGTTGTACACCGCGTCCTCTCTTTTTTTTATCCACATGCAGCGGCCACCACACCCTCTCCTCTTCTCCACCTAATGTCTTTCTCCAGCTACGCTCCAACTTAAATGCAATCGAATGGTATTGTATTAAAAAGAAGTAAGAGAGACAGGGCGCATCGAGCAACGAATCTACTGGCTCTTCTCGTGCTGCGTGGAGACACGCTGAAGCGACACGACTGACGACAGTCATTAGTTCATGCTGATCGGGGATTATAGAATGACAGGAGGGCTTACCAAAGTCCTCGAGCGATCTCTGCTTCTGATCTTTCTTTGGCGACTTGCCGTGCATCAGATTGTCGAAACCAACACTACCCTGCAGGAGGTAGTAAACGCCGCCGAGGACACAGAAGACGCCGAAGGAGAAGATCCAAATGCGGACCACCGCTACGATGGATGTCTGACCGCCGACGAACCAACCAAATAGAGTGAAGAAGGTGGCAATGATGTCGACGATCAGAATAGCGCCGGTGAGCTGCCACGACGGGATTGAGCTCCAGAAGGGTCCGTTGGCACGGGTGATGAAGATGAGCCAGTTCTCAGTGAGCGAGATCTGCAGGAACAAGACCTCATCACGGACACCGAAGTTCTGCACGATACCACCCGAGACACCTTGGCCGGCCGCATTGGGCAGATCTTGGTACGGGAACATGGTCGTGAGGGTAATCCAAGTACCAATGGCCAGGACGAGGCCAAGCAAGACCGACATACCCCAGAGCTTGGGCAGGTTCCACTTGACAGGCGACTTGGAGAAAGGCGCGTTGTCGTAGGCAATGGCCAGGGTAGCGATGTCGGCGAAGATGGCAATGAAGACGACCAGCTCAAGGTTGAGGGAGGTGTTCAAGATGGCGATCCAGAGACCCAGGAAGATTTCCAAGTGGAGCGACAGCGCAATACGGTAGACGACGTACGCGTACATGCGGTGGAAAATCTGACGGGAAGTCTTCAGAGCATCAATGATGGCGGACAGACCAGGAGCAAGGAAGACAATGTCGGCAGCGGAACGAGCAGCATCGGAAGCACCCTCAACAGCGATACCCGTATCGGCCTTTTTCAAGGATGGAGCATCGTTGACACCGTCACCAGTCATAGCCACGAGGTATCCACGCTGCTGCAGGATCTCGACGACGTTGTACTTGTGCTGAGGGAAGACTTCGGCAAAACCGTCGGCAGCTTCCACGAAGTCGTAGATGTCCGAACCGGGCATCTCACCACCGCCACCAAGACCAAGACGCTCGGCGTTGTAGACATTGGTACCGAGACCAAGCTGGCGAGACGTCTCACGAGCAATACCAACAGCGTCGCCCGTCAACATCTTGATGGACAGACCGAGAGTCTTGGCTTCATTGATAGTGCGGGCCGTGTCGTGACGAGGCGGGTCAGAGCAAGGCATGATGCCGAGGATTTCCCATGAGCTATCGCCGCGCTTGCGAGCCACACCAAGAGAGCGGAAACCACGAGTAGCGAATTCAGCGACCTTGTTTTTGTACGCCTCGTCAACGGCCTCCGGAATGGGGTGATCTTCTTCCACCGTCTTCAGAACAAAAAGCGGAGCACCCTTGACGCAAACAATGCGCTCTCCTTGAGGAGATTCAACGACGGCTTGAACCTTCTTGGACACAGGATCAAACGGGTGGAATTCAAGGACCTTGTACTTGGAAAGAACGGACTTGGCTCGAGGGTAGTACTTGAGCGACTTCAGGAAAGCCTTATCAATGGCATCGATACCCTTCTTCTTGCGGGATGCAGCCAGACAGGCTGTGAGCATCAGATCGTCCGGCTCAACACCAGCAACAGTGTAGGGCTCAGCCAGCGAGAGCTTGTTCTTCGTCAAGGTGCCGGTCTTATCAGAGCAGAGGATTTCAACACCGGCCAGAGACTCAATGGCGGAGAGCTTTTGAACAATGGCCTGCTTCTTGGCGAGATACGCAGCACCGACAGCCATGGTCGTTGTGACGACGGCAGGGAGACCGACCGGCACACCGATGATGGTGATGGCGAGCGTGAACTCGAGAATCTTGACGATGGCGTTCGAGCGGTAAAACGACGAAATCCAGACGATGAGGAGGGTGAAAATCACGAGAATCAGCAGGACCGTTCCAATGCCGTTCAAAACCTCGGTGAAATGGCCCGTACCAGCCTGGGCGGTAGCGACCAGGGAAGCAGCACGACCGACGTAAGTGTTGTCGCCGGTGGCCGAAACAACCATGAAGGCTTCACCGCGTTTGATGGCAGACGAAGCATAACAGGTATCACCCTTGTGCTTGTCGACGGCGAGCGACTCTCCCGTGATGGCCGCCTGGTCGACCTGAAGGAACGCGTCGTCGGTAACTACACGGCCGTCGGCAGGAACAATTGTGCCCTAAAATTGCGTCAAGACCCGCCATTCGAACTCATCGTCATCGCTCAACAACACTTACCTCTTCGATCTGGAGGATGTCGCCAGGGACGACCTCCGGGGCCTCCACCTCGCTGAGAGTGCCATTACGGAGGACGGTGGCCTTGAGCGCAAGAGTCTTCTTGAGTTCGTCGACAATGGAGCCAGCCTGGAATTCCTGGACGAAACCGACCGTGGCATTCAGGAGCAGAAGAGCGCAAATGACACCGAAATCGACCCAATCCTGAAGACCAGCGGCGAGAATGGCAGCAGCCTGTCGGGACACCGTCAGCATCGGAGAGCACGCGCACAGCCGAAAGCACTTACTTCCATGACGAACTGGATAGGACCAACGAAGTACATCAGGAACTTCAGGACCAGGTTCTCCTTCTCCTCCTTCATCTGGTTGAGACCGTACTTCTTTCTGCGCGCCAGGACCTCCTCGGTAGTAAGACCAGTAACGGTGCTGGTCTGCAGCAGCTCCTCGGCGACGGGACGGGTGCCGTCTGCCTGGGTCTCCTCATCCTCGGGATCGATGTTGGCGTCCTGCGACTCGAGCTCCTCGATGAGGGCGTCCATGTCCTCCTCTTCCTCATCCTCGCCCACGCCGGGCTTGGAGGGCGGCAGGTCCTGGGACTTCTCCTCGGTGGCTCTCTTCTCGTCGAAGCCGCCCGAGGGAACATCGGTGCCCAGATGGTTGTGCGGCGCAGGCCCGTCGGAGCTGCTGTTGGTGTCGGCCATGGTGGGCAGCAGCTAAGATGCAGAAGGACGCGATAGAGCGCTAGACAGACTGGCTGCTAAGACTGCGCGTGGCAGGCGCGAAAGCGTGAGAGGAGAGCGCTGGCGAACGAAAGAAGCGGGAATGGGGAACCTGGGTCGGTAAGTGGGTTGTTTGTTGTGGAGAGGCTGGGCAATAGAGTTGGGGCCAGCTCGTTCAGGCCCAGCGCGCGGCTCGCGCCTGCCGTCCGCGGTTCGGCGCGCTGTTCAACATTGGCCAGCGTCGCGCGCCGGTGAGGAGCAGTTCGCATGCAGCGGACGGCGCGCCCGTGCCACGGAAGACGTACCTGTCTCGCCCAAGGCCCAATGGCAAGCAATTGGCGACGGCGACCCACCCGCACGGGAGCAGTGGAGCGAGGCGGGCGGAGGGCGCGAAGCGGGTGGGAAGGAAGCGAAGGAGAGCAGCGATGGACGACGGAGGAAGAGTCGATCACTCAGCAGACCTCAGCGTGGGAGGGGCGCCGGCGGCTTTAAAGGGCGCTTGCATATAGCGAGCGAATGCAGAGCATGACCAGCGACGCCCTATCTCTGCAGAGGCCTTTTCGACGGGCGGCGCTGATTGCCCTGTCGACTCTCGATCCCGCGGGCGATTAGCGCAATCAGCGGCCGTTCGCTGCAGCAAGCTCCGCACAATGCCAGCCATGCCCCGGCATCTCACCCTGCCCGCTGCTCCGTGCGGCCCAGCTGCACCATGCAGCATGCGTTCCCGGCCGCCGGGTGGCTGTAACAATGCCATCAAAACTCGCCCGAACCGGCGATCGCTGCAATCTTGTCCGCTGCGAGCGGTGTCATCAAGCTTCGGCCCAACGCGCAGCAGCACGCGCGTCACTGCGGCTCGGGCTGGCCTGCCCGGGCCGCGCTCGTCGAGGCCCCGACCGCGGTTCGCAGCCGCTGGCGCGCAGCCGACGATTACAGGATGCCGCTGTAAAGAATCATCAGAGTACACGGCTCTCCCCCGCAGGAGCTTGGGCCTCTGGGCCGCTAGCGCGCCACCCCAGGCCGACCGTCGGCTGTCATCTGATCTGACTGAGCGAAAAAAACGCTCTTTGTAATGCCCGCAGCCGCCTCAATGCCGCTCGACGGCCCCAGGCCGGCTGCCGCGCCGCTCTCCGCCGTCAATTGCGCCCGGGCCGGCGAGGGGCGGCGGTGGATGGAAGGCGAGCGAAGAAGCAGCACGGCGCTAGAGCGAGCAGTGGCCAGCCCATCCCCGCCGGCGCGCGGAAGCGACGCGCCAATCGCCTCTGCCCGCCCGCGGCTCCACTTACGAGTGGGCGTGCGGGGATAGTGTGCGGCCGTTGCCATTACTCGGCCTGCTTTCTTGCTTTTTCCCTGCCTGTGGTCGCGCTTCGAAACAGCGACAGCGGCCGCAAGAGCCCTCTGTCATCACAGCCTGATGCTGGCTTCATCAGCTCATTCCTGGCTCCCAGCAGCATTGGCTTCAGTTACAGCGACCTCGCCGGCCACGCCAATTCGCGGCGTTTCATGTGCCAATATCCTGCGCTGGCGGCACACACGTGCGCAGCTCTCGATGGGTCAGCCGCCATCCCGGCAAGCCTGCCTTGCGTACCTTGGGACCTCGATGCATCCGCCGCTTGGCAGCAAGTCCGCCGCGGCCACCAGCCCAACGGATGCTCCGCCAGATGCTATTTTCTCATTCTCTGCCTCAGCGAGGAACCACGGTTGGCCCTTCGGGCTTCCGCTGGTGTGTTTTCCCCTTGCGCCCCTGCGCCACATTTCCGCGCGTTGTGCAGGGCAGAGGACCGCGATGGCTAGTGTTCACGTCTCATCTGTCCGTTCGCAGCTTCGCAGAGCGGGTGGAGTCGCGCACATACCACGATCTGCGAGGGATCCGCCCGATGCTCCCCACAGCGGCGCGCGCGAGCCATGCCAAGAGTCGCACGTCAGTTTGTCTCGGCCGGCAGCCGTATGACGGCAAAACTCTAAACGCACAAATTCTCCCACTCGTTGAGCCGGGCGCGGTCGCGCCGTGTTTAGCCTCAGGCGCGGAAAGTCGCGCCTGCCGCCTTGGCCGGCCAACCGTACCACCTTCCCAAGACCTCGACATCAACACCGATGCTGCCAAAAAGGAAACATGAACCACCTCGACCCCTCCTTGCGGCCAGTCTCCATGTTTCCTTCCCTCATCGGGCTTGTCCCGTTGCCCCATGCGATCCAGCACACGGCCGCGCATCACGGTGCCCGCGCGTGCAACAGCACTCCACCGTCCCCTTTCTTGGCTGATCGCGACAATCCCACTGGTGAATCGTTTGCATCAAGGATGCACAGATTCCCGCCCTTCCCGCGCCAAGAACACCCAAGACCGCGCGCCTTGCGTCCGACTGCAGATCCGCCGCGACCGCTCCGCCCCCTCCCCCCGTCAGGGTTCCGGACGGACGACGAGTCTGGGCGAAGAGTGCTTGCGCGCGCTCATCTCGATCCACATGCCGATCTGTCAGGGCGGCGCGCCCCGAGGACGCCGTTTCAACTGTCGCGGACCCTGAAGACGCGAGATCACAAGGCTGATGGCGTCTATAGTTGAGGCACGGCTAACTTCTCGGCGTCGTCTGCCAAGGCGCGGGCAAGACGCTTTGTGCGTCGCTTGATTCGAGGAACTTGAGTCTGTTGCGTGACGCGTACTGGGCGCAGTGCAGTGCAGTGGTGCTTTATTTGCCCCTGCCGCGTTACTGCAGTGGCAGTGTTCATTTTTCTTTTTTTGAGGCGGTAAGTGTCCAGTGTTTTTTCTTGTCTCCTTGAGCGCTCAACCACGTCTACGTACGCATTTTCTTGGTATCTTCTTCTGGGCTACTCGATGGAAGCTTTTCGTGGCAGTCAAATTTTCAACGGTGAAGAAGAATCGGACGATCCCGATCCTCAAACCCCCCAGAGTAACGACAGGAAGGCGTCATGCTAGTACAACGACTACAAACTGGGCCAAAAATGCGAAGGGTAGACAAATCTCGTCACACGCCTGCGCGGAGCCTTCCGTTGCGTTACTTCCGTAAAGGTAGGTCATTATTATTGGAGATTGGTTGTGGGTGACGGAAAAGCCAAGAAATGATTTGTTTCAGAGGCGAAACAACGCTGAAAGCTTAGAAAGAAAGGAGATTGTTCCGATGTGGTTCATAGTTTTATGCTTCTTCATTGGCTTTTAGGGAAGAAATAGTAGTGATTCCAAAATTTCTAACTCTAGAGGCATAAATATTCTAAAAGCGATGATATTTACTCCTCGCCACTTCTATGAGAATCATCCTTCGTTTTTAGCGTCGCTTCCTTCATAAAAGGACTTCTTGCTCTTATTTCTTTCCCCTAGACAATTAACATAGCGGGTGTGAATGACAAGACCAACGATAGGAACCCAAGCAAGCTACTGGCCCACCTGAAGCCGAGATTCGTGTACATATTTTGCGCGGCCAGGGGCAGCAAGGCTGCGAAAAGATTCTCTCCCAAGCACGTGGCAGCCATGGCGCTTCCAACGAGTTTCGCGTACACATCGATGACATAGTCCGCAAAGGCGATAATAACGACGTTGTTGCCTGCACCGACCATGGCGAGCCCGACGGCCGACGCGATCCACGGCAAGTCGGGATAAGACGTCCAGGCGTACACGAACATACCTCTGGTCATACCAAAAAAATTCGGCGAAGACGCTCATGTATGTACATTCTCGCCTCAGGAATGGGGGTGCCCGGATGTTCGGTGTTGCGCGCGGCTGATGCGAAGTAAAGCGGCGCCGAGACGAGGGCTCCGAGCCAACCAACGAGCTCACCGACGACGATTGCGGCTTGCACAAAGCCAATATACACAGAGTTTCAGCCATATATACCGACAAAGACCTTTTCGATAGATTGGGTGACTCGGTAGATGTTGCTGACGATCAGGCCGGCCATGATCGTACAGAGCAGCGCTACTGGCTCTGTGAGCAGCATGTACAGGGGATCCACCGCCACGAAAGCTACTGAATTACAGCTGCGCCGATTACAGGTCCCATGCTGCTGCCGCTGAGGTAGAGTGTAATCCATGGCTCATAGGGATGGTGCAGGACCGATCGTCCGCCCAGACATTACCGATAATGCTGCTGGTCGAGTTGGCAATAATGGCGACGCAGCCGCCACTAAAAAAGCGCGTACGACATGGGTAGCGAAATTGTGTGCTACAGCTTGCGGGACGAGGGTGATGAGGACGATGAGGTAGCTGCATAGGAAGGTTGGGCGGATTCCAAAATCTTCAATCTGCGGGAGGACAACGAAGGAGTATTCCATTCCACTATCACCACATCGGAATCGTGGAGTGTGACAGTACTATAGTGGCGGTGACGGTTCTGCAATCTCACGATAGATCACTTATCAGAAGCAGGTGAGAAATTTTCACATAGGCGTCAACATTGCAGTTTCGAGGCTACCGACAAGAGGGAGATTAGTATGGCTAGCCTATTTAGGAAACTCATGCCGCCAAGGCTCTATCGATAAGCGCGGGCCACCGTTGGCTGAGCCCAACTACCTTTTTTTTAAGCCGCTCACTGCTTAGCACATAGAAAGGATCAAAATGCTCTGTAATCATATTAGAAATCAATCGGTGGAAGAATTGAGAAGCTAGTCCTTTCCTCTGAGTGCGTTCCACTATCGAAAAATTGGCACATATAAGCGTGAACGATTGCTGCTCTCCGTCATTCTCACCACAGCAAATCGTTCTTCATTCACCGGATCAAAACCATGGCCGCCTCAAATGCGAGAAGTAGCCTTTCAGTAACTCACATCGGCACCGCAACCGCCGTTCTAGAGTTTGATGGGGTCAACTTGCTCACCGATCCGTTCTTCTCTCCCGCTGGCAGCTCGTTCGACCTTGGGTTCGTCACTCTTGCCGTCGACCACGATCCCGCTTTGAAGCTTGACCAGCTTCCACCGATTGATGGGGTACTGTTGAGCCACGAAGACCATATCGACAACCTCGACGAACTCGGCAGAACCCTCCTCAACGGCCGCCACGTCCTGACGACTATGGACGGCGCGAAGAACCTTTCGCCCAGACCAGGTGTTCATGGCCTCAAGCCTTGGGAGAGCATCACAATTTCGATGGGCGGCAAACAATTCAACGTGACCGCAACGCCCTGCAAGCACCTTCCGGGAGGCGAGTGCACCGGCTTCCTCGTCCAGCACCCGGACGGAAGCATGACCGATGGCCTGCCTAACGCCATTTGGTTCGCTGGCGACACAGTCTACTTTCCGGAGTTGCTCGAGATTCGCCAAAAGTTTCACGTCACCGCCGCCGTTCTGAACCTGGGAGCCGCTCACGTCAACTTACCGGACGGAAGGCTGCAGATCACCATGGATGGGAAGCAGGCCGTTCGGATGTTCCGCGAGCTCGGCGCTGATTTCCTGATCCCCATGCACTACGACTCCTGGAACCATTTCACTCAGCACGGCGAGGATTTGCAGAAGGTGTTCGGAGAGGAGGACGTCTCGGAGAAGGTTCGCTGGCTCAACCCCGGCACGCCCGTGAAGATATTCTAAAGATGGACTGTTGGGGGTTCTGATCAGAATCGTCATCACCAGCTCTGCATCTCTGATCTGTTGTTGAGTAGCTCCCTCGCAGTAAGGAAGCCGAACAGTCACTTGAGGGGTTTCTTGTATGCAGAAGTTCAAAGGAGTAGTAAATTAGCGCATATATCATTGGTTTGCTTGAGCCTCAGATATTCTTTGAATTCTGACTACTCGTTATACGTCTTCTCATCGTCACGTTCCAATAGCGAATGTACTGACTTTCTAGTCAAAGTGTTTTTTTCTGATGCAGATCGGGAAACGTCTCGGCTTCTGTGGTCATGGACGGTCGACCGAGCCCTGGTGACATTACAGCGGCCAAGATGAATTGTGACGATTGCACCTTCGTTAACAATGCTTGATGGACACCTTACGGGATTGTAACCAGGCATATTGAACTTGGATCTTTGACGCTTCTTATAGCAGCCACTGGAGCTACTAAGCAGTTATGACTTCAGTTGTTGCTCGTGAATAGTGCAGCAACATCAATCATATTGCCACGGAAATACTGGCTTGGTCGTATTTAAGCTGGTGGGCTAGGGACACTTCGCAGCCGTAAACTGACGCAAGAGGGTCCACATGGCTGATAAACACTATGGTTTGCGGGCGCCATGTTTGTCCACTAATCCAATTTAGGTAGCTAAACCCGCCAAGACCGGCCAAGTCTCGGCCGGCTGTTCCGCCCTCCATGACCTCATTTTTACTGTGTATGCCGCTTTGAAACGTGTCAATAAAGAGTATCCAGTCGCCTGATTCATCAAAGGAGTCGTCCACAAATCATGAAGTACAAGCAGGCCAGAGTTTGTGCAACTTGCAGAGCTCATAAGCTGGGTGTCCGTCTTTCGGCCTCCCGCTAGCTGCACGTGACGCTAACCTCTTTTCAGTGTGATGGAAAGCGCCCGTCCTGTTCACAGTGCCTCCATACTGGACGGAAATGTGCAGGCTATCCACTGCACCCACAGTTTGTCCCGTATACGCCAGAAGTCCCCACAAGACGGCCAAAAACAGTATCGCCTCCGAAGGCTCCAACTGTGGAATGGACGAACGCTAGTCCACCTTCATGTGTCTACAATCGTACCATCGCCCATACGGTCTACTGTCCTATATCCAGACCTATAGGCACCGCAAATGTTGAAGAGTTCGCAGCCGTGATTCTCAACTGCTACATCCCTGTTAACAACCAGAACTTCCCGATGGTCGACACGAGCACAACCCAAGTATGCGGGGCTTGGGTAAACATACTCCCCAGTCTCGTGGAAAAGGCACGGTCCAGCAGACTTGTATCATCGGCGGTCAAGACTTTCGGTGCTGCCATCCTTGAAAGAATGTCTGTTGGGGAGCGTATCGCTTTCCAAAATTTCGAGGTTTATAATTTGGCACTGTGTCACCTCAATCGCACCCTGATGTCACCCGAGCCTTTCTTTCTTGAGATCGCGGCTGCTATCAGTTGCCTAGCCATGTCAGAAGTACGTATCGCAGGCGAATTTTGGGTAAGACTTGCTAATCATTCGTCGCGTAGCTCCTGCTTCCAACCTCACAGAGAGCCTTGAGCGCACATCTTAGCGGACTTGCTGCCCTCATGGAGTCACGTAGACCAGAGAATTTTAGTTCCGACATATTCCACTCAATTTTCGTAGGTACCAGGCCTCTTCTTGTAAGACTATCGGATCCATTGATCACTACCGCTGTTTTCTGACCGCCTTCTTAGGTTTTCCATGCTTTGCTGGCCCGAAAACCAACATTCCTTGCCCAGAAAGATTGGCGGGAATTGCCATTTTGCCGCCATCCCCCGTCAGACATGCAAACCCTCTTAGGCCATGTTGTTCATTTGCCAACTCTCTTGGAAGAGGCCGACCTCTTGCGGATCAACTTCGATGGAGCGGCGCCAATCAGGGCCTCCGAAGTGAGAGCTGAAGTTTTAGGTATACTTGAATGCCTTTCAAAGTGGGAACATTGTTTCGAGAAAGAGATGATGGAGTTTCCAAGCTCCCTAGTGCACGAACAAGGTCCAAACCATTTCGGTCACTTGGACATATGTCTCTGGTTTCCAGATTTACTAACAGCAAACATCAACCTTCACGTCTGGGCATTCGAATTGATTTGCCTCTCAGAGATAGGGAAATTGGACTTATTTCTGACCAAGCATGGACACTACACTGAGCTTGAAGGGAACCACCACGGCGAGAAAGATATTCAGGACAGAACAACAGAACTTGCCGTGAAGGTCTACCAGAGCATCGGTTACCTACTGCAAGACCAGATGAAGCTTCATGGGCCGGCTTCTGCTCTTTTCCCTCTACATATTGCATACGAGGTTTTGAACAAGAACCAGTGCGCAAATGCAACGCATATCCAGCTCTGCCAGAGATTGTTCAGCATCATTCACCGAAAGGGGTATCAAGTTCGGTCTTCGCCCCTGGCAGATCTGGTGGATAATTTGGAAGCATGCTATGGTCGCAGCATGTGAGATACCCAGGGTGTCGTGCAAGGCACAAACTGTGGTCAATATGACATAAACGACAGCAATGGGAGAACAAGAGTTGCCTGGCTTCTCGGCCACATGATCTTTCGTATACATATTCTTGAGTCAATCAATCTTACGGCCGCCTTTCGTCCACGCCTCTCATGGGTTACGGCAATTTACCGCGAAGATGATAATTGCTAATTTAGCACTTGCGTCGTTGTGAGCCGCGATAATCTCCGGGGCTGCGTGGAGTCTTCACCTAATGATTTTTGGGTATCCAAAACCGCCAAGGAATTCTAGTCAATCCTTACAGGGCCGGCCGGATCGCGGTACTTCTTACAATTTTCACCTGATGACTCTAACCATCCTTGGTATTCAAAACCGCCAAGACGTTCTACTCAATCCTTACAGCACCGGTTTTCTACCTGAAGCTGAGAGTCATGTAACATGTGTATATTAGCGAAGCATTTTACGTCTCCAATCTGAAGGGAGGCACCCGCTTTTTCCAAACAATCGTCCCTCATGCTGCTTTGGGCAGTGGACCGAGAGAGGTTTTGCGTCACCTTTGATTTTCAAGCACTACACTACAATAGAGTCTAGCATGTGTACTGCATTTGAATTGTCTTGTTCTTCCCGCTTAGCTCTTACGTAAACGTGTTGGAAATACACTGTATGTTCATATCTTCACCAGAACGAAGCCACCAGGCTCAGAGCAGGCGCAAGCCACAGCGTGAACAGCCCAGGATACATCCCACATTTGAAGTATTTCCAGCCAGTCACCCCGCTAATGAATACGCTGCTCCAGAGTATGAGCTTCTCCTCCGTCGCTGTCGGACGTCCACTTCGGGCCCACTTGACGTTCAAAAGGGCTTTAGCGGCTCGGGCAGCCGACGTCAGCAATGATCTGTAAGCTGTTTTGTTTCTTCGGGTACTGGGATCAAGACTCACAAAGGGCGAGGAGAAGCAGGTTGCAGAAGTCCCAGGTGGGGACGAGAATACTCTTCGCACGGGCTAGCTCAGGGCTGGGTATGATGGTGTCAACAGCAGGCTGGATCTTTTGAATTCCGACGAGGATATGCTTGGGTATGGTGAGGGCGTGGAGTGCTGCAGAAGCGTAGTAGAGGGTAGACGGTATGAAGAGCGACATCGTGTTCTTGTGACTTATCAAGGTCGAAGTATAAGAAGTCAAGTGTTGGGCGGAAGGTGAGGGGAAAAAGAAGTGCAGCGGCTGTCTTTATATCAACAATCAAGCCTTTTCTTTTTTTTGGATTTCTAATCATAAGTAAACATAGAATGCCCGCTCTGGGTGGCCTCATAAGTGGATCTCTCTATTAATGCTACGAGAAACCCGGTGTCAAGACCCTGAGTAAGCCTTAGGCACTCCTGCCTGCGAAGCGCATGCAAAGCTCCCTCGTCATAAAAGCTAGTCATGTGCTAGTCACGCAGCTCGCTTAACCAGTCTATATCACTCCTCTGCCCACTGGCAGCGGACCGAATCACTTAAGGATTCGTTTGTCCATTGGATCGAGACTGCCTTCAACCGTCTCGCGCTCCCTGTTAGTGCCCTGTCTTCACAGTACTATAGTAAGGAATACTATTCGTGCCTGAATTTATACCTGAGTTTATACCTTTATATACTTCCTCAAAGTCTATTAGAAAATCATGAAATCTGAGTGGGCCGTCTGTATCCATTTTGTCCTTTGATGTTCTCCGCTCATTTGGTCTCCAATCAGTGACTGTGCGGCCCGAGAGAGGTTTGAACCTTATTCTATGATCCAAGGTATTGGTGCTGTCATGTCGCCAGTTGCTGATGATATCCAACGCGTTCCCTTCTTTGCAAGACAGATTCCATACCTATTTCTGCGATCTCCAACCCTCGCCCATTGCTCTTCCGCTCCCCTCACGGTCTCAACATCCTACACTCTGAACAAGGCAGCGCGGCAAATCTTGCGTAGGATTGCGACTCCGCCATTGTAGTTTGTAATGGCGAAAAGGCAGCCCGGATAGATGTGGCTCGTGTCAATAGCCCCCGATAAGACTTCAGAAACCAACACGACGGCTTCATCTGCTCCGAAGGCCGCCTTTACATTCAGGCCGTAAGTGGCGCACGAGTGCCCGTTGTCCCATGAGCGTATTTCGTTGGCGACTTTCTCGGTCAAGAATGATTTGACTGACCACCAGCTGCCATTGTGGAGATCCTTTACTCCGATGCTATCTCCAATAATTAGCGGCCCAGGTGCGAATTTGAGGCCTCGCATCGCAACAATAAGCCCAAGAGGAGTAACACCTCCTTCTGTTCGATCCATCCGAGGGTGTGAGTAAATACTGTTCTCGGACAACGTAGCTGCTTGCTGGAGCAGCGTCTTCGGCGCCCAACCTAAACCCTTTTCCGTCATCATATCGTCATAGCCGAACATAAGGCTCACGGGGACCTTGTTCAGCAGTCTCCAGAAAGTATGCATTCTGAGCTCTGGGGGAGATGCCAAGATCCTACTCACGTCAAGCCCGAGTAAGGCTGTCAAACAGAGAGCTTCATCAGCGGCCACGCTCGTCGACCTGAATCCAGCTGCCTGGGCGATGGCGTTGAGTTTGCTGGACATCGGAGTCTCTTGTTTTTTGAAACTTCGGAGACTCTTATATCTCTCCAGGACTGCTGGCAGCATGACAGCGTCCGTCACCAGGTCCTTTGTGGTTATGAAGCGCTTCGTCGTCTCATCGATGTCGATCGCATCGTCGCTGAACTGGAAAAGACAATTCGTGGCAAGACATCCTTCTTGATAGGTCCACAATCTTCGGTTCCATGGGCAGATGAAGATTCTCAGCAATAGTTCCAGCTCGCTTTTGCCTGCAGATGCCCTTGATACCAGAGTAGCGTCAAGAACGAGAACAGCGGTCGCCTTCTCGTAGACATCTCTCATGCGCTCGAGCGCAAGGTTCTGCGCAATATCCATACCGGCCGAATCTGGAGGAACACAAATGGTATCGAGCCAGATATGCTTCACCCCCGCAAGCGAACCGGGAAGCTTCCGGACAAGATCTGCCAAACGACGAAGCTGGCATCTTGGGATTGCATTTTCTTTAACATTGCCCAGGCCATCCGACCAGACGTGTGAGATGGCAATGTATGGCGCTTCCATGGGGTCAAGAATGATTTGATCCATGTCTTCCTCTTCCGGGAGCCGGATGAGAGGGACGGACCCATCTCGCAGAATCTTCTCGATCTCTCTTTGGTCCGCAACAGAATCTTGGCAACCATTGCATCCTGCGGCGTGAAGCGTCTGGTAGGTGTCATCCGAAAGAGTCCGATGGGAGCATCGAAAGGAAGTACAATCCGTATGGTTCAAGCTCGCGCCCGGCGTGTCCAGGGAGTTCACGTACAACAAAACAGACGTGGAAAATGCGTTGAAAAGTACAGTCCTGTCCGATGGGCACCAGTTCTTCCTCATGGTCATCTCATGGATCAACTTCTCTTGCTCCTCGCCAATTGTGAGAGACTCGTGAGGGCTTTCAAGAATTGCTTTTTTGAAGAACGAATCCTCCATGACCGATGAGGGATCGGCGATTCTGCTGTATCTGGAAATTGCGTCCACACGCTGAGCTCCATTCACAAGGTCCAGCAGCACGGCAATAGATAGTGCTATACGCGGGTCTCTTGGATCTTCGATTTGACAATGTCATGGTTGATATTTTCTTCGTGAAGATGGATACCCTTGAAAATATAGAAACGATGGTAAGGCGCCTAATATGCGCGTGTACGTATTGCCGATTTTTCACTGGACGGGGTATGAATGCACGCTTCCCGAATCTACGGAGCCCAAGGCATGTGACTTTCTACATCAAACCTACAACCTTAGCAATATCGCATCTCGATCATCACTTAATACACACTTGGAATCCAAAACCAACACAGTCTTCACACCAGCCGCTCCTTACCCTTTCGAAGGCAGCAGTATGGAGGTAGACTCTCGTTAACTCCCAGGCTATGATCAAACTGGAGTTTGACTTCAGCATTCTGGTTGTCCGTCTTCAGCCTTCTTGTTTTCCTGTAGTATCCCGCCTGTTGAGGTTCAGGGTCAGCCGCATTGTGATAATGAAGCGTTTGTTTCCAGATCAGCACGATGATAGTATAGACCAGTGTTCCTGGACGCAAAGATCTTTCCGTTGATGTCTTTTCCAATCAGCATCACTTCTTTCACCTCCGCTCCTGCTTTCCACCTTCATCGCTCGTTCGCAGAGAACGACCACGAACAGCTGGCTAGCCGCAGAACAGGAACAGTCGCACACAGCTTTCGCGACCGCGGCACAGTTTCCAGACTTAACGGCGACGTCTATGCCTGGGAGTGGGCTCGCACAGAATACAAAGCAGAGGAAGGCCGAAGCAAGAGGCCCTTTTAAAGAAAACCTGGCCCCCATCTTCCATGCCTCCCTGGCGACGGAGTTCCGAACCGACCTCCGACGTCCGACGCCGCGAGCAATTCTCCGGACTCTCAGCTCTCGATTTATCATCAAAGACGAAAAGTCCGACGATTGATGTGGAAGCGGAGAAAGGGTATCATCATTCCTGCAGCCGACCTAATGTAAGAGAATCCTTTCGGCGCCGTCCCGTCCCGTGTTGCTTAGCCCACCACCACACATCCATATTCCTCCACCTAAGCCATGTAATCCTTCTTATCTTTGTCCGTTGCTCAACAATGCATCGTGTATGCATGTCTGATTCAGCCCCAGCCAGCCAGCCAGCTCGCCAGCTATAAGCTTCCTTCTATTAAGGCCAGCATGCAACCTAAGCGATGAAATCCTGCCGTCCCCCCTTCCGCTGCCGGCAAGGCCGACACCCTAACACAAGCCTCAAGCCTCTCTCATGGCGAGCGCGGCATCCCTGGCGCCCTTCACCGCTAAGGCATCGGCTGCGACATTGCCCGGATCATCGGCATGCCCCTTGAGCCAGGTGAAGAGGGTCTTGGCGCCGGACTGTTCGCGCTCCTCGATACGGGCGATGATGGCCTCGACGAGGTCTTTGTTCTCGACGGGCTTCTTGGCGGCCGTCTGCCAGTTGTTCTTGCGCCAGTTGACGAACCAGACGGTGACGCAGTTGATGGCGTAGCTGCTGTCGCTGTAGATGTTGACGTCGCGCTGGAGCGGGGCGATGTCCAGCGCGCGCTGGATGGCCGTGAGCTCGGCGCGCTGGTTCGTTTGGCGGGAGCCGGACAGGGGCTCTGAGAGGTTTCTGTGGGGTTGTGGGGGTTAGCTGCTGCGGCTGTGGAGCTGGGAGGGGGAGGGAGAGATTGAGATCTGCCCGCCTCACCTTTTGTCCGTGGGGCCGAAGTAGACGCCCACGCCTGCGACGGAGCCTTTCTGTCCATTGCCAAGAGAGCTGCCGTCGGTGTAGATCTTGATCATGCCGCCTTTGGTCTCGCCTGTGGGCATCTTCTTGGTGGCGCTGAGCTGCTCGTCTGGCCTGAACTCGAGCTTGCCTGTTTTCGGGTTGAGCACGATGCGCGGGTCGAAGCCGTCTTCGAGGCCCTCCGGCAGTGGGCCGGTGCCTGGCTCGAAGGGACCGGTATCCGCTTCTTCTGCACTGGCGGCCATCTTCTTCTGCTTCTTCGCTGCGGGCTCCTTCTTGCTGACCATTGTCGACTCGGACTGTGTGTCGGGATCGATCGAGACGTTCGAGACAGACTCGCCGACCTTCTTGCCTTCTTTTACGAAGGCTTCGGCCTCGGCGCGTGTGGCGAAGGCTTTGTACTTTGGGCGTGTCCAGCCTGTCACTTGCTTCTGTGCCGAAGGCCAATCTGGGTAGACGCCGGGGACGCGTCCGCTCTGGACGGCGTAGAACTTGTCAGGTTTGTCGTTCGACCCGCTACCGCCGGAGAGGAAGACTTCAGCTTCGGCGACGCTGGGGAATGCTTTGACTGATTGTTGAGGAGGGTCAGCAAACGCGGACAGGTGGGAAGCATCGGGCGGGTAGCAGCAGGATTGACGCACAGGTGGCATTCTTGAAACCCTTGACTTGTGCGAGGCAGTCGTTCCAGTTGCTGTAGACGCCCGGCTTGTGGCCGTTCTTGACGGCGTAGAATTTGGGCTCAGAGGCTCGCTTCCTCTTCGTTCCGGACGACGCGTTGCTCGTGGCGGCGTGCGAGCGGGTCTCTTCGCTGTCGAGAGCCGACTCGAGCGCCGGCGATGCCTTGTCCTTGGCAGCCATTGGGATGATGAACTCGAGGCTGATGCCGATGCCCTTTTTCCACAGCTGGGTTGCTTTTGCTTGTTCGAGGGTCTGGAGGGTCCAGCGGAGCGTCTGCTTATTGCCCAAGCAGCCTAGAAGCTGGCCAACGGCGCGCTGGGATGGAAGCGCCTTCAGCGCAAGACGGAGAAGCAAAACGGCGGGCGCGGTGGCGCGATGGCGGTGGAGGAGCAGACGCGTCGCGCGCGGGCTGCGGGCGCGTTCTTCGCGTCGGGGCGGTGATGGCAACGGCAGCGGGGCCGTCACGGGCGGCGGCTCGACGGACAGAGACTCAGGTGGAGCGGGACAGCAGGGCGGGCATGCTGCGTTGTCGTGAAAGCGCTTTGAGGGCGAGCGGAGCGGTCTTTGTCACTGCAAACATGGTGCCGCTGCCCCACAATAGCTTGGACCCTGGCACGCCGGCACGAGCAGCGCGATGCTGGACGCTTGCACGCGGGCAATCACGGCACGACAGCCACCCTGGGCTGCTGCTCAGCGGTATAGCTGTGGCCGAGGTGTTGTCGGCTTGGCACGAAGACGGTCCGCGTGCGGTGTGCTGCTTCTCTGCGTGGCCGGCGATCCGTTTCCCCGACGAGCTCCTGTGCTCCTCCAACGCTGCGCTCTCCTCAGCACCCTGCGAGCGCGATCGCGCACACTGTGTCCGCACCTGAGGTACGTCCCGCACCCTCGCCCGGAGACCGACTGAAGGCCGGCCTGTCCGTGAGACCGGCACAGCTGAAGCACGCCGCCCGACGCACAAGATGCGTCGCGGGCGTGCGTCGTGCGCCCGGGCGGATGCTCGAGCACGGCGGAGCTCAGCTGCGTCTCGCGGCGTGTCTCGCGCGTCGGAGGCTGACGCTTGCTGTGGAGAAGCTGACCCGCGAGTATCGCGACTCTAGCCTGACAACAAGTCACCATCACGCACCGCTATAGCACGGGCCCAGCAAGCGGGCGCTCTACGTGAAACCGGCAAGCCGTTGGGCACCGGCGCTTCTCCGCCAAAGTTTGGCAGACGACGCCGCTCAACACCATGTTCGAGGTACGCCCTCCCCGCGCGGACTGACGCACGCGCCTCGCTCAAGCGCAGCCTGGACAGGGCCGGCATGCAGCGGACAGATACCGCCTGCGCCTCCACCGCGCGCGGTCCGTCATCCTGACGCCGGACGAGCTTGTTGAGATCCGCGCGGCGCAGCGCACCTTCGAGGGCGCGTACATCCGGACGGCGCTCGGGCAGTTCTCGTTCGCGCTGGTGGTGCTGAAGATCTTCACCGCCGAGTTCTACTCCATCGGCGCGCTGTTCGCCGTGTACGGGGCCGGCGTGCTGTTCACCAGCCTGCTGCGGCGGCAGCACGGCAACAAGCAGTTCTTCTCCGAGGTGGGCGAGGACGGGCTGCACCGCAAGAAGTTCAGGACCAGCGGCAACGTGGTGTCGGTGCTGACGGCGCTGAGCGTGGCGGCGTACGCCTCGCTGCTCGTCCTCACGCTGAAACTCTCGTCGTAGGCGCCCGGCCTCAACCCTCAACAAACCCGTCGGGCTCCCCCACGACGCCGCGACGGCGCCGACGCTGACGAGAAGCAATCACGGCAGGCCCGGCTGCCGCAGGGCGGGGATCAGCCTTTATCGGCGGCGTGGGCGGATGATTGGCCGCGGAGGGAGCAGCAGTGCGCAAGGCACGCGGCGGCGGCGGAAGAGCTTCCTGCGCACAGTCGCCTGCTTTCGGCGTGTCGCAAGCATCGACAGCCAAGCAGCCGCATGCCACGCAGTCTGCAGCGGCTGCCAGGCCGTGCGCCGGCGCCGCCCCGTCTGAGCGCCTGCGGTCGCGGGCCGCCGTCACGATACAGTCAGTAGATATGTAAATCCCACCTTCGCCGCGGCTGCCGACCGCGCTCGCACTTCCACCTGCAGCCTCGCGCTTCCGCCTGCAGCCTCGCACTCCCGCCTGTCCATCTCCTGAGCCTCCGCGCAGACTGTGCGCCCGGCCCAGCGCAGCGCCGCGCCGCTTAGCCACAGCCCGCCCGCCAGCAACGGCCTTGGCCCCGGCCTCAGCCTTACGTTACCGCCACACTCGCAGCGCGCAGCTCGACGTGACTCGTTCCTGCGCATCCTTGCGCGATGCCGCTAATTACGGATATATCTGATCACCACGCGCCGCGCCCTCCACGCACCACCGACCCTCCCATTGCTAGCAAGCTCCTGCGCCGGCAGTCCTCGCACAGCGCCGTCGCCCGCTCCGTCCTCATGAACAACACCATCCCGCCCTACCGCCTGGACAGCAGCACCCCGGCCCTCGATCCCGCCTACTCGCCACGCCAGCTCCCGGTCCGTCCGCCGCAGAGTCAGAGCCCGCGCAGCCAGCACAACCCCGCCGCCCGCGCCCCTGGCACCCTCGACGGCCATGATGCCGACCTGAAGCTGCCCCCGAGCGCTGCCGGCCTCGTCGCCCACCATGCCCTGGCCCAGGGCGGCGTCGGCCACGCCCTCTCCGACACGCCCATGCCCACCGCCCCGAGCAGCCCGAGAATGTAAGTGACCGCGCAAATCCCCCTCCCGTTCCCACAGTTACATCGACTGGTGCGACGGCAACGCGCTGGCCCAATGGCTGGTGGCTGGAGATCATCTGTACCCACAAATGCGCTCGGTCCGACTTCGCTGCACCGCGCGCTCTTATCAAACATATCAATTTCAGCCTCTTCTTCCACCTCTGAGTCGACAGCACGCTGACAATGGACAGCCCACCCATCCGCCAGAATTCCGGCAGCTCGACGCCGCGCATCCGACCCACCACTCTCGACATCCCCGGGCTTACAAGATCAAAAGTTTCGCCCGATGGCCGCATTGCCCAGCGCGACGTGGGCGCGAAGCTGCTCATTGTCATGGTCGGCTTGCCGGCCCGTGGCAAAAGCTACATCACAAAGAAGATGGCGCGCTACCTGAACTGGCTGCAGCACGATGCGCGCATCTTCAACGTTGGAGAGCGCCGCCGCATAGCCGCCGGCGGCGGCGGAACCCACAACCCAGAGCCGTCGCCCGCCCTGGAGAAGCGCCCGCGGGACTCTATACGCCGGCAGAGCATTACCACCGCCGCGCTTCAGGGAGCCATTGAGCAGAAGCAACTCTTGGACCCGCCGCAGCTTGCCGCGCGAATCTTGGTCAACGGCCAGGCAGTCATGCAGCCTGACAGAGATTGGGACGAGGTGAAAGCGCCCTCGGCTGAAGAGAAGGACCAGAAGTTTTTGGAGGCCGCTTTCCCGGAGCTCACCAAGGCATCGACGCCGGAGGAACTGCCCGATACCGAGAAGATGGACCAGACCGCAAATTTCTTCGATCCGAGCAACAAGAAGGCTGCACTCCTGCGCGAACAATGCGCAATGGAGACCTTGGACGAGGCTATCGATTACCTCGTAAACGGTACTGGATCCGTTGCTATTATGGATGCCACAAACAGCACTCTGGAACGCCGCTCAATGATTATGCGGCGCGTTCGGGAAAAATGCGGAAACGAGCTCAACGTACTTTTCGTTGAGTCACTCTGCAAGGACGAGCGTCTCTTGGAGTCAAACATGCGCCTGAAGCTCTCTGGTCCGGACTACAAGGACAAGGATCCCGTGGCCTCGCTCGAAGATTTCAAGAAGCGTGTGGCGATTTACGAGAAATCGTACGTCTCGCTTGGCGAGTACGAGGAAAGGAACAACATGGCCTACGTCCAGATGATCGATGTTGGCCGAAAGGTAATTTCGCATCAGATCAAGGGTTTCATTGCGGCGCAAGCGGTGTACTATCTGCTGAACTTCAATCTCGCGCCGCGGATGATCTGGATCACGAGGCACGGCGAATCTATGGACAACGTCGCCGGAAAGATCGGTGGCGACTCGGACTTGAGCGAGAACGGCCAGCGGTACGCCAGAGCCGTCACAAGGTTCATCAACAACGAGCGCGACCTTTGGGAGCACCGCCAGCAGGAGAAGACGGCGAACACGCACTTCCCGCCGCTTCCCGGCGACATGTCACCTCCAAACCCGTACTTCTTGTTCGAGGAGGAGCTCCCGCGGAAGAACTTCTGCGTGTGGACATCGATGCTGAAGCGCGCCATCCAAACAGCGCAGTACTTCGACGAGGATGAATTTGATCTCAAACAAATGCGTATGCTCGACGAGCTCAACGCCGGCTTTATGGAGGGTATGACGTACGAGGAGATCAAGGAGAAGTACACCGAGGAGTTCGCGCTGCGTAAGCAGAACAAGCTTCAGTACCGCTACCCGGGTCCCGGTGGCGAAGGCTACCTTGACATCATCAACCGCTTGCGCCCGGTCATCGTCGAGCTGGAGCGCATGACCGACCACGCACTGCTGGTCACGCACCGCAGCGTCGCGCGCGTGCTCCTCGCCTACTTCCTCGGCCTCGATCGCAAGGAGGTCGCCGACATCGACTGCCCTCTCGGCATGCTGTACATGCTCGAGCCGAAGCCGTACGGCGTCGAGTTCAAGGCTTACCGCTACAATCCGAAATCTGACTGGTTCGACTACCTTCCCGATTACAAGCCTCGTCCTGCGCCGAACTAGACGCCGTCGACCCTGGGTTTTCAACATTCTCTCTATTACCCCCTTTTTTCCCTCCACATTCGATTCGCTGTTGTCGTTTTTCTGCTACTGCACCCGGTATTGGCCCTGCTTTCGCTGGCTGCTACCGCTTTTTCAACTCAGCTCGGTTCTTTTGCATAGGGTGGCGTCTAGTAGTCTCTTTTTCGCGTTCCTTGAGCTACTTGGTCTTTTTTTTTTCCCTTACTCTTCTTCATCCAGCAGAGAAAGAAGTTCTCCTCGCTAGACCAATTGCTTTACTATGGAGGATTTTGTTCCTCATTGAGCTCGTGCGTTACAGGGCGTTGATATCTTGGCTGTGACCCATGCGGCTTATTATTCTTTTCTTTCTTTTTGCGTCTTATTGGATGGTTTGGTGGACGGTGCGAGCGGATGCGGATGGATGGATGGATGGTATCGGTGGGGCGTTTTTTTTTTGAACTCATTTGCCTTTTCAGTACTTCTTTTTTTCTCAAGCAACGGCGCTGGCGGATTTCTTGTCAGCGTGATATTGAAAACAAATATGTGACTCCCCAAGGACGCTTGGTGGAGTGTTATGTGTACGACGTGGCGTGGCGGTGGTTGTCAAGGACACAGGGGTGTGTGTGTTGTTCAAGAGGTCGGGACCCGGGTCGATCGAGCGAGCGAGAACTTATTCCTCTATTACTCACCCCTACCTGCCTCTCTCTACCTTTTCGTCTCAACCCCTCTTCGAAGTGGCTGGCTGCTCTCAACTCCATTCATTATTCCTTCATGTCTATGGTATGGATTGGAAGATTATGGCACACACAAAGACGCATGGGTACTAAGGGGATGAGGGATTGAGTAGTGGTGGATGATTACCGTTGTTCTTCTTCTTCTTGTCGGTCGTCTTTTCGGGGCATCTCGGCTCCATGCATACATACATACATCTTTTTGTCTGGTTCGCTTTCTTTGGGATCGATCGAACCTCGTTCTCTCTCTCTTTCTGTCTCTATTACTCGTTCTAGAAGTAAAGCTCCTACTGCTGCTACTGCTTCTGCTGTTTTACCTAGCTAGCTACCTGGTTTGCTTTGGTGGAATTTGGGTGGACGGTCTTTTTTCTGGGAGGAGTCAGGGAGGAGGTGTTTAGAGCGTAGATTAAGACCGGAAAGAGGAGAGATGAAAGAATATTGGCATGAATTGGGTAGCACGTGGATGAGTGATTTGCGTGATGATGTGGTCATGTCGGGTGATCTCGCGGACGTGTTGGACGTGCCTAAGGTCATGAGGGCGAGCGTGACTGGTGAGTCTTGGGTTCCACTCACGTGTGGTTAGCGGCTGAAGGGCAGTCGGTCTTGCTGCTTAAAAGCCCGGCCGGAGTTGGGGTTCAGCCTTTCTTCCTCCACTGCAAGACGAGGACAGACAGCCGGGTGTTGCTCAAGCGGAAAGGCAAGAGACAAAGACTGCGCGCCTTGTGGCTGTGTCCGGCGAGGCGACGAGGTCACCATCTCACTTGGCTGTGGGACATAGGGGCCTGAAATGTTTGGCAGTATTGGCAGGATTGGACCCTCCACAAAACAGGATGGATAGTGGGCGTCAAGGGACCCAAATGATGATCATCGACAAAGGTGTGTAATAAGGGAAAGTAGCAGTTGACTTGGATGATGAGGCGCTTTTTCGATCAGAGAGGGCGAGGAGATTTAGGGGAGAGGAGGGGAAAAGTGCAATTCTTGCTGGAGTTCCTCTCACAGGCCCCGGAGTAGGCGGATTTTCCTAACATTGAGGTAGAGAGAAGAAGAGCCAGTAGTGACTCGTTCGTTATAGCTGTTTGCACACCTACTTCCAGTATGGTTCAACTATAGTGTGATAAATCATTCCTGAGAGATGCTGATGATGTTTCAGAAAGTTGAGTGAGCTCCAGCTTCAACAGCCGCAATTGGCTACGGCACTGAGGGCTTTTTGTTGCCGGCAGAAAGGCCAAAGGAGCCCCGACGCACCAGAGTGGTATTGTTGCATGGTGAGTGTTGGCGAAAAAGTATAAGTGCTTCCGGTCCATTCAAAGCTTCCCGACGAAGTCCTTTGAAACCGCTGTTGCTCTCGTTGTGTCTCGCAGAACAAATGCAACAAAGTTGTTGGTTTCGCCAAAGCTTTCACAGCTCGGTCTACATTCACAGTCCTGTCGCGTGAGCTGTGCACGATTACGTCATGGAACGGTCTAAACGGACGTGAAACCAATGTGCGAGCTTTTTAGTTAGTTGAAAGCGTGGTTGAGACACAACTTCTTCTTTCTCCACGCATTTAGCTCTTGAATTGAAACACCAATTAAAGAGTAGCCTATTGCCTCTTGGCCGGGGCTCTGGGTTTTGCGTCGTCCATAAGGCAGACCGTCACAACACTTGCCCCCTATTGGAGTCTTTCCCGCTTGAACCTAGCGAGAGTATGCTTAATTCTTCCATGCAACCCATGATCTTATATAGCTGGTGAAGACTCTATCGAAATTCTATTTAGAGACTCGCGATTGTGATGTGAAAAGCCTTCGAGCTGTGACTTCACTGACGCGAGGGTCGACTTGGCAGGTAAGAGCCCCGAACTGCGCCATGAGCGAAGACAAGTTAAAGTTCGGGTTCATACGCAAAAACTAAAGGCTAAGCCCCGAAACCATGCTAACATTTTCTGCCAAGAAGCCGGCAGAGAAGCCTCCAGCTTGTGATTTGATGAGCTTGTCTCCGCTGTACCGAGAGGGTGCTGGGACAAAGTCCAGAGTATTGGATTCGCAAGCTGTTTCGGTTATTGCATCCACCCAGGGGGTGTTCTTGAGTTTGCTCAAAGCGATGAACGGAATGGTACTCCAGTGGTCCAATCCTTGCATTCGACAGAATTTCTTCGAGATTTTCGACATCTTCTCCATACGCCGCAGCCGTGATTCTTGGTGACGGCGAAGTGCGTTTTTGAACTCTTCGAAAGTTGGACGCCAGGACGGTGAAGCCTCAACTGCCGTGTGGAGGAAATTTGCGAGAGCAGCGGCGTCCTCAATGGCGCTGTTGCCGCCTTGTCCGAAGTTCACCGCCACGTTGAATTGAGCCGAGTCAGCCATTTTTAGCGTTCAGATTTCTCCCTTGAGTGCTGTGTAGGCTAACCTTGTGTGCTGCGTCCCCAGCGAGCGGAATACGAGTTAATGTCAGAAGAACCATCCCGCTGTTCTTCTAGCGGCGGAACGCTGTCTATATGAGGGTAAGGAGCAAAATTCATGTCACTTAACAGGTATCTGCGCAGTTGCTTTTATACCGAGGAGGAAAGCTGAGAAAGTCCCGGGAGCTAAGTGGTACATTTCGCTCTGATTGAAATCCGAGTGATCTTGAGATATCGCTCAAAGGAGCAAAATGTGTGTAGCAGGAGAAATGTAAAACAGGGTAAACGGCCTTCTGCTCTTGCTCTTTCAACTAGCCTGGCCCCAGTTTCTTTGGCCACTGGTTCTGCCCCGCATACCAGTACATTGAATATGATATCACGGTATGCTGAACCGAATTATGAGTTGCATTGTTTACTCTCGGGAAGAGAATGAGATGGTTGAACATCGAGGGGGCCCGCACACTTTTAAACATACAGCTTTTGGCTTGTGTGGGGTATAATTGGCTGACTCATTTTGTCCTTGTAGTGTCGATAAAAAATTTGCAAGCATCCGAGTCCATTCAGGCACGAACCGTATAATTTTGGAGACGCAAGGAGGATGAAAGTCGAGGCACAGAGTCTCACACGTGCCGGCCCATCAACCAACCTGTGGAGAACACATTTCTGGTTCATTATGATAACAGGTACCTTTAGACAGCTTCAAGGATCAATTATCAGGCTGGCCTTACCCATAAGCAGCGGAAAGTCACTGTCGTTGTCCTCGAGTCTGTTCGACACTTCCAGAACTACCGGTCATCAACTTGCTTCCCAAAAGCCAAAACCGCAGAAGATCTGAATGCAGAACAGCCGTCATCACGCACTGCTCGGCGTCCTTCCTCCCAATTCTCACCATCTGCACCCTCGCAGCCGACTACAACACCGTCCTCGCCGACATCGCCAACAAAAACGCCACCACCACCCTCTCCTCCGTCACCCTCCAAGTCCACGTCGACGCCGTCGGCATCTCCAAGCAAATCAACCGCGGCAGCGTCGACGCCAGCGCCTCCCCAGCGTTGGGCCCCGCCGGCTCGCTCGCCATGGCCGGAGCCTTGCTTGACCTGTGGGGTACAGGGGGCGATTGATGGGTGTTTTAATGATGCGATTGCGGCGTATGGGGGACAACGTATGTGATTTCCTTCAAGTATGTACTGAGGTTTCTTGACTGGCTGGAAGTTTGTGTTGATTTGTACTTTGAAGCTACCTGAGTAGGATGCTGCGTCCGCGCGCAAGAATGCCGACAGTCTGATATCTCTGAGAGAGAATATTCCAGCTGTTCCAATGAGTGTTGAGGCTTGGGCTGGGGCCTTTTCGAAACATTCGATTGGTTGAAATTCAAACAACTAGAATTATTAACAGGCACGTTGATAATGATAGTTCTAATCTACATTCTCCGGGTCCACTCTGGTGATCATCGCAGAATAACCTGATGGAAAATGATAACACACGGTGTTATAATTTAACGCCAGATTTAAGCGCAGGGATTGATGATATACGGTGACTCATTGATGTGAAATTGAAGGGTTACTTTCGAAGGACATGTGAAGTTCCATGTGGGCAACCGTCGGCCCGTCGCCCTGCATCTTTGAGTGAAATTAGGTTGGTGCCGCAGAGTGCGCCCCTGGATGGCCCAAGCTTAATTGTTTAACAGTCATGATCTCGTGACAATCGTGCATGGCTAAGATAGACGATCCCTTTGGCGTGAACAAGTCTTCTTTGAAACAAGAATGAACTGTTCTTACATCCTTGTATCTCCATCTGCATGCCTCGGCTGAGACCCACCAGGCCGAAGACTTCCTGTGATCTCGGCCCTCTTGCCGTTTCGACATGCGGAAGTGCTCTGAAATTCCCCGCTGCCACTTTTATTGCTTTTCGTGTTTACATCACTTCTCTTTCTTACAGGGTCGGTACACATAGTATTGCAACACGACCTGGGCCATATGGGGGTTGGATCATTCATCCACATCTAAACGTGCGTTTAGAAAAAAGCTTCTTGCATCCAGACAAACGCTTCAATTGCTTGTGCACGAGTATGCGAACCGACCTTTGTTTTCCGTGTAAGTAAGTCGAAAACCCCAAGAATGATAGTCCATTCAAAGACAAGAAGTTTCACTATTTTTCACAGCGCCCCTCTTACTTTGTGCTAGGTCGGTAGAAATGTTCGACACTTGATCGAACGGATCCATATAGCATGCGCTCTAAACCGAGTGGTCCCTAGAAATCTCTGCGCCTTTTCTCACGTATGTGGCATCAGATGCTGGGTTTAGTGTTGCTGGTTTTGCAGTAATTTGTCTGTACTTTCCTTACACTGTAGTGATCACCGCCCCGCATTCTCGAGATTGCCATGTATACGGCCGCTTAAGGATGAGTTAGCACGAGAGAACTGTTCCTGCTCTTGGAGGCATTCGGCCTTCGAACCGGGCCTGCAGCACCCACAACGGGGCGTCTGGCCCGAGAGCATTCTCCGAGAAGAAGAGAGTAGTGCGACGGCAAAGCGGACAGAGGTGGGCATATCATTCTCCAGATGCTCTTCGACCGCCACTGTCGGGAATGTGATTTGAGTATCCGTTCGAGGACTAGTTGCTTGCCTTGTTCGGACCCCTCGTCTATGATGTCGGCGGCACCTATATCTCGTCCGATTGTTTTCATCTGAAGATATCATGCATGTCGCTTGACGCGCAACGCCTGCCATGGAGGAACGCAGACAACACCAGGGGAAGAAGCTCTGAAAATGTTAGCACGAAAGGTCATTGCCACTGGCTGAACTTGAAGGTTTGATGGGTTGGCTAAAGTCTGGATAGCCTCAGTTTAGCAAAAAGAAAGCATGAAATAGCGTCGCGCTACAGGAGCTTTTTCTGGGGTGTGTCAGACCTCACAAGTGGGCCATTGTGATTTGAACCATTCAAGCCAGCCAGTATGCGGAGGTTGATTCCATAGGGTAGCTTCTTGTTTACAGTTCATGGCGCACAAAGAGATCTTGGAGGTAGACGAAGAGGTAAAGACACAACCATTGGACCAGATACCTGCATTTATCTAATAATTTACATGAGCGACTCGCTGTGGCCGAAGATCTGCCTCTTGCGCAGGTGGACCGGCGTCTCGCCCTTGGGCGTGTCCGGAATGACCTTCTCCAGCTTCTGCAAGATACGTCAGCCATGCTTATTCGTGCGGAACAGCGACTGGGAGAAAACGAGAAGGCAGAGACACGCACCAAGTTGTCAAAGACACACTTGTTCAACGAGCGCTCGGGCTTGCGGCATTGCCAGAGCTGCTGGTTGTTGTCCTCCAGGCATTGCCAGTGATAGCGGAACTCGTTAAGGCAGTGCTTGTTGATGTCCTCCAGCCTGTTATACGACGCTCGTCAGCCGTGTCCACGTCCTCCGGATTTCCGTCTTCCCGCGCGGGCAGCTCTTTCGCAGACGCGGCACCTCGGCGCGCCAAAACGGTGTGTAGGTAGCTAATCTGGAGGGCGCTTACACGCTGGCGGCGCATCTGGTGACCTTCCTCCCCTCCTTCATGCAGTCGAACTCGCCGGTGCCGTTGGCCTCGGTCTTGCACATCATGTAGTCGTCATTGTAGGGCTTGCAGCGGGCGCCGATGAAGAACGAGGCGCTGAGGAGCGGGGCGGAGGAGGCGCCGATTTCCTTGACCTTGGGGATGTCGTCGGGCAGAGGGGTGGTGTCTATCAGCACCTGCTGGTTGAATCTGCGGAACGCGAGGTCAGCGCGGGAGCACAGGGGCCAATGGGCGGCGCCGAGGGGGCTTTGGGCGAGGGCGACAGCGATCCGGGGCGGGCTCACCTTGGGTTGCGGGCAGCCATGTTGACGGCGGGCACTGGTAATGCGGAATGGAGGTGAGGTTATTGGATCACAGAAGGTCGACCTGAGCTCTTGGCGCAGCGCCCGGCATTTGCCGGCCCGCGCGCGACAGAAGCTGGAGCTCCGCCGCAGAAACAACACGCGCAGGCAGCCCGGTCAACAACCCGCCGCTCCGCCATGAACAACGACGCATAGCCGCTGACCACCCGCCACCTCTTCCCGCCCCGCGTTGCTGCTCCGACTGCCGTGCCCGGACGGTCCATCTGAGACCCGCGACGCCTTCCACCACCGCGCCAGCCCTTGCGCGCCGCCGGCGACGCCTTTTGCGCGCCTCTACGCATCCATTGCTCCTCCCTTGCACGCCGTGTCCCACGCGACGTAGTAAACATGTCGTTGTTTGGCGGCTCCACCACAAACGCCAATCCCTTTGGCGGCTCTGCCTTTGGCAGTAGCGCCCAGAATAAGCCTTCGCTCTTTGGCAGCAGTACCCAAGCCAACCCTCCGGTTAGTCGCTTTGCTCGCCATGTCGCTAGTTTAGAATTAACCCAGGCAACAGGCAATGGGAAGCCTCTTCGGAAATGCCCCCAGCCAGCAGCAACAGCAGCAGCAGCAGCCACAACAACAACAGAACCAGGGCAGCAGCCTCTGGGGCTCTAGCCTGAACAAGCCTGCCACCACCGGCATGTTCGGAGCGCAGCCATCATCCCAGCCCGCAGCCAACAGCTTCTTCAGTGGTTCGACTGTCTTCGGCAACCCTCTGCCTCCAGCTCAGAACCCCACCCAGCCGAATGCTCCCTCCAACAGCGTCTGGAGCCCGCCGCTCCCTCCTGCTCGTAAGTCCCCCCCGCCCGCGCTCCACGCGATCGGCCTAGTTCTAAACACAAGTCTGGACGGCGGTCGAAAAAGACCAGAAGTCGATCCCGGAACAGATGGCGGATCTGATCGCGAAGTGGCTGCCTGACCAGCGCAACACCGTTTTCCACCACTACTTCTACAACCAAGTCGACCCCCGCACCGTCCCGTACTACGTCGCGCCGCCCGACGAGGACCCGAAAGCCTGGGAGGAGGCGCTGTCCAAGAAGCCCAACGAGGGCGCCATACCCGTGCTCGGAAGGGGCTTCCGCGCCGTCGCGGGCCGCCTGGAGACGCAGGCGAAGGCGGTCGAGGCGCTGCAGGCGCGTCTTCACGAGATGAACAACACCTTGACGGAGATGCTGCAGAAGCACGACCTAGAGATCACGGTGCGCACGACGGAGGCGAAGAGGAAGCACATCGCGCTCACGAAGCGCTGCTTGGCGCTGGCTACCAAGGCGCAGATTTTGCGGAACAGGGGATATGCGATGGATCCCAGGGAGGAGGAACTGAGGAAGAAGCTGAAGGAGCTGGAGAAGAAGGCGTTCGACCCGATGCTGAACGGGCGCCAGGAGGAGATTTGGGCGAGGATGAGCGCGGTTAGGGCGCGCGCGAGGCTGTTGCAGGAGGAGCTGGAGAAACTGGGCAAGAGTGCGGGCAAGCCTGAGAGCGAGCAGCTGGATGAGGAGCACGTCAAGGCAATCAAGAAGGTGAGTTCTTGGCCGGGCTCTCGCAACGCTTTCATCGTAGCTGACAATACTTCGCAGGTCTTGAGCGACTTTGACAAGCAGCTCGCCCATCTGCGCGAAGAACTCAACCACATCACGCAGGACTGGCACGAGTGGCAGGAGTCCAACAAGCCCGTGTCGAGCGGCAGGTGAAGCAAAGGACAGGCATAATGCGCGGGTAGCATTGGAGAGTGTACGGCTTTTGGATGGGCTCAGGCTTTTGCACGATACCACGCAGTGTATTTCTACGGTGGGAATACGGTGCTATACAAAAGAACGGGGCAAGGCAAGGCGTTTACCAGGCGCGGAGCCGTTGGCCTGACCATGCGGGCGCGCGGCTTCTCGAATAATACACAGGCTGCGCTTTTCTCTGCCAGCGCAATAAAAGTACAATAACTTGAGATTTATGTCCCCCAACGCCGATGCCGCGCATGATGCCCACGAGCACCTATCCCACCCGGTCTAGCCTTTCATTGATTGTTCTTGGGGCTGTACATGACGTAGTCGGATGCGTTTTATTTAAACCAAGCGGCCAATGTACTCGACGGCGAAAGGAGCTGTGACAGTCGCGCATTAGAACATGGCGAATAGAGAATATGGCGCTGCTGGAGCTTACAGAGGTAGAGGAGAGCGCAGGTGATGTAGGCGCCGGTGAGGGTGACGCGAGCCTGCTGCTCTTGTTCCCTCAGCTCCTCCTTGCTGGGCGGCGGCGGTGCTGTTTCCGGGCGTCAGACAAAGAAGCACGATAGCAACGGGGGAGCGCGCATACCTCCAAACATGATTGCGGGAGTGAATGGGAATGGCGATGGGTGGGAGAGAGGGTGGTTGGTGATGATGTCGGAGCTGCGGCGTTTGCGAGTTGAAATCTTGAGAGCGAGCGGCAATGCTTGGCGCGCGGCGCGCTACCGCCCTTCCTTTCGACTTCACCCATCGCAGCAGCTTCCCCCATCTACAAAGCTCACAGCAACCCCCACTCCCCAACGCTCCTCCGCCCGAAGCTCACGCTTGCCAACGTCGCCTCGCTCCGACGGCCCTCGCCTGCCCCGCCGACCGCAGCGCGCGTCCAACCAACCACCACACACCGCACACACCCGCCGCCATGGAGGACGTAGAAATCTCGAACACGCCCCCGGACTCCAGCACGCTGCCCGAAGCCGGCAACGACCCGGGCGAGCCCGTGCGCCCCGAAGTCGACGAGGAGAACTCGACGCCCATCCCGCCCGCCGCCAACCCGATCGAGGACATGGAGCTGACGGAGGCGGGCCAAGGGCTGGAGCCCGCGGACGACGAGGAGAAGGGCGACGTGCTGTCGGACGCCGAGTCCGTCCTGTCGGAGGTCGACGAGGCGCAGTTCGAGGACTTCGATCCCAATGCTATTGCTATCGAGGATCGGCCCGCCATCGCTGTCGATGAGAGCAACGTTGGCTTGATCGGTGTGCATAAGCGCAAGCGCGCTGATGGTGATGGCGATGGGAGTGGGAAGAGGAAGAAGAGGGAGGGGAGGCGCGATAAGCCGCGGAAGAGTCGGAAGCGTAGGGGTGAGGATGGGGAGGGCGTCAGCGGCGCGGAGGAGGGAGCGGTCAGCGAGAGGAGGTCCAGGAGGTCGACAAAAAGGCCAGAGCCGTTGGAGGAGGATTGGGAGAACTTGACGCCCGATGAGAGGCGCAGGCGGGCGCTCGACGCGAAGATGGATGAGGCGCTCAAGGGAGGCAGGAAGAAGTCGCGCAAGCAGCAGGGCATTGTGAGTTCCTCTTGCGCTCTGCTTCAGGGGCCCTCTGATGCTAACTTCAGCTGTAGGATCTTGAAGCCCAGGCCGATGCTGAGATTGAGGATATGCGCCGCCGTATGACGGAGGCCGCGCAAGCTGATAACGAAGGTCGTGAGCGCGGCGAGCCGGCTATCCACAAGCTCAAGCTGCTGCCCGAAGTCGTCGCCCTTCTCAACCGCAACAACCTCCAGAACAACCTCGTCGACCCAGATATCAACCTGCTGCAAGCCGTGCGCTTCTTCCTCGAGCCGCTCAATGATGGAAGTATGCCCGCGTACAATATCCAGCGCGAGCTCTTCACCGTTCTGGCCAGACTGCCCATCACCAAGGACTCGCTCGTAGCCAGCGGCATCGGCAAAGTCATCAACTTCTACACCAAAACCAACAGGGCCGAGCCCGCCATCAAAAGACAAGCCGAGAAATTGATAGGCGAATGGACGCGCCCCATCCTCAAGCGCACAGACGACTACCGCAAGAAGGAAGTCGCAGAAGCCAACTACGATCCTCTGTACGTCTATTTGCCCTCCCCCCTTTTCCATCTCCACCCCTGCCGTCATAATCGACCAGAACACTAACACCCCTCAGCCGCCTCCCCGATCGCACCACTACTAAGACAGCGGCCTCCCAACAAGCTGCCGCTGAGCGCCGCGCTAAGGCCCTCGCTCCCCCCAGCTTCATGAACCGCGCCCGCCAAGAGGGCCAGCTCCGCACCTACACGGTTGCGCCGAAGAGCACCGTCGTCGCCAGTTCTGCGCCTGTGAGGCACGTGGGCCAGAGCGAGGCGGCACGTCGTCTGAAGCTGGGGCGTGCCGGTGGAAGGCGTGGATGAGCTGAGGTCGGCGATCATGCGCGTGGGAGGTTACGTCATTAGGCTGCCGGGCAGGGGGGCGGGCGTTATGCCCCGTCCCTGCTTTCTTGCTTGCTTGCTGGTTTTTCTTTTCCTTGGCGGCGGCGAAGGCGCGCGTGCTCGCTGCTGCTGCTGCTTCTCCTGCGTGAGCGTGGACATGAGACTGGATGTCTCGGCTTTAACATCCTTTTTCGATGGGTTTCGTCCGCGGACGACAACACGCACAAGAAAATAAAAAAAGAGGGCTTGGAGAAACAACTGTAATATATCAAACTTTCATGGCTGAAGTGGAGAAAAAGCTAAAAACTCGTTACGATCGAGATGCTATTTTTGGCCGCCGACGGAAGCACCAAAGTATTTCCTTTTCCCCTTTTTCCTTGCTTTGCTTACGGCACGGAGCGGGAGGGAGGACGAGAAAGGAGGCGTTGACAAAGAAAGACTCTTGCCCAAAGCTCCCCCAAGTTCCGAAGTTTTCGGGAGGAAAATACGACTACGAGGCGAGATAAAAAGCAAGAAATTTGGCATTCACGCATTGCATGTATGCGAGTGGCTGGGGGGGATCCCGAGAGGCTTGAGTTGAGGCTGATATTATGTGTTTTTTTTTTGTGGCTTCCTTTCCTGTTTCCCCCCCCCCCCCCTCTTTTCCACTGCTATCCATCACCTTGGGCGTCAGGCGCCGGATTGGATGAGGTTCGGGATAAAATGGTTCATGGTTGGATGGACAGGTCGGATGGATGGATCGACGATGGGAGAGTTCCTTCTTTCGGAAGCAGAGGCAAAGGGGCAGATTGGTGCTTAGATTGGTTTGATCAATACCTCCGTGGGATAGTGACAGATAGGAAAGGAAAAAAAAAAGAATCCAAGGAGACGTTGAGGTTGCGTTGACGCGCATATGGCATGTTTCTGCTTGCTGGCCGGGGTTGTGTGCGCTCGTTCCAGACTTGCCCTCCACGATTCGCCGTTGCCACTTGCTTGCCTGCCTGCCTACCTCCCTTTCCCTTCACCCAAGGCTGGAGTGGCTAAGATGGAAGTGCGATGACCATGGAGCGCGCTCTGGAACACTGATGGAACCCAACCAGGAACAATACTTGGTTCCACTTCGGCCCAACCAAGGCCTCGCCTGAGCCACCTGTGCAATTAAGCTTTACCCTGGATTGAGATTACCCTCTCTGTACCTTCGTCTGTGTCGGGAGGCCTGATGGTGAAACACGGCGTGCGGGGAGAAGGAGAGAAACGGTTACGGGTACATCACCCGTTCCGTGGGTTAGCGGCTGCTGACGATCAATCAATCAGCCTTGCGCAAGGCTGATTCCAGGACGCCTGGTCCGCAAAACAAAAAAGGATGTTCACGTTCCTCCCGTCCGGGGGCCGCTCCGCTCCATGTCTGTTTCATGGCGCCGGATCGCGCGATGTCCGGGGTAGGTAAAGAGCTTGGACCTTCTTCTTTCCCTGTCGTGGTGGAGGGTGGAGAAGATGGACGAGAACTCGTCTGCCTTGCTTTCTGGCGTAACTTGGCTTGCACTGCCTCCCTCCCTCCACAATCTAGACCATGGAGTGGAGAAGAAGCAAGGCGGAGACTGACGAACAGGCAGACCGTTCGTCAGGCAGAGAAGCAACCAGCCTTCTTCCAACCGCATCCCCAAGCCTCCACCAACGGATGCCAGCATCGTCAGAACAGCAGTGGCAATTGGCATCATCTACCGTAGCACTAATCTAGATTGACTGCGATCCATCTCTTCCTACAAACTCCCCCCACCCACCCACACATACACCCACACACCCCACACTCCCGGGTCTCGACCATACCCCGTGCCCCTGCCCCTGTCGCACACACGCGCGCGCACGCACGAACACCCGCCTGCTGCATGCATTGCATGCATGTATGCAGCACACCTACATATATACGTGCATACATCCATACTACTTGCGTATGTATGTATGCGTCTGCGTAGCTGGTGGTGGCTTGTTGCTACACAAAGCAAGAAAGAGAGACGCATGCACATGCACATCTCATGCCTGCCGTGCAACCACCAACTCTTGTTTAAACTCACGCCATGCATCTACGTGCGCGGGCGCGTTTCGACGCTCCGCGGTTGGCCAAGGTCCGAGCGGACGCGGACGCGGACACGGTTGGTGGTGATGGCAAAGGCGAAGCTGCTGGGTGCTTAGGTCCAGGCTTGTGCTGGGAGGAACGGGGAGAGGCAGACGTTGCGTGTTTATAACTTGCATGCAGGGTAGAGCTGCGGTCTCAGGGGAGAGGAGGGCGTGTGTACAGTATATGTGACTTCATCGCACCTTAGCGCTTTGCGCGCAGTGTCTGAAATGTGAAAAGACGAGGGTCGGTTGACAGAGTATCGCAACAACAATAATGGTGCTGCCGTGCGGAGTTGAACCGTTGATCCGCATGCCAGTGTGCGGTAAGAACTACGCTTTTTCGCATCCAGACGAAAGGCTTCAAGTCCCCCAATGCACGACCGTTGCAACTCTTTGCGGACCCACCTCAGAAACGATCGCCGTCCGAGCCGGCCCAGGTCGAATTAGCCGGATGAGGGAATTGTTGGGAAAACTGGCTTGCAGCTTGCAGGTAGTATGTAGGTCACAGAGATCTGCGTTTTGCGATCTGTCAAAGGCAATCTGCATCTGTGGGATCTACTGGTGGGATCTGCGGCAAATCTTGTTGGATTTGCTGCGTGCCGCCCATCAATCGGTCATCCGGGCAGAGGCATCTGCAGGTTGCCGCGGCGATGATGAATTTTTCAGGGTTTGTCGCAGATGTGAGATATATGAGGGATATAGTTAGAGAGGGAGTCGGTCCCGGGTTGTTGGAATGAGATGGTATGCAAGCAGTATGTAGTAAGAAGGACAGATGACTGTCTAAGACAAGCAGCAAGCAGGCCAGGCCTCAAAACCTGACCGGGGAGCGTTTTTCGCGCAGGTCGCATGCAGGTATCCGGGGAACATGCGGAGACGCGGACGAGACGTTGAGACATGTATGTACGAATGTATGCATGCAAGAAGAAGGCTTTTGCAGAAACATTGAACGTCAATTGCTGCAGTGCTGCTTCGCGTAGTGGGAGCAGCAGCAGAGGACAGACCCGACGACCCGGTCAGCGGAAGGCCGGCTGACTTGGGGGCCTGTGAGAGAAGGGATTTGCCGCTGCAGGAGGCTGGGTTGGATTACGTTAGCCTGCTGCCGTTTGGAGGCGAGGTTGTGCAGATGATCAGTGGACGAGAGATTGGGTTTGCGAACGGGCCACTTCTAATGCAGGTGCGGACGGGGAGGCTATGCAGTGCAACACGGGAGTGGTGAGAGCACAGAAGCGCTCGCAGGCCTCGACTAACGGATGTACCGGCAGTTGAGCTGACCTCTGCTCACTAAGCCGCCGCCGGGAGAGAAGAGGCATAACTCCGTGTGGCTGAGGGAAGAGGATGGTAGGAGGTGGAAGAGCGGATTACTCACAGTGAAAAATTTTCAGTGACAATTTTTCAGTGACTTACAGAACGGAACGTCTGCCTCTGCCCACTCCAGGAAGAAAGAGACCCAGGCAGCAAGAGAAGACGTTGGAAGGCGTGACCACGGCGCCGGCGAGGGAGAGCGCAGGGCCGACGATCCAGTCAGACGCTTGGCCGGCCAAAACTGGAGCCTAGAGGCCGTACCCTGGAGTGCAGCGGGAGCGCTGCGGGAACGCCTCGATAGCGCAGCACCGCGCAGCCGGACCCACCACTCCTCAGGCCTCCTGTCGCTTAAGCCTCTTCGCGCCCGCTGCGAATCTTAATATGACGTGCATGGCCGCATGTCGAGTCTGCTGCGGCCTGGCGGCCCAGGTGTGAGGGAATGGGAGTTGGACCACCCATCTCCGTCCGGCGGCGCGAAACGGTCACAGAGAAACTTGGAAACAGAAAAAAAAAGAGTAAACTGCCGTGGCTACTGCCCGGGCAGGATCCTTGGATCCTTGGACCCTTGGAAGACGCGCCCTGGGCTGCCCGGCAAGCTGGTGTGGACGAAAAGTGCTGAAACAGAGTGTCTTGAAGACGGACTCGCTGCTCCAATTGCAGCCAGCCCGCCAGCCAGAGGCGGCTGCGAGATAGAGTCTGGCGGAGCGGCGCTGCACACAACAATCTGCAGGCTGCAGCTGCTCGGGCGGGAAGCCGCGTAAACGCACGATGTGGCTGCATACCGCGCATGTCACGAGCCGCGCTGGTGCTCCCCCGCCCACAGAACGGCAGCCGCGCCGCACCCTCCGGCGCTGCGGAGGCAACACGAACGAGATCTGAGACGGGGCCGCGCACAAAGAGGGAGAACAGACGGCGGCGGACGGCGGGTTGAGACACCACCAGTCCGTTGCGACGGCGCGACGGCAGCAAGGACAGGCGGCGCCGGAGCCGACGCAGCCGCGCAGGCCTGGCGAGCGCTGCGATCATCTGCGCGCGGCGAACACCCTCCCAGCAACGCTGGTGTAGAGGCCCCGCCTAAGCCGCAGCACGCGCAGAAATGCAGGGTCCCATGGATCTGCTCTGCAGGGCCGGCGGGCACAGATGAAGGGTAGCGACGCAGCCAGATTGGCTTATCAGCAGCACGCCCACGGGATCGGCTGCCGCAACGGGCCTGGGGCCCTTGGGCGCTGGGCCAGATGCGATGTGAGGGCGGGCCGGCGAGCGTCGATCGATTGCGTGCATGGCGGCCGCCCAAGCCGCCCGTCGCGCAGCAAAGGCAGGGCAGCGCGCGGCGTGACTGCCTGTCGCGGCGAGGCAGCGTGTGGAGGAGGGCTGGCGGCAGGGGGTGCGGGCTGATGAGCGGTGTGGGGGGTCGCCGGGTAGATGACCTCGTTCGCAGGCAGACAGGAGTAGCGCTGATGCCGGGGCCTCATGATCACTGGCGGTCTGGGCTGGAGCGAAGTGCGCGATGCGCCGGAGCAGGCCGGACGCGGTGTCGCTGGCCTCATCCGCAGCGCCCATCGCATCCCAAAGCGGCGGCGGCGGGCGCGTATCGATAGCGATAAGGCCGGCGTATCGCATGCAACAAACCACCGCGCCGTGAGGGTGTGGGCAGGCTGTCAGGTGCGGGCGGGTGTCTCAGGCGCTTTCACATGCGCGGCGCGCCGTGTCCACGAGGAGCGCCGGAGCCCCAGCGCACACGGGGCGGTCTGGCTAGCGGCCGTCAGATGGCAGCCTTCGCGGCGCCTATGATGCAATTGACCAAGCAGCCTCGCGGCCAGGGACGCGCCAGGCTCCTGGCCGCCGCGTGGCTGGTGGCGGGCAGCAGCGGGGATGCAGCAGGGCGAGGTGTCACCAGATCAGCCATTGGCCTGGAGATAGCGGCGCCGGCGCGCGCGCTGGGGCGGACTTACGGGCGGCATTGCCCAACGCCTGCGCGCCTCCACCCGCCGGGCGCTCGTCGGCCGCCGGGCTCGTCAATGGCTGCCCTGCGGCGCGATATCCGACGCAAAGCGGCGGCGGCAGGCATTGGCGCGGGCGGCGCCGCGGCGCGCTGCTGCTCTGGCCTGCGACACGTGTCCGGAGCAGTCAATGCCACAACAATGGGCGTCTCGAAATAGAGCGCGGCCGGGGGCCAGCGCGGCAGGCCAACAATGGCCCGCCGCTGGCCCCCCACCGCTGGCTGGCGGCGTGGTGGAGGCGCGGCATGCGTGCCACTTCCCGGCGGCGGCCTCGCGCCTAGGCCGCGATAGGCATGGGCAGAACCCTGGCTTGACTCATCCGTGCTCGCTGTTCAACGACCCTCCATCACCTGCACCAGACGCCGCTCGCGCAAGCACGCCAGGTATCGAGACCTGCGCGGCGCAGAAGCCGCCAGCTGCTTGTCCAGCCGCGGCGCCCTATCAGCGCCCGCGACGCGCCGCCCGCACTGCCACACCTCCGGCCCTTCTGTCCTGTTCGCTCGCCTTCCTGTTCCATGCTGACGAATAGCACTCCGGCTCACCTCAGGCCGCTGAGAAGCGCGCGAGTGTGCCTGATGATACTCCGAGCTAACCAGCCCTGCCAGCAACTGACACCTGCGATCTGCCGCCTTGTCGCATCCCGCCCTTGCGGCGCGCGCCCGCTCTGCTCTTTGTCCCATTGTGCGAGCCTTCCGCCTGATTAGAAACCAGTCATCTGCCCATCTCCAGTCATTCACCCTGTTCCCAGACGCCCGCAGCCCGCTTTGGTCGTGGTTCATAAGCACCGCCTTTGTCCGCGCCCCACGCTGCCCAAGAGCAAAGGTCCCTTTGCTGCAACCCCCCGAACCACGGTTGTCGCCCGGCAGTCCTGATCGCTACCGCGCTGCTCCTCGCTGCGCACCCGACTCCGGCCAGGCAATAATTCCAGTTCAGCCTGCCTGCGCTCTCTGACCGGCCCAGCGCGCCCAGTGCACCGCCATTGGCTGCTCCGCGCTTGTCACGGCTTACGCTCAGACTCGCATCTATTCATAAAGCAGCCTATTGTCCGCCTCGCCACCTCAGCCCGACCGCAGCAGACAACGCAACACTCTCGACACCTCAGCGCAACCCTTCCAGCACCTTCCCCTGCAGCCTAGGCTGCCCGTAAAACTGGCGACCGCTGTCCACACGTCGCCTCGCCCCCCAATCCCACCCCCCGCTGCCGCAATGGCGTCGCAACACACCACCACGACCCCCTCCAAGCCCGACACCCGCTTCTCCGTCTCCTCGCTGCTCTCGCCGCCCGAGATGAAACGCTCCGACAGCTTCTCCAAGTCGCCCGCCGCATGCGCACTCGACGCGACGTCCGCCGCCTCGCTCGACTCCGGCATCAACCGCCTCACCGTCAACGCTCTAGGCAGCAACATTCGGAGTTCCGCAAAGGGGTTGCCTCCCTCCCCGCCTGTTTCGCCCTTCGACAATCTCCACAAGGAGGACTCACAGTGCTCGGTGGAGGAGGACACGAGCAGGGACCCGCCTCTGTTCCCAGCGTGGAGCGGTGACAAGATCGGCGCGCCCCTGTTCCCCAGCACTGGAACCACTCCTGAGCACGACGTGCTCATCTCACAGCACATCGCAAAGAGCAGGTTCTCCGACGCCGCCAGCCGGCCCACCCGCGAGGAGTACCAATTGGCCATCGCATGCAAGTCAATCGTCGTCGACATGTGGCAGAAGAACCCCGTCGAGTACATGCGCAACGAGCGCGCGACCTGGAGCATGTACGGACCCAAGAAGTCGACGCAGCGCTCGCAATTGCGGACGCTGGCCCCCGCCCCTGCCGGCGTGCGCAAGACCAAGCCCGCCGCCCCCAGACTGCCTCGCGCACCCCGGGTTACGAAGCGGACTCCCAAGGCTGCACTGCTCGAGTCATTCGACGCAAAGCCCCCGACCCCCAAAGCACCAAGGGTCCCGACGTCGCGAGATGACGTCGACTTCCACAAGATTCCGAACTATGCACCACCCCTGGAGACGCTTCCCGAAGACGGCAGGAAAGCATTGAAGGCGGAATGGAAGGGTCAGCCCCTTGACCTATCCGCCGATCCGGACCGGGGTGAACTCCACCCTTCCGAGCTTAATGTCGCTTCGACACTCCGCCTCACGTGCGCAACCTACCTTTACAACAAGCGACGCATCTTCCAAGCCCGTGTCCGCGCTCTCATCAGGGGCGAGGACTTCAACAAGACCAAGGCTCAGCAGGCCTGCAAGATCGACGTCAACAAGGCTAGCAAGCTGTGGGCTGCTTACGAGAAGATTGGCTGGTTCAAGCCGGTCTACTTCCAGAAGTACCTCCAGGACTTCAACGACTGGGAGAATTAGAGGCGCGCAACGTATGACGCTTGCGTCGATTCGCGGGCGGATCGATGATCATGTGAGACATCCGGTCGTTCAACGTCGTCACCTTGGCCTCGCGACGCGGAGCCGGGTCCGTTTCGCAACCTCCATGGCTTAACGCCTTCTCGGTTTTTTATCTCAAGGTGGCTATCGTCGTCTCTTATCTTTGACAACATTTCGTCTCCCATACACACTCATCTTGCATTTTGGTCTCCCAGATTGGTTGTCTCGGTCACATCGGCATCATCAGGTGGACATTGGCGTTACTTTCGGTTTTGCAGACTACATGGCTCCATCCCTCGCTGATGTGAAGCCGGAGCAATCCCCACATTTTACATGTCTGGGTCACGAATATGCAGCATTCACGACGTAGGCGTTTTCTTTGGTTTCGGCGTTTTTCCTTTTTGGCTGGTGCTCTGCCTGATCCTCAGTGGACAGGTACGGCGGGTCTATGGTCAGGCTCACCTCTCCCTTTGTTCGGTTTTGCTTTTCCCGTTTCTATTCCCAGGCGCACTTCAACATCATCATCGGCACTTCCAATCTGATACCCCCACCACTCATATGGTAGCAGCACCCAGCATGTAGCTCGTCTTGTTTCATTGATTCCGGCTCCAACTAGCGTTCGGGATAGGTTAGCGAGATTGATAGGGGATTATCAAAGACAGTACTCAGAAGCCCATAGGGCGGCAATGGCAATTCTATCTTAGACATTTACTTTTGCGTTATCCTGCCTTACCCGTGATCTACAGATCTGCAACTAGGACAAAAACATGGACAATCGGCGATTTCCTTCCCCGCTAATATGATCTCGTTGAGCCTGGTTATCGGATCTTTATCTGTCACAGCTTCGCATTACCCAGAGACTCACCATCTCCTACGTCGAGATCGTTCTTCCTCGATGGCGATCGATAACACGAACTTTGCTCCAGGGAGGCCTGCAGCGACTACACAAACAGTCGCCCGAAACGCCGCCACGTATCAACCACACCGCCCCAAGCTTCCGGCCTGGAAATCTCTTCCTCAACTCCAGCGCTTTACAGCTCTCGAAGAGGGCCTCTTCTCCGCCTCCCTCTCTCCGACAAGAGAGCCAGCCTCTCCATATTACAACAGCGGTCCACTCAATTCCTCCACCAACGGCGCGGGCGCCAGCTACGTCGGAGTCATGCCCTTCGGCGCTACTCTAACCACCATTGCCTCAACGACAACAACAACAACCGCCGGCGTATCCTCACCATCATCACCATCTTCTCCTCCCCAATCACCACCACCACCACCACCGTCTCAATCCACTCCCCCCTCCGCCCCACTAGCCGCCCACCCATTCGATCCCGCCGCAGCAACATCAACAACATCGCCCTCCCCCTCCCCCCACCCGTCCACCCCAACCGGCCGAACCAAAGACGGCTTCACCTGGCCCTGCCCCCCGCCCCCCCGCCACACCTACTCCGCCAGCAGCAGCAGCAGCACCAGCACCAGCACCAGCAGCAGCACCAGCAGCACCATCACCCTCCACCGCCTCTCATCCAACAGCTCCACTCCCTCCATCGCTTCCTCTTGCTCCTCGGTCGGCACCACCAGCAGCCGCACCAGCACCAGCACCTCCTCCTCCACCACCAAAGGCAGATGGAAAGACTGCTGCGAAGGCGGCGCGAAAGTGGGAGCGGTACAGAGACCGCCAGGGGCGGCGGCGATGATGATTGCGGCGTTGGAGAGGAGGAGAAGTGGTGGCGGCGGCGGCGGGGGGTCGGTGGTGGTGGTGGGGGGAATGGGAATGGGATCGGGAAGGCGGGAGGGGTGGTATAGGGTGCAGTGTGCGGCTTGTGGGAGATGTAAGCCGGAGAGGAGTCGGTTTTGTTGTAGTTGGCCGCCGGTGCATTTGGTGTTGTTTGCGGGGGGTGGGGAGGGAGGTGGGGGGAGGAGGAGGGGGAGGAGGGTTTGGTAGGGTATACGTGGTCGTGGGGAGGGAGGCGAGTGTGATGCAGCTGGCTGCGTCGAGGGCAGTTGGGGGGCACGAGAGCAACAATGGTTTGCGACGTTCTTGTAGAGACTGGGGGAAAATACAATAGAGCTTTTTATACAGAGTTGACAGAATACGAGCTGTTTTCCGAAGTGCCCAGTGCGGATATGAAGAGAGTTTACTTAGATGTTGGGAGGTAGCTAGCCATTAGGCAAACGCTTTACTTTGCGGTTCAAGGACGGGCTTTACGTTGTCAGTAACCTCGCTCTTCATGTATTCCTTTTTGTTGACTTTAGATTAGCTGGTCCTCACTGATGGGGGGATCCTCGCCACCACGTTCCCAGAAAACGTTTATAGGTAGCTTACTTGCACAATAGTTAAAGTCACTCTTCAGACTCTTCATGCTGTTAGCTGACGGGCCAATGCATTCAAGATGGAACCGCTTTCTCCGTTACACTAAGCCGACATTAGATTGGGAACCGCGAAGATCAGAGATAGTTACATGCTCACTATCACAGCCGACCACATCACTAGAAGTGTATAAGGTCGCGGAGCCAACGCCGGGGTCATCCTTCTGGATATCGTCATCCTGCTGAATATTGGGTTCGCTGCCGGGACATGCCGACATTGAGAGCAGCTCTACATGGATGGTGGAGCCGTTATCCAGGACCGCTACCTCAGCTATCGTTGGATAGGACCGCGCATTTAAGGTGGTGCCACACTAAAGTACCAGGTACGGGAACAACATCTGCATGTGGAAGCGGAGTTGATAAGAGACTTGAAAGACACTAACCATATGTGCGCACATGGGGATTGTCTACTTTCCGTTGTTGCAGAAGCAGTATCTCTCAGGAGCTGCGTCGATGTCGTCATATGTGGGCAATGGAGATGGATCCGCGATCTCGTCCCTGTCAATCAGGCAGGACTTGACGAGTGACGCCCGTCATACTCTTGCGTCAGGCGAGGGCTACGACGGATGAGGAAAGCGAAAGCAAAGTACCAGCAATCCAGACTCGAATGGTGCAAAAACAAGCAATTGAGCAAACTCGGATGCCTGCGCAGGGAACAGGCATCGAACGTCAGCTGGGCGCAGATACTCGAGAAGGTTGGGACGTTTGCCCCGCGTCATCTTCCACGCAGATGTGTAGCGCAATATTCCCAGCCGCACGCGGGCTGCCAACAGCGCCCTCAGCGTTCATCCCCTGCCGAGAGCGGGCAATGGAGCTGAGCTCCTGGCGGCGCCTTGTTTGCTCAAGCCTTTGAATCTCCAAGGGAGCAGATGAGAGGGCTTCGGTCAGGAAGTCGACATTTTGTCGGGCCGTTCGACGGGAGGAGGCGACGCCGGGCGCGTCGGGCGCGGAGAGGCAGCGGGCGTCACGGCCGAGGGCGGCGGAGCAGCGGCGGTCGGAGAAGGATGGATGGGGCGTCAGGCGGGCTGCGGCGCGTTGGTTTGCGCAGCCCGCCCAGGGCCCGCCAAGCACTCCTAGAATAGCGACCGGCCATCATCGCCGCGCGCCTCCATCAGCCAAGTTCACGCTCCCACATTCCCGCCCTCGCGCTCTCCCACGCCCCGTCGGATGCGCCTGTCGACACAGGCCCGCCCGCGCCCACCATGTCGCAGACCGAAATGCAGCACACCGACTCCATGAGCACCGACGAGCCTCGTTCCGACGAGGGCAAGAAGGCGAAGAGCAGGAGACCCGCCAGTACGATCACCACGCGACTCCGCGCGCCCTCACGCCATGACTGACGCCTCGGCCGCCGCGCAGATACCGCCTTTCGCCAGCAGCGCCTCAAGGCCTGGCAGTAAGTTGCTTGCGCCTGCCGCCGTCCTCCCCGCAGCTCCCGCTGACTGCCGCCTGCAGACCCATCCTCACCCCGAAAACCGTCCTCCCGCTGTTCTTTGCCATCGGCATCATATTCGCCCCCATCGGCGGTCTGTTGATATGGGCCAGCGCTCAGGTCTGTTGCCTCGCCGCTCAAGCCGGCCCGACCCTTGCTGACCGTCGCAGGTCGAGGAAATCTCCATCGAGTACACAGACTGCATAAACAAGGCCCAGGCCGCCACGACGAACGGCAGTTCCTACCCCCCGAATGACAGTGATTTCGAAGAGATACCCTCGGACCGCGTGTACAGCTACTTCAAGTCCAGCAACCCGAGCGCCGTCGCCCCGACCTGGGCCCACAGCTTCCAGCAGTTGAACTACTCCCAGACTTCCACCACCGAGCCGCACAACGCCACCATCTGCTCCATCCAGTTTGAGATTGAGAATGAGATCGGCCCGACGGTTCTCTTGTACTACCGCCTTACCAACTTCTACCAGAACCACCGTCGCTATGTCAAGTCGGAGGACCCGTCGCAGCTCCAGGGCGATTTCCGCAGCAACTCCTCAATTGACTCGAGCGACTGCGACCCGCTGAAGCTGGACTCGAAGACGGGCAAGGCCTACTATCCCTGCGGCCTCATTGCGAACTCGGTCTTCAACGACACATTTTCAACTCCGCGCCGCCTCAACCCGGCGACTAATGAGAGCGACTGGTACAACATGACGGCCAAGGGCATTGCTTGGGACAGTGACAAGAAGCTGTTCAAGAAGACGGCCTACACGCGCGACCAGGTCATGCCGCCGCCCAATTGGCGCGTCCGCTACCCGGACGGCTACACCGAGCAGAATGACATTCCCGATCTTTCTCAGGACGAGGGTTTCATGGTCTGGATGAGGACTGCCGGCCTGCCTACTTTCAGCAAGTTAGCCATGCGCAACGACAACGAGACGATGACGGTGGCCAGATACCAGATTGACATCACCGACAGTAAGTTTGCCACGCCTGTTGTGTCAGGCCGGCCGCTGACGTTCTGCAGACTTCGATGTTACCGCTTACGGTGGTACCAAGTCCATTCTCATCTCGACGCGCACCGTCATGGGCGGCAAGAACCCTTTCCTTGGAATCGCCTATGTCGTTGTCGGTGGCCTATGCATCGTTCTCGGAGCGCTCTTCACGGCCACCCACCTGATCAAGCCTAGGTAGGATCCCACAAGCGCGAGTAAAGGGGCGCGCAAATTCGCTAACTCTGCGTCGCAGGAAACTCGGTGATCACACCTACCTGACCTGGAATAACGACCAGCCCAGCACCGCAACTGCGACCGGCCGAAGCCTGAGACCCGGAGAGGCCTGATGATGACGATGAAGATGTATTCTTTTTCTTTTGGTGCTTTAATTCTTTGATTGCGTGCGGGTTTCGGCGTTAAGGTCCTCGGGATCGTGTATACCGCGTGGGCGATCTCAAGTATTTTTTTCTAGAAGTCTCAAGTTTCCCCGATCATGATACAAAATTTCCTTCTGGATCTCTCCTTGCTGCAGGTGCCAAAGTTCTAGGCATGCACTTACGGGCCGTAGGTTTCACGCGTGCTGGACTAGAATCCCGGCAACACGCAACGGTTGATATAAGGCCGCTTTGTCACAGGGTGACACCACGACCGCCAGCCGTTTGCATAAAAATTGGAAAAGCTCCAGAGTGCGCCACAGCCACGTTCTGGAGAGGCGTCGGTCACGCTTGCTGAAATGCCTTCATGTCCGAGGGGATCCAGAACGTCGTGAAGATGAAGATAAATATCTCAGCAATGCGCTCCCGTATGTCCGATATCAACACGCAGCAGCGCAGAGTTCCTCCCTCGATCCACATCCTCTCAATAGTTCGTCTGGTCTTTGCCTTTATTTATCATCCCAAGCACCCTCGAACGAATTTTCGACCAGAGTATCAAGAGCGTCGGTTGCACTCCCCTACCTGTCAACATGTTCAGGCCGATCCTTTTTCTTGCTTTGATGGGAGGGCTCGCATTGGCGGACTATGATATCAGCGTGAAGCACTTCAACTGCTCTGCCGAGGCGAGTCAACATCTGATGGAAGCACATCAACAACTCAGCAAAGATGGCAAGAGCGGATCAGCAGCAGCACGGGCTGCGCTCGAAGCACGGCAGAACACGCCCATCTCGATCGACGCGTACTTCCACGTGGTCGTGACCTCGGCCAAAGCCGGGCAGTACAGCCACTACCAAGACATGGCCACTCAGCAAGTGAACGTCATGAACAAGGCGTACAGCCCGCACGGCATCACATTCAACCTCAAAGGCGCGGACCTCACGCAAAACGACAAGTGGGCGGTGGGCGCGCAGCCGGACATGGACGACATGAAGAAGCATCTGCGCAAGGGCAGCTACGCGACGCTCAACCTCTACTTCCACTCGGACCTGACGGGCGGCGTGCTGGGCGTGTGCACGATGCCCTCGTCCATCGGCTCCAACCCCACGCCGGCCACCTACCAGAACGACGGCTGCAACGTCCAGGCCGGCACCATGCCCGGCGGCAGCACTCTCGGCTACAACCAGGGCATGACGGCCGTGCACGAGACGGGCCATTGGATGGGCCTGCTGCATACTTTCGAGGGCAACTCGTGCAGTGGCCAGGGCGACATGATCGACGACACTCGCGTCGAGGCCCAGAGCACCGACGGCTGCCCCACCAACAAGAATTCCTGCCCTGGCGTCGCTGGCGTCGACCCCATTCATAACTATATGGACTACAGCATTGATTCGTGCTACGAGGGCTTCACGGCCGGGCAGGAGGTTCGCATGAAGCAGCTGTGGGGCCAGTTCAGACAGGGCAAGTAAAGCGGTCCCGGCCGAACAAAGGAGACGTTGGCCTGAGAAGTGCGAAGTGCAGGGCACGCCTGGGAGAAGGGATTCAGGGCTGGGGTGATGCAGGGGCTTGTTTTCGTTTTTGCACCGATGATCTGCTTTTCAATCTGCTCTCATTTGGCAAGTAGATGGGTCGGGGTGGCATCTCTGCTGATATCTGCTGTGTTCCGTCATTATCCTCTTGTTTTTTCCCGCTTGAGTCTCGCGCGTTACGCATCTGCATTAGTCTCGGGCTTGCATTCATGGCATCCACTCACGATCGCTTTGTGATTGGCGTTTTCATAACTCTTTAGTCTCTCAAAGTATACATACAGGTGCGCATTTTTTTTCTCTTCATTTGATCTCTCTTTGCGCCTCCTTTCCTTTCCATACTGCGCCGAATCCTCCTCGATGTTGTGATATTTCCTAAAGCGGATCTCGGCTGGCCACGGCGATCAAGCACGATGGCACAGTCTAGCTCCCTTACCAGATCAAACGTTTTCTTCGATCTCCTGTCTCACCCGCTTACCCTGTGCCATTTTTTTTAAGGCTGACAACCAACACTCGCCCGTTCGTGCATTGTGAAACCAAATGTGAACGCGTGCCACCCTTCGTCGTCCACATGCTCAGCCTGACGAGTTCCTTTGCACAATGCATCCATTGTCCTACCATACACGCAACGCAACATTCCTACCTCCTTAGAGTGAAGGAACCCAGCGCCATGGGCTGAAAACGCCAAGCCAGGGAGCGCATGAGAGCATGCCGAAAGTCTGTCCACCCGGGGAAAAACGACAAGTCCGTCAACTTTTCTCTTGCTTTATTCCCGGGATCTGGAAGATGGCGCGCTATGCCGATTTCTGAGATACCTGCGCTCGGCAGAGGTTGCACAAACCCACCAGACTAGACTTTTCGGCCGCGTTCGAGATGCTCTCGGTGTGATTGATCGTATTCTGGAGGTTGTGGCCATTACTGAAGTGGATGACCGGCGTGGAGCGCTAGTGCCGGATGTTGAGCCTGTTGCGGCGAGTCTGGAAGGTGTCGAGAGAGACGGTTAAGCCGGATGCTACACATCAGTTCCAAAGAGGCCTGGCTCTCTGAGTAAGCGGATGGAAGGAGGGTTGAATGGACTGATAGCCTGTTGGTAAGACTTTTTCATGACCTCTCATGCTTCCTTCCAAACCCGGTAAAGTGGTTCGAAAGGGCCTCACCACAGCTCGTCGTCTATTCCTGCCATCTCTGAGGTGTACACTTGCCTCTCAGAGCCTTCAGAAGCCGTATAGCGAATCGAGTGTCTCAATGAAGAAAATATCACGCAACTCTCCATCTCCTCTTCCAGTCCTTCCCTCCGCTCTTAGTCCGCCCGTTTATCCATCGTCCCCCCAACCCTATTATTCCCCAACGGCCCATTGGCACGGTCTCAGAGCAGCGACTCCCTGTCTCATCTCACCTCGTCTCGTCTCACTCCCTCCCCATCTCCCCTCTCTCCCGCTCCCCCCCAACCCAACGCCCAGCCCCGACAAAGAAAACCCTCTCCCCCACATAATTCCAGCCCACGCGCTGTCTCGCCCCTCTCATCCCCCACCCCCTCGAGGCATCGAGCCAACACCACCGATCATCAGCACCTCCAACACAAACCCCCCGCCGTTTCTCCCAAGCGCCAGCAGCTGAGACACGTACCCAAATCACCCCAACGCGCCGCGCCCTGCTGCCTTTGTCGCGACGTCTGGATCTCCCACCGGGCTGAGACAGCGTCGGTGTCCGGACTGGCCCTCCCGTAGGGCTGGACTGCCGAGGGGTCTGGACTGGGCTGGGCCAACTCCGCCGCTGGTAGGGCTGCGCTGTGCTGTGCTGGACTGGACTGGACTGGATTGGACTGGACTGGACTGGATTGGCGGTCCCAGGGTGTTTGGGATTGGTGAGGGAGGGTGGTTGTGGACGGTTGCGGATGGGGAGGGGGATGGAGGGGTCTGGGTGGTAGGGGTTTGGGGGGAGGACTGGCCGGGTGAGTCGGTGGTGGGGTGGTCCGATCGGGCTGGGTCTTGGGAGGGGTTGATGGGGAGATCGCCGGGGAGGTTGAGGGTTTCTGCTGGTACGATGGGTGCGGCGAGGATGGCGTGCGGGATCGGCGATCTGGAGGGGTGGGTGTTTGGGGGGCTCTTTCCTGGGCCTTTTCTCCTTCCTTCGCTCGGGGTATTCACTTTGAGATTTTGTTAAGGTCCTTCTTGACGGGTCTGTTGCAGGGTATCTTGAGGTAGAGGTCAAGGTGTGCTGTCCCTGCAAATATATTTTTTAGAACTCAATTCATGTAATGGCAGACTTTGGATGTCGAGCCACAGAGTCCAGTTGCACTCTCGGGGGTTTGTTTGGCTTCCTCTTCTTCATACTCACTTATTCGGACTTTGCTGTCCTTCAAGAACAATTTTGGCGTGCAAGTGTAACTTATTGTTGCAAATCAAATAGTGCTGAATGGAAGCTGAAGAGTACTAAAAAGCATACGAATCACGGCGTATCTAGTTCAAGCGCTTGCCCTCTTTTCTCCACTTCCTGGGTAGACATTGATGTGTCGACCCTTTCATTCAGTCGTACCCATCTGGAAAGGGTCTTTGACTGGCCTGATGTGGTGAAGAGAATATTGAAGGCCGACTCTGACTGCTCCTGTCGACGAAACAGAACTTTAAGGAATTCCTCGCACATCTGCGCACTGGCCGGCCAGTCCAAGTTGTTAAAGCCATGGATGACGCAGTAAGACAGGACAGGTGTGCATTTGAGCAGCCTGCTAAGCAATTCGAGACTAACGTCCCAGCTTTCCTTGCTCCCATCCAGCTTAGAGATCATCTCAGATTTGATTTCAACGCCGTCGTGCTCGACATTGAACTGCAAGAGTTGCCGGATCAGACCGTACACCATTCCGATCAGGCCAATCTCCTCGATGGATTGTCCCAGTGGTAGATCTTGCCTCCGCGGCCTCGTACAGAAAAAGGACACGAACGGGGCTTTGACTTTCAGCGCTGTGGTGATGACCCCAATTGCAGCAGCTTTGGAGCTCGGTGTATCTTCAAATTCGTGTGGGGTCATGATCCAAAGAGTGCGTGATTGCTGCGTTTCTCCTATCCAAACGCGAAGCCGGGCTAGTACGACGTCTTCTGCGAGCAGGGCGGATGGCCCTTGTATAATGAGCTCAGTACCATCGGTTCCGTAAATGTGCTCTTCGAGGTGACCACTATTTGAGTACGCTTCCGCCCTTGAAGTGCCACGGCCATCCTTTGGCATGATCTCCAGAACTTCGTGGGATCCCAATTGGGTTTGTTCCTGGGAAATACTCCCTTTCATCTCTAAGTGATACGTCAATAAAGAGCTGTACACCAGGGAAGCGGGTCTATACTGTACTCACGTCTCCGTAGGTCATAATAAAAAGAGATTAAGGTCTCTATTGCCATCGGTCCCAACTGCTCTCGGAGATCTTGTGGCCTCCAGCACGACTCCTGCCGTTGTCGAAACAATTCCGCTTTGATGTCTCTCACATCACCCATCAAATCTTTGACGTCCACCCCAATGTCTATTGCTGTACATCTCACGTCTTGTACCAACGCCAGACCTCCTGCTTGTGCTTCAAGTTGGAAGTTGTGTATATTTCTTTTGATATCGTCCGCTGTTTGTTGAAACCTGTCATTTACTTTCTCATTGAAACTGTCAAAGAACCTAGACGCTCTTGAGCTCAGGTACCACTTCAGGACGTCCCCGAGGAAGTAGAAAAGCTGTGTGTAAATATCGGCAAGACGTCGTCTCATTTGCTTTGTCCTGATGATCTGGAGGAATTTGACGCAGGTCGACGCCTTGTCGCAAAGATCAGCTACAGAGCGGGAAAGAGTTTCAGCAATGGCGCTGTGGTTGACTGACGCCTGGATAACATGAGCTTCAGAATTTGGTACAAGAGATAGTATTGGTTCGTACTCACCTGTACGACCATGGTGAGACTCCCACAAAGGACAGATGTATAAAGGTTTTCTTTCGGGAACAAAGAGAAGATGTTCCTGTGCGAGTCGGCCGTTCGGCACACTCTCTGGAAATTCTCATATACTTTCCCATGCTTGGCCTTCCAGGTGTCTTCTAAGCCGTTGACAAGCCGATACAAGTCATCGAAATCCTGCAACGCTGTTCTGCGGAGCCGGTCATTGACCCGTTCCTCAGTGCGGCTTCGACGAAAGAGCGACTGTTTGGCTTGAGCATCCGTCTTCGCCAGATACTCATCGTAACAAGCTTTCAAGACTTCGCGTGCAAGATCGGCTCCTTCGAATTCTCTACATGACTAATAAGCAAATATTTCCCCCAGGCTATGGCTCATAGCAGGAATAACTTACGAATCCGCGCCCTGGGGATCCTCGATAAGTTCCCTTGCACGCATTCTCTCCCTTTCCCTGGTGACCTGGTCTTGTCTGCGTTGTTCCGCTTGCGTCTCGATCTCGAGAGTTGTGTTGCCCTCAAGCTCATCAGTGAACCGGCGCACGATACTGCGGCCTTCAGCCTCGCTGAGGCCTTGGCTATTCTCGTCTCCGAAACCCATGACGCTGAATAGAAAATTTGCGCGCAGAATTCGTAGAGCACACAAGGCGCTACTAGAAAGGAAACCCGTCGAACTTCCTGTGTGATAAATATGCAGTGGGTTGGAACCGGAGGCCAGACGGCGCGTTGATGCGCAGCAAGGCTGAACGATGCCGGCTATTTACACTGGCCACTCAAGGCCCAAAAAGGTGACGCCACAAACACATCAGGAGTTGCATTCCGGGCTTATGCCCTCAGGAGCCTTTCCGAGTCTGACATGCATGTGAATTACTGGCGCTCTACGCGCCAGGTCCGTCCATTGGTCCTGCCATCACACCTTCTGCCTAGAGGCTGCGCTTTGGGGGCGCATTTGGCTGCAGTCTGAAACATTGTCAACCAGCTTTAGTCTCACCATGAGGCTCATTATGACCTTTAAAATCACATCGATCGTTCTGCCTTGCAGCCTGCTGCCGTCAAAGCAAAATCTCATCCTTGGCTGACTTTCCTCGGATCCCATCATGAATCAGGACCCTGCAAACAACGAAGCGTCTGACCCAAATAGATCGCCTTCGGTTGCTTCAGAAGAGGTACTCCTGGCGTCAGAACCCGAGTCAGGTCAGTACGGCAGTGGCTATCAACTTCAACATTCAGTCTGACACTGCTCGACAGGAGCCCCACGGTTGTCTGAAGAAGAACATCAAGAATCACACAGTCACGGAAATGCTGCACAGACAGACTCAGCTCAGGAGTCGTCTAAGATCCCCCCCGCGAAAGCTACTGATGCAGCTCGAGAATCACAAGCACATTTGATCGATCGTCCGGCTGCGAACGACGTCCCTCAGGTTGATGCGACTCAAAAGATACCTCCTGATGGCAAGATGAGAAACGCGGACGATCCATCTAAAGACTTCCTTAGTGACCTAGAAAAGCCTACCGTCATTGTTGGTGCTTATGGAGCGAGATTTATCGTCCCATACGAGCAATGCAACACGTTGCAGGTGAGCATTCCTTGAGTTTAAACAATCGCGGCAACTGATCCCTCGATGTCATAATCCAGAAGCTTTCAGAATTCTTGAGAGCCGTTAACTTCAAATCAGACGATCGCCTGATCCAGGAGTTGGAAAAAGGAGAGGAGGGGAAGTTCAGCATCGTGCTCCCAGGTGGTACCGTCATATTGCCAAAATTCTGGGATTCTCTCGTCAGGCCGGGAATTGAGATTGGCCTCTTTTTAGCTAAGATCCACCTGCCTCCAAAAGAGCCGGAAAGCAAAGTCCAGGACGAAGAGAACAAGGAGCAGTCCTACGACCCGAAAATCACGTACACCTTCGACTTCTACGCAAAGGAAAATCCCTACGCACCCCACATGTTTTTGTTTGAGAGGACGTACGACAGCCCAACAATCTTGCAAGAGTCGCAATATGTGGGACGGTCTTTGCCAGTAATCCAAGAGATTCGGAAAGTCCTCCGCCGCACCATTCATCCGCGATGGAGAAATCCTAACGATGCAGGCCTCGGCACTTTTCAAGACAAGCTGAACCGTGGGGACAAGGTTGGGGAGACAATTCTCCAGGTCCACTCGAAAATATTGCTCGACGCTCTCAAGTCGGTGATCCAGTTTCAATCCGCCGAAGTCGCGATAGACACGTTACCTCATGTCGGAAGAACACAAGTGCCAGGCGAGGAGCAGCCGACCAACGATCTTGATCGGGGTACATTCATATTTCCTTTCAAGGATCTGTACCATCACAAGGATGCCTTGCTTGAGTACAAGAACAGAACGGACGAGCCACGCTCGAGGCACAGTGAGCAGTACAACAAGGAATGCGACAATCACATTGATGTTCTGATCAAGTATCTCTACTCCCAGTCTTCCATTCGCCTGGAGCTTGCCGAGGAAATGTGGAATCAAAGTGTCCCTGTCACCACATTTGGATGGTTCTGGATGCTCCTGAAACCCGGATCCGACGTGTATGTCCGGGAGGAAGACGAACTCAACGCCTATGTAATTGAATCCGTGGACGGAGGCGGAGCAGATGGACGAGCTCAACCTTACAAGATCCATGTTTGGAACTTGGACTTCGACGGACGATTCATTGGGCGCACTTCGAAGATAGTGACAGTCCCTGTTTTTGACGGCGAGAGGAAGATCATGTCATTGCCGTTATATCCTACACGGTTTCATACCGACGAGGAAGGCCAAACCCCTCTCTATGATTGTCTTGTCGACCGTGGAAAACAGTTCGTCAACCTGGCAAAGGGATCGGCATTCAGAGAGTTTTCCGGCGCAGGAAAGCTTCGTGGATTCAAAAGAGTAAGTACCGTCTTCAGACTGGCTTGATCATACTAATCATACCTCGCAAGTACAACCGGAGCCGTGTTGTCGTAGACCATTCTTCGAAACCTTGGAAGACTGAGGAACATTGCACTCATGTTCCAATGAGAAAAGTTGAGCGAGACCCAAATCAAAATCTCTTCGAACCATCTTCAAAACTTCCACCACATCGTCCAAAGAATGAGGTATCTCTGGGGACGCGCACAAGAATTCCAGGGTGCGATTGCGAGATCTGCAGGGCGCTTGACGCAAAAGCTGAGATCTATCGGCCGATTGCTTTCGACAATTACGACAACATCGACCTGACTCTGAACCCGACTCTGACCGAGCACCAATATATGCTTTGTTGGTCGCACATGTACGGCTTCATACTCAAGGACCGCTTGTACGGTAAGGAATGAAATTAATTTGTTAATTCCCAAGCTCTGTGCTAACTTCACTTTGGTAGAATTGTTGAATATCAGTAGCTTGAAAGAGCCAATGATTGACAACGAAGTCATTGACCGGCTCGTTATGAAACCTGAAAGCAACAAAGCAATGATCAAAGCAATCTGCGAGACATACACCGGAACGGACGAGCCAATGAATCTGTTCTTCGCAGACTTTATCCAGGGCAAAGGCGAAGGTCAAATCATCTTGCTGCATGGTCCTCCGGGAACAGGAAAGACCTTAACAGCGGGTAAGTAATGCATCTTGTCACAATCCCTCAGTTTACTAACCATAGGATGTAGAATCTGTTGCCGAATACACCCGACGACCTCTTCTCAGTATTACGGCTGCTGATCTGGGGCAAGACCCTGAGACCTTGGAGAAAAACCTTCTAGGCTTCTTCCGAGATGCAAATCAATGGGACGCCATAGTCCTCCTCGACGAAGCAGACATCTATCTCGAACGCCGGTCCACCAACGATCTGCAAAGAAACAGTATTGTGTCCAGTAAGCCCTTCTGAAGCCCAACACATCTGCCTCGCACAACTCACACCACCTTAATTTAGTCTTCCTTCGTGCCTTGGACTACTTCCAAGGTATTCTCTTCCTCACAACGAACCGCGTGGGATCCTTTGATGAAGCATTCATGTCCCGCATCCACGTGCAAATAGCCTACGACCCGCTGGACGACTACGCCCGCAGTACCATCTGGGAGAACAACTTCCGCAAGCTCGCAGACAATCACAAGTACGGCGGTAGAGAAATGGCATATGAGTTCATGGCGAGCGAGTACGTGCAGAAGTCCAGCGACGTGAAGGACTTGGAGTGGAACGGCCGAGAAATCCGCAACGGTATGAGATTTCTACCGTTTAGCTGCATCTGGATTGCTTCTTGCTAACTTTGACTAGCATTCCAAACAGCTGTTGCGCTGGCAATTTTCGAGTCTAAGCATACGGGAGAGGTTCCGAAAGTTCGGCAGAGCCATCTGGCTCAGGTTGTAGGAATGTCGAAGTCGTTCAAGAACTACATTGTTTCAACGCATCAAGGTCAAGAGGACTGGCAGATAGCATATGTGAAGGGGTTGCGGGATGATGCCTTTGCAAAGGTCGGGAAAACTGGGGGGGAAGATAATCAGCGGAGACGTTGACGGGACACGAGGCGTAGAGAGCTCACTTCGCCCCGCTTCAGGATCACTAATTTACTTGAACTGGGAGTGCTGTCAGCAAAGTTGTGCCCAAAATTGATATCCTCGACTTCTCGACATAAGTTTTCACTGCAAATCTTCGGCCATTGACGCAGATGACAGCGGTTTGGGTTGGGACAAAGGTTCGGCCAAAGATGACTTATGGGTTCTTTGACGTACCCAGAGTTGTTTGCTAGGTACGAAAACTTTATCGCCTATGACATGGCTAATCATGATCTTGCAATGGGAGACGGCTGAGCCGCACGGCACTACGCGTACTGGAGAGAGCGCAATTTTAAATCTTGAGGCATTACCCCTGCACTGTTGGCAGATGTCTTTGGAACGGTTACGTGATTGGTCTCCTTATTGAAAAACAAAAGGCTCAAGCTGACCAAGCCATATGGGTTCGTGTGGACGAGCGACAACTCGCTGACAAAGCAGGCTTTGCTTTTGACGATACAGCCCCCACGCAAGCCCGTGAATCCTCGGTCTCAGGAGCGAGACAGGCATCTGCAAAGAAGGTTGATGTAACACGTATCTTACAGTATAGTGTCCCATTTGCAGTCGCAAGTGCATTTTCGGAATAGTTAGGAGAATCGAGAAAGCAGCATCGATAGCTAAGATCATCTTCTCCAGGACCTTTTAACAGAAGATCGGTCAACAGTATGAGACACCCCCGAAGACGATCTACGAATGGTTCTGCGGCGGACAGCTGTCCCATTCAACACAGATGTGCTTGTGTCTGCACGGCTCGGACAGATGGAAGAATCTCGCAACAGTCACTGTTTTAGAAAGAACACTGGCCCCAAAGCTTAAAATCGAAGCCTAGCCAAGCACAATATATCTCGCAACTTCAAGAAAATCCAAGCAGCGACTTGCGTCAGGCCCCCCCTGCGTAGTGTGCTTCCAGAGGGAATATATGTAAGTTCCCGCCGCATATGCACGCCATGCGCCCCTCTTTGCGTGCTTCCCCAGCGTAACCGCAATACCCAATCTCAGGAACTTTCGGGGTATCCTAGTTTGTCAGGCTGGTCTTTGGCACATTTGGCAATTTTTGCGAGACATTCTTTGATGCGCCTGCCAGGTCTTGCCGTATTCTGCCAAATATCGAGGGCCAAGCTCAGCTCGGCGCTGCAATGACCCGTACGTCGACACGCCTTTCATTTCTTGCGGTTCCTTCCATGTCTCCCCTCGAAAGCTTAGCGTAGACTCCAGATAACTGCATGGCAGGAAATATAAAGCACTTGTGGCTTTTCGCTGGCCCAGGTGACTGACCACGCCATTTGTCTCAATATTTCGCAAGATGCGTCCGAACACCTTTGCAGCTGCTTTAGCAGGCATAGCTTCCTTTGCCGACGCCATCGCCGTCAGCATAAACCCGTATGATGTTGTCTCCATCTTTCAGTCTTCTCAAAAAGACCCCTTGACCGTGGACCTTGGATACGCTATCTATGAAGGGTCCAGCAATCCGAACAATAGCATCAACGTATGGAGAGGGTGGGTGCAGCTGTATTGAGAAATACAGATCAAGCTTGCTAACGCTTGTCTTAAGAATTCGCTATGCTGCTCCGCCACTTGGGTCTCTGCGTTTCAAAGAACCGCACGTACCAGAGCTCAACAGGCAGACCACGCAGCCTGCATTGACGAACCCGCCTACCTGCATTCAGAGTTCTAACTCAAGCATGTCCTCCAGTGAAGACTGCCTATTTCTTAATGTGTTTGCACCCAGCAACGCCTCAGACTTACCCGTGTTTGTGTGGATACACGGCGGAGGCTACCAAGGCGGCAGCGCGTCAATGTTTGACCCTTCAGCGTTAATGCGGACAAGCTCCAACGGCATCGTCTCTGTCATCATCCAGTACCGACTGGGCGCTTTTGGATTTTTGTCCTCGGAAGAGGTTAAGGAGAGAGGAGCGCTGAATGCCGGACTTCTCGACCAGCAACTCGTATTTCAATGGGTCCAGAAGTATATTGGCTTGTTCGGAGGAGACCCTAAACGTGTCACCATAGCCGGTGAGTCGGCTGGCGCCGGCTCGGTGATGAATCACGCCATCGCCTATGGTGGAAGCCAAGGGAGCTCGCTCTGGCAAAATGCAAGTTGCACGGCTTTTGTGGGAAGCTTCTCAGGATCTCCCAAGTAACGATTTCAACAGGCAATCACGGCAAGCCCTTTCTTGCCTCAAACCTTCGAATTCAACGACCATGAGGTTCTCGCCAGCTACAGGGACTTTGCGGAGGCCGCTGGTTGCACCATGTTGGACACGTTCGAGTGTCTGCAAGCCGCTCCCAGCCAGAAGTTGATATCCGCCAACAGCGCCGTCGCATCGAAAGCTCTCTCTGGTATCTTCGCATGGAAGCCCGTCGTAGACGGCCACCTAATCCCACAACTCCCCAGCCGAGCTCTCCTCGGCAAGCTCAACGGCAAACGCATCTTGACAGGAGTAAGCACCCCACCCCCTACAAGGCCCGCCCATCCCACCAAAAGCACCCCATTTCCTAACACCCAGCGCCCAAAAATCCAGAACAACGCAAACGAAGGCTTCGCCTTCACGCCCCAAAACATCACCACCCAATCCGCCTTCACCGCCTACCTAACCCGCTACTTCCCCCGCCTCCGCACCCCCCAAATCGCCCAGATCCTCAGCATCTACTCCACCCCCAGCGACATCCTCGACAGCGCCACGACCCCGAAATTCGCAACCAACGGCCTCTCCACCCCCACCGCCATCAACCAATCCCAACTCTCCACCGGCCACCAACAAGTCGCCAACAACTTCTACGCCGAAGTAACCTTCGTCTGCCCCTCGTACTGGCTTGCCCAGGGATACCAACAACAGCAACAACAACAACAACGGCAAAACGACGACACCGCCGCCACCGCCGCCTTCCAATACCAATTCTCCGTCACCCCCGCCCTCCACGGCTTCGACGTATCCTTCTACTTCCCGCCCGCGACGACCGGAGGGAGCGGGAGCATGCAAGCGCAAGTCCCCGACCCAGGCATCAGCGCCGCCTTCCAGACCGCATACGCCGCGTTCATAACGACAGGGCGGCCGGCGGCGTGGCCGGAGAAGGTGGAGCAGCGGCCAGTGATGGAGAATTTGAATGCGACGGGGGGTGTGCCGGTGATGATGGGTGGTGGAGGGGGAAGGGGAGGGGGGTTTACGTCGTTTGTGGGGCCGGGGGTGGAGGTTGTGGAGGAGGTGGTTGATGCGGAGGGGTGGGAGGGGGGGAGGGGGGGGAGGTGTGGGTTTTTGAGGGGGGTGGCGGGGGAGTTGGTTGTTTGATTTGTTTGGAAGGTGGAGGGAGGGAGGGGGGGAGGTTGGGTGTGGTGGGGGAGGGGAGGGGGAGGGAAAGGCTGTCTTGTGCTTGTTGTGGTGATTTGCATTTGTCTTATATCTGCAATGAATTGAGCTGTATTGATACCAGTGGGGAACCGTCAGGGATAGAAATTGGTGAGAAAAGTTTACCGCACTTTCGCTGGAGTAGATAAATCAGGTGAGCTAATTTACTTCTGTGCGTGAGCCTGGACTCCGTTGCTGACATCTTTAGTGCCGCTCGGAGATAGATGATTCTGTTTGTTGATTCGTTCCGGGTGTTGACTACCTTTGCTAGTATCTTATATTTGTTTTTGACACTGCTAGTAGGAAAGCAAGGCCCTCAAGAGATCCTGACTGACAATAAATGGGAATCTACCAGCAAGAGGACCGGGTGTTTTCCTAAGTTCTTCCATTCTATGGCACCTCAACCATCGCCGCAAGGATGGTCATGGTATGAAGACTTCGAATGAAGCGGCAGCAAAAACCGCGGATACCTAAAGCAAGCAAACCCTCGATATCCACGACGAGCCTGAAGCAGTAAAAGGGACATGCATAGCATAACCACTCGTATCATCCGATCTTCTGGGCCTTGGTGAGACCGCCCAACTTCCTCACCGCAGGAGCATTTACCTTTTCTCTAAAACCTTTAACTGTGTCGCACCTCTCCGCATACAGCTAGAGCACCTCGCAAGAAACCCAACACTCAACAGCCATCTGGTCCGAAGAATTTTTCATCATTGTGTAATACTTATAAAATATCATTATCATCCTCTCGGCATGGATGTAGCTACAAAGGACGGACGAAAGGAAAAGAGTAATGTGTCCACTCTAGACCCAAGCCATGCGCTACGCTATGCAATCTTTCCGCCCAACAACGGGGAGTGGAAAAAATCGCGCAAAAGACAAAAGCAGCAGATACCGAACCACATGAGAGCGCGCACTTGCGTCTATGAGAGGTGCAGGGGCCGTCGAAAGTCGTTGACGTTCGTCAAATAAGAGACGGGACAATGCGAAGAAGCAGCAGTCAACAAAATCAAGATAAACAAGAAGTATAGAAGTAGAAGTGAAAGTAAAGCAAAGGGAAAAAAGCTGTGGACCGTACCGGCATTAAGGCGTAAAAGGTTGTGTAACGTAGTTGAGTAAATGTCGTAGAGACTTATCTTCGAAGCAGAGCCATGGCTGTATGGCAGGATATCAAGTAAAAGAAATGAAAGCTGGACAGGTTTTGTCCTCGTTCGAAAAATGGCCACCTCGAAAAGATAATAATCTCTTTCAATCCCGTTTTTTTCACGTCGTTTCCGTGACCGCCACGGCAACAACAACCGCGATGATACCCAACCCCACAACCGACATCCCCCGATTAGCTCTTCTCCACCACCGAGTTTTCAACCACCGTCTCTCCTCTAGCGCCCAATCCTTCTGGTGCTCTTGCGTCTTGTTCCTGAGATCCAACCCAAATCCTGCTTCAATATTGACCTCATTTCCCATCGCCACCTCGCCAGCCTGCTGCTGCTGTCCCGTTGCGGTTCCCGGCACCGGCTCCGTCGCCCTCTGCTTTCCCTTACCCTTCTCCGTCATCTCGTTGCTCAGGCGCTCCAGCTCGTCATTCGGTCGCGGCGGCAGCGGCAACAACGCCGCGATGATCCAGCACAGCGGCATAAGGAAGCCCAGGCAGAAGAGCAGGATCTGCCTGTTGGAGGGCTGGCCGAGGGTCGAGTCGATGCTTGGGACGGTCCACACGCTCAGCGTCACGCTCTTACGGTCGCGCCGGAGCCTTGGCGTGAAGGACTCGCGCGTGCCCGTTGTAGGCGGCACGCTTCTGGTTCCGGCGGTGTTGGCGCGGTTGCGGCCGCCCATGGTGTCTCTGCGTTGCGCCGATCTGGGAGGTGGGGCGGGGGCGATGGAATCCTGCGAGTCGTACGGCATTACGTTGCGGGAGCTTTGGCTGTTGTAAGAGTTTCCGTGTTGGTGCGGCCGGCGGCGAGGCGACCAAATAGGAGCCACGGGGAAAGTGGCCTCAGTAGGTGAGTGGCTGTTGCCTGACCGCATGGTTGTGGAGCGGCTGGGAAGCGGGCTGTTGCTTGGAGAGGAAGAATCATCGGTGGCCAGGGAGACCCGCTCGCTGCGACGGTAGTACACCCTGATCAGAGCGGTCAGTATTCATTCCCGGGTATGACAGGCCTTCTAAATATAGAAGGGCTGAGGTGCGACACTTACCTCGCCCACTGCGGGATAGAATTAACGAAGAGGCTGGTATAGGAGCTGCGATCTGACGATGCAGTATCCGGCCGTCCGTCATTGGACAGATTTGAACTTCTCCGGAACAAGCCTGAGCGCTGGGGACGCAGAGGCTGAGAATGCAGCTCCCCAACCGTGTCATTGCCCTCCTCCGAATGTCGGCTTTCTCCCTGACCATTTCCACCTCTTCCTTGAGAAAACAACGGGCGGGGCATGACCGAGAACTCACTCGGCGTTGACGGGATATCTGGCCTGCTCTCAGAAGAACGATGCTCAGAAGAACCCCATGGCTCGGACGAACCCAGGCTACCCAAAGTCTGCCTTCTCTTTCCGCCGCTGAATCCACTGAGCGCCAATGTACTAGCCACCGAGCCGGTCCGTGGCTCCGAAACCGACTCGATAGTTGAGAGCGGAGGACTCCATTTGTAGCGTCTTGGCGACTCGGGCTCTGGCATACGCGGGGGTGGTGGCGGAAGCATGCGCGACTCGGACCATTCCCCGCTTGCGGACGGAGGCTGGATATTGGGATAGTGTAATGGTGTGCCGTCCTCGAATTCGATTGCTTGAGAACCATGTGTAGGGTTGAGGGGGCTTGACGCTGACCGTGGACGATCGGTGCTCGGCGCTGAACTGCTGAAAGATTGCTCTGACGCCTCTCTGAGATTCGCTCTGGACGGTCTTCTATTCACTGTGTGGGTGCTAGAGAAACTGCGGATGCTTCTGGAGCCCCTAGTCGGCGGTCGCTCGTCAGTGTCGGTGCTGTGCACGACTATATTAGAACCACGAGATGGCGGCCTCTGATCAGGCGCGACTCCCGCGCTCGCCCAGGAGCCTCGTCGGCTTTCAGAATCCTTGCCTCTGGTCGGCGGTCGGTCGGCGGGGGGATCTCGCGAAGAGATTGAGCTAGAGGAACCACGACGGTCCTTATTATGGTAGGTCAAGGTAGGTGTGGAATCGTTCCCGTACGAGGTTTGCGTCAAATCATGCGAATAGTCGTGCGACTGCCTGGAAGAATCGTGGGAAGGCCTAAACGCACTGTCTGCAGTGGTGGATGCTGACGGGATCACAGCGCGGACTGTGGGCGCAATCGGGGGCTTGTCTTCCTGGAGCAAGCCCAGGCTCCCGAAGCTGTCGTGTTTGCGGTCGGAGAAGGAGGGCAGCGGCGACGTCGGCGGAGTGGTGCCCTGCGAGAATCGATTCGATCCGGCAGAGAAGGGTGCAGTGAGCGTGTTGAGGGTCTCCGCATCGGACACGGTGGTTGACGTCGACGCTCGAAAAGACGCGGAAGACTGTCGTGGCTGTGATTGTAGCGGCCTGGATCCCATGGACTCATAGCGGGATGCCATTCGCTGGACGAAGGAGGACGGTCGCGAATCTGCAGCAGCATTGGCTGAGAGTTGCGAATCTGAAACCGAGGAAGCGTGGGCATCCTGACGTGATCCCGGTGCATAGGTGGGCGACAGGATGTGCGACGGGTCGGACGGGAAGGGAGATTTTCCATAGGCGGGAGAGCCTGGGTCCTCGACGATCCGGATTGTTGGCCCGCCGGCGGCAGAGTTTGTATCCGAGGGACGCTGCTCGTGCAGCACGCGTCGGGGGGGAGACCTGGGCGAGGTGGGACGGGTAGCGCGCGGGGACGAGGGCGGCGATGACGGGTGGGGGTCGAGGTTGGGGTGGGAAGACATGTCTCTTCCCTAAGGCGCACGTGGGAGGATAAATGCTGAGGGAACAGGCGCAGATCCGGGTCGAAGAGACATTAAATTAGCGGTTCCAGGGCGGCCGAAAAGCGTAAAATAGCGGGCAAGAATAGCAATATGTGCAGCGAGCGACTGGTAGTTAGAAAAGCATGGCAGCAAGGAGGGAATTGGCGGTGTTGGCGCTGGGGGCCGCACGAGGACGCGAAACGTCGTCTGAGGTTTGGGAAGATTGGGTTCGGCGGGCAGCGTCTGGCTGTAAATATTCAGGAGGCCTCAGCAGCGCCGCCGGCGCGCGCGCTACAACGGGACAAGCAGCCTGCAGCTGCGAGCACACGGCGCGCTAGGGGGTCTGCTGCACGGACGCTGGAAGAGGCCGAGATGGCGCGCAGTCGCAGGCCTCGGGGCGGTGCGCACAGGACGGGTCTGGGGAGCGCTGAGATTGCGGGCGAGCGACGACGAGCGGGCAGCGCGCGTTGAAGTAGCAGCACGGCGGGTCGAGCGTGAGCGCAGAAGATCGTCACTTGCGTCCTCGTCAGGTCAGAGCGACACGCGCGGGGGACGCGTGCTGGCCCAGGAGGCGGCGCCCGTCCGCACCGGCGCAGCCGAGATTGAACGGAGGGCGCGCTGCTATCGATACCTGCAGCAGCGCGACGCCGGGCAGCCATTGGAGCGCAGTGCAGCGGCCGGGCGGAGAAATTGCTGATTGCTGCGCTGCACGACGCGTCCTGGCGTGCCGCCCGCGTCGCTCGCCCTCGGCGACCCGTTTGGCGCGGCCCTGGCGATCGGCGCCGGCTCGCGCTTCGCACCGCCGCGGCGAAGCTGGGGCCACCCCGACAATGACGATGCCGGCAGCACAAAGACTGACCCAACCAACCGCGCCGAGAGTCTGCCCGTCCGCCTGCCCTCGACGACGCCCGCACTGCTCTCCGGAACGGCGTAGCGCAGCCCATCGCGACCGCGGCTGCCCTCCCCAATGGCGCCCATCCAGTTCCTCCAGCGCCTGAGTACCCGCGTCGCCGGCCGCCGTGAGCCAGGTGCGTTGGCAGCATTGGCTGGCCCTGCTCTCTCCAGTCCTCCACCTGTTCTCCAGCAGCCGCCGCCCTGCGCACTGCGTCCGCCTGCTAACCTGCGTCCGTTCCACCAGTCGCCAGCGGCCCTGCCATCGCCCCGGGATCGGCTGCCTTGCTCTCAGTGAGTCCTTACACCGCCCGTTCCGCATCTTCTCCACCCTCGCCGAAGCGCCGGCCCGCCAGCCATTCGCCATGCGCCGTCCCGCCCAGCGCTGAGCATCTTCTGACCACCGCCGCCAGGTGCTCTTCACCGTCATCTACGTCGTGCCCTTCTACCTCTCCAAAACCACCCGCCCGTCCCAGACCCTCCACCGCGATGCGCCCTCGGTCATCCGCGCGCGTATACGCGCCGTCACCACGTCATGCATCATATGCACCATGATTACGCTCTACATCCTCGCACAGTACGCCCATGACAGCTTTGTGGACGCCCTGCACCACCTCGGCTGGTGGCCAGTCTCCATCACCGACATCATCAAGACGCTGCTGCTCCTGTGCGTCCTGTTCGCCGGACCACTGTTCGAGAATGGCATTGTGGACGGAGACTGGCGGGACTGGATCGTGGGCAAGCACGTCAACGAGACGCTCAGCAGCTGGATCGGGTGGCGGAATTTCGTAGCCGTGAGTGCTCCCACCAGGACCCGGCGGCACCCCACCGACACAATCGACTGACCACGCAACACGCACGTCGCGCAGGGCCCCGCAACCGAAGAGCTCATCTGGCGCTCTCTGATGATCCCGCTCCACCTGTCCGCGCACGTCTCGCCCACGACCGCCGTCTTCGCCACGCCGCTCTACTTCGGCATCGCCCACGTGCACCACTTCTACGAGTTCCGCATCACGCACCCGCACACGCCCGTCGTCGCCGGCGTCGCCCGCTCGCTCTTCCAGTTCGCCTACACCTCGCTCTTCGGCTTCTTCGCCGCCTTCGTCTTCGTGCGCACCGCCTCGCTGCCCGCCGCCATCCTCGCCCACACCTTCTGCAACTGGATGGGCTTGCCCCGGCTGTGGGGAAGGGTCGGCCCGCCCGCCAGCTGCGCCACCCCCGAGGCCGTGCCGATTGGTCCCGCGGGCGTGAATGGGGAGGGCAAGAGGGCGGATGATGGCAGAGCTGCTTCGCCCGCGGTGCACGGTGCCCATATCGGATGGACTGTCGCCTACTACTCGCTATTGGTGGGTGGCGCGCTCGGCTTCTGGTGGCTGCTGTGGCCGCTGACGGAGAGCGAGAACGCCTTGGCCGGGTTTGCTGCTTAGAGTCGCTGCTCTGCATGCGCTCCTGTTCATTCTTTTCTTCCTTGATGCATAAGCATGAAATTGCGAAGGCGGTGTTTGTGCCTGTTAGGCTATAAGAACTGGAAAAGGGTAGGAGTTTCAAGAGGTCTCTCTGGCGGTGTCAGGAATGTTTTATAAGCAGCATGAGAACCATGACCCCAGAGAAAGCTTTTCATAGGTCAGACGTAGCCTAATGCGTAATGACAAAGGACGGATGCATATATGGCAGGCGTTGCATGGAGCCATGTGCGAACCCCTGCTGGGCTCTCTGCATCCTAGTCGGTGTCATTCGCCCACTATGCTCGCGCCCAGACGTATAATCTACAGCTGTATGTATAGTACGGCGGCCGTTGAAATGGAAATCAAAAGCACCGACAGATCCACTCGAATGGGAAAAAATAGAGCGGGAGATCCGCAAAACACCAAACAAAACAACCCGACGAAGATTGAAGAGGCCCTGGTATTCTTACAAAAAGACACGAATAACTGCTGAGTTGTCAAAGGAAAACAATCAATCAGAAATCGTTAAAGCCGTGTGCCGGGCGTTGCAGCCGTGCTCAAGTAGGAAAAAATAGGGGTCGTAAGAATGCGCTCAAAAGGAAGAATTTTTGTTCGACAAGGAAAGGAGAGTCGTTAAGGATACTCCAAAAGCAATCAGGTCGTAAGGATGGACTAGGATTACATATTAACGTCCCTCCGGGAAGACCAAGGAGCGACGTAGAATGGAGACGCTATACATGATGTATGCCAGATGTACTTCCAAGGAGAGTCGTGAATCTTGGCTCGTAGACCGCGAAACGTTGGAAAGGCTTGACCACCGATGAGGGGAATTTGGAAAAGAAACGGAAACACCAGATCAGAAACCCATGATAGGAAATCAAACAACCAACGGAAGAGGAAACGCACGTTTTTCAAGATGAACAGGAAATGGAAGGTATGCGAAGCAGACATCCTCCGCGTAACTTCGTAATGGTGTGATGCTGAAGTCTTTTTTCTCGGCGTCACAGCGTTGTCTTGCGGTTTGTTTGGTCGTCCTGCGTGATTGCGTAATATGCTTACTTGCTTACTTGGTTGCTTCTTCGAGAAGAGTTTGCCGCCCATAGGAGAGTCGTCTTCTTGGTGCTCGTGTCTTATTGCATTGAAGTGAGACTTTTGTCGTTGATGGGATTGAAGTGAGGGCGTCGGCGTGATTCTTGGGGGTAATGAAGGTGGAAATGCTAGGTTGATTCGGGCCCTGCGCTGCTCTGCTCTGCTGCATTGCGTCTCATGCTGTTGGGTGTTGTTGCTGCTGACTGTCAAATGCCCACCGTGTCTTTAAACGAGTGTGTCGCACGACGCCTGTACTCTTCGCTCGGTTCACGTGGAGTTTCCCTTTCCCGTTCTTCGCCAGGTGACGAGGTTGTCGACCCCGCTACGGGCGAGCCTTGAGTCAAGAGATTATCACGTCGACCCTCGGGCGCCTGTGCTCCGGCCTTTGTCGGCGAGGCCACAGCGCCTCCGCCGCTCTCGCTCACCTCTTCCTTGGCCAGCGGGTCTCGCAGTGGCGAAACCGGGGCATCCAGACTCGGAGGTCTCCCGCGTTTCTTCCGTTCGTTCGACTCGGTACTGCCAGCCTCTGTCTGGCCATGCTCACCTGCCGGTGTTGTCATCATCATGCTCACGGACATCTGCTCGCGGTCAGATCGGGCTGGGCCTCCAGAGCCACCAACAGCACCGCCCACAGGGCCAGGCGTGCCGGAGCTCCTCGTGCCGGCGCCAGTCGAGCCACTGGTGCCCGGAACATCCGCGCCTCCGCTGCTGCTGCTCAGGGCGGAGGCCATAGACGCGCGTTTCCCCGTCTTGGGGGGCGGGTAGGGTTCGCCTCGGGCGGCGGCTTCAGCTGCGCGCGCCTGAGCTTCTGCTTTCGTCGGGCGCCCGCGGCGCTTCTTGCTCGTGCCTTCGGCGCCCATCGTCGGCGACATTATGTACGTGGGCCCGGCGGCTTGCTGGAGCATGGAGGCGGCGGCTGCATCGGCCGGGTAGGTGTTCGGTGGGCGGGGCTGGAGCAGGCGGCCTGTCGGCGTCGACACATCGGGGGCGAGCGGCCGCTTGCGCGGAATCTCAACGGGAGGGGCGCTGTAGAGGGGCTGGGGTTGGTGGTGCGCAGGAGGCGGCTGGTGGGCGTGGTGGTACTGGACGGGCCCCGCGCTGGCGGCGGCGCCGCGGGGATCTTGGGCGGAGAATTGCGCGATAAGGTCCTGGAATGCTATCTGGCACTGGCGGAGCGAGCGTCCTAGAGCGAATTGACGCGTTAACACGACAGAGAAACGGGCTGGAGGGGGCGCGCCGCGGCGCTCTCTCGGTGGTGGTGGTCGGCGGGCGCGATTGGCGCAGGGTTCGCGATGTTGCTAGGTACCTTGTGGGAGCGCGATCTCCGCCCACTTTGGCTGGATGCCGGCATTCCTGATAAAGTGGAAGAGGGTTTCCGACGACACGGGCGCAGCCTTCATAATCTCGGCCAGAAGGTAGACCTGCGGGCGCCTTGGTCAGCCTGGGGGGGGGCAATTGGGGCGGCGGCGACAGCAGGCGGCCATCGGCACGCACCTTCTCATGTTCAGCCCAAGGGATATCCCTCGAGGGCTCCATGGCGAGGAATCGAGTGTGGTACGGAGAGCGTAGGGAAAGAAGGTCTGCCGTCCATACACGGGGGGTCGATGCAGCAGGACTAAATGAGTAAAAAGCGATCACAAGGCCGTCAAGCAGGATGCAGATGCGCGCGCGATACGGCGGCAACGCGGGCGGGACTCGAAGCAACGGGACCAAACGAGGGTGAGTGAAACGGATGAAGAAACGAGCGTGCTGGAGAGGAGGGTGTAGATGTACAAAAAAGGAGTATGCTACATGTCTGCGCGCGGCAGCGGCCAGCGAGCACAGAGCGGCATATGAAGGAACTGGGAGCTCTGCTGCGAGAAAGGACGAGAAGAGAGTTGGGAGAGCAGGCAGAGGAAAACAGACATGGATGGAGCTGGCTTGCGGCTTCGCATGTCGTGCATTAGCTGCACAGTCGCTCGTCAACACCAGCGCCGCGCACCGCCCAAGCTGCCCGGTGCGCCGGCGCACGACGAGCAGCCGGCGCCTCTTCTGGCAATGCGCGACGACGCAGGAGCGGCGCAGGCGAGCGCGCACGCTGAGCGCGGAGGGCGAGCGGCTCAAGCGCCGCCCAATCGGCGCGCGGCCTGCGCAGCGCGAAACAGTGAAACTTTTTTAAGCTCGTCGCTATCGAGTTTCAAGCCCCTGGCGCGAGCGTCTCACGACTCCTCTCTGCAACACTAGGGCACTTCGCGCGCGCACCTCCAGCCTCTGCCCCGTGCGCGGCGACGAAGCTGCCTCCAGCCCGCTCGCCTGCCCGTTGCGGCGCGCGCGCGCAAGCCCCGCGTGTCGAGCGTCGCTATTTTCGTGCCGGAACGTTTGACAGATGCCGCCGCCCAGGGAGCCGGTGCCCGTCGGTCGGGGGCGCGAAGCTGCTGGCCCAGGGCCGCCTGCCGCGCCCTCTTTATACACCGCGAGGCCTAGCCGGCTCCCCAGCGCCTGAGCCAGCGACAATTGCCGAGGCTGCAGAGCCACGTAGCACCATGGGGAGCCGTTCGCGTACGTACCTTGCAGCATCTCGTGCGCTCTGCCTCGACGAGATCGCGGCTACACATGCCCGCGGCGGCCCGGCGGATTCTGGCTGATGCCCGCGCCGCCGGAGCCTTGTTTGAGATCTCCGCCGCCGGCGACAGACCATTTGATGCGACGCCGCCCCCGCGAACGCGTCACGTGGGCGCCGTCTCGCCCTGCTGTAGGGCGCGTGTGTGCTGGTGGTGAGTGATCGATTGGACCACAGCGCCAGAGATCTCCCGCTCGCCGTTCATGCAGAGACACTTCTCCAACCATGAACCAGGTACGCGCCGGCCTTCTGGAAGTACGGCAGAAGACCGGCACAGACCCGCGCTATACGCTGCTGCCGTCCCTTGCCCGATGCGGAAATTCTGGTCGGCCCTCCGCATGGCACGACATTTGCGGCCACCCAGCGTCTGGACCGGCGAGCGAGCAGGCCATTTGGCGGCCGTTCTTTCGCGGATGCTTGCGCAAGTGGCTGGCCGCCCGTCAACCGCTCGCCGGTTTCGCGCAGAGGTGCGTCGTGCACCATCTGGTTGACGGGTTGCTCTAGCTCGATGTGGATCAGCAGACATGCATCGTCGCATGCAGAGTTCGGGCTAAGGATAAAGGTCCAGAGATCAGCCTTTGGGGCTTTTCGACAGGCAACGAGACGACGCGGAGAGAATCCGCAGCGGACAAGTTAGTTTGCGCCTGAGTCGCGGCACCCTGCTCCGTCGCTAAGGCAGCATCGCATGCAAGCATTACATAAGGGCCTGATCGGATTGGTCATGTCTGTACCTGCCCAGCGACTGCCCAGCGACTTCTTCGCTGCGTGCAGATCGTGGTCGCGGAGGGCCGGGCGCTCTTCAGAGCGGCGCGGGCCGTGATGACGACGAAAATGCAGTCGTCGTCTGCGTCTGCGTCGTGGGCTGCAGCATGCGGCGGCCGGTGGATCTCCAGGTTGTGGCTGCGCGCCAGCAGAGCGCTGCAGCGGCCGGGGCTTGCGTCTACGCCGATTGATTGCGGCAGCGCGATAGGGTTGGCGGCGAGCACAGGAGCAGCCTGCTGGATCGACGGCAACGGGCGCTGCGGTTTTCCAGAGCAGGCAAGGAAGCGAGCAGCGTCCTCCGCATGCCGGCCTCCGATCCACACGCGGCCGCAGTCCGCCTCCTGCTGGAGCACAAGAGCGGCATCCTGGCCGGGGAGAGTTTGTCGGGGCCTCAGAACAAATATGCCCATGATTTTTCACGCATGCCAATCAGGTTATTTGTTTTACCTCCCGAGCCCTACGGCGTACAGGCCTCACGCCAGACCCCTGCCGCGTCGGGGAACGCACTGCCGAGATGTCGCTCAAGCTACGGCTGTAGAGCCTCATCGAGGGCCGCATCTGCAGTCCCTCTGCTATGCGACAGCCGCATCAGTGGCCATCCACCGTCGCGGCGTTGTCCGAGGCCTGTCCCGCTGCGCCGAACGCGTAACTCGCAGAGCATGCCGTAGCTTGGAAGGGTCTTCCTGTCTCCCGCACCGCAACTCCGCCGCTCCTTCACTCGCCCTCTCCTACCGTCTTCCGCCCACGCTCTCTTCTCCCCCGCCCGGCTCTCGCCCGCGCCCGCCCTCGCCACGCCAATTCCGCCTCTCGCGACACCGTCTTCGCCGTCGATCCGCCGTCCGCTCCCTCCCACGCCGCCCGGAGCCCAACCCGGCCGCACTGCCAGCGCGCATCTCACCCGCCGCAACCCCGGCTCCGCGAGCCCTGGCCGAGTGCTCTGCGCCCAGACACATCCCGCGGCGCATGCGCAGGGGCGGAGAAGTGGCGGGAGGTCATGCTGCCCCGAGTTCGGGCCCTGAGTAAACACGGAATCGCTTAGTGCTTGACGGTCTTGGGGCGTGGTTTTCTTCCCTCCAGCACCGCACCTTCCCCTCGCCTGCCGGCACCCCCCTTTCGTCTCCCTCTGCCACCCCCGCCATGTCGGACAGCGAGACCGACCGGAAGGCCGCCCAGCTGGAGCCCGAGGTCCGCGACATGACGCTGGAGCCCGACACCCCTACGCAGAATGGAGATGCGGACGTCAAGGCGAGCGTGGAGGACGGCGGGAAAGAGCGCCCCGCGACGTCGAACGGCGCCGCTGCATCGCCCGGGCAGGCTGACCCGTCGCGGACGCAGACCTCGGTTAAGATTGAGACGAGCGGCCGGTCGTCTGCAGAAGGCTCGGAGCGCGAGGAGATTCTGGGTGGCGATATCACCCTCAAGATAGAGCCCGGCAAGGCTCCGAAGCTCACTCGCACAACGTCGCAAAAGGTTCTCGCGAGGCCGGCGCTGCTTTTCCTGGACTATGAAGACAAGACCTCGGAGGCGATCGACACGTTCGATGTCATCGAGAGCTGCACGTACGGCAACAAGTTTTTGGGCTCGACCGAGCACGCCCTCGAGTGCGACTGCGCCGAGGAGTGGGGTATGGCATCGAATTTCATCGTCTCCCATCCCAGCCGTGCTGATTTTGCCTGCAGATCATGCGAGCCTGAAGAATATTGCGTGTGGAGAGGACTCCGACTGCATCAACCGCGCGACCAAGATGGAATGCGTCGGCGATTGCGGGTGCGGCGCTAACTGTCAAAACCAGCGGTTCCTCAAAAAGCAGTACGCCAACGTCACGGTCATAAAAACGGAAAAGAAAGGCTACGGTCTGCGCGCCAACACGGATCTCAAGCCCAACGATTTTATCTATGAGTATATTGGAGAAGTCATCAACGAACGGTCCTTCCGCAGCCGCATGGTCCAGTATGATCAGGAGAAGATCAAGCATTTCTACTTCATGTCGCTCAGCAAAGGCGAGTTCGTCGACGCGACGAAGAAAGGTAACCTCGGCCGGTTCTGCAATCATTCCTGCAATCCCAACTGTTATGTGGACAAATGGGTGGTTGGGGAGAAGCTGCGCATGGGCATTTTTGCCGAGCGACACATCAAAGCCGGTGAGGAGCTCGTCTTCAATTACAACGTCGACCGCTACGGCGCAGACCCGCAACCGTGCTACTGCGGCGAGCCAAACTGCACAGGGTACATCGGCGGCAAGACACAGACCGACAGCGCTACGAAACTGTCCCACGCCACGATTGAGGCGCTTGGCATTGATGATGCTGACAGCTGGGATACTGCTGTCGCCAAGAGGCCCCGCAAGAAGAAGCTTTCCGAGGATGACGAAGAATATGTCAATAACGTTCAACCGAAGTCTCTCGATGAAGGTGGTGTCACCAAAGTCATGGCGACGCTGATGCAGTGCAAGGAGAAGTGGATTGCCGTCAAGCTTCTGACCCGCATCCAACGCAGTGACGATGAGAAGGTCATGAACCGCGTAATTCGGATGCACGGCTACCAGATTTTGAAGACTACTCTGAATACGTTCATGGATGATCACAACGTCTCTCTCCAGGTCCTCGAAATTCTGGACAAGATGCCCCGTCTCTCACGCAACAAGATTCAGAACTCGAACATTGAGGAAACCGTTGAAAGGCTGCAGGCTTGCGAAGATGAAAGGGTCTCAAGCAAGGCTTCGAGACTTCTTCATGAATGGGGTCAGCTTAAAATGGAGTACAGGATTCCCAGGGTCAAGCGCGAGCTAAACGGCCCGGCCGCCGTCGATGCTAGATGGGTTGAGCGAGAACGTCCCTCCAAAGAGCGCTCGCCTTCTCCAGAAGTGCCGCGTGGTCCGTCCGGTCCTCGCAATCCTGTCCCGGCCCGTCCCTTCCCCGGACCACCCAGGCAATTCCGTCGTCCCCCTCAGTTCAATCCTCTCCCCCCTGGATGGTTCATGGCCCACGACGAACATAATCGGACATACTACTACAGCGCTGGCGGCGATACTACCTGGCAACGGCCGACCATACCAGCAGCTCAACCACCTCCTCCCCCCAAGGAAAAAACCCACGAACAAAAGCTTCAGGATATCATCCGCAGTATCACGGAGAACGCAACACCGAAGACCCAAACGCCGGTGGAGACGACGCCGCAGCCGGAATCGGCCAAGAAGGATAAGAAGCCGGCCGAAGAGAAGTGGAGGTCGTTGAGCGAGGAAAAGCAGAAGAAGGTTTATGAGAATACTGTGGGTAAGCCTGTGATCCGCAATAGAATACCGCTGATAAAGGGTCGAAGATCTTCCCGCACGTCAGATATGTCCTGGATAAGTTCAGCAAGAAGCTTCCAAAGGAGGATCTCAAGCGCTTCGCCAAAGAGGTAGGTGTACAGCTTTTACCCCATCACTGTTTCTTTGCTCATTTCCATCAGATATCGAAAAAGATCGTCGATACGGACTATAAAAGGGGCCGTGTCTCGGATCCGACCAAGATCTCTGAAAAGCATCAAAGAGACGTGAAAAAATATGCCAAGGATTTCCTGGAAAGGGCTTGCGCAAAGAAGAAAAAATTCGACAAAAAGGCGGACGACAAGGAAGCGAAGAATGCTACCGGTGGCGGTAGCACGACTCCTCTTGGCGAACCCGGCGTCAGAGATGAGCTCGACGACAAGACGAACGCGCTGGAGGAAGATGATGAGATGCAAGATGCGTTTGGCCGCGAGTTGGAGGATGGAAAGGTTGAGTCGCCAGAAGACTCTCCTGAGAGTTCTGCAAAGCGCAAGAGGGGCGAGGAAACACTGAACAACGCCTTGGTAGAGGATTACGATGTGTCATCGTCCAAGAGGCTGAAATCGACGGACACGGAAGCCCCTCCCCCGCCTCCCCCACCTCCTCCGCCGGCCGATGGCACGGCATTCGACGAGCAAGGCGATGCGATCGACAGTGCCGAGCTTGCTGACAGCGCTGATGTTTCCACGCCATTCCAGCCAGACGCAGGCGACAACGCATCGGCTGACACACCAACCAACAGTACAACGACTGGAGGTGCGCAGGAGCAAAATGAGCTTGGCGTGCAGAGAAACAAGGCTGTGAAAGTCGAGCTCGGAGACGTCTCGGGGGCGAACGGACATCCCAGTCCGATGCAGCTCGCCACTCCATCGACGAGCGATTCATACGACAACAACTTTGATGGAGCGAGTGCGGATCGCCTTCGACAGCTCAGCGTTGCCCATGGCCGGTGATGCATGCGTGGCAGGCTTTACAGACGGACAGGGTGCACCTTCTGGGTCTGGTGAGCTTTGGTGCATCCTTTGTTATTGAAGATTCATATCCACATCCCTTCTCTATATCCGGATTTGCATTGATTTGGAGGATTCCAGGACGAGTGGCTAAAACAAGGACGGCTACGGCCTGGCAGCTACACGGGAGGCGTTTTGATTGGGCAGGATGTTGCATTTCAGCGGCGACAAGGGAGAAGGCATTGGGCTTCTGGTCTCCGGCAGCGAGACATGCAGGTATCGTGGCCTCGGTTCAACACGTTCTGCTGGGCGGGGAGGAGGGGAAGAGCGGCGGAGGGCATTTGTCACGGCTATATGTCGTCCATCGGACGATGCGGCCACCCGTAATACACAATTTGGTAATGTTTGTGCTATCGTGCGGAGGCTCCAGACCGCCGTACACGCTCCGCCGACGTTTACGCGCCCGCACGCGGCTCTGGGGTGCAGCTGCCGGGTGCGATCGCGGAGGCGTGCTGGATCTGGAGCCGTTCACAGCTCGGCTGCACTGGCCGGAAGCAGCTACGGCCAGTCAGATTCACCGCGTCGAGCGCAACGGCTTTCACTGGGCGTCAAGGGCGCGAGCTTGGCTGTGTCGCGCGGCGCGATCCCTGCAATCGACAGCTCGCCCCGCCGCCGGCCTGGGGAGCTTTAAAGCTTCACAGCTGCCCGCGCGACGCCCACTCTTGCTCGCCATTGACTCACCCCTCCGCTTCACTTCACCCGCACGCCTCGAGCTCTCTGCGCAGCCTTTTGTGCACTGTCAACTGCGCGCGGCCAGCCCCGCAGCTCGCACCAACAGCGCCCCGCGTCACAGCTCGCGCGGAGACCAGCGCCACGCACCCTTCGCGCACGGCAACCGGCGGCTTAGCCCGAGCTTAAAGCTCACGTTCTGCCCACGACTCGTCCTCTCCAGCCTCATCACTCACCATGTCCTCCTTCCTCCGCTCTGCCAGCAAGCTGCAGCCGTGCGCCGCCCGCGCCCTTGCGCGCCCCGCCGCCGCCATTGCCACGCCTCTGAGCCGCCAGTATGCCTCCGCTGCTGCCGCCGCTGCGGCGACGGCCTCTGCTGAGCAGCCCTTCTTCCCCGACGAGCCTGCCAGCCCCGTCGTCAAGGGCACCATCCCTGGCCCGCAGAGCGCCAAGGCCATTGAGAGGCTCAGCAAGGTCTTCGACACCAGGAGCTTGAACATGATGGCCGACTACAGGACCAGCTACGGCAACTACATCGCCGACCTGGATGGCAATGTCCTGCTGGACGTGTGAGTACACCGCTCAATTGAATCCACAACTCGGAGCGGGGGGCCTGACAGATTTGCAGCTACGCCCAGATTGCTTCGATCCCGGTCGGTTACAACAACGCCTCGCTCCTGCTCGCTGCCAGCTCCCCCGAGATGGCCAGCGCCATCATCAACCGTCCCGCGCTGGGCAACTTCCCCCAGCACGACTGGGCCGACATTCTCGAGACTGGTATCCTCAAGGTTGCTCCCAAGGGCCTGGACCAGGTCTTCACGGCCCAGTCTGGCTCTGACGCCAACGAGCTGGCATATAAGGCGGCTTTCATGTGGAAGAGGCGCATGCAGCGTGGTGGCCCCGACGTTGAGTTCACCGAGGAGGAGATGCAGTCCGCCATGAACAATACCGTCCCCGGTGCTCCCAAGCTGTCCATCATGTCCTTCAAGTCTGGTTTCCACGGCCGTCTGTTCGGTTCCCTCAGCACCACCCGCAGCAAGCCCATCCACAAGCTTGATATCCCCGCCTTCGACTGGCCCCAGGCTCCTTTCCCCAACCTCAAGTACCCGCTTGACCAGCACGCTGCTGAGAACGCCGCTGAGGAGAAGCGCTGCCTTGAGGAGACGGAGCGTCTGATCAAGGAGTTCCACAGCCCTCCTGCTGCCATCATCATCGAGCCCATCCAGTCCGAGGGTGGTGACAACCACGCCTCTCCTGCCTTCTTCCACGGCCTGCGCGAGATCACCAAGCGCAACGACGTCCTCATGATTGTCGATGAGGTCCAGACCGGTGTTGGTGCTACGGGCAAGTTCTGGGCCCACGAGCACTGGAACCTGGAGACTCCTCCCGACATGGTCACCTTCTCCAAGAAGGCGCAGACGGCCGGCTACTACTTCGGCAACGACGAGCTGAGGCCCAACAAGCCTTACCGCCAGTTCAACACCTGGATGGGTGACCCGGCCCGTGCCCTTCTGTTCCGCGGCATCATCAACGAAATCGAGCGCCTCGGCCTGGTCGAGAACACGGCCAAGACCGGCGACTACCTGTACGCCGGCCTGCAGCGCCTGGCGCAGCAGTACCCCGCCGAGATCCAGAACCTCCGTGGCCAGGGCCAGGGCACCTTCATCGCCTGGGACAGCCCGCGTCGCGACGAGGTTCTCAAGAGCGCCAAGGGCGTTGGCATCAACATCGGTGGCAGCGGCGCGTCTGCCGTCAGGTTGAGGCCCATGCTCATCTTCCAGAAGCACCACGCCGACATCTTCCTCGAGCGTCTGGAGCAGGTCCTCAAGGCATAGCCAAGACCATTTTCGTCCCTTTACTTCCCTTGCGTTCTTGCATTTTCTTTTTTTTTGCGAGCAGCGGCATCTGAGTTTTTCTTTAGGGAAAAAATAATGGCGTTTTTGTTTTTGTTTTCGTTTTATCTGGCGATACAGTGAACATACCGGCGGAGGCAGTGCCGGACTCGCATATTCGTGGACACGATAGCTCATGTTGAATGAGACCATGTAGTATGCAATGCTACCATCAAGGAGGCTGAGGAAATTACCCCTCCTACATACATCACTTTCTTTTTTTCTCCATCACACGTTCGCCACGTGCAACGCGCTGTTCAAGAGAAAACAAGAGAAAGCCAAGCTATCTAGCCAATAAATACCTCGGCTGCCGCGTAGAGGAGGGGTCACCGCCCCACTCCTCCCTCCCCTTTCACATAAAGCTTTTTGGTCCCTGCGGTAAGTGGCAACAGAAGCAAGAGAGTCGTCAAAGCTCCTTCGGCACGATATTGCTGCTGCTGCGTGGGGCACGGCTGCCGACCTTCGTATTCTCTTTCTCTCTCTCTCCCTCTTTCGAATAAACGTATACGTGCGGAAATGCAGATCTTAATGCTGATTGGGTGGAGAGACCCCCCCCCCAGGAGGGTTTGCGCGCCTCCTTATCCGTGAAAAGCCGTATACAATTAATACTTCATTCTATTTTCTCTTCACGTCTTTGGAAGCCCCCTCCCCCCGGGGGAGGAGGGAGAGAGAGAGAGAGGGGGGGGACGAGCTGGATGACGGTGCTTAGGTACCCGCCACTTATTCTTGCGCAATGTAATAATCCGCACCCGGGTTTTCGGTCGGTTGCTCGGGCTGGGGCCAAGCGGTGGCTTGAACGCCGCCTATGTACTACGTACCTATGGTATACCTGTGGACCCGCCGTGCCCCCTCCGTGCCCCTCTCGCCTCCCCACCCGCCGTTCGGCGGCAACGAAATAATGGAAACGCTGGGTGGCAGGTGCTTGGCTGATCAACCAACCCGCCTCTCTTTTTTTGGGGGGTACACTCGGGGTTAAGCTCGTGCCGAGACTACCGTGCTTTTCTCCTTGGGAAGTTTGCTTGCTGGGTTGTGTGAGACAGGAGATGACAGGGGAACGTGGGTGGGATGGGAGGAATGGGGGATTGCTCATGGGGAAGGGGAGGTATGTACATACATGTGAGACGGGAATAGCGAAAAACCAGGGTTGAGATGTGAGAGAGCGCTTCCGGGGTCTCTTGTCTTGGTTGCCGAGGGGGCGGGGGTAGGGTGGAAGGGCGCTTAATTTCGTTGCGCGGGCGGAGGTGGTTCAACTTCTATTGGAAATCCGAATGGCGGACAGCACAGCCACAGGCACGTCCTTCTTTGCGGCGGAGATGTATAGGTGGGTATGTCCACTATCTGGACTTGGCTTTCTGGAGCGTGTGCCGTTGCGGCTGTGATTGGAGATGAGAATACGAAGAGGGAGTGGGAGAGGCGTGGTGTTGTTGTTGTTGCGCCTCTCTCTCCTTGCGCAGGGGCGCGATTGCTTTCCCAGACAGTCAATCTAATCCGGCGGGAAGGATGGGGGAATGTTTGATGTTGTTTTAGCCGGGCGAGGAGGAGCAGCAGGTGCCTGGCAGACGTCGATGATCGGCTCGTTGCACGGGGTGCGTGCACGCATTTGGGCCGTGTGTGCGTAAGAGGAGGCCAGTGCGAGCGTCAGCACGGGCGAGCCTTACGCAGCAGGGCAGTCTGCTCGCTGCTGTCTCTGCGCAACCACACCTGTTCTCCACGCGCGAAGTGCTGGGACTGGTGAGGTGAGCAGTCGCAGGGGGCAGGGCGCGAGGAGCGGATGGCGCCATTGGCAAGAGCCCACGGCATCCCGGCCGCCTGCTGGGGTTTGTTGCTGTACATAGGTTGACGGATCTCAGCCAGCGCCGATAGCCGTGCTCTCCCGCCGCGCGACCCTGGCCTTATCTCCGGCGTCCCGAGCTGCTGCTGCTGCTGCTGCTGTGGCGCCGCCTGCCGCGCACTGGCTTGCCCTGCCGCCGTTGCGCGCGGCGGCGGGTGCGGCGCGGTGCGGCGCTCCAGTATCCAGCTACAGAGCGCGCCGCTGGCGAGAGGAGAGACAGGCGCCGTGGTTCTCCAGAGGCGGTGCCACTTGGGTGGCGCACGGCGAGCTGGCGGACGGGGATACAGGCCACGGAAAGTGGTCGCGTGCGGCGGGCTGCCGCCGCGTCATACAAGCACACACCCTTCTGCTCTCGTCTTCGCACTGCAACCCGCGTCCATCCTTCGCTCGGCGCCTTCTTGGCCGAGCTTGGCGCGCCATGCCGAGTTGCCGGCAGGATTGCTGCTCAGTCGCCGCATCCAGTCGCCCCTCGAGCGCTCACGCGAGCGCCTGCCCCGTTGGTGCGCCCAATGGCTGCGCCCACGGGCACCAAATCACGCCCTGCCTCCGCTCCCGCTGCCGCCGCCGCCTGACATACCTATGTCACCGCCCGAATGCGAGTACGCCAGCCTTATTATGTACTCCTCCCCAGCCGGCGGGCTCGTCCCGCGCTTGCCCTCTTCCACTCGTGCTTGCTGCACGCCCTGACTTAGGTACTGCCGTCCTCCCCCATTGCGGGAGCACAAGGCTATCTCTCGCCGGCCCGGTTTGCTGCACATTTCACCAGCCCTTGTCACCTTCTCCTCCGCCTCTCTCTTCCTCGCCCCTCCGGCCAATCTATTCCTCCTACACCACACGTCAGCTCCGCGCGTCGTTGGCCCATTCTACCCGTCCTGCCGCTCCAGCCCTGTCCTTGGCTCACCGCTCTACTGCTGTCAGGTACAGAGCACATATATCCTTTGCTTTTGTCGCCTGTTTTCGGCCCGTTAGCACTCTTCCCCGCGCTTCACTCGGCTTGCTTCGCGTGACGTAGAGCCATGCGGTTCCTGCGGTCTGCAACCGCAGCGTGCCTCGTCACCCAGTACGCCGTGCTAGCAACAGCGCTCCCCGCCGCCGAAGAACAGGACGCAGATCCGGGGAAGAGGGACGATCAACGTGGAGCTGACCGGGATCTGGCCAAGTACTTTCGTAGGTTCACTGTCTTTCCCGCCTGGAGGTCAGCTCACTGACTTGCACGTAGATGAGCCTGGGTAAGCGCGCCCGTCCCCGTGACTGGGAAAAAGTCGTCGTATTTTTGACACAATGTCTCATGTTCCTGCAGCGGTGACGATATCCTCGGCCACTATGACACCCGCTACTTCGACGGCGTGGTCTCGGACGACGAGCGCAAGACGACGATCCGCCACATGACGCGCGCCTACCTGACCTGGTTCCGGAAGCAGGGCCTCGAGACGTGGATCGCGCACGGCACGCTGCTGGGCTGGTGGTGGAGCGGCCGCATGCTTCCGTGGGACTGGGACGTCGACACGCAAGTCGCCGACACCACGCTGGCCTATCTGGCTCACCATCACAACCGCACGCGCGTCCACTACCGCTCGGCCGACGGCAGCGAGGTCGAGCGCACGTACCTGCTCGACATCAATCCGCATTCCGTCGAGCGCGTCCGCGGCGACGGCATGAACATCATCGACGCCCGCTGGATCGACGAGAGCAATGGCCTGTACATTGACATCACCGGCCTGAGCGAGACGGATCCGGAAGAGAACCCGGGCGTGTGGAGCTGCAAGAATGGCCACAGCTATTACACCAGCGACCTGTATCCCATGCGGGAGAGCACCTACGAGGGCGTCCCAGCGCTGATTCCGTACTCGTACGACAGGATCCTCATCGACGAATACCAGCAGAAGTCGCTCACGGAGACCGAGTACGAAGGGTGGGTTGCATTCGAAGCGACGTCCAGGCCGGCATGAGCAGAACGCTAACGGGGAACAGGCATCGATGGAATCCCGAAGAGAGGCAGTGGACCAGGGTCCAGGACGAGGACCCGGAAAAGCCGACGTACTAAACACCTGTAGCTAACGACCCTGACGATCGATGCACAGAGGAGCGGTTGTTCTCTGGGCACTTCCTTTTAGTTCTTTTGCTCGAGCGTGTGAGCGTGTTTGGCATGATACCCGGGCTGGTTCGTGGGAACAGCATTTCATCGGCGTCTTTTCTTATAGGATTCGAGTAGCATGGCGGAAAAGGATGGCTTTTGGGTCGAGCAATGGCTTTGGCGTGCAGCCTCGGATTGTTGCTAGGCATTGGCGGCGTTTTCAAGACAAATACTGAGACAAAATGGACGGCGCGGAGACCCTCGCTGTGTACAGACTGAGTTCACAATTCTTCGCTTTCCGGATCTGGCAAGACCATATTGCGTCCGTATATGGAGAAGGGAGAGATTGTTTCGTGCGAGCGCGCATGCGTATGGAAATCTCGAGGCGAGTGGTTGAGATGAACGGGTGCCTGGCGCATTCCGAGCACCGGGATTGGTCGAGACTCTGCGCTGGGCCGACGCCCTTACTCGCAACTTGGGTCCAGGCTCTTGGGCATCCCGCCGCCGTGCTGGTCGGATTCGCCAAAAGCCCGTGATGCAAGAACGCAGCTCGGAGCGTGATGACAAATGAGGGCGGATGACGGAGGCAGCGGGCGAACAGCTCCGAAGCTGCGCGAAGCTGCCGACGTCTACATAATCATCCACCACCTCCGCCGACCACCATGACGCCGCCAGCACCCCCGAGCAGACGCCACACATTCTGCCACACGCCGCGCAACCTCCCGCCATGACATCGCGCCCCGAGCCGCAACCCACACCACACCAAAGCACTCCCTCCAACGACGCGCAACAACAACCCGCCGCCAACGACGTCACCACCATGGACCCCGAACCCAGCAACGCGCCGCCTCCTCCCTCAGCGCCCACCACCACCACCACCTCCGACGCCGAACCAGAACCCCCCAGCCTAACCCTCACCCTCACCCACCACAACCACCCCCGCACCTTCCACCTCCCCGCCACCGCCACCCTCGCCGACCTCTCCGCCGCCATCTCCACCACCCTCTCCATCCCCCCCTCCCACCAAAAACTCCTCATCACCCCCAAACCCGGCCTCCTCAAGCCCCCTTTCCGCGACCCAACTCTCCCGCTCGCCTCGCTGCTGTTCCCTCCCAAAAACGCTCCCGCCGCCGCCGCGTTCCGCACCCCCAAAATCGTCCTCATGGGCAGCACCCCCGCCGAGGTCTCCGCACTGCAAGAAACCGTAACCAAAGGCACCACCACACAAGCAGCGCGGCAGGAAGCGCACAAGAAATACGGGGCGACGCCCGCGCGGACGACGTCGCGGCATGCGGCCGAGGACGCGGAATACACATTCGCGGCGCTACGGCCGTTGGGCTACCTACCGCGGCCGGAGCGCAGCTTAGCGTTCCTGGAGCGGCTGCGGGACGACGCGGGGATAAGGGCGGCGATGCGGAAGCATCGGTTTCGGGTGGGGTTGTTGACGGAGATGGATCCGGTCATGCACACGACGCGGGAGAGTCGGACGTTGGGGTTGAATAGGAATGCGGGGGAGGTTATTGAGTTGCGGTTGCGGACGGATGCGGGGGATGGGTATAGGGATTATAAGACTATTAGAAGGACGCTGTGTCATGAGCTGGCGCATAATGTGTGGGGGGAGCATGATAGGAATTTTTGGAAGCTGTGTGGGGAGATTGAGAGGGAGGTGGAGAGGGGGGATTGGAGGGGGGGTGGGGGGAGGAGGGGGGGTGGTAGTGCGGGGGATGAGGTGTTTGAGCCTGGTCCTGATCCGGAGAGTAGGGGGGATGTGGTTGATCATGGGGGTTGGACTGGGGGGGAGTTTGTGTTGGGTGGGGGGAGCTCGGCGGTGGTGGGCGCTTCCGGGGATGTTACGGTGTCGGGGGAGACGTTGAGTAGGAGGGAGATTTTGGCGAGGGCGGCGGAGGAGAGGGCGAGGAGGGCGAGGCAGGAAGAGGGTGATGGGAATGGAGGGGAGGAGAAGAGGTAGTTTTTTTGAGTAGGAGGGAGAGAAGTGCTTGTGGCTTGCATATACCCATGACCATCAACGTTGTCAATTTACATGTGGCTGTTGAAGGTCTCGGTGATATCTGTATCCTTGAAAGTGTGTCTGTTAGTCGTTGCTTCAAGCTCCCAAGCTGACTGGAGGTTTTGCTGACGGTCAATTGATAGAGCAGGCAATCATATCATTGGATGCGCGAGCCAGAAGATGGAAGCGAGGTGCAACGTTCAACTCAGTTAGGACCTCGGCGTTGTGGTTGTCGTATTCAGCCCCTCAAAAGTGGCCTGGACAAACTACTGATCACATTCAGGAATGCCGTGGCGTCGTTTGTGAGTTCGTTTCATAAGGTTGGCGCAGGCTGCTTCTGTGCATCGGTCACTGACGTGTAAGCGTCCTGGGGCGGTGGATTAGGATTGCTGCGAGCCCGCATATCAGCCTTTAGACCCCTTGCTTTCATCCGATCAATAATGGTTCAGCAAAAATGCTACCAGAATCACGACTTCAGACACAAGCACAAGGCAGAGTCGAAGCAGCTCCATTCAAGACGAAAGTTCTACCCTCAGTAGTCCATAGACATCAGACCAGGATCCTGGTATGACGGAGGAGCACCAAGTTCATCGGCATGTATAAAGTTGTGTCCGTTGATTAGGTCAAGCTTCCAAGTCAACATGGAATTGCCTTTCCTGCCCTGGAAAGTTTTCAAATTTTTGTAGGCTTCAGGGCTGTATGTTTTCGACGAGGCTGTGAGCTTAGTATGTAAGGTAGCGTCTAACGGGGCGGTTGGTGAATCGTCAAGCGATAAGCTATCGAAAGGTCTGTATGCTCAAAAAAGAAAGAGACCAACATTGACCGCTCATAACCATTTGCAGCAATCTTCATCTTGGCTTGAACTCTGTCCATTTCTTTGCTTTGCTCATAAAGCTTCACCTAAACCTTATCTCAAAAAATCTCGCATAAGCCTACCTCCCAGCCTGCCTCGTACTATTATTATCGCCTCCTTCAAGATATTCAGAAGGTGCAGGCTCTTCGGCACGGCAGGCTTTGGTAGCACACTGTAAACGCGCTGGCAGCGAACCGACGCCAAATCGAAACAAATACAGCAACAAAAATTCAAGCTAAGCTCAGCTAACTCTCCACTTCCACTAGCCGAGGATATGGGTAACAACCAGATAAGCAAACAATACCGGAGGGTTTCAAAGCCTCCCAAGGATTAACCCGGTTGAGTCTGATGGAAGTCGTAAGAGAGAGTTTCAAGAAAGCACAAGAATGCAAGTAGGTATCTGGGTTTGAAAATCCGCGAGAAGTTTAAAAAGCAGATTCAATCACTTTGCGTCAATTCTGATCCGTGATCTAGACATCATTAAAGAAAGTTGACTTTGCAGTCGATTTCCAGGCTTCTGCGCACCGAGAGGATAATACATTAGCAAAATTCGGAGGATTTTCTTCCTGATTCAATTCAATTAACAATAACAGCTTTCTATCAAGGGAAGTGCTCAGCATTAAACCCATCAATAATGGCGCGTGACGCCTTGACAATCTCAATGCAACCAGGTGAATCGGAGTGGCAGCACAGAGACACCTCATAGTCACCGAGCGGCAGGTCAATCTTCTCTCCGGTCACCGTCGTGACGGCACCTTCATAGACTTGAGACGTGACATGAGCACGGGTCTCTTCCGTCGTCCACGGTCTGCAAACGCACTCGTCAGCCCCAATTCCAGTGACTATCATCATCAAGACACTCACTTCTTCTTCCGATCAATGACCAAGGTCCCATCCCTATTATACTTCACATCGCCATACAACTCGGCCACAAACGGCAACCCCAACTCCCGCGCCACCTCCTCATGCACCGTCCCCGCCAACCCGAAAACCGGAGTCCCCGTGGGCACGCCCGCGTAGACGGCGCGGCACACGTCCTTGTCGCGGTACATCATGCCGTAAAGCACGCCGTGCGGCTTGACGTGGTGCAGCGGGAGGCCCTCGGCGTCCAGGAAGGCCTTGAGGGCGCCGACTTGGTAGCGGGTCATGGCGGTCAGTTCGTCGGGTGTCATCTTGATCTCGCGGCGGCCGAAGCCTTGGATGTCGGGGAGGCCGGGGTGGGCGCCGATGGCGATGTTGTGGTGTTTGCAGAGGTGGACGGTTTGTTGCATGATGAGGGGGTCGCTGGGGTGGTCGGTTGTTAGTCCGGTGATGTCTCTTCTATTTCATTTTTGCTTTCTTTTTTTCTTCTTCTTCTTCGCGGAGCGAGGGAAGGCGGATCGATCGAGGTGTCGTGAGACGGCGAAAGAGGGCGTGGAAAGGAAGAAGCCGCATACCCGGCGTGGAAACCGCAAGCCACATTGGCGTGGTCAATCAGAGGAATGAGCTCCTCATCAGGCCCGCACTTGAAGTTGCCATAGCCCTCGCCCAGATCGACATTGATCTTGACCTTGAATTTTGAGGGAGCCATGACTGCAGGGTAGAAAGAGCGGGACGAGGAATGGAGTGAAGAGAAGGCGGATGTGCCAATCGAGGGAGACGGAAGCCAGGGACGCAACAGAACACACGGAGAAAGGGAAGGATGCAAAGGTGGGAGGGCCTGGGGATAGCTGCGACGCGATGGTGGAGCTAGGGCGACCCCGCGTTGATATGCTATCAAAGCTCCTGAGCTACCCCTCCGCGCCCATGACACCGACATCCCACCCGCACACAGCTAAGCATTGCCGATCTCCTGCTTGCCATTGGAGACTGGCTGTGAGCGGCACCCAGCGGCCAAGCCCCGAACCCACGCAATGGACCTTCGGGAGAGGGGTTCGACGTGCTGGCGCCCGCCCGTAGCGCCCTGATAAACCTCCGCGTGCCCGCCGGCGCTGGTGTTCCTGGTACACGGCAGATCGCCTGGAAGAGTGGTGGTGCACAGCAAGCTATAAAGGCTGTTCTGCCTGTGACAGCTGCAGCTGCAAGGCAAGCAAGATGCAGTCCATCAAGACGCTGCTAATCGCCAACCGCGGCGAGATCGTCGTACGTAACCGGGTCCCCAGACACCCAATTGATTGCCCTCTGCATCTCCAGTCCTCAGACCACTGTGTCGGAAAAGAAGCAAAAAAAAAAACCAGACCCGCTGACCTCACCCCACCACCTAGGTCCGCATCATCCGCACCGCCCGCGCCCTCAACATCCACACCATCGCCGTCTACTCCCCCGCCGACACCGCCTCCCTGCACGTCCGCCTCGCCGACGAAGCCATCCTCCTCCCCGCCAACTCCTCCTACACCGACGCCGCCGCCCTCATCTCCGTCGCCCAGGCCAACCGCGCCGACGCCATCATCCCCGGCTACGGCTTCCTCTCCGAAAACGCCCATTTCGCCCGCCTCGTCACCGCCGCCGGCATCACCTGGGTCGGCCCCTCGCCCCAGGCCATCGACGCCTTCGGCGTGAAGCACGTGGCCCGCGAGCTCGCGGCCAAGGCGGGCGTGCCCGTCGTGCCCGGCACTCCGGGCTTAGTCGAGGATGAAGACGCGGCCGTGCGGGCGGCGGAGGAGGAGCTGGGGTTTCCGGTCATGTTGAAGGCGACGGGGGGAGGTGGTGGGATGGGGTTGGTGACGTGCGCGTCCGGGGAGGAGGTGCGGGAGGGGTTTCGCGCGGTGCGGAGTAGGGGGCTGGCGTTGTTTGGGAATCCGGGCGTCTTCGTGGAGCGGTTCTATGCCGCCTCGAGGCATGTGGAGGTGCAGGTTTTTGGGAATGGGATGGGGCGGGCGATTCATTTTGGGGAGAGGGAGTGCTCGATTCAGCGGAGGCACCAGAAGGTTGTGGAGGAGTGTCCGAGTCCGTTTGTTGAGAGGCGTCCGGGGTTGAGGGAGAAGCTGGGGGCTGCGGCGGTGCATTTGGCTGAGTCGATCAATTACGGATCGGCTGGCACTGTCGAGTATCTCGTCGACGATGAGACCGGGGAATTCTTCTTCCTGGAGATGAACACCAGGTTGCAGGTTGAGCATGGTATTACGGAGCTTTGCTATGGCGTTGATCTCGTGGAGATGATGCTGAAGCAGGCGGATGCGGAGCGTTCCGGTAAGGGAGGTTGGGACGGTGACGAACTGAAGCTCCTGCAGCCTTCGGGACCAATTGGCGCTGCCATTGAGGTCAGAGTCTACGCGGAGAATCCGGTTCGGGATTTTGCTCCTTCTCCAGGCTTGTTGCAACAAGTTGAATGGAAAGAGCTCCCGGGAACTCGCATTGATACCTGGGTGTTCACCGGTGCTCGAATAACCCCGAACTACGGTAAGATGGACATTTCTCTTCCCAACCAAGAAGAAGATGGAAGTGAGCTCCTAAGCTACAAACAGACTTCCCATCAACCCACCCCACAACTTCCAAACCCGCTAACTCCAAACCCAGATCCCCTAATCGCAAAAGTGATGCACCACGCCCCCACCCGCGCCCTCGCCATCACCTCCCTCCAACAAATCCTCTCCACCACCAAACTCCGTGGCCCTCCCACCAACCTCACCTTCCTCGAATCCATCACCCACCACCCCTCCTTCCACCGCGGCCACACCCTCACCAACTTCCTCACCTCCTCCTTCACCTTCACCCCTCACGCCATCGACGTCCTCACCCCCGGCGCCTACACCCTCGTCCAAGACCTCCCCGCCCGCCCCGCCATCGGCAAAGGCATCCCCCACTCCGGCCCCATGGACCCGCTCACCTTCCAGCTCGCGAACCTCCTCGTCGGCAACGCGCGCGGCGTCGAGGCCCTCGAGATCACGCTTTCGGGGCCTGAGCTGCGGTTTCTCGGGGGGGCCGTGGTGGCGCTGTGCGGGCCTCCGATGGCGGAGGCGGCGACGCTGCGTGGGGAGGGGGAGGAGGGGGAGGAGGTGGTGGTGATGCCGATGTGGACGAGGCGGTACGTGAGGGCGGGGCAGAGGTTAAGGATCGGGAAGATGGGGGCGGGAGGGGGGTGTAGGGCGTATTTGGCGGTGTGGGGGGGTTTGCCGGGCGTGGCGGCGTATTTTGGGAGTAGGAGTACGGCGCCGGCGGTGGGGATTGGCGGGTATCAGGGGAGGCAGCTGGCGCCGGGGGATCTGCTCGAGATCGCGAGGGATGTGCCGCGGGAGTTGGTTGGGGAGGTCAGCGTGCCGGAGCACCTGCGTCCGGTTTATGCGAATGATTGGAGGGTCAAGGCGATGGTGGGACCGCATGATGAGGGGTATTTGTTGCCTGAGGATGTTGAGATGATATACAACACCGTCTGGAAGGTCTCGCACAACGCCAGTCGCAGCGGCATTCGCCTCATTGGACCCGTTCCCAAGTGGGCGCGGAAGGATGGCGGCGAGGGAGGGGCACATCCCAGCAACCTTGTTGAATATGGGTATCCCATCGGCACGCTCAATTGGACGGGCGACGACCCGTGTATCTTCCCAGTCGACTGCCCCAACTTTGGTGGGTTTGTCAGCTCGACGACCATCATTCGAGCCGAGTGGTGGAAGATGGGGCAGATCAAGGCAGGGGACAGCATGCAATACGAGCGAGTTTCTTTGGAGGATGCGTTGGATGCGAGGGCGAAGTTGGAGCGATTTCTGAGCGGGTTGGAAGAAGCTATCAAAACGGGTAAGGGATTCGATGCCGTCGAGCCGCTTGATACGCAGTCAAAGGCGCCTTCGATCGTGTCTGGGCAATGGGGGAAGTCCGTCCTCTGGCACCGGCCAGAGCAGGGCAACCAGCCAGCAGTGACGTATCGCCAGGTACCGCCACCCTCCCTCCGTATAGACAGACCTTACTAACTACCCAAAACCCCAGGGCGGCGACGACCACCTAATCATCGAATACGGTCACGAAAACTTCGACCTCAACCACCGCTGCCGCGTCACGGCCCTCGAATCGCGCATCCGCAGCCCCTCCGCCCCAGCCTGGCTCCGCACCCACCTCACCACAACCATGGGCTGCTGCACCTCCCTCCTCCTCTTCTACAACGGCGCGGCCCTCCCGCGCGCCCACCTCCTCCCCTACCTCCAATCCCTCGAAGCCCAGCTCGGCGACCTCAGCACCACCACCCTCACCTGCCGCCGCTTCAAGCTCCCCCTCAGCTTCGAGTCTGCCGCCCAGCGCGACGCCATCGCCCGGTACACGGAGACGCAGCGCCCGCACGCCCCCTACCTCCCGGACAACCTCGCCTTCGTGGCCCGCAACAACGGCATCGCGCCCGAGGCCCTCAAGCACATCTACCTCACCGGCACCTTCGTCGCCGTCGAGGTGGGCTTCTTCTGCGGGAACACCGTGTGCCTGCCCGCGGACCCGCGGCAGCGCTTGAACTGCCCCAAGATGAATCCGTCGCGCGTCTACACGCCCGAGGGGACGGTGAGCTGGGGCGGGAGTTGCATGTCGCTGTACCCGGTGGATTCGCCGGGGGGCTATCAGATGACGGGGCGGACGGTGCCGTGCTTTGATGCGTTGGGGTGGAAGAAGGGGTTCGAGGCGGGGCGGCCGTGGTTGTATCGGGATTTTGACTTGTTGACGTATTATCAGGTGAGTGAGGCGGAGATGGAGGGGTTGCTGCAAAGGTTTAGGGCGGGGTTGTACGAGTGGGAATGGGAGGAGGTGGAGTTTGATATGGCGGAGCATAATCGGTTGTTGGAGGAGACGAGGGAGGAGGTGAAGAGGGTGAGGGAGAGGCAGGCGATTGCGCAGGAGGAGATGGTGAGGGCGGAGCAGGAGAGCTTGGCGAGGTGGAGGGAGGAGAAGAAGAGTCAGCAGGTGGATGAGAGCACGGTGGAGAGTTTGCTGGATGGTACGCTTTTTCTTCTTCCCTGATGCACTGCTTTGACTTTGACGTCGCTGACGGGTTGGTTTCACACAGATCCTGCCATAACGGCTATAGAGGCTCCTGTCGACGCGAACGTCTGGAAGGTTGAGGTTGCCGAGGGGGAGGTCTTGAAGCCGAACAGCTTGGTAATTTTCCCAGCATTAACCGACTGTATTGCTTCTAACGCTCGGCCCAGATCTCCATCCTCGAAGCGATGAAGCTGGAAATCTCTGTCCGCCTACCCGAGGATCTCGTTACGACAGGCGGTCCACCGGCCAAGGTCGAGAAGCTGCTCGTCCGGCCGGGCGACACGGTCAAGGCGGGCGGGAGGATTGCGCTTGTGAGGAAGGGCTAACGCCCCGGCACCGGCTAGACGGCATAGACTCGGCTGTGGCTGACGGCATGGCGAGATTTGGGTGCTTGTGCGCTGTTCTAGTTTATTCCGGCCTTGGTCTGCAGCCACTCAGGAGTAGTCGCCCCTATATCGACGTGTATAGCGGCGATGAGTTATAGGGCGACGAGGCGCAAGCGATGTGTCTTTCCTGCTTAAAGGCATATAGCAGACGCCAGTTCGCCTATTCCGCGTCTATAGCAACAGACGTCCAACCGAGGCGGGTGAGCATTGAGCGTGCAGTGGAAGTAGCAGCAGCCCGGTAAGCCCTACGTAGATTGAAGCCATTGCTTTTCGCGCAGCTCCCCATCCCCTAACCACGCTGCCCGTTCCCAACGCCCTGGCCGTGGGACTGGGGGTCCGCTGGCCTGCGCGCTGCACACGCAGTGCGTAGCTCGACTTTTTAGAGCGCTGCTCGCAGGCAACCGTGCGGCTGAGTTGCTGCTGATGCGGTGGAAGCCTCACCGCCTACATGTCGGGCGCGCGTAGCATGCAGATCGCAGGTGGAAGCGGGAAAAGCTGGGGTCTGTGAAGAGAGTCATGCCTCGGCCGACGGCGTGTGACGATACAGCAGACGTCAGCGGACACGGACGCGGCTGGGGACGGCGGGCTGGGATGGGTCGTCTTGGGGCGGAAGCGGTGAAAGCCCTGCTGCGGTGGTTGATGGTGTTCAGGCTGTCCTTTGCTTTCTTTCTCTTTTTTTCCTGCCCGGCGTTCGGGCGGTTGGCATCAAACAATGGCGGCAGGCGGGCGAGATACGAGGGTGGTGAAGAAACAGACGGCAGGCCTGGGGCGCTAGATCTTTGTGCCGAGACAGGCAGTGATTTGGAATGCAGCGTGCAACGCGCCCGTTCTGGCATTATTGCGTGCCATTCCCAATCTCGTATGAATCATCCGCAGGGGAGGCTGATGATATCGCACTTGGCACTTGGGGATGTTTGACGTGGTTCACATCACTCGTACCGTGGTGTCGCTGGCAGGCCTCGCGGTGCTCTCAGCTCAATAAAGCACGCGCCGCGGGGGCATGCTGAAACGCAGACGGTGGGCGTGGCAAACGTGGCCGCGGCGGGGGGCCGGGCGGCGCTCAGCGCGTTCAATAAAGCGCACGAGCGGCGTCTTGAATCAACTGGAACAGCTGCGGTTGCCCGAACGGGCGGCGCGGGGCGATCACGCCCGCCCAATGCGGTGTGCGGCATGCCGGTTTGAGGGCGCGCAGCGACAGGCCCGCGCAGCATGGCTCTGCGGCAGCATGCGTAACATCGCCGCCGCGGCCCATGCCATGCCGGCCGCTGCAAATGACAGCCGCCCGGCCATGTGACCCCGGCGCTCAGGTAATCAGAGCGCGCCAGCGATCGCGGATCGGCGCCTCCTGGCCGTGACGGGCTGCCGGGACTGGGCTGCTGGCGCTGGCGATAATCTCCGGCGGCGCGCTGCTCCACCACGCGCCGCGGCGGCTGCGCGGCCGGTGGGACATGGGCAAACCGCGCGGCCGGGCGCCGCTGCTGCTGCCAGGCCTGAAACGTACGATGCGCGGAATTGCGACATCTCGGCGCCGTTTGCTCGCGGCCAGTGCGCGTATTGGCGGCTGCGATCGCTGCGGCTCTGCCGGCGCGCGCGGTCGTCGCGTGCCGGTCGCGGTCGCCGCCGTGGCGCAGGGCGGGCGGCGGGTGAAACAGCTCATGTGCGGCGGGCAAGCGAGCGGGCGCGGTGCTAGCAGCGACGCTGAAACACGGCCTGCTCCACGCCGCCGCAGCCAGCCGAGTCGATGCGGCTGACGGCCGCGGGCAATCTGCGCGCGCCCCGCCAGCTGTCCCGGCCGGCGGTTTGGGCAGTTCGCCCGCGGGCCCTTATCGCGCGCAGCTAAAGATAGAGCCGCTGGGCGAACGGCATTAAGGAGGGTGCGGTATAGGCCCGGGGTGCCCGGGCGGCATTGATTCCTGGGGACCGCGATGATGCGCGGCAAATTGGACGATCATGCCGCCAAAAATGGAGCGTCGCGCGCGGCGAGAGGCAGCGCGCCGCCAGCAGCAGCAGCGCGCCGCCAGGAGACGCGCCCCCGCCCTGCGCGCATCGCGGCGATCCAGCGGCGGCCGCGAAATTTGGATGCGCGGCGCGGGTGTCGCGGCGGTGTTTGGGGGGCGCGCAGCCCGCAGCCGCTGCCCGCCGGCGATCGCGCGTGATTGGCCGCGCGCACCCCAGGGCTGGCGGCCAATATTGCCCACCCGCCGCTGCCAGTGCCTCCGCCCGCGCCCTTCCCTTCCCTTGCAACCGCCGCTCCAGCGCGCTCTAGCCTCGCCCGCCCGCCCGCGCCGCACGCGCTGCTCGTACGCGGTGGGCCCCGCGCGCGCTCTTCAGGCGGGCCACCGCCCGCCTGTGCTGGCCGCCGCTCGCTTCCCTCAGCTTGAAACACCTAGCCCGGGCCCTGGTCTATTGGCCGCAAATAGAGTGGTCGCACAGCTGGAGTCCGTGGGCCCATCGCGACTCTGTCTGAGGTCCAGTTTCATCCTAACCGCATGCGAGCATAGCACGCCCCCGTCGCTGCGCGCAACCCTGCCCGCCAGTCCTCGCTCTCGCGTCCGTGCCAATCCATATTATCGTCGCCGGCGCCCTCCCGCCCAAGCCCGCTGCTTCTTCACCACCCTGCCCTGCCCTCTCCTCGACACCCGCTGCCTCTCCCCCACACCTCCCTCTCCCCGCCGACCCGTCCCGCCCTCGAGCCTGGCAGCACACCTGCCGGCGCCCGTCGCTCATTTCGCCCGCCTGCTTCCACCCTGCCGCCGAAGCGCCCGCCCGCCCGCCATGACTACCGCCGTCGCTGCGCCGCCGGTCACCGCGCCGCACGCGCCCTCGCCCTCCGACCAGGGCCCGACCAGCTCCAGATACGCCCCAATTGCGCCCTCCAGCGGGAACACGCCCAGCGGAAAGTCCGCTCGCTCCTCGAGCAACCACGGCTCTCCTGTCTCTACTCACAGCGACGCTTCTCTGCACCGGGAGGGCAAGCGCTCCCCGAACTCGTGCGTCTGCCTTCCGCTCGCGTCGCGCGCCCGCACGTGCTAATCCGCCGCAGCTCCAGGAACTCGCACGCGCCCAAGATTGTCGTCAAGAAGGAACCCGACTCCCCCGAGATGCCTGCCTCGCGGCACCGCCCCCGCCGCCTCGATCTTTCGAACAACGTCCACTCCGCCGGCGCTCTGAGCGCGCGCCCGTCCGGTCCTCTCACCGGCAAGGAAAGTGCCGGTTTGGTCATGCACGATGTCGGACTTGCTTGCCTGTCGCCCGGATTCCAGACCCAGGACCCCGCCATGAGGGAACAGCTTCAGAGGAGCATGGACGTTAGGGACAGGCAAAGACAGATCATTGAGGCGAGGCAGAAGGGAAAGACTGTGCAGCTCCCGCACGAGACGGGCGAGAGCTCGAGGCACGCCGAGACGAACCCTTTCAAGAGTGGAGGAAGGACTCCCGCGTCGTCGCGGAGGAAGGGACCGCCCCCGGGCCTTTCCATTGCGCCACCTTCTGCCCAGCAGTTTGCCAACGAGCGCGTCATTCAGTCCGCGCCTCTTAACCAATCTTTCACCGGCATGAGGGGCTCGCAGTTCCAGTCTCTCTCCAGACAGGTTGCCAACCAGCCCTCGAATCTCTCCCAAACCTCGCACATCCACCACGTCCCCGCCAACCAGACCAACAACCGCCTTCCTCCGATATCAGATGTCTTCGCCGGCGAGAGCATCGCCGCGCCGAGGGAAGCGGGCCGCTACAACGGCAGCCCTGGTCACTCGTCGCACTCCAACCAGCAGCCTCTTCCCTCTCCTGGCTTCCCTCCCAACAGCCAGCCCTCGCAGCCTCGTCGCCGCGAGTACAAGTCTGCCGAGGAAGCTGTTCAGTCGATGTCCGGTGGTCGCGAGGACTTGCTCCCTCGCATCGTCCACTACGGCGGTCACCAGCCTCCCACCCCTCCCTCGCCAATGCCGCAGAAGAACCAGAACGGCCAGCCAGAGATGCACCGCACCGGCAGCTCGCGGCGCCGCACTCGTGAGGAGTACGAGCGGGACATGGGCACTCCGCCTCTCGGTCGCCAGGAGAGGCGGCCCGGTCCGTTCGGCGAAGGCCGAGACAGCCCCGACACGCAGAGGAGAAAGAAGGAAGAATTCATTGCGCTTTGCGCGCGGGCTTGGGATCTGTTCCACTCTTGATCGGCGGATGATACCTGGCACATGCCATTTGGATTGCTGCGATCTGACGTTTCGCTTTTTGGATTGGGCGTTCCGGCACCACCACCACTGATCTTTCTTCTTTCTCGTTAAATGCGCTGGTCTGCTATTTTTCACGTCATCTTTCAAGATTTTCCTCTCCTACGCACGCACCGGTTACTCTCCTCTTTAAGGCCTGGTGGCGTCTCGACCCTACAACATTCGCTTAATCATTCCATTGAAAACAAAACCACGGACGGAGGAGAAGATGGCGCGCAGTCTCCGATCTCCTGATGTTTTGTTCTTCTCCAATGCCCTTGCGGGCAAGCAAAAGTCGTCATGTGGCAAGGACGAAGTTCGGACCGGCACATGGCTTCTTTTTTCCACCTTTGAACGCTGCCCACGATCTTGAATGCCTCGTATGATGCACGCATCATGCATAGGTCTGTTCTCACGTCGCGGGAGTTCTACATCTTTCTGCTTCGCGATTTGGCACGCTGGGTCGTCTTTTTGGGAATTGCTTGGGACTACGCAAATGATGCGAGCCCCGTCCATCCACAGCTGGAGAGGAGATCTCTTTGTTTTTTTTTTTTGGCTCTGGTATCTGTCTCCTTGGCGCTATTGTTCCATCTTCTCCCCATCTTGCTCTTCTTCTCGCCCAGCACCTTAATTTTCTTGTCGCGACAGGGTAGCTGGGCCGCCTCCAAAAGGGCGCTAGGGTTGCACATGTCTTGATTTATTTTTTTTTTCACTCGTCGTTTGGGTTTTGTTCATACGTCGATGCAAGCCTTTTTGGAAGATTTTGGCGAGCACTCGAAAGGCCTTTTTCGCGCGGCAAAAGAAGAATACGGAATTATACCAAGGGAATATTGGACGGGGGGGAAAGGTAGCTCTCACACCAGTCGAATGGGAAAATCGACCATGGAAGCCATATGACGTGCCCCCGCAATAATGTGACATCGATGCTACGGCTTGTGTGTTCAGTTGCTGTCACCGGTGAAGAAACCATTGGCCGGTGAGGGCATGATTCGGATTGGAAACATGCCCTTCCCTCCCCTTGCTCGCTCCCTGTCCCTCGGTGGCTGCAGCAGCCGCAGCAACCAAAGTTCGGAGGCAAGGATGTGTAGTGAATCTTCAGCGATTGATGACTGTTTCGGCGCAGGGTATATACGAAAAAGAGTATTGGCCGGCCGGCCGGCTTTCGCCCCTCCCTCTCCCTACCACCGCACCACCGTTCCTCGAAAAGAAGCAAAAAGGGAGGGGCACGGCATCCTTGTTCGCTCGCTCGCAGCATGCAGCGAAAAGAAAATCAAAAAAGGCTTTTGGAGGGATATGCATGTCATTGGGCGGGAGCGTGGGCTATCCACGGCTTCAGCCGGACGGATTGGGAGTGCGCGTGTATCGATTTGGCATCCCCTTTTCGTTCGCGCGGGCGCGTATGGGTATCGATGATGGGTTGCTCGGTCCAATTGGCGAGCGGATAATGGAGAAGAAGCTTGTTCAGCCAGCCATTCGCGATTTTTCGTTTTTTTTTTGCGGCGGCGGCGGCAGGCGGCGCGACTCTGATTCACGGCAGATCGGCTCACGGAGGATTGCGACGACGACGACGACAACAATCACGCGCCATGCGGACGGAGCTGGGGCATTCATCGGGATGCAAGAGGCGCGTTTCGTGCCGAACACTTTACTGTCTGACGGATGGCTGGGGTGCGGGTACGAGGTGCGCATTAGCTGGCTTGCCTGAGGCGAATTGAGATCTACCTCTGGCGCGTCTCAATGTAAAACACCAGCGTTTTGATTTTCGGTCTTAATGCTGGGGAAGGTTGCATTACGAGGGGCTGAAGATGGCTGATCACTGACATCATGGGCGGCCGTGCTTTGCTTCTTCGTGGTCGTATCTTCACATACTTCGCGCGGCGTACGACGCGGATCAGCAAGGGCGCTGCCCACGGTCGACTTCGGCAGAACGCGACGACGGTGATCTCGACCAGGAAAACGAACGAGCTGGCCGCGTGTCTTGCAGCTGAAACGGCGCCGACAAGAGGAGCTGGCCGCGGTCGGGCCGGACTGCGGCCTCAGGCCGGGCGCTCAGCCTTGTCCGCCGCTAGGCCTGGGGCGCTGGACCCTGACACCTGAGCAGGAAAGAGCAAACGGCACCGGCGCATCGTTTTGCCGCGCAGATGCACGCTGCCGTCACCGTGGCTACCGGCGCGACTGGAGTCTGCCTTGCGCGCTCAATGCTGTCCGCGAGAAGCGCCCGCTCGTCGCTGCTGCTGCTGCTTCGCCGCCGCACCCACAGCCTCGTCGCTGCTCGCCCGACGACCGCCAGCCTCGCCGTCCATGGCCGCCTCGACGCGCTTTGCTGCTGCGCCGCCCATCGCTCTTTCACGGTACAGCCTCACCACCACCCGCCATTCCGAAGACACTGTTCAGAGCACCTGTGACGCTAACGAAGCTCCCGACGCGCAGATGGGGAAGAAGAAGAACGCGAAGAAGCTGAACCACCAGCACGTGGCCGCGGCGAACCCGCACCCAACCCACGACAACGCCGTCGTCATGCCAGCTGCGGCTGCTCCACCAGCAACTCAGCAGGCCCAGGGACAGACGCAGCCTAAGAGCAAGTCTCGGCGGAAGAAGGAGCGCAAACAGCAGCGCAAAGCCAAGCAGCAGCAGCAGCAGCAGCAGCAGCAACAGCAACACGCGGCAGCCAGCCAGCAGCTTGCCACCACCGCTCCACCGGCCCAAGGGGAAGCTCAAACCGCCACGGCCTACTTCTCGCCTGAGCATGGACAACACGGTCGCGCGAAGAGCGAGGATGATCGGGCGAGCCAGGACAGCTTCGTGGGCCTGCCCCTGTTGGATGCGCTCGACAGCATTCAGCCGGCTGGAAGCGAGGGCCAGACCGCGAACGTCGGGACCGGAAGGAAGACGTCGTTGACGTCTCGTCCTGCGCCGGGCATTGCTGCTGCTCAGCGCGGTCCGCCGGCGGGTGCGCCCACGCAACCAAGAGCGTGGACAGCGGTGCCGCCGCCTGGTGCTCCCACGCAACCAAGAGCGTGGGCAGCGGAGCCGCCGCCTGGTGCTCCCACGCAACCAAGAGCGTGGGCAGTGGGGCCGCCGCCTGGTGCTCCCACGCAGCCTAGGTCTTGGAGGAGCGGCGCTGGCGATACGGCTCAGTGGGGTTCGTTGTCTTCTCAGGCTGCTGATTCTGCTCCTCACCAGCCGTCTGCCGCCGCACCCCATAATCCGTATGGCTACAACCTGCAGAATGCGACGTGGGATTGGAACACGTTCAACGGCGCTGGAAATGCGTCTGACCATTCGGCGGGTGGTAGTGGATATGATGGCTGGATGCGTGGCGGCGGATCCGTTGCAGCAACGTCTGCTCAGCAACCAGACTTTGGCTCGGCAATTTGGCCCACGGCATATGATGCAATGGCGATCACTGCTCAGCAAGGTTACGATGCGCAGCAGTATCAGTACGGGCAGCCTCCTGAAGGTGGAGTCTGGCTTCCAGAGCAGCAACAGCAGCAGAGCGTTGTGTATGAATCAGGCCACTACACAGGCTACCACGGCTCTAACGGTGTGCGCCACATCTACGGCCACGCCAATAGCTTCACGCCGCGCTCTCCTACAACGTCAGTGAACCACTACTATCAGGGCCACAGCTGGCGCGTTAACAAACAACACAGTGCTCCAAACCGGGGACTCGCGACCAAAGCCGGCCGAGCGAGCGGGCTCCTGAGTCCCGAACGGACAAGCGAAAGCGAAGGCGGAGGGAACGTAGGAGGAGACAAGAAAGTCCGCCGCTCCAAGAGGCTCGCCGCCCAAGCATCCAGCATCACCTGGGAAGATCTTCCCGGCCAACAACAACAATTCCAGCCACCACCATCTCCACGGACCTTCCGCTCGCCCTCACCAAAACGAAGAGGCGGCAAAGTCCCACCGCTCCCCAAACCAGAACCCACACCCGAATACCTCCAACAAGCCTCGACCCTCCCCCACAAACTCTCCGCCCCGCAATCCCTCCTCGTCATCATCGACCTCAACGGCACCCTCGTCCACCGCCCCTCCCGCAAAAACTCCTCCCGCATCATCTGCCGCCCGCACGTCCAACCCTTCCTTGCCTACCTCCTCGCCAACCACCACGTCATGATCTGGTCCTCAGCCCGCCCCGAAAACGTCTCCAAGATGTGCGCCCAACTCTTCCCCAACCCGGCCCGCCGCTCCCTCCTCCTAGCCGAATGGGGCCGCGACACCCTCGGCCTGAGCCCCCAGCAGTACAGCGAGAAGGTGCAGGTGTACAAGATCCTCCACAAAGTCTGGCTCACGGCCCGCCTGCAGGGCTGGCACCCGGGTCACGCTAACGGCGAAACGTTCGGGCAGCATAACACCCTGCTGATCGACGATAGCGCGCTTAAGGCCTCGTCCGAGCCGCATAATCTCGTGCAGGTTGAGGAGTTTGAGGGGAGGGAGGAGCAGATGCGGGCGGATGTGTTGGGGCAGGTTGTGGGGTATTTGGAGGAGGCGAGGTGGGTGAGCGATGTTTCGGCTTGGGTTAGAGAGGGGAATAGGTTTGTTTTTGGGAGGGGGTGGGAGTGGGTTTGGTCGGAGGGAAAGGGGGGGAAAGAGTGAGGAGTTGCAGGGGGGGTTGGCGGGGGAGTTGGTGGGGTGGAGTGAGGAGGCAGTAGGGGAGCTTCTTAGTTGCAGGGGGGGTTGGCGGGGGAGTTGGTGGGGTGGAGTGAGGAGGCAGTAGGGGAGCTTCTTGCTGCGTAGAGGGTAGCTCGAGAATTCTGTCATGCTTCTAGAAGGTCTGAGAGGTGGCTGGAATAGGCCTCTTCTAGCCCGAATACTTGGAGTAGGCTAGCTCAAACCATAGATCGGAGTGATGGCATAGGACTGCAACGGTCGTACGTAGGCAGTCAAAGCATTCGTCCGAATGTCGAAGGCACGCGTATTACTATACACTTGTCGGGTATGAATGCTTCAACTCCGCTATATTTTGTGTACCCAAAAACGAAGACTTGACGACTCACTTAACGCCACCACCCGCACAATCCAAAACCCACCAGCAGAAGCAAGCAGCAGCTAAACAAAACTCAACCCTCCTCCCTTCCTCACCTTGCCTCGCTCTAACTACCTAAGCACCGGAACTCCCCCACCCCCGCCTTCATGTTGCTCAAACTCCCTCACTCACTCACTCGCTTACCAATCTCACTAATCGTCAGCCTCGTATGTGTGCGTCGCGCACGTGTGCGTCAGGCCCGTCCGTCCATCAGCCATGCATACATGCCGTCACGCCGTCATGCCGTCATGCTGCATAAGCAAAAACAATCCAATAAAAAAAATCCCGGGGATTCCGATTGGGTGGACGCGCGCGCAGCATATGCAATGTACTGTTGTATGTACTACTACTACTCTTCACTACTACTACCTGCTGCTACTACTACTACTTTGCCCGCCCGCCCGCCCCTCCACCCCCGGCCCAATCCTGAAGGGGGAAGTGTGCGCCGAGTGGGGGAGGCGGTGATGGAGATCCGTCTTACTTGGGGTTTCGCCGATGCGAGATGGGTTTGGGATTTGGGGGTTTGGTGGTGTTTTGCAACAGCTGATTGGTTTGGTTCGTGGGAGGGTGGTAGGGCTTGATAGCGTAGGGCTGGACAAGGGTATGTACGTGGGTAGACAATGGGCAGGGAAAGTGGGCTGGGGAGGCGTGGTAGGGGTGGTAAGGCTGCGAAGGGCATCGGATTGTGGTGGAGAAATGGTAGTGTAGATTTGGAGTTGGGGGAAGGGTGGAGGAGAATGGGAGGAGGTACGTATTTCTTTTACTCAGGGATTGTGGATGATTAGTTGGTTGGCTTGGGAGGCGGCTGTGGCATTGCGACAGCGGTGCATCCGGAGCTAAATCTTTTATAAAGGTGTGTTTAGTGTACACGCTTGTGTCTAAATGGATGAATGCTTCAACTCCGTCACATCAACGCCTCCAAAAAAAAATTTTAAGGAAAAGAAAAACGTGGTTCATCGGTCTCATTCGAGTCAATATTACAAAAGGCACTTAAAAGACAATTCTACAGGACAGCTGGAAGGGACTGAGCGGATCTCAGGTGTTCCAACACTCACCAAATCGCGAACAAAATTCAACTGCCCGGCAGCCGGCATGTCTCAATCTCCGTAAACAATTCCAACCTCAATCAGAGAAAACGGTATCTTTCCTGACCACTTTTACCTTTAATAACAAACCGTATTCCACGCCTTCCATTTCCCCGTACCCGACCCGAGGTAACAGTACACCCATTACGTACCAACCTCCTCCTTCCCCCACCCCCTCACACAAAAGAGAAAAGCACACGACAGCAACAGCAGAACGGGAGACCCACTTCCAATATCGTACCCACACCCCGTACGCCTGTACCCCGCGCTGCGCTTTCCCGCGGTCCAGGGTTAGTAACGGCATCCTCCACTCCTCCATCGGGAGTTCTCGGGATCTCGGGTTAACCGCCAGCTCAGCAACACAGCAACCAACCTCGCTCTTAGCTACGTACCGGTACATACGTCGGCAAGAGGTCTAGATGGGCATAAGTGGCATAATTCTCTCTTATTCCGAGGCAGGCGCAGCTTTAATGCATCATATACTTTGTGGAATTGTGTATACTCGACTGAAGGAAGAAGCTATTTCGACGTGGTGATGGTAACGGTAGTGGTCGGAGCGCAGAAACAAAGCAGGGCAACAAGCGAAAAGAGAGAAACGCAAGGCAAATCAAACGCATGAGGTGAAAGGCGCAAAAAGGAAAAAAAAGAAAAAAGGCATTAAAACAAGACCACACCAAACGCCCGTCTCTCCGTGAAAATGCAACTTTGCTTCCCCTTCCATCCTGCTTCTCACTACTCGCCCCTCACCCTCCTCCCCGGACTAACACTGCCCGACCCGCCCCTCGTAGGCGTAATCGTGAACACTCCCAAAGGCGGCGCCCGCTGCCCGGACGGACTTCTAATCGTCGGAGTGCTCCTCGGGTCGAGCGCTGGCGCAGGCAAACTCGTATGCCTGACATTATCCCTGCCGCCGCTATCTGCGCTGTTGCTGCTTGGTCCACTACTACCAGCGCTCGTAGGGCCGCTGCTGCTGCCGGCAGTGGTGCTGTCGTAGCCGCGGATGCTGCTGTTGTGGGTGAAGGAGGACGCGTTATTGATGGCTGGGCGTTTGGCCGGGTGGTGGTGGTCGTCGGTGGTGGTAGAAGCGAGAGCCGAGGCTTTGCGTTTGACGGCTTGTTCTTCGCGCCAGTCTTCGGTGAGATCGAGGAGGACGTCGGTGACGGCGTCGCGGTGCTCTTCGAGCATGTTGGAGAGGTCGTTGTGAGGAGAGCGGAGGACGTTGCCGTATTTCTTGCGGAGCTTGCGTTGGCGGGATGGGTCCCATGCGGCGTGGTTGTTTGCGACCCAGATGTGGGAATTCTGACAGTCCTGTTAGGGTCGGATTGCTCATTTCACAGAGTCAAAATTGCTGTGGGGCTTACCTGGTAGTACCAGTTCCCAATGTAGTCATCGGTGAGCTTCTTGATGGACTGCAAACTGTTCTCCGCGATGAAGGCGAAGACATGGTCCGTTTCGTCAGAGCAAGCGTCTTCATAAAAGTCAGTGTCCTATTCAAGATCACGAATGCCGCAGAAGACCTACCGTTCTCGCCCAGAAGGTCAAGGATGCCAGTATACGCAGCACCGACGCCCATGAAGAACTTGTGAGTATTCTCACCGAGCCTGATTATGTTAGGACATATCGCTAATAAAATTAAGTACAATTCTTACGAGATATAGTTCTCCCATAGATAGGTAGCCAGCTCGCGGGTGATAAGAGCGCGCGTGTCATCGGTATCCGCATCAACATATTCCGGTAGACCCTGTACAGGTTGTGAGCTAAGGCAAAGTGAGTTGCTAAACCCGTGGCCTCACTTACGTTTGGGTCAGTTATATGTTCCGGAATATTCACATCGATGACGCCAAATCCTTGCTTCACCGCCCACTCAACATAGGTCTTGGTTACATCAGTCTTGATCAGGCATGTCAGTGCATACAAACCAAAGTGAGGCAAACGGAACATACGACGATGATGTTGTGGAGGTTGATCTTCTTGCTTCGAAAGTCGGTGAGAGCCGTTGTCTCTGGAGGCTCGTGGAAGATGACGAGAAGGGGGCGCTCTTCGGCAAAGTTGTGTCTAAGAGATTTAGCAAGATGCCTTCAGCAGTTATCTGATTGGGATGCTTACGAAGCCAAGACCTGGTTCTCGAAAGACCTAGAAATCTTATCCCGCAGAATGAAGAGCTCCGTCATCCGGAAGTTTTTCCAAAAGTCCGTAGCATCAGCTTGCCGGATAAGGTCGTGTACCCGACGAGCGTGTAGCGTGTTTGCGACAGCTTTGTCGTCGTGCTTGGGATACATGCACTTCCAATATCTTGACTGGTATCTCTTGACCAGTTCCACTGTGCTGAGACCCAATGGTGACGGTTCAACTTCCAGAAGACGGTCCGGTGGCTCACCCATTAGGGTCCGTGTCACCGCTACAGCTGACTTGGCAATTGATTGTAGGTTGTAGCCTCCTTCTAAGCAGACGACGATTTTGCCCTTGGCTAAGGACATGAGCATATGCGTCATGTGTGCGTAGCAAGGTGGTGTGACGAAGCACTTTCCGAGTCGGTCGCCATCGGCAGCATCGAATCCAGCGGCCACGATCACAAGGTCTGGGTCGAACTCTTGGGCGATAGGCATGACAACTTGCTGGAAAGCGTACATGTAATCACCGTCTCCCATGCCCTGAGAGCTCCATGGTATGTTGACGTTTTTGCCCTCGCCTTTGCCTTCGCCGCAATGGGTGTGGTCACCGTAGTTGTTGCTGGGATAGAAGGTACCATTCATGTGGACGTGAATGGAGATGTAGAGGACATTGGGGTCGCTGTAGAAAGCCCTCTGCACACCATTTCCGTGGTGCACGTCCCAATCCAGGATGAGAATCTTTCGACACTTGTCCGGAAAGTCCTGCTGGCAGACTCTAGCAGCAACGCTGACATTGTTGAAAAAGCAGAATCCTCCGGGGGCGTCATGCTCAGCGTGATGACCCGGCGGTCGGATGACAGCAACTGCATTCCTCACGTGGCCAGCGATCACGGCGCGGGCTGCTTCTATAGCACCACCGGCCGAAAGGCTTGCGCAGGAGAATGTAGCTGGGTGCAGGTAAACCGAATCCATGTCCGAAGCCATCTCATTCAGGGTCTCTTGAGAGAAGTCTGGAGAGGTGGGTCAGCAAACCGTCTTGTTGACAGAAAGCTCTGCAACTTACTCTGATATTCTTTGACACGTGCATAGTGATCCCTGGTATGAACCAAGCAAATCTCTTGTTCAGTCGCAGGCCGTGCGTTGATCCTCCACAACGAGAAATCCGGATCGGCAACGTGATGCTTCGGAGTTTCAACCAAGCCCGCTTCTGCGAGCTCGTTGAAAATCTCCATGATTCTTCTGGGATCCTCGGGATGGATGTCGTCCTCACTCAACATGGCATCCAGAGGCTCCGTGTGGAACCTCATGCGCACATCGTAGACGAGGCCGGAGCGAATCGAGCTGTAGGGCAGCGCCTCAGACTTTGGTTTAGGAACGTCGATCACGACCAGAGGTCTTTGCCTGTAGGTTGGCGTCGTGATGTCAGTCGTCTCGTCGGTACTCCCATCCGAGTCTGAAGCGGAGTCACTTTGAATCATCGGCTCGCCTGCGGGCTCGACGAAAGCGCCGAAAGGTTGCTCCTGGGGCGAAGAATGCTCGCCATCTTTGATAGGCGGGGGAGCATGGAAGCTGATGAGCGAGGGGTTGACGGTCTCGCTGGTGCCATTCGGCGGCTCGGGGGGCCTCAGGGATGAACCGTCGTTAGCGACGTAGATGTCTTCGTCGAGGTTCATGGCGAGAACGGCGCAAGAGCCAGAGCCAGGGATGATTACGGAGAAAAGGAACCGGTCATCGATACATGTTTATGCGACAAGGATGCTTGTAAGTATTAGCGTAGTGGACAGCAAAGCAGAACGGCCGAGGCAGATCCGAGCGAGAGAGCTGGGCCCAATTTGCAGGAGAGCGGCATCTGGCATCAAGGGAGAGATGAGGGCAGAGAAAGACGTACTCACGGTGGTATGATGCAAGCACGGCCGGGCGCGCCAGAGCAGTGTTGGTTGGAGAGAAAACCGGGGAATGGAAAGCCCGTGATCTTACAGCGCCCAAGGAGAAATGAGAAAAAGACACCAATGCAGGCCGACGAGCGAGCGACCGAAGTACCTGACTCGAGAAGGGCGTAAGTTTACGGGCGCGAGGAGACGTTTACGAGAGTAGCGACGCGGTGTTGAGAGCAGCGGGCTGGCGACGCCCCGGGGCAGCGGCTAGCGAGAGTGTGCGCACGGGGCACACATGGGATTGGAGCCGAGAAGCTAGCATGGGGCAGCTCACCTTTCTCCCGCGAGGCGAGTGAGTTGACCAGACTTCCGCAGAGCGCGCGGGGGCGGTAGTGGTAGGTAGGTAGGTGTGTTCTGGCTGGTGTTGCGGCTTCCCTAATCGATAAGTGCGGCCCCGAACTTCTCCCGAGCCCTAGCTCGACACGCTCGAGTCGCCGGTCTTTGTCCTCCGCGCCCGCTTCGACCTTCATTCACGCATTCGGAGAGAAAGACGGTCTGCTGCCCAGATGGCGTTGCTTGCGGACGTGGCCCGCAGTGTCTGCAGCAGCCGCATGCAAGGAGCGGCCTCGCACCGCATGTACGGAGCTGGGGCTGGCTAGCGTGACGAAATGCATGACAGCTGCCGAATTTCACAGGGCGGAGGGTCCGAGGTGCCAAAAAAGTCATTCAATTTTCCTGTCTATACATGTACTCTGCCATTGTCCTCATCACTGATCATGCCGAAGCTATTATGCTTGGTTTCCTCCTACCCAAAGCTCGCCCGCTACAGGCGGCTGCGCTCGCCCATGTCGTTCGAGATTCAAGCGTTGCCGTCAACCTTGGCAACGTAGGCTGCGCCAGAATTAGCCGTTTGTCCACTGTGTTCGTCTGCAGCCAGAAAACTTACCAAGGAGGTCGAGGACACGGCGGGAGTAGCCCCACTCGTTGTCGTACCACGAGACGAGCTTGACGAAGTTGTTGTTGAGCGAGATACCAGCCTTGGCATCGAAGATGGAGGAGTGGATATCGCCGATCAAGTCAGACGAGACGATCTCGTCCTCGGTGTAGCCGAGAATGCCTGAGGATTCGGTTAGTGGAGCTTGGATTGTGGCAGGCGTCGCGAAACTTACCCCTCAGAGGGCCCTCGGAGGCAGCCTTGATGGTCGCCTTGATCTCATCGTAGGTAGCAGGCTTCTCGATGCGGCAGGTAAGGTCCACAACGGAGACGTTGGGGGTGGGGACACGGAAGGACATGCCGGTGAGCTTGCCGTTGAGGCTGGGAATGACCTTGCCGACAGCCTTGGCGGCACCGGTGCTGCTGGGGATGATGTTGGTAGCAGCGGTACGGCCACCACGCCAGTCCTTGGCCGAGGGACCATCGACGGTCTTCTGGGTAGCAGTGTACGAGTGGACAGTGGTCATGAGACCCTCAATCATGGTGTACTTGTCGTTGATGACCTTGGCGAGAGGAGCAAGGCAGTTGGTGGTGCAGGAGGCGTTGGACAGAACCTCAATGTCCGAGGTGTAGGTCTCGTTGTTGACGCCCATGACGAACATGGGAGCATCCGCAGAGGGAGCGGAGATGACGACCTTCTTGGCGCCACCCTTCAAGTGGGCCTTGGCCTTCTCGGTGGTGGTGAAGACACCGGTGGACTCGACGATGTAGTAAGCACCAGTCTCGGCCCACGGGATGTTGGCGGGGTCGCGCTCCTGGTAGAAGCGGACCTTCTTGCCGTTGACGATCAGGTCCTGGCCCTCGACCTTGACGTCGCCCTTGAACTGGCCGTGGGTGGAGTCGTACTTGAGCATGTAGGCCTGCGATGCCGTGTTAGCCGTCCGCCGCTTTGCCAGGCGCCGCTCCAGCTTCCGTGTCGCGCTCGTGGTGTACGTACAGCATACTTGGGCTCAATGAAGGGGTCGTTGACGGCGACGATGTCGATGTCGCTGTGCTCGATGCTGGAGGTGCAGGGTCAGCTCTGAGGCGGCGGCAGCAGTGGGACGGGCGTAGACTTACGCGTTGCGGAAGACGATACGGCCAATGCGACCGAAGCCGTTGATACCGACCTGCGGTGGACTGTCAGCGTGCGCGCGGCGGTGTCGAGGCGGCACGGCGCGGTACCTTGACAACCATGATTGCTTCTGTTGGGCTTGACGTCAGCAGCTGTGCGGCGCGGGGCACGGGGCGTGGGCAGTGAGCGAAGGAGCGTACCTGAGGTAGTGATGGGTGGTAAGTGGACTGGTGGTAGGAGTGTTGCTGCAGAGGACGCGACGGAGGGGCAGGCAGTATTTGTGTTGAGAGGAAGAGCTTGCAGGCGCAGCGAAGTGGGGGTGTACTTATGCGTTCTCGGCGGAGGGGCACGTTTTGTGTATTTTATTTTATGGGCGCGTGTGACGTGATGCCTGCCTAGCCCGCCGCTCTCGCGCTGATAACTTATGCAACCTCAGCGCAGTGGCGCGCAAACCCAGTGGATTCTGAAGCCCTCCGTCGCAAGACACTGATATGATCTCATATCCCAGCAGTTCGCGCCGTCTAGCCAGGATCGCCTGGTCCCCCGCAATGCAGCCTCGGGACCGGGGCTGCGAGCGCTGCGCTCCCGAAAACGCCCGCCAGCCCGGAGCATCTCGCAGCGCCCGCTCGCACAGCCGTAAAATACGTGCCCGCGGGCTTGGCCGCGAAAAGAATGCAACCGGGGGGCGTTTTCCCGCCGGTGCATGGCCACCGACGCCCGTTTCACCCTCCCGCGCGCGCTGAGCGATTTCGCATTCCGCTTATTCAACAAATCCACCCGTATCGGCCGACCCACCGAAATAATCTCCATGCGCCAGGCCTGAGGCAGGCGATGGTCGAATGTCATGGCCTGCCTGCCCAACGTGTAGGTATCGCTGGTCTGACATAGTATGAGAGCCCACTCATCGGCCCGGTAATGAAATGCCCAGCGCAGCCCGCGCTGCGCCCGCTGCGATGACTCGAAACATCACCGCATCCAGCGTAATCCTGTCTCGGATCTGCGGGCTGAGCCGCATTCCAACAGCTGACAAAAAGGCGCACGGTAACGAGATGCAGTTAGCATGTCACATCACTGCCGCCATCACCACCAAGGTGCAGAGCCGGGACGCGGCACTGTTGCTACCTCGTGTGGGATTCATAAGCCCGCAGCCTTGCCACTGCTTCCCAGCCGCCGGGACATCCGGGCTGCTGCAACGCTGAGCTGTCAGGACGGGCTGTGGCACCAACAGCCGGACTGCCTACCGGAGTTCCGGAGCCAGCGTCTCCTCTACGTTGGGCGGAGCGGCCGCCTTGTTGGGAGCAGCACATCAGGACTTTGTCAAGACGTCTACGACATCGCCGTGCTAGGAGGCGTCCATGGTGGTAGAACGTGGCTTGGCGGTAGGTCGGCCTTTTTATTTTCGCTTCTTCAACGGCGCAGATCAATCTGCACGCCATGGTTTCTTTTGCAAATCTCACGCTCATCAATGGCCGGATGCTGCTGCTTCACTGTCTTCCAGCCACCAGCGTCAACCCGTTCTGTCGTTCGTCTCCCACGTCTTCCCTAGCTTTCCGCGGCCCTGACGTCTTCTGGATGACACGCCGACGCGATTGAGCGATCGTCGGCCGTCGGCGAGGTCTTGAGGCTTGACCGGACCGGAAGAGCAGGCAGATCCAACTTGGCAGTGCAATGGCGGCCGGTCAGTGTCATACGGACGAGAAGTATTATTTGGGACAAGCATATGCCGGAGCAGGCACTCTTGTCCGGCTGGGCTACGTGCTGGTCAGTGTACGGCGGCACCCCGAGTGAGTCCGTGGCCTGCAAGTTTTTTTTTTTTGGTTGCCGATTGCGGAGGTTCGCACATAATGGTCGAATTGGCCGGTCGCAGCCGCGCGGCAGCGGCAGCGGGGTCGAGCAACACCATATCTGCGAGGATACTGCCGCAGATACAGCTATTTGTCCGGAGAGAGGACGGATGCCAGGCCTGGCGAATCACAGCGCCCCTTTTGATAATGCAGCAATTGATTCGGCACCGGCAGTCGAAGTGCCGGCGTCTTAAACTCTCAAAACTGGGACCGGTGCAGCAGTTTGCCCCTCTGCCTGGGTATGCTCGCACAAGACAGTGGCATGGCGTGAGGGAGGGCAGCATCGCGTTGACGGAGGCGCCATCTCAGCCGGGCGGCTGCACCGGCTAAACCGCTTTCGTCCAGCTCTCTCGCGCGCCGCTGATTGGCCAGTTTTGCAACGGCCGTGGAGACGGCCTCTTGGGCCGCAGGCTCACAGACCTGGACAATAGATAGTCGTGACGCCGGCGGACTCTGCAGGGAGCAGTGTACGGCACAGCAGGCTGGCGGGCGTTGGTGGTCGCTGATCTGGAGGTGGTGCTGGAGGTCGACGGCGCACCGGCAACACCCGCCGCTGGCGTGACTTTTCCACAACCTCAAGATCCGTCCGCCCTCTCGTCACCATACCTCCGCCAGCTGCAATCAACCACCACCCGTCAATTGGCCCGCCCCGGTGAGCCCCTCGGCCGCAGACTCGCCTTCTTCCCTGGATACCGTGTAACTCTCCGCTCCACCCCTCCACAATGCTGCGCTCCAGCATCGCCCGCGCCGCCGGCTCGGCTTCCTCGGTCGCCCGCCCTGCAATCCGCGCGCCCAAGCTCGCCCAAGCTGTGTGCGCCCAGCAGCAGACCCGCCAGGCCCACGCCATCTCCAACCCCACCCTGGCCGACATTGAGAAGCGATGGGAGCAGATGCCGCCCCAGGAGCAGGCCGAGCTGTGGATGGCCCTGAGGGACCGCATGAAGGTCGACTGGAAGGACCTGACCCTGCAGGAGAAGAAGGCCGGTACGTACGCCGTGAGATGCAAGATGGCGCTGCCGGGCCGCCGTTGATGCGCCTTTTAATGACGCGCCCTCAACGCGGTCCTGCACGCGCCCAACCTGCCACTCCCCACCAACGACGCCATCCGCTGACGAGCTCGTGCGACAGCCTACTGGATTGCGTTCGGCCCTCACGGCCCCCGTGCTCTTCCCCCGCCCGATGAGACCAAGAAGGTCTTCCTCTACACCATGATCGGCGTTGCCGCTGCTGGTGGCCTCTTCGCCTTCACCCGCCTCTTCGCCGGCCCGCCGCCCAAGACTATGACCAAGGAGTACCAGGAAGCTTCGGAGGAGTACCTGAAGGTACGCGGCCCACGATTGTCGTTGACTTGTGGACCAAGGCTGACCCGCATCACAGTCGCAAGGATCGGAGCCTATCACGGGCTACTCTGGCATGCTCGTGCAGAGCAAGCCGGGCCCCAAGGAGTAAATACGCCGCTCCAGTCGATAGTCGCAAGATGCAGTGGCCATTGTAGCACACACTCTAGTTTTCCTTTGTTCAATGTGACAATACCGGGGACTGCAGCGCGTCTGGCTGGAAGGTGGCCGGTCTGGTGCCGGACTGACACTGCGAATTCTCATGCCGCTGTACAGAAAATAGAAGAGGCATCACCTGATACCATTGACCCTCCTTGAGTGCGTGGCCGTGCGGGGATGCAGTGGGTGGTGGGCGGGCCCCCGGCCGTCCAGGTGGCCAGTGTGACATCAGATAGGCGCAATAAAGAGCAAGTGCCGTGCCATGACGCGGAACACCCGAGGAGAGGCAATAAGGCACTGCAGGTACGGCCGTCCGTTTGGAAAGAGCCCCAGCGAATCCGGCGGCCTGCTTAGTCAAGCAGCTGCAGCCCTACGCGCGCTGTCTCAGTTCGCGCGCGCATCGCCCGTTGAACGGCAGCTCCCCAGGCGCACGACCACGCCACCTCCGCAACACCAAACACCCCCAAACTCGCTATGCCGCGCTCCGTCTCTGCCCGGCACGCCCCGTATTCTTACGCCCCGAGCTGCTGTGCGGCACAGGCTCAGCGGAGATGTCTTAGCTCGTATGCCTGCTGGACGCCTTGACCGCTTGCTGTTCCCATCCTGCACCCTGTTCGAAATATCATTATCATCTCCGCGCCCCAGCAGCCAGCAACGCCGCTCGCCCCACCACTACTGGGCGTTGACAGAGATCTAGATTACCTAGAAAACGACGGCTCAACCCAATCATCCGAATGATGCTGCCCTCCGGCGACCGCATCACCAGCACCACCGACGGTGACGTTCTGGGAAGCAGATGGGCACAAGCTGCGCCATCGCAGTGTGGGCATATGTCACCGCAAGCCCAACCGACGACCGAAACCAATGGCGACTTCCTCGGCCTCCAATGGACGCAGTCCTCCTCGTCACTGAAGCGTCACGGCTCGACCTCGCCGGCCGAACCCATCACCAGCACCATCGACGACGGCGACATCATCGGCAGAAGATGGGTCCCCCGAATCGACCGCTTCGAAGAGAAAAGCATCCTCCAATCCCGGCACGCGACACCAACAGCACGAACACCCACAACCGCAACCACTTCCGCTGCCACCGTACCCAGCACCGCCAACAGCAACAGCGGAACCTCTACCCCCGCCCGCTCTACCACCACCACCACCACCACCACTACGCGCACCGCAATCCCCCTCGACAAAATCAAACGCCTCATCGACCGCCTATCCTGGAAATCCCACTCCCTCCGCTTCTCCCAACACCTCGCCCTCACCTCCCCCGACGCCTCCCGCTCCTCAGCCGCCCACCCAACCACCATGTTCAAGCTCGACTTCTTCGAATACTACACCCTCCTCGAACGCATCCTCGTCCTCCTCCTCTCCCACTTCAACATCTCCATCCCCAAATCCACAATCGGTAACGCTGGCAACAACGGCTCCTCGTGGGGCCACCGCTACCACGAAAACGTCCTCTCCGCCCTGGAGAAGCCGGGGAGCGAGGTAGCGGAGGTTTTGGGCGCGCCGGACGTCATGCAGACGCTGCGCGCGGCGAAGGGGTTCAGGAATAGGTGGAAGGATGCCGACGAGCAGGCGGTGCCGGCGTGGGAGTGCCAGCGCGAGGATATACTGGAGTTGGGGTTGGAGCGCATGTTGGAGGTGGTGTTGACGGCGTTGGAAAAGGCGTATAGGGTTGCGGAGGAGAGGGCGAAAGCGAGGGGGGCGGGTGGCACGACGTCGCCGGTGGTGGCGGATGGTGATGCTGATGCTGATGGGTATGGGTGCGTGGATGAGGATATGGAGGATGCGCCGTGGGAGGTTGTGGGGGATGCGATGGAGGATGTTATGGATATGGATGTGTCGTGATTATTGTGGCGTTGTAGATGTTTCCATGGTGGAGTGGTGGTGGTGGTGGTAGTAGTGGCAGTAGAGGTGTATATACCCCGGGGTTTGGAGAGCAGAGAGCGTCATTCTTATCGAGCTTGGTTCTTTTGCATTCTTCCGACTACTCCGGCCGAGATTCTTTGGACGTGTGGTGCGGTTTGGGTCTCACGGTGCGGATTGTGATACTTTTAGGAAAGGGTCTTTCGGGGGTGTGAGTTGACGAGAAGAGATGGGACGTAAAGCCAGGGCATTAGAGTGGTTGGGAGGTTGTAGTGAATGTGTTCGTTCACGCGCATATGCTGTAACAACGATATTCTTCACTTTCATTTCATTTGGGGATTTCACTGTCGAAGAAGTGCACAGGCTTATTGAGCTTTTTGTTCTTAGAGAGAAGATATCTTTATTGTGTAGCACTACAGCCTCAGACAGCTTCTTTCACACATTCCTTCATACTTCGCTGTTCACCTAATAGTTACACTGTTTCTCATTCGGGGAAAATTTGCATTCTCCATGGCTCAGTTGTACACGTACCGCGTACAACAGTCTTTCACTCGGGGATAGTGGGAGCAGGTAGAACAGTTCGGTTTACCTTTAGACTCGTTTGCATGTCACAGCGGCAGCAAACGAAACTCATTATAACGAAAGTTCAAGATTTCGGTCCGTTATGCGGATAAGCCTGGATGGGCTCGAAAGCCAACGAGGTTTGCTGAGAAAGACGGGAAGGATTGGGCTTCTTCTGGGGAGAATCATATATCAAGCAACGGACAAGAAGCCCAAAGAGTGAATAGGGTTGAGGAGATCACTTGACATAGTATTCCAATAGTAGGTGAATAGGAGGTTGAAGCATTTATCTGGGTACGAGATCGTGGTCAGGAATATGCAAACCGTATCCAAATGAATACGTTTTAACTCCTCACGTGTGAGCTCCCGCTGCATTACTTTTGCCATAATTTGCGGACTGACCCCCTACATGTGTGCTACCAATCAGTGTCAATATTAGGTAGCGGTTGTATGATCTTTAAAGACCACACAAACATTTCGTTCATATGCTGTTTATGAGGTATGTTGGAGCTTTCCCCAAACTCACAGCTTACTTGCACCATCTAAAAATTACCAGCAAGACTTGATTACTGGTTCCTTCAAATGACTTCCCAAATCTTACAAGCGCATGGAACAGCCAAATCATGCAGAGTTCACAGCATCCACTAATTTTCCAAGATCGATCTATGAAGCTTACCGATTGTATTGCGGACTTCGTAAGACAACTTTCCTCCATTGAGGCTATACATATGCTCACATTTATATATAGCTGGGAAACCGAGATACCGTACATCCGTATAAGTTTCTCTGTAAATGAGGCAGTGAGTCATTGTTGGAGTGGATCTATCACACGGTCCGTCTTGCGTATCATATGCCCCATGCGAATAGGTTCTAAGTAGATATAACCGCTGTTACGTGGCGACGGTATCATCTTCAAGAAACTTCGGCATGGATGAAGACGGGACGCGCACTCCAGAGCTCAGTGTAGGAAGATTAGGTAGACAGGTAGGCGAATGTAGTCGAGAGCATGCCTGGACTCCACGAGCTTGGACAGATGCTTTCTGCAATCAAGTACACCCGGGATCGAGATTCATCAGAGAGCTTAACTTTAGGCTCCTTATGGGATAAGAAAAAAATACTATTGGTCACATTTGCCTGCTTGCGCGTTCACGTTTGTCTACAGTGTACTTTTACACTTCTGCCTAATACGATACATCGGTACAGGTAGGTACCTAAGTCCTCTCATACTTTTCGTTAGATCTACGGTTGATTTAATCCTCAAACTAACTTTTAGATTAAACCCCAGGAATCCCCAGCCTGCTGACTCTTGAACTTCAATCATCCTGGTGCTCCAAGCATCCTAAAGATAGGTTATTGTCCTGGATATATCGAGTTTCTCAATATATCGGCGGCTCGATATCGAGATAGATCTTCTATGCTGTATGACTCTAGCGTAAAGGGCCCACTCAACAAGGTCTTCATTCTCCCAGGGATGGCCTTAGCATAATAGATCCTTAAGACTGGGTGAATGCACTGGAAAACTTCCCCATTTATTTTAGTAGCCTGCGCAAACTTGTCTTTATTCATACCCCTGGCACAGCCCCGCGGTTGCTATTTATCCACAGCTGCTTCACCTACAATAAGCAGGAGGTAGTCTACCCCGAAGCTGACACAGCCCTGCTTTCAGCCAGCTGTGTCAAGCTCCCCCAATCCTGCATTGCCGCTCCAAGAGTCTACCTCGAACACGAAAAGCACGGAGGTCCAAGCACTCACATGATGGACATCTGTCAGGCGTGCAAACGGGACTTCATAAGCAGAACCATCATCTCCTCGTGATCCGATGAATGGCTTACCAAACCAGAAACACCTCACATCCATGCAGTCCCGAAATCCTTTGGATCATCAACGTGCTCCTCGCAAAGGAAATCCCCCAAGTACGACGGCAGGACGGACCATCACGCCCGCTCGTCATGACCACAATTTCCGAGAGCAGCAATAACTTCTTCAACAACGACGCTATAACAGATAAATCACGGCGGTATCGACTGCGTCCGTGAAGTTACCAGTGGCTGCTGTGTAGTCTCGCGGCTGTCCCCTGCAACGACACTTGAAAGATACACAGGCACGGAGTGGATTGCTAGAATGAGTGAAACAGGCGATGGTTGGAGGTGACGTATAAGGGCCTGGTTGTTTGTATTAGGAATGGGGATAGGGCGTTGTTGCGGGAGGTGATTGAGGGGAGGAGAAAGGTGCGGGGTGGGGGGGATGCTTTGAGTAGCCGGTTTTTTTTGATGAGGAGCCGAATGTTGGTTGAGCGGGGCGCTGGTGAGGGCGAGGAGAAGCGAAGAAGGAAGTCGAAAAGGGGATCAGGAGGTCGGAGTTGGTCTTCCAGGGCGCAACAGGCAGCAGTCGGCCAATATTGACGACCGTCATGCCGGGTCGCCAATAGAACGCAGGAAAACCCGGCGAACCGCGGGACAAGAAGCTTAAGCAAACAATAACAGCAGAAACGTGGAAATTACGCGCAGAGAGAGTGCTCGCGACCCAAGCAGGCTGATTGGCACGCCAGCCTAACCGCCCGGCCCCCATGGTAGCAGCACACGGCTCAGCAAATAGTGCGATGCATCTTTCTACCCTGTTACCTGCATAAGCTTTTTGGGTCGGTCCCGCGGCGATGAACCGCGAGCCTGCCCTTTCGCTTCCCGCGCGAAGCTCTCTTTCCTCGGTCCCGTCCCTCTTGGCCCGATTTCCTTTCTCGTTATAGAGGACCGATCATGATAATATCGGGGCCCAACTCAATCCTTGTTAGACTTTCTCTTCAAACGTCATTACGCGTCGCCGCCTCCCCGCTTCTCGGAATCGTTATTCTGCTTCTTGAAGATCCGTTAAATGAGAGAAGTTGAGGCGCCTTGGCGGGTCGGTTCTGGATAATGTTGTGCTGGAAAGTTTGTGTGCTTTAACCGCAAAGCTTCGCAGTGCCGACGTGAGTCAGTGATAGTCTGCTTAAACTCTTAACCCTTATGCATGCCGCATAAAAAGCAAAAAGCATAAGGACAATTTTGACTGTGAAGAGGTCTTCGCGGATACGCCCTGCCGATTGTCGTCGGCAAATGCACCCGCCCCGAAGAGCATACCGGTCAAGCGATTGACCACCGTGACACAGCCAGGCGCACGTAGCGACCAGAACCACACTATCGTGACTGCAGAAAAACCGGCAAATCAGCACGGCACGAGTGAAGATGAGAAACCCTGTCCGAGGTCCGTGACGAGGACCGTTGGACACCTGAAACGAGGGGCTGCGGATCGCAAAAAGTGTGGAATGGATCAGGGCGCTGGGCGTGTTTGAGCATTTTCAAGCCGCGGGGCTTGCTGCCCCATTTCGTGTGCGCCGTGGAGCACCAGCTCGGAGGCGTTGGCCGGTGCCTGGTTCGCCCAAGCCACGGTGGAGCATCGGCCACTGTGGCTTATAGGCATCTGCTCCGTTCCCCCTCATCTCCGACACCAGCAAAAGATGGTTCCATTAGTAAAAAGGGCTTCCCCAAGTCCCCACCTACTCAGTAATCACTTCGGGGGTTTTGGAATACGTGTGAGTGAGACAGGAGACATAGCATCTGCGTAGACGAACACGTACATGCATGTTCCTGCTCAAATGACTGCATCCTTCAAAACAAAAAACATGAAATTCAAGATACGAGCAGAAATTGGTTCTCAATGCGCATTTTCAATTCCGATCGAGAGCTGTCTACATTCCGGGATATCGCCGTGAGAGGAAACTCGATGCCAAAGCTGGGAAGTAGAAAAGACCTCGCCGGATGAGATTCGAGAGAATGGGAGAAACGCACAAAGAGACCTGTGATCGCATAACTGAAGCAACCGTCCCTGCAACATGTTAAAACACGAAGCACTGGTTCGTCTGGTCTGAGGTGTGAGGGGTTGACGGTCGATGACGTATTAGAGAGAGATGAGGGAGATGGTGGGGTGTTGCCGTGCCCAGCTATGCAAAGCGCCTCGGGATAAGAGAAAAGCCAGATTTGGTAATCCCGAGAGCCTGATTGATCGTCCATATCGTAAGGTTGGTTTGGAACTGAAATTGATAATTCGACATCATTACCATCTCCCCTACTGGTTGTCATCCTCCTCAGGCTGGTCGAATAGGAAATTTGCGGCCAACTCTTCGTTCTTGTCGCATGCGAAGTAGGCCTGGACGACCAGGTCCCTTTCGAAGCCGAGACGGCACAACTACAATTTGTTAGCATGCTAGCTCTTCCTAGTATCCTGCTGAATATGATTACCCTGTCGATAGCTTCGCTCTCTTCCTCGGTAATGCTGACAACCTGTGCGCCAGGCGGGAGAGGCGTGTCATCATCATGGTCCTCGCTCAGAAGGCTGAGGAACTGCTCAGGGTGGTTGGCAATCAGCTGCGCCAAGCCAGGGTTGCCCTGGCCAACCTGCTGGAGAATGGGCTCAAGCATGTGAGGTTGTTGTTGCACGAGCTGGCGGAGTTGCTGGAACTGAGGGTTGTTGCGGAGGAAGTCGAGGTCGCCAGCGCCAGCACCTGCACCTGCACCCGCACCTGCTCCAGCGCCAGCACCAGCGCCCGCGGTGGGAGCGCCAGCACCAGCACCCGCACTTCCACGAGCACCAGCACTTCCACGGCCACCCTGACCTGCTGCGGCCTCGAACAGGTTGACGGGCTCGTCTCCGCCAGAAGTGGTCTGAGGAGCGGCGGCCTGTGCGCCGCCAGCACCGGCAGCGGGGGCGGGGGCGCCTTGTTGGGCGGGAGCATCACGCAGCGCGCTCTCGGGAATGCCGGTCAACAGGTATTCAACAGCCCGGTCCGGGTTGAAGTACGCCGCCCTCATCGCACGGTCAATGTCTGCACGCGGGAACCCCATGCTCTCCATGTTCGCGATAGCCGCCTCTCTCTCCGGGCCCATGGTCAAGGAAGAAGGGTTGTTGAACTGGGGGCCGCTACCCGTAGACTGAGGTGCGGCGGGTGCGGGAGAGGGCGTGGCGGGAACATTTGGTGCGGGGGTGCTAGAGGACGGCGCAGGCGCGGCGGGGGTCGATGCCTGAGCGGGCTCGCGCGCAGGAGTAGAAGGAGCGGCCTTGCTGGCGGACGCGGCGGGCTGGGGCTTCGGCTGCAATTCAGATGAGCAACGGAGCTTGCAGTAAGACAGATGTTCCTCTCAGAACCTACCTTCTGGACCATGCACACGATGAAGCCCTTCTCCTCGATGTTGTACGATTCTACGGTCTTGTCATCCTGGAGGATCTTGCCTGCGCAAACGTCAGTCACCGCCATGCAGAGCGCATGATGCGCGCGGCAGCGTACCAGAGTAGATCAGCTTCTGCTTGTCCGCCTCCCAGCCTTTCTCGGCAGCGATCTTGGCCTTGACATCGGCAATCTAACAGCGGTCCGAATCAGCATGCGGTCGTGCGATTGTTGGGCAGCGCGGCGGGGCAGCAAGGGCGGCGCACCGTCTCAGAGGGCTCTGCCTCGATGACGAACTTCTGCTGCTTGAGGTCCTGGATGGAAGCGGTCAGCGCGGGGCGAGGACAGAGCTGCACGGGCGCAGGCGAACCTTGAAGGTGAGCTTCATGGTGGCGGGAGCTGGTGGGGTGGGCAGCTGCGGGCGGGTGGCGGAGGAGAGGACGCAGAGGCCGGGCGGTTGATGGCGTCGGAAAATTCGGGGCCCTGCAGGCAGAAGCGTGATGCAGAAATTTCGACAAAGTGCGCAGCCTGGTGATGGGTGTGGGCTGGTCAGAAGGAACGATGACCAAGGACCGAGTTGTGGCGCGGAGAAGAGCAGGCGCGGGCGTGGAGCCGCGAGGTGCAAACCGTGCAAACTGGCAAGCGCGAGCCTCGCGCCTGCCGGCGCCGGCTCGCCGCGTTCGCGCGACGGGAAGGGTAAAGCGGGCCTTCGCTGCCACTTAAACCGCCGCAGGCTCCGCTCCGCGCAGAGCCCGCGCACGCCTCCTTCATCACCACGTTGTAAGGCGGGAGCGCGCACAGGGCCGTCAGGCCGCACTCGCCGCGCCCGCCCGCCCGGCAGGCTCATCTCACCACCGCTCGCGCGCTCTCCCGACACAGGCGCCGCTCACGCCCCCATTGGCGGCCGCGCGCATACATTCGTCCCACCAGGCGCGCGCGCTGCGGCTTGTCCTACGCAACGACTGGGAACAACCCGACTGCGGTGCAGCTCCCGCGCAGCCTCAGCTCGCACCCGCGGCGCGCGGCCTCGCACAGCGCCGCTCCCGTGCACGCTCATCTCGTCGAGGCTCGCGATCGAGGCTGCCGGCGCGCTGCGCGCTGTTTGCTGCGGCGGGTCTCGTGCGCACGCGTGGGCTCTGTAAACAGTTCGTTGTTTGACGTGAGTTTAGGGCAGACGCGAAGGCTGGGATCCGCCGGGCTGATGTGCTAGCAACGGGCCCACCCATGGTCTCGCCGCGCCCAAAAGCGTTTCTCCGCTGTCAGCTTGTGCGCCATTGGATGCACGTAACTCGCGGCCACAGAAAACTGGACCTCCCGAGCCGTACCTGCGTAGGGTCGCGCGCTCAGGAGTGTGCGCATGCTGACCGGATGCCGCCGTCACCGGCCATGTCTCGCGCATTGTCGTCATCTTTACCCAGCAATTTCCCCTGGGCCAACGCCCGGCCAGGCGGCGAGCCGGCTGCTGGTGGTGGCCAGCTTCTCCGCGTGCGCCGTAGCCCCAAGTGGAAGAATCCGCAAGCCACCGCCGGGCATGCATGTCGCGCATCAAGGATTGGCGAATTGCGCACCCATGCTTGCCTTGACGCGTCGTGCAGGCCAATGCCTACACGATCCCACTACCTGAGCCCTACCGTGCCGGGTTCTATTTATTCCTTGAGCTCCCCACACGCCGTTGCCCGCCGTTGCCAATGTCCCCAGTCATTTGCTGCTCTCCTCTCTCCTCTCTCGAGCCCAAGACTCCGGGTCCCCTCACCGCACGAGATTCAGCAAATCCAGCGGCTAAGCCCACAGCCACGGACTGCATCACGGGTTCTTGAAACCCGCCCCAGCCCCAACGCTCCCGACTGGCCAAGATATACGGCGGCTGCCCGACATCCGCTAGCTGCTCTTCACCCTCTTTCTCCCCCTCCGCCCCCCTACGTCAGTCCCGCTTCTTCAGTCGCTCGCTTTATATCTACGCTGCGTGGGGACTGCAACTTTGGTTATACGCGCACAGACGCTCCTGTCTGCGACTGAGTGCGCTTTGGTCCGGGGAATGCTATCCGATCTATACTCGAAACCATAACCTTGATCCATCCCTCACCGCCCGATCACAGCGTCCTCTTCCTTGTTTCTCTCGCCATCCCGTACGCCCATCACTTTGTTATTGCCGCACCAAGCTCTTCAATACTCGGTCCCCTCCCAGGCTTCCATCTGCGGCAAGATCCTAATGTCTTAGTCCATGGCCTGACAAGACGACTCTCAGCCTACCGCCTCCACATAACCCCCCAGTTTCGAAGCCGCTTGCTCCCTTACTCTACGCCCAACGGTCCAAACAAGCTGCGACAAGTTTCCGACACCAATAACCGGGAAATATCTGGGCAGCAAGCTTCATATCGCCAGGGTTCGCCACCTCCGCGGGCCTTTACGATCCGCCATGTCTCTCTCGACGCTCGACTCTCGCTCACTGAAAAAACCAATGGCTTTGAGGAGTGAGAATCAGCCTCGGCGCCTCACTCTTTCCACCTTGGCACTGGCTGCCGTCATACTCACGGTCGTGACGACTGTGTTGGCAATCCTGAACGCGGCCTCCCTTTTCACTACGTCTTTGTCGTTCCGCTCTTTGGCAATAATTGCCGTCCTTCTCAATGTTGTTGCGCTGGCAACTTTAGTCTTATTCTTAATCCAAGTCGTGTGGAGGAAGAGCGAATTTTGGTTCAGTTCGAGAAGTCGGTCGCTGGTGTTGCTTCTTTACCTGTCTCCGTTGTTTCTTTCGAGCCTCTTGACCTTGGTCACGTATGCTCTAACGCAGAACCATATCGACGACGTCAGGAAACAAAACTCAGGAGGATGGACTGACCTGATGGAAGCGAAGTTCGCAGTCTGGGCGCTGTCCACCCTGGCTCAAGCCATCTTCTACACCACTGCGATGCGATGGCTCCCACGCTCGACGGACACACAGGTGTCCAGTGGGTCCATGGAAGAAGAGATGCGCGAACAGTCGCCGCCGATGACGCTCAACATGATGGACAAGCCTCCGGTCCGGGACTCAATGTCATCGCCGACCTTCTCGAGCGACTCGTTGATGTCTTCTCGCAATTCCTGGCGATCGTCACTTCAGCACGTTGTGCGACCGATCACTTCCCGCACCAGACTCTTGTCCAAGGCCGCACCCTCCTCTCTACGCGAGTCGGCAAGCTTCTACTCCGGTCGCTCGACACGCACGAGCTCGATGACGCACTCGGATGGCTTTGAGTCATGGGATACATCGTCCGTCGATCAGCAGGCGCGGGAAACGGTGATGCAGTCGACAACCACCGAACAGGACAACCTCAAGGTGTTTGGGCCCGGTCGAGGCACACCTCTTGATCCTATCCCGGGCAGTCGACCTGTCTCACCTGCGCGCCCTCTTGACGGACCATTCCCATCGGACCTCGCAGAAGAGGAAGATCTCGACGGTCTCGACGAGCTTCCTCCTCCGACTCCGGCGTTCATGAACAGCCCACACACTTCTCGTCCCGGCACCCCCACCAATGTCGACGACTCGAACGTTCACCCGCTTTTCCGCTCGGACAGCCCTCACCCACCACCTGCCGTCACACCGGGCACTGTTGTCGTCGCTTCTCCATACAGCGGTCAAGTCATCCCGCGACCTCCGACCAGCCGCTCCCGTGCGAACAGCCGGACGCGTGCACCGACTCCATACTACGATGGTCAGTCCATCCGAAGCACCACGTCACTTCGCAGCGTGAGGAGTCCAAGCCCTCCGGCTCGTGAGCTGACGCCCCCCGTTCCGGAATTCATCCTCAGCGACAGCCCGAGGGTGAGCACGGGAAGTTTGCGGAAGGTCAGCCTCACCAAAGAGCCTGAAGTGTAGTGCCACGGCCTCAATTGACAACGCCGCGGATATCTGGTCTTCTCCTCGTCGCGCGCTTTACGAAAAAAGTTTCCTTGTTTCACTTCTCCGCGCTTTTGACTGGTTTCACAGCGTGTACGATACCCTTTTGGTGTGGCACCCGCTTTATCGGGATGCATTGCTTTGGCGCTGCACGTGGCGCTGTTTCCTCAACGGTGGCTCGGTATACTGGATGGATGGTGAGGGTGGGGGGTACCGTGTTTTTGGTTTAACTATTAAAGCGAGCATTCAACCAGCCGGGCTGTACGACCTTAATGTCTGAATTGGGCAGGCACAGTGCCTGTTTGGGTCACGTTGTTTCCGGTTTGCGCTTGGGGTTCGCCAATTTGGATTGAAGCCGGCGAGAGGGCATGACGATGATAGAGCATTACTAGACGTCAGTCCTTACGGTGTATTGGAAATTGACACACGCCGGAAATTTCACGAGAGTTCCTACGTCATCATTTCGCATAGTGTTGCAGCAGCGGGGCACACGGAGGTGAAGCGTTCATCCTGATGGGGAGTGCGTAATCTTTACCGTACCCTCGCGTCCACCCGAACGCTTCAAGTCTTAGATATGGTGCATCCGTACTGTGTTCTCGCAATTGAAACATTCTGGAGGTCTCATCAGGGCTCCCAAGCTTGAAAAGTGGACGAACGTTGTGGATCGGCCCGAGGCAGCAGCGGGTAGCAGGTTGATTGCATGTTATCTAGCACAGAACTGCCGGCCTTGCTGGTCGCTGCAGTAGCAGCTTGGCTTGCGTGATTGCCATTGAGGATGAAGCCTGTTGCGGGATCACGAGATCCGGACATCCGGAGTGAAGGGCGCGATGGCACGGCGTGGTAGCAGCAGAGGGCCGGAGCTTTTCGAGCACTTTGAGTTCGTACGAATGAAGTCACGGAGCGCATGGAAGGATTGGACTACTGCTAGGCGCGGGGGATCACTCATTTCGACAGCAGATCTCGGGAAATGCCTGATTTGCCCGGAGCTTGGCGCGTCCAGCACGAGAGAGCAGGCGGATAAGGCAGGCCCAGCGACTAGCGGCTGGAATGCTTCCCGATAATTGGCAATATTGACGAGCGTTGTTGAAATGGGCATTAATAAGCTCGCGTGCAGATATTAATAGGTGACACATTGCTCAACAAACCGTCCCCTGACGAGCAGCCCGCGGGCGCAGAGGCATTCGGGCGCGCGGCGAACGGCGGGCACGCGAGCAGCAGCAGCAGCAGCAGCGGCGCGGGCAGGGCGAGGGCGGCGCGTCGGGGCGGTGGATTGGAGGAAATTTCTGCGGACAAAAGCAGGGCCGTGAGTGGCTCGGTGGCGACAGGGTGCCAGGTGCAGTGGTGTTGATCCCTTGCGAGTCGCTGCGAGACGCCGGGCGGCCGATGCGTCAGCGCCGGCATGCGCATCCAGGCCTTCCTTCCGCGCGCGCCCTGGCGCGCGAGCAGCGAGCATCGCGCCGCGAGCCTCGAGGCGGGCGCGCGCGCGACACGGCGACGCCCTC